>OY998164.1:34930123-36130123 GCA_963921995.1 Oxystoma pomonae
AGTTTTCCAGTAATAAAGTACAAAATATTAAGTCCCAACAATCCAGATGACGGCGATGAAAACAGTGATTATTTAAATACAGTAAATGTGATGAATTGCTTGGGTAGTTTCACTTTTTTAAATTACGATAGTCGAAAACCGATTGTCTTGTCGCTTAAGAATAAGAATATCACAGCCATTACTTAACATAATCAACTCTTGCATTGAGCAATCATGTATACCCACTGAATTAAAGGCATCTACTATAACACCAGTGGTAAAAATTCCAACGCTACCAACCCATCTGACTTTAGACCCATTAATATGCTTAGCACGACCACTAAAGTCTTTAGAGTTCCTTAGTACCAATAAAATAATAAAACCACTATACAATGTGTATTGAGTAAATGGAAAGACAATGTTGCAGTATTCCTTGACCTACAGAGAGCGTTTGAAACTATTAATAGACCTAGGTTATTGGATCTTTTTGTAAGTATGTTGAGCGGTAGATTGCAAAAAGTAAAAAATTAGCTAATGACACGGAGTTCCACAGGATGTGTTTTGGCTTCAATCCTATTCCTTATTTATATCTGACGATATCTATTTATTTGCTGACGATGTTTATTGTTTTATGCTGGAAAAAATATAACTGAGACTCTGATAGCAATAAATAAACACCTAGTTAATATCAAAAAATGGTGTGAGGTAAACTCAATAAAAGTTAACGTTAAAATAAAAAACAAAATGTATGATGTTTGAGAATAGAAAATATCTAAAAGATTTTGAAGTAAACAAGTTAAGCATAAAAATAGGGATAGAAGAGGTCGAAAAGGTTAAAACGTTTAAATATCTTGGGGTCATTATAGATGAAAACTTAACTTTTAAAAATCATACTGAATATATTATTCACAAAATATATTTTAAGCTGTCATACTTTTATAGAAACTGTCATTTCTTGAACAAATGGACAAAATTAGTAGTGTAAAGTTTGCTAATATTACCGCATTACATATACTGCGCAACTGTCTTGTTTTTGTTTCAAAAGAACGAACTGGATCGATTACAAAAAATGCAAAACAAAGCGATTTTAAGCTGTCCTAAAAGTAAAGAATATGCTAAACCAGCTCGATTGGCTACCTGTAAGAGATGTCTTTGTATATCAAACTCTTATATTCATTTATAAACTCAAAATAGAAGAAGCTCCCATTTATTTACTTGAGCAAGTCGAACATAATCACCAAATTCATCACCACAACATCAGATATCCACAAAATTTCTATCTACCGCGATATACGAGATCCTCAAAACAGAACTCGGTATTTTATAAAGGTTTAAAAATGTTTAATGAACTTCCAAACGACATAAAAAATAGTACTACATTAAGTAACTTTAAAACTAGAACCAAAGTATTCTTAAGAAGCAAGACTGACTAAATACATATTACTTTTAACCCTACTCATATTTTCGTGTTGTGTGTGTGTTGTGAGATAATTTTTTTTTGTGTTCATTATATTGTCCTCTTGTTGCCATATTTTAACCAGTAGCGTGTCATAATGTAATATTGTGTTTTTTATTTTTAAGGAAGAGTTTTGTGTACTTTAAATTTGATCGCCTTATACATAATTAACTATAACATATTATATCTTAATTTTATAAACTTTTTATATGTAACTGATTAATTAAATATTATTTTATTTATATATTTTTTTAATTTTAATAATTTCGTTGTTAACTGCAAATTACTTAAACTGTTGTTATACATATTAGGTAAGAAACTAAATAAAGGATTACTTACTTACTTACAAACACATTTTTTCAAAAAAATTTTGCCTGCGGCGTAACTTGTGCTACACTTTAAAATATTTAGTTGAAACCATGTCCATTTCTTTAAAAAATACTTCTCCAGCGGCAGCGTGGTGCAACTTCTGCTCCACCTTAATTTTATAAAAAATTTTATAAAATTTTCAATTGCGGTATAGTTTTTTTGCATTATTTTACATTATTTTAAAAGAATTTTGCTATTATTTTATTTTCTCCCCATCTTGATGCCCCCCTAACTAGCTTTGCCCGAGCTCAAGCCCCGTCCGAAAACAATTTCTGCGTACGCCACTGATTTTAGTAGAAGTACTTTACATTCTGTTGGATGACCCAACTATAAAAGTAATACACTTTTTTATAAGATGATTGCATTCCAGTTCCACTTTGACAGCAAAAGTGTTTGTTGTTTTTTAGTTGGACCGGTCAACAAAACTTATACCCCAGACGCCTGGGCTGGATACGCTAATGGAAACCATGTTGGCCTGTATCTATAAGACTTACAGAGAACGAAGAACACGTTCAAAACATTTAAAAAAGTTGTTAATTATGTTAATCGATCTGTAGTTCCCAATAACGCTTTTTTAGTTTTTTTATGTACAGGTATGATTTTAGATGTTTTCCACAATTGTGGAAATTCTTCAACTTTTAGCCAAAGATTTAATAGGATTGTGAGAGGTTTAACAAAAACATAAGCACCATCACTTACAGTGAGATTTACTAAGATCTAAAATAGTGCCCCCACAGGTCTAAATATTTACACCTGTGGGGGTACTAAATTTTAAAACCAATTTTGAAAAAACACTTAACCGTACAGAAAAGACACAAAGTTATTGATTATTTTGTATTGCTATTGCAAAATACCACTGAAAAACTCCTTTTTTTCTCAAAATACGCCATATTTTAGGAGAAAATACCTTAAAACTAACTTTATTTGACAGGTTTCAAAATGGCAAATGGCGAATACGCCAAAAATTTGGCACATAATAGCTTCATTATTTGTGTTTGAGGTTGTAAAGTTGGTGATTTTTTAGACCACCTCAGGGAGGTGGTTTAAATTTATATTTTATATAAGTTGTTCATTACCCAATAAAACACCTCTTATTTTGTCCTGACAAACGCCATATTTTGAACCCGTTTTCAGGACAAAAAATATATTTATGAGGGCACTACGAGGCAAAACAAACATAAGTGAAGGTCATTGATTATGCACGAAAAATAAACCAAACCCAAAACAACTATATTAATTTATTTACAAACTGAAATTAAAACATTGAGGTTATCTAAAAGCTCAGTCAAAAAAACTTTCCCAACTCAAAGCCCACTCATTTCAAAGCTACAGCTTTCATCAGTAGTGGTGGGTGTAAGCCAAGGTGTAAGCAGAGTTAAAAGAGCCGAACTCTTGATTGAACGCGGCGCTAATATTTTTAAACTGACATTTCAACGGTGACAGAAATGTAAAAAAACTTGCATTTAAGTTTTTTAATACATTTCATATATAAAAACACCTTTTAAATAAATACAAAATTAATCTACTCCTTATTTTATTATTACCCATCTAAATCATTGTGTGATATCAAGTAATAATTTATTCTACAGAGTGTTTACTATTTAAACCCCGCGTGGGTTTATCTCGAGCTTTCTACTAATTATCTCGAAAACTATTTGGTCCACAAAAAAACTTATGGTATCACACAACAACTTTTAAGCCACACCAGTGGCAGAGATAGAATATGTTTTCTTTAAATATGTGTTTCTCCTAATTATCTCTCTATTATTGAAATAAATAAATAAATATACTTTAACAGTGGGATTTACTAAAAGGGTTTAGCTTATTTTAGACAGGTCCTAAGTTTAAGTGAAATTGTTGGTTTGAAGCATTTTATACCAACTTCCTTGAGTTTTGGACATCCTTAGATTTATAAGAATAATTTTCATTATTTTTTTTAGTGAATAATCACCTCAACACAACCTTTTGGTGGTCTTAAGAAGAAAATTTTAATTTAAAAGACTTTTTTTTTAAACCTAGCGGGGGATCTAAATGGTAAACACTCTGTTGAGCAAATTAAAACTGGCGTTGTATGTAACTCTTATCAAAACTTACCCTTATTTATTGATTTTCGAGATTAATCGTCACTGTCACAAAACCTTTTCGGTACGTAATCATAAAATAAGGATTAGATTAACTTTGTATTTAATTAAAAGGGGTTTTTATCTATCGAAAGTATTAAAAAACTTTACAACATAAAAACCCATCGCAATCGCCAACCACAAATAAAAATCAAATCAAATCAAAGGAGGTCATGGAAACAAATGCCGCTAAAAACAGACCTGAATCCAAAAATATTTCACTGATGCGTTCCTAAAAGAGTCATGTCGGCTCAACGAACTGGACGGTGCCCGGTTCTCTGGTAGAACATCATCGAAGTACCCATGAAAACTGCAGATTTGAGACTTTTGAGTGTGATCTTCCAGTGAAAGTTGATGAGCTTTTAGATAAACTCAATGTTTTAATTTCGGTTTGTAAATAAATGAATAGGTGCAGTTGTTTTAAATTTTTTTCATTGGAAACAGTTTTCATGCATAATAATTGACCTTTACTTATGTTTGTTTTTCTTCGTAGTGCCCTTATAAATATATTTTTTTTGCTGAAAACGGGTTCAAAATATGGCTTTTTTCGGGACAAAATTGGAGGTGTTTCATTGATTAATGAACAATTTAGGATATTAAATAAGGTAAATTGATTCTTGTAAAAACGGTTACTTAGGGAAATTATAAACGAACTTATTACCAATTGCTACAAAACAATCCTTTCTGGGGGCTATAAATTTAAACCACCGCCCAGAGGTGGTCTAAAGAATCACCAACTTTCTAACCTCAAACACAGATAATGAAGCTATTATGTGAAAAATTTTTAGCGTATTCACCATTTGCCATTTTGAAACCTATCAAAAAAAAATATTTTTAGGGCATTTTCTCTTAGAATAGGTCACATTTTGAGAAAAAAAGCAGTTTTTTAGTGGTTATTTTGCAATAACAATAAAAAATAATCAATAACTTTGTGTAGTTTCTGTATGGGTAAGTGTTTTTTAAAAATTGGTTTTAAAATTTAGTACCCCCCACAGGTGTAAATATTTAGCCCTGTGGGAGGTACTATTTTAGATCTTAGTAAATCCCACTGTAGGTGTCTATTAGACACTTAAAGTAAATATTTCAAAATGTACACGATTAAGGGATGGCAAAATATCATTTTGCCGGGGGCGAGCTTGACGCTAGGCCGGCGCTGCAGACTTTATCAATTAATTTTAAGCAAGGAGAGAGAGCGCAATGCGACTTATGAGTGGCACTTGTTTGCGTCATATTTCAATCGTAAGACACGGGCACGGGGAATCCTGGATTCATGCACCTAACTATAAATTTTCAAATATTTTTCAAGAGTTGCATGCGCGGCCACAGATATATTAAGAAGTCTTCGAGGGAATAATCCACTGGAAGGATCCGCATTTTTTAGTTTAAATGTATAACTAGTTGCTTCCTTTCTTCTTACCAAAAGCTCAAGTAAATATAGTATAGTACAGCTTATCTGGCAACACGGCGTTCGAAAACGTAGGTACAGTTTTATCAAAAATCTTAGGTATTACCAAACTAAAACCAACGTTAAACCACGATAGCTATGATTAACGTCGGTGTACCGTCATTTTTCGTTTTTATTTTTCTTTTTATGAAAATTAGTGTTGCGAATTACAAAAAACCATTTTATTTTAATTTAAAAAAAAATAATAAGAACCAAAAAAGTTTTTATATACAACAAAAAGTTCGTTTTTAATTCAGAATTCAGAAACCGTAAAATATAACCTAGGAATGTATTACAATTGATCTAAATATGTCAAAAACTAAAGCACCTAATAAAATCTGGAATTTTTAACGCTCTGCAGATTAGTAATGAGGCGTTTGTAGACACAAATTTATACGAAAAATAAGTCTTATTTTGACCTGAAAAATACGTCCTTAAAATCTAGATACTAAATTTCAAAACACCCTGTACCTGCCAAGTTGTACAGGTATGGGTTCTCTATTCTTATATTTGCTCTTTTGTAGGAAATAAAAGAAGTTTTTAAATTGACATCTGTGTATATAATTGTTTTTTTCCTCGGTATATATAGCATTTTAATTAAACGGCATTTCTCAATCAAAAAGTGCACCGGTCATTTTTTCGATATTAGCGACGTACCCAACGCAATATAAGGGGGAAAAAACACCAAAACTCACTACATTTTTTACATGTTTATGCCATTTTTGAACGAGATCCGCTTATATGAATGATGGAATAACAGTACTACGGACAACAATCAATGCGTACGTACTTATTGATGGTCGTAACGTTACAGTCACAGCAACGCACGCATCGATTGCTGTCGATTGTTCTGTCATTCCGTCTCCCATTAAAGCGCGTGAGTTTCAAAAATGGCATAAACATGTAAAAATTGTAATAATTTTTGGTGTTGTTTTGAGCACTTTAGGTATAGGTACGGATAGGTGTAATAATTTGCTTTATGCACAAGCGGGCGATAAAGTGCACTTTACCCCCCATTTGCAAACGTAAAGTGGCACTTTATCGCCCTCGGGCGGTAAAATGGCACTTTATGGCCCTGGGCGGTAAAGTAAGATTTTAACGTGTTTGGCTGACAGAATGAATTAAACTCTTTTTTTTATTGTTCTTTTTTTCAATTTAACCCTTTATTATTTTTTTTAATTTTTTTTATTTTTATTGGAAAAAATAAATGAAAATTGAACAAAATTTTATTTTTATTAAACAATCTTAAATGCTACAATATTTTTTATTCTAATTTAAAATTAAATATACAATTAGAACAATTAACAATACTTAATGGCGAGAAAGCTGTAGCTGATGAGGAAGCTGTGGCTTGAGCGTTTGCCACTGCTTGAATCTTATTTTTTAAGTCTTTACTCTGGTTTGAACATGTTGATGTTAAAGGCAGGACGTTATCTTGCGTAAAAGATGCTGTTGTGTTCCCAATAATTTTTTTTGCTATTTTTTCTCTACTGATTTTGGTTTTTTCGATATACTCCTCCGCCACTGAGCTAGACTTCCATCCGGCATGTAATTTGATGTTGGTAAGGCTTTCATCCGCTTCAGCAAGTAATGTGGCTGATGTTCGCCGAAAACAGTGCCCTGTAAATTGGTCGGCATCAGGAAGATTTAAAAATGAAGCGATCTGCCTTGGCATCTTGCCAAAAGTATTTTCTCCTCGAAGTCTTTCTTTCCTGGTCGCAAGGCTAAGTATTTTCTGAATGTTCCCAAGAAACTAGATAGCTCCTTTCGTCCATCAATAATCATAAACATTCTGTCAATTTTAGTTTTTGACTCTTTGATTGTTACCGTCAGAGATTCTCCCAAATCCTAAATATCATTACATCTATCTAAATATCAGTTTCGCTAGTTCTTCGCGGCGACAGGCTCTGCACACACCAAATATCAAGGCCACTTTGACTAATAAAAAAACCTTTTCTGGTGCCTCAATTAAAAACTTTTCGACTTCCTCTTTGCTCAAAATTTTGGATTTCTTGGGTTTATAACCATCCGATTTTCGTTTTAGAAAAGCAATCAATTTCGAGAATTTGCTTATATCCACACCAATATTAAGGTTTAGGGTAGCTTTAAGCATGGAATAATAGCTCCACAACGAGGACGCTTTGTAATTCTTGGACTTTTCATTAAAATAAGCTAGCATAACGTTTTCATTAAGTTGGCTTTCCCATGAGCCATTCAGAAAATTCTTTTTAGTACTTTTCATAGATCTTCCTTGACTTTAATGACAGCAGATCTTGCTTTGCTTCATCTACAGACTTCAAAAGTTCTCGAGGTAGCTCAAATTCCGAAGAATTCGTTTTATGTTACTTTACTTAAAAAATGAAAGGTTGTTTATCGGTTGCTATTACGAAACAATAAAATTAAACCGTTGCTAGGGAAGCTAAGCAACTGCCTCCTTTGATGAACAGTGTTTTGACACATATCATTATGTAATATTATGACAAAATATTACGGCAAGTTACAATTATTGTACCAAATCCAAGTTAAATAAAAAAAACTAAACCTAGTTTAAAAATAAATACTTCGCTATTGCATAAAATATTGTATGAATCTGGGTCTTCAATTGCGTTTAACGCCCTCAGCATGTTATAGCCCTCGCCTAACGGCTCAGGCTATAACTTTCACGCCGCGGGCGGTAAACGCCTACTTTACGACCTAGATACATAAATAACTATTATGTCCCTATTATGTTTAAATATGGTGTGTCTCTCCGCGTGGGTAAAGAGGCGTATAAAATTTGATAGAAGTTTTTGACTTTTTCAAGCTAAAGTGGAGCTGTTTTTTGATGGGGATTGATGATTAGCAGACTAGTCCTATGCCGTACATAAAAATAATTAAACAAAAAATAAAAATAAGTATTCCTTTTGCGACAGTTAAAAACGGATATTAAATAAATAATATTTCAATTATATTTTAGCATATGATATTTAGATTTAGATTGGCTAATAAAGTGGCGTACCAGAGTTGTTGAAGCAATTTAACTATTTAGGCCAAATAAAAGCTCTTGTTTTATACACACATAATTGTAACAAAAACTTTTTAGCAAACTGGTCCAGTGTCGTACATAAAAATATTAAAAATTTTTAAAAATATGGAGGGCTATTTACACGTTGGTTTAAAATGGAAATTAGAAGTCATACTAGCTTGTGTTACAATCTAACCTTTATATTAAAAACTTATTTTTAATAGTTTTTAATATTCTTATGTACGGCACAGAACTATTATGCTAAAAATTGTGTTTGCGTAGCCATCATTATCCATCAAAAAACAGCTCCACTTTAGATTGAACAAGCCAAAAACTGCGATATGACCCCACAACTTTGATAAGCCTCTTTACTCAAACAGACGGGGCCACAATATTTAGTCATATATTTTTGTAAAGCACTTATCCGTGCCTATATATAACATATTCAAATTTAAAAGAAATTTTTGATTTTACTTGTTTAAAATATTGATCTAGGTGTCTTTTAAATTTCTAAGCTGCATAAAATTCTGCAAGATAAACGGCCCGACAAGGTATTCTAAATTCTTGAGTTCGTCGGAATGAAATATTCGCCACCCTTTTGTCGCCTAGAGTCTCACTCTCATCTTTATATACAAGGATCTGCAAGAGAGTATTGCCCGAAATTTGAGTTTTAGAGGTCTCGGTTGGTCCGGATCAGGGTGCTTATTCTTGAAAATGACAGAAGGGAGCGCTGTCGAAGACCATACTAGCGACAAAAAAATCCTAAAATCGAAATTAATAAGAATTTTAATAGTTTATTACTCCCTGGCTGAGTTCTCTTATATTGGATTAGAAGAACGCGCTATTCGCGCTTAATTTTCATTACTACTTCATTCACTCCCCGGGAGAATTTAACTTGCTACACCTCCCCGACTGTCAAGAATACGATCCCAGGACGTGTATTCTTGAACAGAGAGCGACATA
The DNA here is from genome assembly GCA_963921995.1 of Oxystoma pomonae. NCBI lineage: Eukaryota > Metazoa > Arthropoda > Insecta > Coleoptera > Brentidae > Oxystoma > Oxystoma pomonae. The sequence goes on from OY998164.1 coordinate 34,939,459, forward strand.
GATCTATGGCGAATGATCACATGGGACCAACACGTTATATTCTTTCGAATGTATTACCATAAAGTAAGTAACTAACAGAGAAACGATGTATATGGGACGCTGGTTGACCGAAATTGACGAAGGCTTTGGGCTCGGAGCGAAAGTCCGTTAGTAACAAAAAATAAGCGAAAGTCGGCCTCAAAATCGCTTTAAACGTTCGTTAGTAACAAAAAAATAATGTAAAAAAATTAACATAAATATTTTATTTTTCAATAAAATTTGTTAATTTTTAGAACCAATGATAAATTTTACGAATTTGTGATCAGATGCTAAAAATGATAAAGTTAACAGTCTCCCCCTCTTCGAGGGGTGAGGGATGGTTGTAACATTTAACCATTTATTAGTGCTTTTTCATTTTTATTAAAACATATTTTTTGCTTAAATTTATTTTATAGTGGGGGTACTTTAAATCCCTCTTTTCAAGGATTAACGTGGTACATCACTTGGCCATTTAGTGAGTTTGAAATTGTTCCCACTGCCAAAAAAAGGGTGCAGTGGTTAGAAAAATGAAAAAATGGAACAGTGGTAGAAAATTATAAATGGAGAATATGGAATTAATCGAGATATCGAATATGGAGCGGCTGAGAAAAGAATGCTGTGGTAAAAAAATTAAAAAGAAAATGCAAAAACTGGAAAAATGGATAAAATGGGGCGTTTGGGAAAATGGATAGAATGGAAAAATATATAATATAAATAGAGTACCGTTTAGTGGTATTTTTTATTTTTTCCATCTTAAAATGCATTAAGTAATCTATAAACGACGCCACTAAACTATCTTTTTTTCGCCTCGGGATAAAAAGTGATCTTATATACATAGGTACTAAAGGGTTGAGCGGCCAGAAAAATGGAAAAAAAGGAGCGGCAGCGGAAAAATGAACCAGTGATTAAATTAAAAATAGAGAAAATGGAGGAATAGAGAAATCGAAAATGGAGCGGCTGAGAAAAGGAACTTTGGTAAAAAATGGAAAATCTAGAAAGCCGAAAAAAACGGAGAAACTGAAAAAATGGAGAAAATGAAACGGACGTAAAAATTAAGCGGTGGTGAAAATGAATAAAATGGAAAGAGTGAAGAAAATTAAGCGGTTGTGAAAATGAATAGAATGAAAGCTTGGAGCTGCTGGAGGACATTCAGTGGCTGTATTATGTGCTATTGTTTTGTAAATAGAGTACCGTTAAGTGGTATTTTTTTTATTTTTTCTACCTTAAATTGCATCAAATACCTAGCAAGTATATTAACCGCGTGACCAAAGTGTCTTTTTTATTCCTTGATGAATTTATTTTTCGCCTTGCAGCAATTCGCGGTGCCATTAGAAATTAAGCAATATTTTACTATAATAATCGTATTATAGATATCACTTTATGCTAATGCAATTTTTACGCTTTTTTTGTATTGTTGCTGCGCATTGCAGTAAAAAATTGTACAAATTTTAAAATGCCGAGTTCCAAATTAGTGCTTTTTTTGTACTTGCGACATGTTTGCTTTTCAGATTGGAGAATTTTTTTTCAGGCAGGCAATTAATATTATAACCGGGAATATTTTTGACTATTGACAGATTGATACGCGTCATCAGATTTAACGCCGGCCGTTATAGTGTTACGTCCTCATGCTCAACTTATTAAGATTGGAATTATTTTATTTCTGTCAGGGTTCTTAGCTCAGGAAATATCGAAAACACGTTCAAAAACATATCCATACTTTTTGGAGTCAAATAACCATGGCTTAAAATTGAATGGGAAACACATTTTGTAAAAACTAAAACACAGCTCGAAGCACTTTTTTTGATTTTTTTCAGAATAAGTAAAAAATGTTTTCTAAGGCACCGACTCGAAATATTTATGGTGGCCTTAGAAATATTTTTTTCTTATTCTGCAAAAAATCAAAAATTGCTCCGAGCTGTGTCATATTGTCCTGACCATTCAAAATTTCAGGCAATTCCGAGGCCAATTCTGATGTTTATTTCACTCCAAAAAGTATGGATATCACATGTCCCGTTTTGAGGGTAACTTTGACATATCCTGATCTAAGGTGACTGACAGAAAAAAAGAGAGTACTTAAAAAAATATAGGTTACAAGCACAGTCTCGACAGCAATAATCTAAGAACACAACAGTAATCAGGTAGGGATGCATTAATTTACATTTAATAAAGACAATAATTTCAAGGATTACCAAAATATTAACGGATTAAAATTTTTGGGGTCTTTAAAATTATTTTGAAGAGATTATAAATTAAGTGAAATAAAAAATAAAAAATCACCAGAAAAAGGGTCGCAGTCTTTGAAAAAGTTCGGGTTGACATAAATTAAAGTGATTTCATTATAAAAATCTGGTAACTACCTAGGTATAACACTTTATAAAAAACTTTGATAAAACTGCCGTTTACCTATATTTTTTCATAAAAATAACCGTTACTCTTATAATATGGGTTTAAAAAAAAATTGTATTAAAAAAAAGTAAACAAAATTGGATGGGACTCGTAACATCAACCAATTACGTTACGCATTTCAACGCAGACGCCTTAACCACTCGGTCATCCATCCTCTTATAAAAATCTTCTTAAACGCGAGGCAACAGGATCATTGAAAAAGCGCGCGGGCGAGGCAGGCTGAAACGAAACCTTGAAATTGTATATTTCGAAGATTTCGGGCGGTAGCTCGCACCGCGTCATATTATTCAGACAAGATTTGGCAACATCGTGAGAGCGCGAAGCTTCTGCTGCAGTTTGAAATTTAAATATAATAGAAGAAGTGTAGGTAGCTCTCATTTGCTGTCCTAGAGTATGACTAACACAGTACCGTTGGTCTGTTAATTATTTACTTTATGGTATTACTTCCTAAACTGCTCTTCGATCGTGGTGATAGATCCCATGCGATAGATCCCATCGCACAAGAGAAAGACTGGATCGTATGACTGCCAGGGAATAAATTATCTCGACACTATGCATCTCATTGGTCCAAATCTTCGGTTTAAATCGGTTTCTCTTACTTTTGCCCGATATTGATCGAAAGTAATTCTATTGGTCTTGACTAAGAGAATTACTTTCGATATAATATAATGTAGCTTTTATATCTGCTCAAAACAGTTGGAGGCCGTGCTCGCATCAAGCGTAGAACCAGAGGTTTTTGTTCAATATGAAGCGAATACATCTAGCCCTCACATATCCAAATGCCAAACTGCTCGTGGTGCTCCCTGTCTAAAACAGACCAGGCTCTGGCGACCGAATATGCAGGCGGTATAACCCCATGGGGAAGTTAAACTAGACCCAATAACCACTAGAAAGTGCTCCTTGAGGACCTGTACAAACTCGTACAGGGGATAAATCTAATGAAGTGGTTAAACTAGAATCAAAGGGTGCACAATAAGCCAATAATGGCTGCAGTGCAGTGACTCTGGCCAGCTATCAGGCTGGTCGGAGCCACAATCCGAAGGTTTTAGTCGGTAGAAATCCGACACTACCCGGGCTGTCCGGCAGCGTTGCCAATTGTAATAATTAAATTAACATATTTTTTCACACTGGGACTTTGAATTTTTTAACTTCTTTTCAGGTTTTCTTCTTACTGTTAAAAACCAATTTAAGGAACAGATTAAACTTATTTTATTTTATTTAATCAGTGCTGGCCATTCTTGGCAATTAAAAACAAAACTACATTACAATAAAAATCAAAGCACCATCTACGTAAATATTACCGTACTTCAAAAACGTATTTTGTTTCACGGAGCGGAGGATTCCCTCGACTACACGGGATTACTCGTATTGTAACATAATATTCAAGAAAAATCGATAATTTTGGCATCACTGCACGATAATTTCTTCTTTAAGGGGTGGCAACGCTGCTGTCCGGACAGAGCTGCCGGGGGAGTGGATTGGACGTTTGAACCGGGCGTCTTATGCAAGATTTTCCCTCGATACCCTTGGAAAAAAAAGTTGTCAAAATTAATAAAACGGGTTTTCCAAAAGGTAACTTCGAAATTAAAGATTCTAAACTTACTAAAAAAAAATACTAAAGCACCAGTGCATATTGTCGACTGCTACCACCAATCTGAGTTTTATAATACTAAAACACCAGTGCATATTGTCGACTGCTACCACCAATCTGAGTTTTATAGAAACGTAGCAAGCTGAAGGTCTATTTTTAGATAGTTGGTGTTAGCGGTATAGCGAAAACCCAGTTATTCCAAAAGATTGACACTATTCCAAATTTTCTTCCTTTCCTCTACAATTTTTAACCTGTCTTTTGCCGTACACTATAAAAAAGATTCATCCATTCTGATGTATTTTTACCGTCAACTGCGTTAGTACGGAGGTTAGCAGAAGTTAGCGGGACCTTTGTGGACAGTTTAAATTTTTTTTTGTACCAACACTACTAAAATCGCTTAAAGTACTATTTAGCGATTTTATTTTAAAGCTATTTAAGAAAGCGTCTTATCGCTCTAAAACTGATCTTAGAGTCATTATAAACACTTTTAAAACGCTTTGGCGCATTGCTTCTAACCACCTAAAGAAAGACTCAACCCTGGTTTTGTCAAAAAATCTGTTGTTAACTAAGTTGTTTGCCTGACTTTAATAAAGACGGCACTATTTTTGACAATTCCGCACAAAGTTTAAAAGGATTCTGACATTGTTGTTGTCGAAATATGTCATCTTTGCTATCAAAATAATGTCGACTTTCATAATATTTGTTTCTGCCTTTAATAAAGGATGGCATTAACTTTAATTTGTCAACTTTAAGAATGGCACAATATGAGCGTCTTTAGATGACATATTTATATGACAAAAATGTCAGAAACCTCTCAATCTTCGTGTGGAACTGTCAGAAATAGTGCCGAATCAGGCTATGCCGACTTTATGTCGATAAGTCCCTATCTAATGAAGGACGTATAAACCCTCGGAGAAAGCGATTTTATTTAAAACCGTCCTTATATAAAATCGGTTTTAGGTGCGTATAAACGTAGTAAAAAAAGCCGCAGCGATAATAACTCTCCCAATCAAGTTAGCCTGAAAAAAATGCAGAGCCAAAAGCTCTTCTGGGCGCGAATGGACTACGTCACGGATGCGCAGTAGGTTTTGCGCCTTTGGCCATGCCCAGGGCTAACCCTGATTTTTCAATTACAACTTTTAAGAAGTGATGGCTCGAAGACATATAACTATGAGATACTATAACGGTCCTACCCTTGCTTTTCCCGAGAAAAATGCGTACCGATAATAACTCTCCCAGTTGGCCTGGAAAAAACCGATAAACGCAGAGTGTAAATGGGCAGGCGCGTCGATTGCGTCAGCAGTGAAAGTGTCATTAAATTATCATAAGGTCACTACGACGCCAGGCATGGATTTGTAAGTGCATGCGAAGTAGATTTTTGGTTTATGGCCTGGTGACCCAAACACTTTCAAAGCCAACCGCGATCTTGAATTTCCTCCTTTGATTTTCAAAGTTATTTTCGTTACACATTTTGGAGCATTTTGGCCATTATAGTATCTCATAGTTATATGCTCGAAGGCAACCTAGAGGGTGCAAGGTTGAATCTGCTCACGCTCTCTAGAATAAACACGGTCTAGTAATTTTTTTGCTCCGCCCATCTGATGACGACACAAAGATATCAGCCTGCTTTCTTTATTGAATTTTTTGATGGTTGATATTTGGGGTTTTATTATTTTTGTAATAAAAATTTTATTTGTTCATCATTTCTTTTCTTCTGGACCTAATTAAATACCCTGTGATATTACTTACATTATTTTCGTCATAGGTAGCTGCACTTATACGTTTTTTTAGTGAAAAGGCTCATCATTAAACAACGAAAAAACCAAAAAAAACAGGCAATTTATAGTTTTAAATTTGCAATTAAATTTATTACATATAGTATGCACAACAAGTATTTCCTTCTAAATAACAAAATATTATCTCCCAAAAATGCCTGGCAAGAATCAAGTACAAAATAAAATAGCTTCCAAAACACGAAAAATAACAACTACATAACCTAACTACGAACACGCACTAACACCAACTCATCCGATGAGTTTCTTGACGGAATCCAACGAAGGATCTTAATTTTTATTTGGTGGAAGATCAACGCATGCAGTTCAAAAATAAATCATATTTACATACAGACAAAAAGTTCTAATAAAAGATACAAGCAAAAAATAGGTCTTGCATCAATCACTTAAACAAAAAAAAAAAAAGAAAAATCCGAAAAGTTATTTAATTTCTTAGGCCTTCACACAATTTTTAAATGGCGCACAAAAATCAGCTGCTATCTTTGTGTCGTCATAGGGTCGAAGATAATTAGACCCTATCTATTTTAGAGACCGTGGAATCTGCTAGCCTCCGTACTACTAAGCTATAGGCAGATAGAGGACGCCGAGAGTAATAACTGTTTTATATGCGACTTTTCTCACATGCATCGCGAGAAATGTATGTTTTTATGCTGCAATGCTCTGCTGATAGAGGTGAAAAATTGCAGGATTTTACTGACTGCTAAAAAACACTTCTCTATTATTCAAATTTCCGCCTTTTGGAAAAAACTTAAAAGGGAGTTTACTTTATTAAGTATTAGAGAGAGATTATTTCTGGTTTGCACTTTATTAAAACAAAAGTTAAAAAATTCACTCGCCCATGTAAATTAACCTAGAATAAGCACTATCTTTAGTTAGTATATCAACCAAAAAGTAGTACAATGTATACTGTGGTCAGAAAAAAAAATAGAGCGTTATGAAAACTCAAAAAACTAGTTATTTACAACATTAAAAGTAAAACAGAGTTTCTTTAAAGTTATATTTAATAAAATTATAAAATAATAAATGATAATTATAGAAGATCAACAAAATCTATTAAATAATACAAGTTACGGATTTGTATAGGTATTACTATAATTACTCATTACCATGATAACTGGTGGGAACGTTGTTCTAATGTCAGATAGATAGTCCTCTACGATCCTCTAAATTTTAATACTGCATTGTAAATAACTGGACAATTCCTTGAATGTAAAATAGAAAAAAATACATGGATAATAATTTAAAAACATATATAATGATATTAGTTATTATTTAATAAAAAAAAATAAATAGTTTGTTTAACTTACCTGTAAAATAATAAGTTTTTTCCCGTTTAAAACAAAAATAAATACCACGTGTTTTGCAAGTCAAATACTCTAATGGCAAAACGGTGCCATGAAAGACTATAAGCCGTACAACATGCACCCGTGAAAGTTCTGGGATAACTGACATGATCCTGATACAAAAAATTTCAATAAAAAAAAACCTTAAAAACTAGTACAAATAAATTTATCTTTAGTACGTACATATTGAATATTAATACACCTGCATTGGTAATTAATTTTATTCTCTCTTCACCTGTACTAGTATCTATCCTTATAATACTAAGTTGTACTACATAATAAAAACTACTGCTAGATTTAAACTAATATTTAGTACTTATGTACTTATCATTAGTTCAATTGTAAATACTAAAACCAAAGCATTCTTATAATTACATTTAGTAGCAGCTGTACTAGAGTTTAATGCTTAATAGTGGGATTTAGTAAAACGGTTTAGTCTATTTTAAAACGGTCCTAAGTTTAAGTGAAATTTTTGGTTTTCAGCATTTTAAACGAACCCTCCTTGAGTTTTGGAGGTAGTTTTGTTTATAAGAAGAATTTTAATAAATTTTTTTATTGAATAATCATCTTAACACATTCTTTGCTGGGATTTAAGAGGAAATTTTCAATTTAGAAAAAAAAATAAAAAATTTAAACCCACGCGGGGCTTAAATAGTAAACACTCTGTAGAATAAATTAACATTGGGGTTATATGTTACTCTAATAAAAACTTACCCTTGTTAATTAATTTTTCCAATTAATATTTGATGTCACACAACGATTTAGACGAGTAATAATAAAATAAGCAGTAGATTAATTTTTAATTTATTTAAGAGGTGTTTTTATTTATGAAATGTATTAAAAAACTTAAATGCAAGTTTCTTTTACATTTCTTTCACTGTCAAATGTGTGTGTGTGAAATGTCAGTTTAAAAATCTTAGCGCAGCGTTCAATCACAAACAGCGAGTTCGGATCTTTTACCTCTGCTTGCACCTTCGCTTGCACCAACCGCTACTGATGAAAGCTACAGCTTTAAAATGAATGGACTTTGAGTAAGGGGAGTTTTTTTGACTGAGCTTTTAGATAACCACAATGTTTTACTTTCAGTTTGTAAATAAATTAATGTAGTTGTTTTGGGTTTTTTGTTTGGTATATTTTTCGTGCATAATCAGTGACCTTCACTTATGTTGGTTTTGCCTCGTAGTGCCCTCATAAATATATTTTTTGTGCTGAAAACGGGTTCAAAATATGGCGTTGTTCTGGACAAAATAGGAGACGTTTTATTGGGTAATGAACAACTTTGTATATTAAATAAGATAAATTAATCCTTGTAAAAACGGTTACTTAGGGAAATTATTAACGAACTTATTACCAAATGGCACAAAACAATCCTTTCTGGGGGCTATAAATTTAAACCACCTCCCTGAGGTGGTTTAAAAAATTACCAACTTTATAACGTCAAACACAAATAATGAAGATATTATGGGCCAAATTTGTGGCGTATTCGCCATTAGCCATTTTGAAACCTGTCAAAAAGAATCTGTTTTAGGGCGTTTTCTTCTAAAATATGGTGTATTTTGAGAAAAAAAAGCAGGTTTTCAGTGGTATTTTGCAATAACAATACAAAATAATCAATAACTTTGTGTCCTTTCTGTATGGGTAAGTGTTTTTTGAAAATTGGTTTTATAATTTAGTATCCACCACAGGTGTAAATATTTAGATCTGTGGGGGGTATTATTTTGGATCTTAGTAAATCCCACTGTAAGTTTAAAGCAAATATTAGGGTCTGTTAACTTATATTAGCCATAAATACTGTCCAAGGATAGATCTTAGTTAATCCGTACTAAATTCAAGTACACAGAAGATAAAATCAAATATATTGTACTAAATTTTAGTAAATTGGCAGATTCTAAAATTGATAACATGATTTACTGATTCTAGGACATTATTTCCGTTCCATTTCGTGTATTGGCCGATGTTGCCCGATACGCATGCGACCACATTTAGTGCCGACACTAATGAGGTTAAGGCCTGCCCTTATTTGTAGAGGAATCTTTTTTACCTTAACCCTAGTTTCGGGAATTTTTTGTGTTGTGACGGGCAAAAAAGCAAAAATTGGGCACGAAATAGTTATTATAAAGCAAGGCCCAAAGGCTTCGTTTTACCGATGAAGACAATATTTCTTTGATACGACAAGTTGTTCAAGAAAATCTCATAATATTATTTAAAATCATACAGTCAATGTCCTCTGGCCACTTTCTCACCTTCCACTTAAGTTCTAAGGGCCACTTATGTTATGGTCTATCTCTTTTTTTACTTAGGGTTTTAAAAAGAGTCAAGATCAGTCAAGATCAGTACAATTTGGGACTGAAGTGGAAGGTGAGCAAGTGGCCACTCATTTCCCGTCTCCGCCAAGCCCACTGCTTCCAACACATCTTCCATGCTTTTTAAAAGCTTTTATTTAACTTCCAATGCATCTTTGTAACGAACGAACTAGATATGTTTGTTCGGGTGGAATCTTGCAACTTAAAGGGGTTTACCCAACTTTTCATATTGATAATTTATAACCTAAGCACAATTTTATTCATAATCATAATGTTAAATACATTATTCTTAATAGAAATGTTTACCCAAGTTTTCATATTTATAATTCACAATTCATAAGCACAATGCATAATTTAAAAGTTGGTTAATTTTAACTTTATGCACTATCAATATGAAAAAAGCAAAGAAAAAATTTTGGTTGGTTGATTTCAAAATGGGAGTAATTGATTTTAGCTGATATTAGAAAACAGAAATTTAGCAAGAAGGAAGAATAGCTAACCTGTTGAGGTTAGGTAAAGAAAATATTTTTTTTGTTCTTCTTTTTTGTCAATTTGGTATGTCAATTTTCAAAATTTATCCTAATGCACTATACTTATAAACTCTTGGATAAACAGGTACTGTTAAATTATGTATTAACACTAAAATTGTGAAGTTAAACTTCCAAATCAGTTACATCAACCAAAAAGAATCTAAAAAAGAGAAGATCAAAAGATCTTGGGAGGAAAGAACGAAAATTCAAAATTGGGTGAGTGCCCCACAAGGAACACACAAAAGACCAAAGCGAAAGGAGAAACAATTAAACGATGTTTCGCCCGGGGTAAACAGCATGGGCTCGTCAGTGTATTCACCAGTCACCCTCAATCCAGACATCATTTAACACCATCGCACACTCTGATTTCCAACTCTGAATCACTCACAAATAGGCATCGTTCCGCATCGTACTTATTATAAGTCACCTGATACGGGTTCGTCCTGGCGTGTTAATCTTTCCAATAGGAATATGCTCCTAAGACAATGATGTCTGGATTGAGGGTGACTGGTGAATCCACTGACGAGCCCATGCTGGTCACCCCGGGCGAAACATCGTTTAATTGTTTCTCCTTTCGCTTTGGTCTTTTGTGTGTTCCTTGTGGGTCACTCACCCATTTTTGAATATTCGTCCTTTCCTCCCAAGATCTTTTGATCTTCTCTTTTTTACTAAAATTGTGCTTATACACTATGAATTAAAGTGATGAATTATCAATATGAAAAGTTGGGTAAACCCGCCTTTAATTTTGACCAACTTCCCGACATCCGATCGGCTTTACATTTGACATGCTTATATATAGTTGCGGTGGCAACACAAGAATATAGTGTGATGAAATTGACAGCTCCCCCCTACTCGAAGGGGGTGGAGAGGGGTACAGTTAAAGTACGCCCGATTTCGTGTAAAATTGGTGTGTTGGGGCACTTAAGAATGAAGGTAACGAATTTCTAATCAGATTTTGAAAATTCAGTATGGCGGATTCAAGATGGACGATTTTTGGTGATCTTTTGCTAACCAATTTTAACTAACTTATACACATCCGATTGCCTTCAAATTTATAGTTCCGGTGACAATACAATAATATTTTATTATTAGGCACTCCCCCCCCTACTACGAGGGGAGTGAAGGGGGGAAAACACCTAAGTTTTTCCGATTTCCACCAAAATTGGTATACAGGGGGCTTTTGGGGATAAGGAATACGAATTATTGATCAGATTTTGAAAAATCAATATGGCGAATTCAAGATGGATAACAAGGAAAGTGGAAGAGGAAAAAGATTCAGTTTGTTCGATTTCCATCAAAATTGGTATACAGGGGTTTTTTAGGAAAGGGATTATGAATTTTTGATCAGATTTGGAAATTTTAATATAGCGGATTCAAAATGGACGATTAAGGGTACAAATCTAAAAATTAAGGGTGTGTTTTCAAATTTGGTGTGCATTTATAGTTGCGGTGTCAATTTAATAATATGCTATTATTAGGTACACACTTTCCTCTGATGAGGGAAGCGGAGGGGAGAAAAGATTTAGTGTGTTCAATTTAAATCAAATTTTTGATCAAATTTGAAAATTTCAATATGGCGGATTCAAAATGGACGATTTAGCGTACAAATTTAAAAATAAATTTTTATTCAAAAAACTTTTAAAGAACAAGCTTTTATTAAATGCACTCAAAAGTAGAAAATAATTTTTTATCTTTCTTATACCATAATAAAAGCGATGGGCACAAATTAAAAATTTTAACGTTACGTTAACAAAGAGAGAACTACAAAAGAAGAACTAAATTCTTCTTCTATTTGAATCATAAACACAATGCTTTCATCTAAAGAAGCTGAGAATGGATGAGATTGCCGTGCTTGCCAACCCTTTAAAAATATCCTTAGGTGGAAGGTCACTTCCTAGACATCGTCTGCAGCAGAATGCAACGAGCTGTATGAATCATAGAAAACTGGTGCCAACAGAACGGCCTCTCTGTTAATCCAGGAAAGGCAGAGATGATCCTGTTCAGCAAAAAGAAAAAAATGGAGGGATTCAGAGCACCCATAATGTAAAGGAAACCCCTGACTTTGGTCTCAGAGCTAAAGTACTTGAAGGTTGCCATGGACAAGGGGCTCACCTAGGCATCACATGTTGCCCTAAAAAAATCCAGGCAATATGGATTTGCGTCGGGTGGTAGGTCTGACATGGTGTATTACACCCAGGATCCTCCACTGGATGTACAAGGCAATAAATACTAAGACCTAGGATCCAATATGGATCCATCGTCTGGTGGCCGGCAGTGGAGAGGATCACCATATCCCAACAGCTCAGAAGCCTGCAAGGGCTTACCTGCAGGGGAATAACCGGCGCCATGAAAACGACACCAATCCAAGCCCTCGAGACCATTCTGGGACTGCCTCCGCTAACGACTTGGATCAAGAAGGAAGCGATGGCAACCCATTTGCGCCTGAGGGGCTCTAGTCAGTGGAGAGGAAGAGGGGAAGCCGTTGGACACCTAAGGGTCTCCCAAATGGCCACCAAGGATATGCTACTTGCGTCCTTTGAGATCAAGGCAACCCAAATTCCCTGGAGATTCAATAAGAGGTACAATGTCGAAATTCCCGATAGAGAATTCTGGCAGAGGGAGAACCTCCACCAACAGTTCACAAGGAACGCTGTGATATGCTACACTGATGGCTGCAAACTATCGGAGAGGCAGACAACAGGGGCGAGGGTCTACGTGCAAGACCGAGAAGTTCAGCTGAGCTACCCGCTCGGAGAGCAAGCTACGATCTTCCAAGCCGAGGTATACGCCAATATAATGGCGGCAACACTAGAAGAGGTTCGCAAGAGAGTTACAGTGATGTGGGTATCGGGACACACGGGAGTATCGGGCAACGAAAAGGCGGATGAACTCGCTCGGATCGGGGCCAGCACTCCAATCAATACGTGGGGCTGGAACCACTCTTATGTGTAACAAGGAGACAGCTGCAAAGCTGACTCATTAAATGAACTAACGATGCACTGGCAAACTCCTGGGAGAGCGAAATAGGATGCAGGCAGTCCAAAGAATTCATCGACGGACCGGACGCAGCCAGACTGAAATGGCTCCTGGGAAGGACACGAAAAGATATCGCTCCTAGTTACTACTACTAGGTGAATCGTCGATGCGATCGATATATGATACCTAAAGTTAATATTTTGAATATGCGTCCATCGCTTTTATTATGGTATAGGAAAGATAAAAAATCATTTTCTACTTTTGAGTGCATTTAATAAATGGTTGTTCTTTAAAAGTTTTTTTTAATAAAAATTTATTAATCACTCAAAATATATAATAATAGATAGAACAATTTTTACGCTTCCATGTTATGAATATGGTCGCCACTTTATTAGTGCCATCAAATTTTATTCTGTTTTTCTTTAAAATTTTTCCTCGTGCAACTTTCTCTTTTATGGCGAACACTTAAAATCTGATAAATCCTTATATTCCCTAGAGAAAACTCATCAAAAACCCGACTTAATACTTAAGACCAGCGGTTAAATTTCCCTTAGTTTTTAGACAGTTTTAGTGTATTCTTCTTATTAAGTATAAAACTACTGTTTTAACTCAAGGTTAGGGTTAATAGAATATTAAACTTATAAGGCTGGTTCCCTAAGGTCAGTCTCCATGCAATAACATGCCGTATCTTACCTATTTTCATCTTTTGTATTTGAACACCTGGTTTCAACCAGATCAAAATACTAGAAACCCAGATTGGCGCTGAATAGTTTTCACAACTAGTGCGAGTTATTTAAAAAGCAAGTGACCTGCTTATGTTATTTTTTTGACCTATAGTACTTAAGGTGGGATTACGTGGCCTAAAATAGTAGGCTAGCGGGTAGCAGAAAACTCGTTATTTCTTGAATTTTTTGAATCGTAGTGCTCTGATTTTGAGGTTTCCGCTAAATTTAAATTTTTATGCCAATATTTTTCCTCAAAAAATCGGCGTTTCGGCGTTGTGAGGTTATATTCTTTATTTATTTTTAGTTAATTTTAAATTCTCTCTGGAATTTTGGTCAAAATATCAGAAATTACGCGAAGAACGCTTATTTGTTACATAGGGTTCCGGGTTCCACTATTAGCGTGGGCGCATCTCCAAAAATCAAGTGACTATTGATATAAGAAATTGATTGATAAGAAACTATTGATAGCAACAACATTGATTCACATCACAACTGTAGACACGTAGGGTACTTTTTTAGACAAAAAATCTAAAATGAAAAAAGCGATGTTATAAAAATAAAAATATTTCTGAATGTAGCAATTTGCCTTGACAGCACGCAACTTGAAGTTAGTGAATAGGCGAGAAATTTTCTGCTAGTTTTTAGCATAATAGGTTGGAATGCCAAAACGCCACCTACTATTTTAGGCCATGTAATGTAATGTTTTTACAGTGATTTTTTTTGGATACCACCTCTGGTTCTGTAAAAAACAGACTGATGTTCAATCGACTGCTGCTGAAAGCGCACCCAGCAATTGCTGAATTTAAGCTGATTAAAAGAATTCATTCTATTTTTTTGTAATAAAAAAAATACTGCCAAAAATCTCAAACACAACATCCACTGAAAGGTGACCATTTTTATTCTATCAATCAAGGCGGCACGGCAGATAGATGACAAAATAAACCATAAATATGAGATTTTATGCCCGTGTATTTCCCTATGATAAAAAGCGTAGCGGAAACCCCGGGCCAATGGATTAATGACGGGCTCCAATGCGCATGAGTCAGCAAGAAACGCAGACTCAGATCAAGCCGTCTTTATCCCATTGGCCATGTCATGGCAATCTAGATTTTGACCGTTGCCGCTACGATTTTCTGGCTTCCTGGGCCTTTATATACCTGATAGTTATATGCAATTAACAGTGGTCCTGGCCTACTGAGTGCCTAAATTTTGCAGCGTAGTCTTGTTGCAGTTGGCCATTTTAAATTCTAACACTTTGTTATTTTGTGGTATTTTCGAAATGATTTTTCGGTGAATACTTAAAGAAATGACTTAATTTTTAGGTAAGAATAATTACATTTTTTTGAGGATTTTCTTAATCCTACTGTTTTGCGTTATTTTTTTAAAATTTTCCTAAAAAATGGATGAGAATTTTTTTGATCGTGATCAAAAAAAAGTTTTTTTGCACCGGTACACGGAAAAAAATGCATAGTAGTTCTTACTATTTTGTCTTTTAAAGAAATTATTTTAAGACAAAATACACTTTTATTAAATTTTTAATAGAGCATGTTTTCATTTCAAATAGTTTTTTATGTTTAATTGGTTTATTTTAAAAATGGATACCTGAGATGGTTATATAGGGTGGGCCACAAAATTCCGCACTTTTTGAATTGGCTATTGGCGATTTTTAAAGGTATTGGTTTTTTTAGATAGATGAAACGTGATACTTTTTCGATTCAGTTGAAAATTTCAAATTTGTCAAAAATCCAAGATGGCGGACAGTTTTAAAAAAATTTTCAGCCCCCTTAAAAAAAAATTATGTGCGACAATGAACGAACTTTAAAGCTTTCACTACAAATGCTCGTTGTTTATGTGTACATTGACGTATCACTTACTTAAATCGGTTAAGAAATGAAAAAGTTATAAGCTTCTAGATTATGAGTGTTTGGGCTTAACATTGGAAAAAAACACAAAATTACATATTTTTTTAACTTTTGGCCTGACCAGTTAATTAAAAAAAAATATTGTTTAAAGAGACAAAACATGAGAGTTGCGTCTGTTTGTTCAAAATTTGACATTAAAAAAAAAATCAGGATGGCGGATAGATTTAAAAAGGGTTAGCTTCTATACGCCTTATTTTTTTTTAAGTAAGACACTGGACAAAATAAAAATTAGTCTTTCCAAATCTGCCTTTTTTCTTCGTATATCGAGGTATCCCCTAGTTAAATCGGATAAGAAATAAAATAGTAATGGGTATTTAGATTCTTAGTATTTTTCTTAATTAAATAATTAGTTCAAAAGATATAGCAAATGGAAAATGTATGTAATTTTGTGATTTTTTTCAATGTGAAGCCAAAACACTCGTAGTCAAAAAACTTATACCTTTTTTATTTCCCAACTGATTTAATTAAATGATACTTCAATATACACAGAAACAATGACCGTTTGTAGTATGTAAGTTGTAAATTTTTAACCGATTCGAAAAACTCTAACGTTTTATCTTTTCAAAAAGCCAATATATTTCAAAATCGAGTAATCATGTCAAAAGTTATAGCCAATCCAAAAAGTGCGGAATTTTGTGGCCCACCCTATATTTGTGGAAATAATATTTATATTTTTAAAACAAAAACACAATTTTTTAACTGCTGTCCTTAACATACCGTAGTTAAATAAAATATATTAACTTTTACAATACTACATCCTTAGAAGTAAAATTTATTTTATTATATTTTTATATTAGTTTTTAAAATATATTATTTTTAAATATATAATTTTTTTTTTCCGTGTACCAAAAAGTGGCGGCTTTAGGATTCGGTCTTGTGGGAGTGCATCGGTTTCAATTATTTTATATTCTATACAAATTGTAAGTATAAAAAAAATCATTATTATAAACGACCAAATTTCTTATTTATTTAAACAATTACCAATTTTTGAAAGGTTATATATTCATGAATTTCATTTAAGCCTACCCAGCAAACACAAATCGTCGGCATTCAATCGGGCTAATGTCAACAACGTCGGCAGTGTATCGGCATCGGCGACTACACGCTGGCCGGATGTTGGACCGATGATGGTCCGATTGGAACTTTGTTTAATCGGTCGAAAATCGGCAACTGACGATGAAAAGTATTTTTATTTTTTTTACTTCTTAATATATACCTTTGCTGTACAATTTTAAATAATACCATTTAATTTTAAGCCTATGTTTTAAATTGGCCAAACACAATTAAACAAAATTTTATATTTTTTTTAAGAATTTTTAAATCGGTTTAAAAATCAAGTTTTTTTTCAGATATTAAAAGAGGTCCAAAAGCTTTCATGGTATTTTTCGAATAGGCCAGAGTGTTTGCGAAACAAAAATTTTACTGCCCTTCAAAAATAATCACTTTTGTAAAATACCCCTATGTCCCTTTTTTACATTGGCTCGTTCCACTGTGCGGCGGGCGGCGTCTGTCGCATAGTAGCACTTATAATCCAAGAGCTGATACACATAGTAGGGTAGTTGTTTTGGTGACCGTAGGAAGAACACTGCACAAATTACATTGGAACTAGCTCTCGGCTAAATGTCATAATTTTTTTATATGTTGTAGTACTCAATCAATAAAGTACAAAACTAACTACAAAAGAGATAGGGAGCAGGATTACTTTCTGAGATATGGAGCTTTAAAGTTGACGTGTTTTAAGGATATATTTTTGCCATGGTCCAAGTTTTTTTTCACAACTTTGTTGATTAACGCCAAAATAAAATAATGCGTTTCTCTATTTGTCCTAAATGGGTTCTTTGGTACCTCCAGAAATATCACTGATTTTTAAGTTTAAAAAAAAGAAAAAGACCGTTTTTTAAAAATGACAATTTTCATTTTCTTTAAAACAAACGGTCAGATTCTAATAGTTTTTACATATGACATTAAAAATAATATCATTAAGCTATAAAAACATTTTTAGCTTAAGAGGTACCATTAATTGAAAAAATGCTAGGTACTTTAATGCTTTTTAATACTTTTGAAATATTGGTGAAATAAGAGATTATTTAAAATAACTGATGGGTAGGTTATACAAACTTTTTCTGGAAAAATTCAATTCAAAAGCTGGATACGAATATGTTGGTACCGATAGGTATGCATTGGTACCTGTATTTAACCAATCAAATTGCTCGTGTGGTATATGCTTTTAAGCTAACTTGTTTTCCCAATAGAATGCGTAAAACAGTTTAGGCTAACTTGGGGTTGCCGGTAACGAACATGATAACATTTTTCCGGTTATTTACACTGTTTTCCCAATAGAATGCGTTAAATTCTCTGGCAGCAAAGGGCGCCATTTTCTTTAGCCTAAAAGCATATACCACACGAACAAACTTTTTGCAGGCAAATGCATGCATAAAAACCATTTTCCGCACTTAAGTAGGAAAAACACTTTACCGTATTCTTCTGGAAAAACAGTAATAATAACCGGGAAAATGTTATAAAATTCGTTACCGGCGATCCTAAGTTAGCCTAAAAGCATATATCTCACGAGCAATTTGATTGATCAAATACAGCTACCAACGGGTACTAATTGGTACCAACATATTGGTATTAAGCTTTTGGATTAGATCTGTCCATAAAGTTTGTATAACCTACCTGTAAGTTATTTAAAATCACTTTTCATATTTCTCCAATATTTCAAAGATATTAAAAGACATTAAAGGTGCCTACCACTTTCGAAATTCATGGTACCACTCAAGCTAAAAATGATTTTTTCAGCTAAGTGGCATTATTTTTAATAACATATGTACAAATTGTTAATATCTGGCCGTTCGTTTTAAAGAAAATCAAAATTGTCATTTTTTAAAAACGGTCGTTTTCTTTCTTTTTAAAAATTAAAAATTAGTGACTTTTCTAATGGTACCACAGAAACCATATAAAACATTTTTATATGGGTGGAAGGGGTATTTCATTCCAGACAAATAGAGATTTGTATCATTTTATTTCGGTGGTAATCAACAAAGGTGTGGAAAAAAAACTTGTACCATGTCCAAAAATATAGCCTATATAAAAACACGCCAACTTTAAAGCTCCATATCTCAGAAAGTTAAAGTGCTCCTTATCTCGTTTTTTTTTTATTTTTGTGCTTTGGTGATCGAGAACTACAACATATTAAAAAATTATGACATTTAGCCGAAAGCCATTTTCAATGTAATTTGTGCAGGGTTCTTGGTCCAAAAGTCATCAGAAATAGATGTGGATAAGCCGCATAAAAATATGTGATGTAATCGAATATTTCGATTCTAAACCTTTGGGGGGGGGCACCCCCCGCGCCTCCTCTCTAAAGCCGCCATTGGAAAAAAGCTATGTTTTGGATATTTGCGGAAAGTTACAAAAATCGTGTTTTTGATGAAATTAACAGAAAAAACGTTTTTTATCGGTAAATTCTGCAGACAATGAGTAAAATCGCCTTGTATGTGACCCATTTTTTAGGGATGGGAAAAAAATTATTTCCTCAAACATATTAAAAAGTGCCGATAATATAAGTTTTGATACAGGGTCCAATATTTTCGATAAAAAACGTCTCATGAGCTGAGTGTTATAAATTCGTCTCTCATAGAGGAAAAAATCTCATGAGTACTTAATTCGACATTTTATTAAACGAGCCATCTTGTTTACATGCAATGAGCGATTTTGATGGGGGCATTAAAAATGTAACGGCTCGCCATAACTCACTTACTACACCTTGTTCCCGGTTAGACAATAAAGTGCGCCGCGCTACGAGGCTAGGTAATGCCTTTCACTGACACCCCAGATGATAAACAGCCCGCTTCACTAATAACATCACGTAAACTATAAGAAAACCTTGCTGGAAAATCGACAAACAAAGAACAGCGGCGGATGCAGGCGTAAAAAAATAGCTGTCAAGGATGAAAAGGAGTAAGAGTTAAGTTTTTTCGTATGAAAGTTTTTAAAATACGAAAAAAACAAAGACATTCAACTAAAATAGACCCATCAAGTCATTCATAAACCACTATGAAACGCGATCAGTCGTTAGACTTAGGGGAAACCATTTTATCTTCCGCTGGCAACACTGCCTCATGCAATACCACGACACGTTATTAATTTTGGCCATATTTTGAGAAATGACATAAAAGGCAAAATTGAAGGCAGAAGAGGTCCAGGTCGTAGACGGATATCATGGCTTAAAAATCTTAGACAATGATATGGTGTTAGTACTATGATACTTTTCCGAAAAGCAGTGGACAGAGTGCAGATCGCGCTGATGATAGCCAACGTTCGAAGAGAGCATGGCACTTGAAGAAGAAGAAGGTTTCCGAAAGTTCCTATTATTATCAGCGCTGATTGTTAAATATTATGGCACCGCGTCAAAAAGCCAGGTCTCTTTCCGTCTCGCACGCTCTCATTGCCGCGTCCGTCGTCCGTTTTTTCAAAGCAGTTCCTGCTACCAGCTGAATGAAATGAACCTCTACTTGATGACGCGGAACAGTCGCACATGCGATGAAGTAGGTGGAGCCTAGCAGGATATTTGAGGTTAGTCAAGCCATCGCCCCCCTAAATATATTCGAGTTTTGATATGCTTATAATTCCGAAACAATTTTGAACTGATTTGAACCACTTTTAAAAATTTTGAACCACACTCCTTCCTGGTGTTTTTTAATATTCAAAATGGGGGGTGCAGCCGGACGTCAAGATACACCCCTCTCATTTAAAGCGTAGAGAAAAATGAAAAGCAACTATCCCAAAATTAAAAACTAATTTCGAACTTCTAATATCACCAAAAAGAATTTCGAAAAACCCACTAGTAACCCTGTTTTTTTTAAAATATGGTGGGGGTGCAGGTTGAAGTCAAGCCACCCCCCTCCCCCCCGAAAGATATCAAGTTTTGATATACTTATAATTTTGAACTAATTTCGAACTATTTTTGAACCACTTTTAAAAATTTTGAACCACATTTATATTCAAAATGCTTCAAGCTAAAAAAACCAGAAAGGAGTGTGGTTCAAAATTAGTTCACAATTATAAGCATATCAAAACTCGAATATCTTTCGGGGAGGGGTCGCTTGACGTCAACCTGCACACCCCACCATATTTAAAAAAAAAAAAAAAAAGGTTGCTAATGGGTTTTTCGAAATTCCTTTTGGTGATAGGAGGAGTTCGAAATTAGTTCTTAATTCTGGGATAGTTGCTTTTCATTTTTCTCTGCGATTTAAATAAGCGAGGTGTACCTTGACATTTGGCTGCACCCCCATTTTGAATATTAAAAAAACAGAAAGGAGTGTGGTTCAAAATTTTTAAAAGTGGTTCGAAGTTATAAGTATATCAAAACTTGAATATCTTTCGGGGGGGTAGGGGGGTGTGGCTTGACTGATATTTGTATGTTTTCAGTGGACAAGTAGCGAGGGATATCTCGAATTTCAATACAGAAAGGTGCACGCATTTGGTGTGCTCCAGTCCGCTTGCTTTGCCTTGTTGCTGTGGTTCTTGATGCATTCGCAAGTTTAGCGATTTTATAAGGGCTTCTATTTATACTTTTTCTATTGTATCATATTAACAATTGTTATAATGAATATTTTCACGGTAGAGTACTTGACAAATCATTTTGGCTCTTTCAGTATGGACCAAAATATTGAAATCAAAAATTCCGGCACAGACCTAAACCCGACTTGGCGCAAACCACTAAGTCAAATCTAGAGACCTACAAAAAAAATTTACTGTCAATTTTTCAAATTTGTGAACCTCCTCTTCATAGATCACGAGTCACCACTGCTCACTCTTTGACCCGATTACGACACAAAGATAGCAGCTGATTTTTGTCCGCCATTTAAAAGTTGTATGAAGACTTAACAAATTAAATTAACTTTTCGGATTGGCTGTATATCAGCGTCTCAGCATATCTATTCAACGAAAAAACGAAATCAGCGTTTTGGGGACGAAAGAGCTTGAGGCAGAGGAGCCCAAAGAAAATAAGTTCTATTATACATTTTTTTATACTATCGTTAAATAAAGTTATGTTTTACAACTAAAAAAAATGTACTTAAGTAATATCAAAGGGTATTTAATTAGGGCCAGAAGAAAAGAAATGATGAACAGATACAATTTTTATTACTAAAATTTATGCAAAACTAATATAATCCCAAATGTCACCTATCCAAAAAATCAATAAAGAAAGCAGGCTGATATCTTTGTGTCGTCATCTTAGACCTCCCTTCCTAAAATAAACTACGCATTAATTGGCCCTTAACCCAGAAAATGTCTCGCTTAGAAAGTCCAGAGCACGGAATACCCACAGGAGCACTTGTATGTCCATTTTTTATGCAAACATTTGAAAAGTAAAGTCAATAATACTCACCAATTAAGCCTCAAAGGTTCTGGTTTTTGATTTTTAATCTTGTTTTGTTCATGTTTAAATCTAGAGGAATATATTGATACAAAATTGCGGGACATACTAGACAACACTTTTTATGTTTTTTTACGGTAGTGTCCACTCTATTAATAAATTGTCAAGAAGCAAACAAAAATTTTAAACAAATTCAAATTTTCGCTGTCAGATTGTTGTCAGTTGCTTTCACTACTGACGCAATCTACGCGCCTGCCTGGTAGACTCTTCGCCTCTGGATTATTTCCAGGCTAACTTGATTGGGAGAGTTATTATCGGTAGGCATTTTTCTTAGGAAATGCATGGGCAGGGCCGTTATATTATCTCATAGTAATAGCTAACGTTTTAATTAATTAATTATTGATTTGGCGCAAAGTTTTAAAAACCATTTCCCGAGATCTGGGCCTTAGAAAGATTGAAAGATTTTTTTGGATAGGTAGGTGAGGTAAACTTTCTTTGTTTTTATTTGATTCTACGCCAATGCTAACGTAATGGTCGCTTAGCGAAATAAGAAAATCTCCGTCAGAAAGTCGAGCTGAGGCGTTTTCTTATATACATAGCGGATATCCGGTCAGCGAAATAAGGAAAGTCTGAAATGTCATTCTTTATTCATGGTCCGACAGCTTGATTCAACTTTTATTTTTTTTTTGCTTTGCCTTTTTTGCCCGTCGACTGGCTCCTATCTTTTATGAAGTTTGGAAGTGAGTAATTCGGACAAGAAAAAGTCGTACAGTGTGAAGTGTTTACATTGGCTATAATTATTTTTACTTTACAATAACACCACAGATATAAATTAAATAAAATAATGGACCAGTGGTTTTTCTTTTACGGAAAAACTTACGATTAATCGCGAATAATTAAGATCCCGTTAGAATTCCAACCTTTCAATGATTTGTGCTTAGCTTGGCTCAACATCGTCTTAACTAAAAAACCTCACCAACTCCTATCGCTTCAGTACACTTTAGCCTGCTCTTGCCGCCAGTTTTTCTTAACCAGGTAAAAGATGAATTTTCTATCAGTTTGGTAGATACTAAAACTTATGGTTGGATACTAAAACTATAATGAGTGTTAGAAGTCACCTTATTTCTGTATGTTTTGATGTCATGTTTTGTCATTTCAAGTAAGAAAAATTATTTTTTGTATAGTTTTGAAGTATGGTTTTTTTGATGTCACATTTTCTTCATAAAATAAAAAGTAATTTTGAAAGTAGAATCGACTCTTGTTACAAGGTATAATAAGGCAGTTTTAACAATTTGGCAACTGTGACAAGACATTTCTGTTGCAAGTATGGAGAAAACCAAGAAAGCCCTAGAACTACAATGGAAAGCTTTTACAAGGATCTGTGATAAATTAGAAAATAAAATGTACAAAGAAAGGTACGACTACGACTTAAGTAAAATACATAGTAATATTAGAGTTTTGGAAGATAAAATATCTCAATTGAGCGAACTTAACCAAATTATCCTAGAATTGATGCTAGATTTAGTTGAAGAGGTAACTTAAGTAAAATTCATGGATGAGTTGAGCTTTAGAACTCAAATTTAACTTTGATAAGATGACTAGAGAAAGCGCAGACTCTCAGAAATCAGAATCTAAAACCAAGCTACAACTTCCGAAAATTGAATTCAGACAATTTGGGGGAGATATCAAGAGTCTAGTTTTTGGAACCACTTTAGTTCAATTGATGAAGATTCTGACATAGAAGAAGAAGATAAGCTACAGTATTTAGTGCAGGTTACGACTCCAGGGAGCAAGACAGTTAGTTGAGAGTTATATTTCTTTATAGAAGTTTATGTACGAGAACTTTTTAAGTTGTTTCTAACAAATCTTAACACAAAGAACAAATTATCAACATTTTTTGATAAAATCGAGTCTCAGTTAAGAGCCCTAGAAAGTTTAGGGATACAGTCCGATGCTTGTGCTGCAATGCTTTTAGTTAGTAGAGTCCTGTTTAGGAGAAGACCTAATACGAAGTTGGCACTGAAGTCAGCTTTACTCGGCCGCGTCTAGTTTGATAAAGCATCTTGACACATTGATAGATTTTCTTAGACAAGAAGTCATGAATGAAGACCGAATTTCCCTTGCTGTATCCAGTTTTAAAGGTAGACGTAAGCCCGAGGATAGACAAACAAGTAGTAATTCTGCTCCAACTGCATCTGAATTGTTTAACCAAGGAGACCCACGTTAAGCATTTTCCACGAATCGAAGATGACGTTAAAGATCAAAGATTGACAATAGACACTAAGTTGGTCATGACATGTACGAGGTGTCCAGCGTGATATCTTGCTTTCTTTGGTTCGGCCGCTCGTTTATTGATTTTTGGCTTCCGTCGACAAAACTCGCTGCGTATTTGATGACATCTTCACGTTAGCAACATGCCGCAGATGCTATCTTACGTAGGTTAGCGTCATGTCTGAACGTTATACATGCCAAAGGCGTGACCTTGATGAAAAAACTCAACGATAGACCGCAGAGATTGGACTTTGATATCTGCATTCCAGCTGAAGTATTTGCTTTTGTACAGATAAAAGAAAAACAGAATACTGCGATATATTCCACGTTTTCGCGTACGACCTATGACCAACTAAAAGTGTCTAATAGCTACTTTAAGTCATGATAGACGCTTGTCTTTCATATTTAATGAGTGCCAGTATTTTTGTTTCACTTTCTTTGGTTGGATCCGAGGTGGGATCCTAGCCTTAATTACGCATGAGAAGTTAAAATTGACCAACTTCAATGCGTTGTAACCTTGAAACGTGCGTGATTTTATTCTCTTCAAGGTTATTGGTTGGTATTGATCATGTGATACAACACGAACGCGTATCACGAATAGCGCACTTAAGCTTATACCGTCCACCATTTCTATACTTTCTACGTTTTTAAATCGAACCAAAAATAAAGTCGATTTAGGCAAAAATGTCAACACATGCCCATTATGACTTTTAAGATATGGTATGGGGTAAAAGTCCTATTAATATGCGGTAGCAGAAAAAAAAAATTTATACATAAAGAAGAAACTAATTGTAAAACCAGTTTTTGAAAACTAGAAATTTACTACAACTTTCTTGAAAGCCTTTGCGAGAAACTTAACTTTTTTTTAAAAAGATACTAGAAGTCCAATGTCCTTTCGAGTTTTGCTTAGGATCCATTTAGTTCAGGCTATTCACGAAAAGAATGAACTGCCTGCACCCTGACTCTTGGCTTCAGGATGATCTGAGTTCATGGTTTGCCCATTTATTTAGCTCACTTTGAACCTGTTTCTTTGTCATTCCCAGAGGAGGTTCCGGTCTGATATATTCGGTTCCTGCAACTACTCTGGTCAACCCGTCCGCCTTCTCATGCCCTGGTATCCCCTCATTACCCGGGACACACATCAGTGTCACCCTCTTGTCCTGAGCTTACTTAAGAACGGTGTTGCCTGAGCCAATATCTGCAGTGCGTCAGCTCACTCTTCCCCTAGGCTACTGAGTATTTTGGTTGCACTTAAAGCCTTGAGGGTAGCCTGGCTGTCGGAACACATGCAATAAACCCAAATATTTTTAATTTTACTTGTATTTTTATTTGTAAATTTACTAAAGAAAAAAATTTATAGTAAAAGTGTATAATAAAACCTAAGAAAAAAAAACAACCCAACTCACCATTCCACATCTTGAAGCAGATTAAATCAACACTGCCATAATTGCTAAAACGGTGTAGCTAACTGTGCGGGCTTTTACCCGATGCGGACCTTTTGCCCCGATCAACAGGAGCTGTATTCTTGACACCCTTGTCCGTGATTGTGAACAAATTTCTCACTTTCCACCTGCATTAAACTATGTGAAACCTTACTTAGGCCATTAAAGTGGCATCCACATAGACGAGCTTTTCTTTGATGTTAAAAATGCCGACATGAACCAAAATGTTCGAGGAAAAGCTCTAGCAAAAGCTTGAAAAAATGTTCGCGAGAATGAACAAAATTTGTTTCAAGAAAAATTTGGTATAGAAATTTGTTTAAAATTTAAAATATCTATTTTATCGGAAATCATTGAACTTACTTGAAAATAGAAAAACTAAAAATTAAATTTTTAAGGGTGAATTTTAATAAAAAATGCGCTTCTTCCAATTAGAATGTACAAAACTGTTATTCAAATTTGTATTAAATTTTTTACATAATTTTACGTATCCTAAAAAATGTTGAATTCACGGTAAAAATCATCCATTATTTTAAAAAACTAAAGAAAAACAAGATAAATATATTTGAAAAACCACGCGAAAGGTCTGTGGGGGATACCAGAAGCCTCCGCTGTGCAAAATTTTGTTAATATTTAATGTGCGGTTTATCTGTTTAACTAAACGAACTGTTTTTGGGATTCATATTCACTCTTAAGTTCTAAAACAATAGGCATTTGTAATAAAGTGCTTTCGGACGGAGAAACTTCTATCTTTCATTAAGCTAAAAAATAAGATAGAATAGAGAAAAGAATAATTAATGGCACTTATTTTATTTCATTTAATTATGTATTGACTGTGGAATGTAAAAAGTGTACTACGGTGCTTAGGGTATGGTTTGTTCAAGTTTTACATGACAACAAACAAAGTTCATCAGTTCAACGCAACCCCCAGTGTTCTCAAAAATTACTACTATCCAGAAGTGTCACCTAAATATATCCACTTGCATTTCAAAAAGTAATTACTTCAAAGGATATTTTTCATTTTCGTTTTTAATGAAACAAAACCAAAAAAATGATAGAATAAACTATAAATTTATTTAATTCATTGTAATCTATTAATATTTAGTACATTTGACCGCCAATGATAATGTTTCGCTTGCTTTTTTTCACATAAAAATTAAAAAATGTTTTCTGAGTGAGACCAAAAATATTTTTATTGTCACCTCTAAAAATACGGGTCCAAAAAAGATTACAAAAATTTTCCCGAACATTTGTCCGAACAAAATTTTCGCTGAAAAGCTCCTGAACAGGCTCGCGGAAATGTTCGCGCAAAAAATTTCAGATTTTTGCCCCAGCTTTTGTACGAGCATGTTTGTCCTGTGTGAATTATCCTTAAAAATACGGGCCCAGTTGCAGTTAACGTTGACTTGGATAGAAGGACGACAAAGGCAGCATTGTTATATTCTTTTTCGAACGGCAGTTGTAGTTTTTTTATAGAAAAGAAAAAGACAGAATTAACGCTATATTTTACGTCAGGGTTTTGTGTTTTTCACAATTTAAAGTGTCTAATATTGTGTAACTCGGCCTGTATATTTGCTTTATTCAAAAAAGCAAACATTTTCTGTAAAGTAAAAATCTTTCTTAAAATTCTTAAAGAAATGTGAAATATATGTGGCATTTTATGGACCACTGTTTTCCAGTTTATTTTATTAATTAATTTTTTTAAATGATTAAGGAATAAAGGAAAATTATAAGAATTAGAATTATTAGTAGTAATATAACTAATGCATGTACGAAGCCAATTTTTTAACAAAAGCTTGAGTGCAAGCAATCTGAAATAACCCGAACCAGTAGGGTGAGGGATTTTTTGTGGCGTCATGCTCCAAAGCTTTTGTTAAAAAAATTGGCTGAAAACGAAATTTTCAAAAATTTCCGAGAATTAAATCTGACATGCACGCATTATATTTTGATAGAGGATATACCGAGTGAAACTGCATATTTCCATCGGGGGACAAATTTAATTTAAAAAATTAGAAAATCTAATATAAAGATATAAGATGTGATTTCCATGGAAATTATTTCCACTTATTAATCCAGAAAAAAAATCCAGTTGTTAATATGCATAAGGTATATTCTCTACAAAATACTTGGATAAATTAAGTATATGTTATAGAAAGGTAAAATATAAGAGCAAAAATTCATGAGAATCGACAAACTGCTAAAGTAGGTCACTCAGAATAAAAAAACTTTTACTTTAAATTACTGACTTGCTTTCTACTGTTTATTGTATTTTTTTGACCAACCAAATAAATATCTGTAACCAGAAGAGGAAGGTCCAAAACTCGAGTTTCTCCTCGTAACGAACTACAATTTACTGACACCGACACATATATACCTCTTTGCTCACTCGTAAAACATGCACTTGAGTGGCTTAAAGGATTTTGTCACAGACCATTTTAGAGGATCAACTGTAACTCAACAGTAGCGACAATAAATCATTGTCAATATTATTTACTTCTAAAAAATAAAAAATCATAAATGTGGACGTACTAATGGCAACCCCAACTCAGTAAGCCCAATCCTACAAAATGAGTAACTTTTTCCATGTTTTTTAGCCAACCCTACAACCTGCGACTTCTTACAGTAACACCAGTTCCCACCTACGACTTTCTGGTGAGTGCTCACTCACGCGTCACATAATGTCAATATGAAATGTTATGACAGTTATATGACGCGTTAGGGGACACGCACGAAAAAATCGTAGGTGACGAGAAAAACAAGATTTCTTTGAGGATCCTTTTCTCTCAGAGATAAATAAATAATTTTTGGTCGTGCCAAAAACGCGTGACAACTAACGATATTTGACACTGTTGACATTTGAACGCCATATATGGCTAAGGGCCGCCGTAAAACGCCGCAAACATACGGACGGTTAACATTAAGAATTTTTGAACAAGACACACCTAAGCGTCTTTTCTGTTATACCGTTCTTTCATGAACAAATACCTGCTTTAAAACGCATTAAAATAAAAGCAATAAATTTGGGTAGTTTTTATTCTCTACTTTCTCTAAGGCTTGGAATGGAAAAACACAGTAAACTAATTTAACGTAACGTAAAACCTGTACCAAAATAGATATTTACGTAACAATTGCGGAAAGTTATACTTACCCGCACGCACCGGCGTTTGCACGAACGACGCGCCAGCGGAGTTCGGGCAAGCCATAAGTGCGGAAAATACTTTCCGCACGCGTTAGGTACAACATTTTTCCTACTAGCGTGCGGAATATCAAAATATTTTGTCATTATTTTATTTAAACCTAGCAGACTAAAAAAAAAATAGTCAAAACTTCGAATTTTATGTTTTATACAGAACTAAACTTTAACAAGCTAAAAAAATTAATTTCTATGGGAATTATTAATCATGGTAACATTGAAAGTACCATTGCTCATGTTGCTTAATGCCATCGTCGACTTCCAGTCTTCCTGATTCATCACTGAGCAACAGCGTGCTCAACAACAAACGTGCTCAACAACGTGCGTGAAAAATTTTTTTTGCTCAACAGCGTGCGTGAATTTTTTTTTTCACGCACGTCGTGCGGGAAAGTGGCATTTTCAGCACGAAAATCAGTGCGAGAAAAGCGTTTTTCCGCACGCTCGTAGGCAAAGTCTATTTCGAACTATTTTACTCGGTGACGTTCATTGTTCCGACATTTTAATCTTTGATAGTTTGATATTTGGTGAAAACTGGTGGAAAGGGCTTAATTCTTAGGCAAGAATAATTAGATATTTTCAATATTACTATTTTCCGCTATTTCTCTTTATTTTTGGGTAAAAAACGGACAGAAATCTTTTTTTGCACCCGTAATCAAAAAAAAATTTTTTTTGCATCAGTAACCAAAAAAGCCATGCTTTAGTTATCTGCAGAGAGTTATTAAAATCATGTTTTTGATGAAGGTATTAAAAAAAAATATTTAGTTGTCGTGTCGCTACCCAAAGAACACGCAGTTTTTGTGATGCAGTGATCCTTATTATGGTTAACTACAATAACGAAAAATAACCATAACAGCAGTGGCGCACCCAGGAATTGGCTTCGAGGGGATTATTTAAGGATAAATAATAACAAAAAATTTAATTTGAACTAAAACTTTGACCATAATTGATACAAGGAAACAGGTGCTTACAAGCGTTCACCTGAGCTCAAATCTAAAGGCGGGGGAGGGGGGGTGTTTCAGAAAATAACACTTAAAAGCAAAAATGCTTAAATATTGATAAGGTTTTGGGAATTTGGGTTTTTTATTTACCCTTAATTTGTTTGTAAAAGTACTAAGATACGCCGCAAGAGAAAATTTTTGTAAAAATGACACTTAGAATGCCATTTTTGACACCAAATCAAAATGTTTTGATAAATTTACATTAAAAAGACCATGATAGTGGTCCAAATGAAAAACAAATAAAAAATCAAACATTTTTATAGCGATCATGAACGAACAAAATGGTAAAAATGAAAGGTCTTTTGGCAATTTTTCATTTTTTAAAGATTTTTCTAAAAAATTAAATTCCAGGCTCGTGTCTTTTATTCCCTATATATTTTATTTCTGCTGTTATTTGATTGTGTCAATTGTATTATAACCAGACTTCACGGGGGGGGTTGTTAACCCCAGCCCCTCCCCTCGGTGTGCGAGTGCAACAGCAGTCAAATTGTTTAGAAATTTAAGCGTTGCAGAATGTCCCTATTATCTTGGATTTTAAGACGATAATTTTAGGTCTTGTTTAAAGTTTTGGACCGGTATTCTATAGTCAAAAACTGAAAAACATTTTGTATTGATATTTTTTTAAAGGTGCACAGATTTCCTTTCAAATCAAATCCCGTTTTTAGAAGAAGTTGAACTTTTTTAAAAATTAATTTTTTTTTGTAATGTCGCCACTGCCATTTTTGATAAAATCTTGCCATACACAAGACCATTGTAGTAACGTATCATCATCAAGTAGCCCTTGTCCGGTTTGGCCTGCTGGCACCAGAATACAAACTTCCTAATTTATCCTGATTTTGCCGGGGTTATTATGGTATTGTTTTGTACACTCGTGTGTAGATAACGACATAAAGCCAACAAAATATGTATTAAACAGCTAAACCGTTTTCGCCTACTTTAACGTATTAGTATCCGTTAACTTATACCTTACAGATTTCCAAAAAATTATACTATGTAACAAATTTTGAGTCTTGTTTTGTTTATTGGATTTTTTGTTATGTTACCAATATCTGTGTGCCAAACAACTATTCTAACTAAATTTTTAATTTCTAACAATAAGATTTTATTTTTTTTTTATACGTGTTTTATTGGATTCATTAACATCAATAGTATTTTACATAACGAGAGAAGAAAGTGACGTTAGTGAAACAACACGTGTGTAAGAAAGTTTATTTCTATCGAGTTGTGTACGCTATTTTTCCGAAATTTTAGGACTCTAGGGACGAAAATGGTTTCGTTCTATTTTCGACGCTTATACAAATCATAGCCTACTAGATACCTTCATTGTTTGGATGGTTTTCTGTCATTCATTTTCGTCACTAGAGAAGAAAACATTTTCGTCTCTAGAGACGAAAATAAAATTGATATGCGTGTGGAATATAAAACTTTCTGAGGCGTTATAGAGTGCAGATTTGGTTAGTTTCATGCGTGGTCTTAGGAAAATAAATTTTGACATTGGAAACAAAGAATTTAAATAGCAAGAAATCCAACGGAAAACTAAAAATAAACTAGTTTAGGATAATTTTACTTTTGAGGTCGTAGTTGCAATCTGGGGAATTGTTTTTAGCAACATTGTACGGGAAATCAATTTAACTATGTCGACCTGATTTTTTTGCAAAATTTTACGTCATTGAATTTGTTTTCCATGGCAACGCGGAGACTTTATTTATGTTTATCCACAGTGGGACACCAGAGATTTTTTAGCACTGGGTCAAAAATTTGGGGTTAGGTTACTTATTTTGACTTTCCGCGTTCTGCGCAGCTAAAAAACCAAGTAAAATAATAAAATAAAAGAAAACCATTTACTGCAGAATTACCTGCTAAAAAAACGCTACCCAACTACGTATTAAAGTAACTGGTTGTAATGTTTAAGGTTGCATTAACAGGTACATTTATTATTGAATTAGAAACACTCCCGCTAGCTGATACCGACAACAGGTTAACTTAAAAGCATGCAGATTTAAAAATCGGCTACTGGCGCTAGACGAAATAATCGTATTCTATTTTAAACAGGAGCGTCAACGACTAGCAAGAGTCTTTCCAACCTCTAAATGAAGTTTTACTGACGTGTTTTGTTAGTACTCAAGTATCCGTGCGTTTTTGAAACTGAGGTTCTATAATCTATCCTTTGAACTCCAAGATTTTACTAGTACACTTGCACATAACTATGCCGCAATAATTTAAATTTAAAAAGAATGGTTGAATAAAAAAAAAACAAAATTATGTGAGGATATGAGCGCCGAATGTTTCTATGCGAATTCCTAGTAATTCCAGCGAGCCAGTAAAGTTCTCTTGGTTCTTTGATATACTCGGGGTAATGCCCGCGCAGCGCTAGGCCTTTTATGAAAATACATTTTTGAAAGATAAACATAAACTCGAATGGTTTTCTGTCATAAAAAGTAAAAATACTCTTCTGTCCCACTGCGACCCGATTTAAAGTTTGTTGACAAAACACCTGCAGTTACCATGGAATCGTATAAATTATGCGATCTATCGGTCAACACTTGAACTGCGTGTCTCCCAAATTCAATGAAGTGTGATTGATTGATCGGTTTTCTTTTCCGGAGTGCACAGGCTTTTAGAAAAAAACTTTCTGACACTTAGTTTTCTTTTTCGCTAAAGCAAGGAAATATAAAAAGGAAAAATGTAATTATTTCTCTATTTTTTTTGTAAATCGGGTTTGCTCTAAACCGCAATTATTTTGAGGCTTTTGGGATAGATGACAGCACCAGAGCTTTTATTTTGAAGAAAAAATAATTGTGAATTTTGAAAAATCCTTCAGATATTTTTGTTAAGCATTTAAAAATCATCACCCCTGCAGAATTTCAGCTAATTCTGATGTTTAGTTTTCCCTGTGCACTCTGCCAAAAGATTAAAAAATTAAAGGACAAGTCGTTGCCAGTTTTACTTTTTTTTACTTAAAATCTGGGGAGAAACTATAGCCTTAAAACATTTTTTTTTAACATGTGGACATGTAATATTTTCTCAGTACACTAAAACCATCTAAATGAACTAAACGTGCAAACCTTACCTCAAAATCTCACAAAATAGTTTAGAAGCTCTAGAATTAAAAAAATATTCTCCTTGTTTTCATTTGGTAAAAGCAAATTTTTTATTGAAATTTCCTCACTAAAAGATCCTTTTTACTATTTTTTATGCGGTGCATCTGGGGTATTTGCCTATTTAGTTAAACCAAACCTTGCAAAAAACATTTCTGGGATGCTTATTTTGGTTTAGAAAATACACCCTATTTTACGAAAAAATGCCAATACGATCGTACAAATGACAAACAATTTGACAGTTTGAAAAAACAAAAGCGTGTTACATAGTCGGAGATATAGCCTACTACTTTTGGTTAAATAAAAGCCAGATTAACACGTAATTATAGATATACAGGGTTTTTTCAAAAAATCAGCTTAGCAGTTAAAATTTTCGGCAAAAAATTTTTGTAAACGGACCCTCAGAAACGGGTCTATTCACATACAACTTTTTTTTTCAAATGGAGAAGACCCCGCTTGTGGCACCTTGTTGGAAAGCTTGTGGAAAAGGAACGCTCATGTACTTTTTTAACATTTGTCAATCCATATCTCAAAAATACTCACAAAATAATTTTGTAAGGCTTTAAATGGAACATTGACCCTAGCGGCTTAGAAATTTGTTTTTAGAAAAATCCAAAAACCCGTTAACTAATATTTTTAGTAATAAAAATCTTAAAGTCTCCACCTTGTATATAAGTACGTGAGTACAGAGTTTTAAAACCGTCCTACCCCTAATGTTTAGTTAACTCACAAACTCGCCTAATTTTTTTGTAAGTATAAAATTAAAGAACAAAATTTAAATAGGGTATATAAAAGCATCAAAAGCATCGGTGATCCGAAGGTATTTGATTGGGGAGGGGGGATTAAGGCCATTTTCCCAACTTACGATTATGATAGTTTTAGGCATGTTGTTTAGAGCATAAGTAGCGAACCTACGTTTATACTATTTCGACATAAAATAGTTGATCCCCTAGATGGCCACAGGAAACACAAAAATATTTTTAGTGAATTCGTAGGATCGGAATTGTACCAAAAGTATTTTTTCCAAAATCCTAGCATTAGTAGTTTCCGAAATAAATCTCGTGGCCAAACCCTTTGGATCACCGTGTGTACACTCGTGCCGGTACATATAGGTCCAGGGATTTTGAGATTTCTTACTCTATGGACATGAGAACGGGTTTTTTTGAAAAACGATAATCTCGTCAGCTATATGTGTGTCTTGTAAAAGCTCGGCAGCTTCTAAACCTTCTTATTGGTCAAAATAAAAGATGTAAGTTGTCCCGTGCGACTAGGTTCTCTCGAAATTCAAGAATTAGCCCCCTTGGCCGCTCCTAACAAAAAAAAACAAGCAGCGATGTTGCCAAAACACTTTCATCGTCTTTCCCCTTTCCAGTAAATAAAATTTAATCAAATAACGTTTTAAACCAAAACATAATAGGTATAGGAATATATTTTGAGTTAGTCTCTAATGCGTAGGTACCCTAATCATGCGTTCGCATATACCGAGCAAACAGGAATTAAAATAATAGTACTTTTTAAGCACTGGCTTTCTGAACAGGCAATATCGGAAAAGTACTAGGTAGAATCAGGGTATGTTTATTCTTAGTAGAAAATCTGTACTTTTACTTCAATATTTTTTTGTACTTTTTTAAAAATCTTAAAAAAATAACGTATAAGTAGCATCGGAGAAAAAATTAAAAATTAGATAAAAATAAAACAACGTAATCTCACACTTTAAGGTCTAAGGTCACAGAGATATCCAGAGAATGACACATTCGAAACATCCCACTCATCCCAGGACTGTTCTAAATCTCCTGCAGAACCCTCATAATGTAAGAAGAGGATAATGATTCTTCTTAGATATACCTACCACCATCAGAAAAGAACTATTTTATTTTTGATAATATGCTAATAATAAATATCAAGTTCACCGTTTAAAATATTTTTGCTGCCTATATAAATATATATAATAACAATACAGAAAAAATATTAAAACTGGCATCATCTACTTAAAATAGAATCAAACTAACTATTTTTTACGAAGATGCAATTGTTTTGTACAAGACTCGTTAATTTTCTTTGTACATATTTTTACTGATTTATTTTTACATCCAGAAGTTTATTTATTTTTTACTTATACTAAAATAGTTTTAAATCAATGGTTTGAATATACTTAGAGGGTGTATTTTGATATTAACTCTTGCTTAATTTTTTTTAAAATGGCAATTTCTTGTTTAAAAACAAAGTAGTAAAATGTTGCCTTTTTAACACCTTTTTATAATTTGTAAACTATGTGCCAGCAGTAAATAGTAGCTATTCTTTTTTTCTGTCAGTGACGTTAGCTCAGAAAATGTCAAAATGACGTTCAAAACAGGTCCTGTGATATTTATACTTTTTATGTGAAATAAACCTCAGAATTGGCTGAACTTTGAATGGAAGGCACGTTTTGTAAAAAATAAGAATAAGAGTAGAATAAGCTAAAATTTATTTCTAATGCCACCGGTTCAAAAGATTGAATATTTCGTATCTTATGGCCTTAGAAAGAAATTTTAGCATATTCGGCAAAAAATCAAAAAAATGCTCCGAATCGTGTCTTATTTTTTACAAAATGTGCCTTCCATTCAAAGTTCAGCCAATTCTAATGTTTATTTGACTCCAAAAGGTAATGGATATCACATGACCCGTTTTGAACGTCATTTCGACATTCCCTGAGTTAAGGTCACTGACAGAGTGACAGAAAAGAAAAAATCAGGTCAGTCAAGTCACACCCCCCCTCCCCATGTGCTGGTGGCTTGACTGACCTAAAGAATCTCTTTTCTTAAAGTAGATTATTAGTAAATTACCAGCAGATCGATGTTTGCTGGGTATACAACTTTAGGTTAGCGTAACTTTGCTTACTTAAACTCTTTAAAGCCTTACGTCAAAGTCTCACGTAAAGAAAAGAAAATAAAAAGTCTCTATTAAATACGTCAAAAACAATGCCAACACAAACCACACCTTTTTATTTCAACAAAAATCCCACGAAGCGCATCGAAACCGGGAAAACAAAATGGCAAACTTTTTGTCGCGCTGGGTGTTTTTTTGTCTCTTCTCCCATTTTTCCTTAAAATGATAAATTTGTTTTCGATCGCGGCAAAGACCAAAGTAGATGTAGATTTGTTTTAAATGGTATTTGCGCTTTCTTTCCGGATCATAAATTTTCGCAAACTCTGTTAAAATTTAATCAATATGTGGCACTTTACGCGTTCAGTGGGTCATATACCGTAAACACTCTATAACAGTGGCGCACCCAGAAACTCGTTCTGGGAAGGGGGGTTAAGGGTAAAATTTTAAACAATTTATTTCCCCTTCCTCTTTGGTACACCTTGCCTTTAAAAAATGTTGTTTGATTTTTCACCGACTTAAAAAAAAAGGTTATGTTCGACGCGTATTTGTTTCAGCTATTTGTTTTAGCGTGATTTTGAATTCCAATTCAAATTGGAGAGTTCCAATTTGGTCTCGCTTTATTAAAAAACATACGTCTCCCACCACTTTTACAACTGCTCAACCATTTTTCATAATTCTTGTTTTATTTATTTAGGGGAGCGTTAATTTGGTTCCGTTTTATTAAAATCTCATACTTCTCCCCCTCCCCCTCTTTCAAGACAAAACTCAAAAAAATTTATTATCTCCCAAACGGCTCAATTGATTTTCATAAATTTTTTAAATGTAACTCATGAGACCTCTTACTAAAAAAATGCCGTGGCGTATTAGGAAAGCCTTATCACTACAAATTAGTTAATAACCACTTACTTAAATTAACCTTACATTTAAAAATAAATTGCTTACGACAGTATAACATTTTATGTCCATTTGCACCGCAGAGTTAAAACCAAATTTAAATTTAAGACGCCGATTTTCATTTCCACCGTATTTTAAAACCGGATTTAATTTTATGGGTCGTTAAACCCGGTTTAGTTAACACCTCATTCGGCAAGGCTTAAAAATTCTTAAATCCAGTTTTAGAATAAAACTTGTTTCCTATTGGTCAGATTTTTGACGGAAAATGTCAAATTCATTCAGCTGTTGTTTTGTTTTCATATTTGTTGAGTGCATTGATGCGAGAAGGTCCCAACGATCTGTCACGATCATGTGTTGTGAAGGGCAAACAAGCGATTTTCCAAAAGACGCAACGTTAATTTCAAGGCAGTATCTAAAATTACGACAGACGTATCTAAAGTTACGACAGTCGTTTTTGGGATTGGTTTGCTTTTTCTGTGTTGTGTAGGGTTTAATGGACTTGTGTTGTGTTGGGTGGGGTTGGTGTTTTTGTTAAAATGTAAAAAACAGGTTTTTCGCGACTGTCGTAATTTTAGCCACGGTATAATTTAAGGAGATTTTCCTATTGGTGCAAATGCTTTTTTATTCTAGTTTGTTTGTTTTGGAAAGTGGATAAAAGCAGTTTGTTCGATGATTTTTCGAAGAGAGTAAAAAACCGGTTAAAAAAAAAGATGTTTGCGGAAAGGTCAATGTGTTTTGTTTTTATTGTATTTTTTTACGTTTTTTTAAGGATTTGTTAGAAAGAAATATATAATACGAAAAGTCGCTTGTTGCAAATGTAAATGAAAAAATACAAGAATTCTGCTAAAATAACTCATATTATTTTTTTTACCATAAATGGGTTTTCAGTTGAGGCGGACACAGGACTCCAGTATTACCAGAGTGTGGTGCGAACACATTTTCTTAAATCCGGATTCACAATTAAATCAGAATTTACCTAAATCTTTTTTATTTATTTTTAAATTTATCTTTCACACTTTTATTTCTGCAATTTATCTATTATATCTTTTAAGTCTTTTTGATCAGAAATTTAGTGCTCAGTTGCCAAAATGATTAAACCATTAAGACGGTCTTGGGTGGCCGTAGAACGTCAAAAGTTCTTAATTAATTTTAGCTTAGAGAAACTCCTTTCCACTTGCAACAGTTATTGGTATAGTCGAGAATATTCTTAAAGAAACACTAAGGTTTGGGGCAAAATTTAACATTAAATTTTTAGTACATTGCTTGGACATTTTTTTAATCCAAAGTCGCAGAAACTGCAGACATTTGCTCTGCCAGCTCCACTCCATTTATATCAACAGAATGACCAGCATTTAAGTTACTTTCTAAATCCATGCAGTGTTTTAATACCGTTTCTTTAGGGATCGCCATAAATTTACTTTTTATTTGAGACACCTTGTGTAATAGAAAATCTTCAAACCTTGATACAATATTGTGTAAAGTATTTTTGTCCAACCAAATAAAAAAACCGCTGCTATAGTTGCCAATTTTTTAAAATATTCAGCCCACTCGCTCGCCCCTTTTTGTCCCACCAAAAATTAACCAACTTTTCGAGAAAACCATACTATTTTTAACCCAAATTTGGTAAAAAACGGTTTAGCCATTCTTCAACTATCGCGCCACAGACAGACAAACAGAGCGACGGAATCACGAAAATACGTTTTTGCATTCTGCGAGGTCCAAAACGTCAAAATATCAAAATGTGATTTTTGGCGGATTACAATACTTCCCTTATTAGGAAATTAATACCAGTATCTATAGATAATAGGGACATTTTGGACCACTTAAAATACCATTTTTTGTGGTTATCGTTATTTGTGCGGCTGCGCAGTAAGTAAAATGAGGGGAGGCTTATCAAATAAGGATAACGACGGACTTTATTTACGTCAAATAGGAATAACGATTTTTGTGGTTATCTTTATGTCAGACTAAAAAATGGTTGGTTAATTCATTAATTTTTTCGTAAGCACGGATATTTTTCATCATTTTCTTATTACTAATTCTAATTTCAAACATTTTCTATCTATACATATATTCTAAATAAAAAGAAAAAATACACAAAATTCAAACCACGAAATTTTTAGGTTATCTCCTTTTACATTCCAAAAACTCTTTTAAATTTGCCAGTTGTTATTCTTATCGTTAATTACTATAAGCACAAAAGTAGTTATTTTTAATTAAAGTAACACTCGTGGCATATCGGACAAAGCATTTTTGTTTCTCACTTCATTACGACCAGTTATTTTTGCTGTTATTTTAGATGGTCCAAAATGTTCCTAATGTCTACTTACCTTTAGAAAGAATTATAACACACTGAACTCTCTGAAATTGCTCTTTTACGAGATAAATTCATGATTTTCTGCCTGCTGTAGGGCGCGACTAGCTTAACTATAAAATGACATAGCCTTTTTTGTTGTGTAACTGTTAGGTAAAACCAGAGAATGTGCTGAATACGTTTTAATTTACCTCAAAGACAAAAATCGACAGCTATAAATTTCGAGTAGTATCAATATTTTGTCACATTTAGAGCCAAAATGCCGCCCGTTAGATATGCTGCTCCGGGAAAATGCCCGCGTTGCCCCCTCCCCAGAGCCTGTCCTGCCAGCCCACCTTAGCACCCAAACCAACCCTTTTTTTAATTATTACATAAAAAATGCAAAAAAGATCAAATATTTGGAAGAATTTTCTATTGTTGCTGTTCCTCTTTATTTACCGTCACTTTTTTGTGTCCCGTATAGGCACTATTTATACATATATATATATAAAGATCTTGAAGTTTTATTTACCATCAAAAAACGAAAACTTGAATATTTTGGCCATATTTTGAGAAATGACAAATATAAACTTTTAAAATTGATAAAAGATAAAATTGAAGGCAGAAGAGGTCCGGGTCGTAGACGAATATCATGGTTTAAAAATCTTACACAATGGTATAATGTTAGTACTACGACACTTTTCCGAAAAGCAATGGACAGGGTACAGATCGCGCTAATGATAGCCAACGTTCGAATAGAGCATAGCATTAATCGGACCTCCCCCCCACACTATTTTGTCAAATTCTTGTTGCTTACTTATTTCTATATATTTAATATTTTTTTTAGGGTGGTAAAAAGTAAAAAAATTCAATATATTTGTCCAAAATTTAAATTTATATTCTAAATAAACCTACAAAAGAAAGTAATTAAAAAAAATCTTACTTAACTCTTATTTTCCAAAAAAATAAAAAAAACTTTTTATTGTAAAAATATCTCACTAATATGTATCATAATTTTTAAATATACTAAAAATATATAAAAAAACTAATAAATTGACTGATACTTTATACTATTTTTTTGGCTCTGCCCCAAGCCCAAGTATAAAAGGATCAGATGACGCAAAAAGCATGTTAAAATGTCAATATTTGTGGAAAGTCTTGAGCATTTCCTTGAATGGTTTATGCGATATTAATATCATTAGCAAGTGCGCACCCAGCCTCCCCCCCCCCAAGATTTTTTTAAATGTACTTTTTTTGTAGTGTTCTTTTAACAAATTGGATTTATATTTATTATAAAAATAATTTTTGAGACACAATTGGGTTCAGACTCCCCCGAGAAAAACTTATTCTATCCTATACAAAGAAACTTAAAAATCCATATATACATCCATACTAACACAGCAAATAAAAGGTGTGTATTTCTAGTACATTTGAATAACAAGGCCATAATTTTAGGAACCTAATCCACAGATAGGCAGATATTGGCAGCTACACCTATGCGGTCATAAAGTTAAGACATTGTAGTATATAACCACAAAAAAATCTTATTGAGAGAGGCTGCGGGAAGAGAACTTTTCCTTTATATATATCAAAACAACATAGTGTTTTCTGTTATTTTAAGTTTCTTTTTTAATTAAATACAAAAAAAAAATATTTTAAGTCTTAACAAAAAACTATTAAACATACCCTATAAACAAGTAAAAAAATAGGAAAATTGACACAGCGGTTTTTGTTTTAGAGATGAATGAACGACGGGTTACAGAAGGAAAGGAAAATTGAAAATAAATACAAAATTTTATTTTGGCATCCAATTTCTCAAAATTCAAAATAAATCTGAAAAACTCGATTATAGGTTTAAACTAAAGGGACATTTTTTTACAAAAAAATAGAAAAATAAACAAAAATATTGATATGAATATACATAGTTTTTTCCTAGGGATAAACAATTGTGGGCCGCCTCCACGGGATACCGACCTCATCCGGCCTGTTTATCGGCGTGAATGAAGTGGTAGGACCAAGTTACCTTTTACACTCTTCTCTGGTTTTTTCAGCCTATTAAGTTTTATCCAAGGACGAACACTTTTTTAGAAAAAGTGTTTTAGGACTCCGCTGGATTTAAACTCACGACCCACCGGCAACCAAGACTTGCTCGTGTCAGTCGGCTAACCGACTAGGCCACTAGGGTCGGTAAGAATTTTTAGCTTAAAGTGTAAAAAACTATGCCTGCGGCGCTATAATATCATTCAGTTCAGTTTACTTTAATTTTAAGGAATTTTTGCCAATAGCAGCATTTAAGATCTGTCAAAAATAGCATTTTAGTATATTTTTTTTGTTATCGCTTAAGGCGCATTTATGACATGATTTTGGCAACCAATGTATACCTATATATAATAAGTCTCTAGATAGGCCATTTCAGTGCATTGATTTTTTTTTTTATTTTAAGTTTGTCTGTCTGCTCATTTGTCTGTTTGTTCCAGAATCACGCAAAAACTACTGAATAGATTTTGATGAGAGTTTCAGTACTAGATTACTTGGTAACCTGGACAAATTGCAGGTTTTATTTCATTAAATTTGGTCGATATGATCATTTAAAGCTTAAGAAAAACGGGGAAAAACCACAGGCGAATCTGCATCTTACGAACGAACCCAACCCAGTTATTTTTTAAGGTCTCGTCTTAAACAAAGCACAATAGATCAAAATTTTCTGCTTAACGTCCAAAAAACAATTTTTGCACAGTATTGATCAATACAGTTTGAGCTTAATTTTAAGTAATTTTTATCAACAACATTTTTTCTGTAATTTTTTTAACCTCCCCCCCCCTTAAAAAAATCCGTGACTGTCCCTGTTTAAACCAAAGGATCACTGTGCAGCCGCCATATTTGTACCTCGACTTCCGCGTCTGGAGTTTCCTGATGGAGGTGTTTGGCACGTCACGCCATCTCAGGTTTTATTATTTGTGTAATATTGATTGTTTTCGCTCCTGCAGTTGAAAAACAACTTTTTGAAATTGTTATTTTGATCGTCAATTTATAGCGTTTTCCTTTTGATGCACTGGTGCGCACCGAGGGCAATATTCGATTTCCATTTGATTGCACTACTCGAGTTTTGCCTTTTGCCATTCCATTTGAAAACGAGTGCAATTTATGTTGCGCTGAGTGCGCATTTTCTTGCATAATTTTTTTTTTTAGATTTTTCCTATACCTTTGTTTAAAATATTCAGGTCAGTCAAACCACCCCCCCCCCAAAGATATTCGAATTATGATATGCTTATAATTTCGAACTAACTTTAAACCACTTTTAAAAATTTTGAACCACACTGCTTTCTGCAGCAACTATCCCAAAATTATATATCACCAAAAAGAATTTCGAAAAATCACTAGTAACCCTGTTTTTTTTTAAATAAATTTGGGCGTGCAGGTTGACGTCAAGCCACACCCCCCTCAAAAAAATTTCGAGCTTTGATATGCTTATAATTTTGAACTAATTTCGAAACAATTTTGTCCAACTTAAAAAAAAAATTAACCACCCTAATTTCTGTGATTTTTTATATTTATTCAAAATGGAGGTTTAGCCAATTGAAATCCAGTCAGTTTGGAAGGCATAGAAATATACAAGAAATATATATATATATATATATATATATAAATATATAAGAAAAACTATTTCCATATTTGTTGGAATTTTGGTACCTAATATGTGCATGTGTAAAGCACCTGATTTTTATAATGGTGTCTCTTAGCTGATGCGGATTATATGAGGAATAGGGCCGGTGTTCTACCGGACAGTCCGGATTTTCTGTTGTCCGTCCGGTCTAGAAAAGCTTGGTAAACCGGACAAACAAAAAAAATTAGTTTTTTCTTTTGGTGATATTAGAAGTTCGAAATTAGTTTTTAATTTTGGGAAAGTTGCTTTTCATTTTTCTCTACACTTTAAATGAGGGAGATGTAGCGTGACATTCGGTTGCACCCCCCGTTGAATTGAATTGAATGAATTTTAAAAAAAAGTGGTTTAAAATTAGTTCGCAATTGTTTAGTAATTTGAAGCATATCAAAACTCGAATATCTTTCGGGGGGCGGGGTGTGACTGGACTGACCTAAAATCCAATATTATTAAAAAAATATATATAAGGTGGGCCAAAAAAAACCATACATGTTTTTTGGTGATTTTAGCTTCTGCGAAAAGCTAAAGCTACAGACTATATGAATCTTTTCAACTTTCAACACCCCCCGCCAAAATTTTATGTACGCCACTGTACTTGATTTTAGATCATAAAGACACGTCTTTGTCGTGCACAGAGAAGTAGCACTTCTCAAGATCGGACAAGAAGTAATAAAGCTCAACGCCAACGAAGTAAGCGGTGTTTTAACCCTTTGTAAAACATAGGTCTAAAAACCTCTAGTTTTTGTTCTACTAGGGATTTGTTAAATCTCGTCCGATTTATTAGATTTTGAGCTCTGCAAAAAGCTAAGGCTTTGACCTATATACGCTATCTGTCAAATTTGATATTTTATGAAAATTCGTAATGGCGCATGCTTTTTAAAATTAGATATTTTTCACTCCTTCGTGCCAAACTTTCTTGTAAGTCAATGTATCTGATTTTAATTATCCGGAAAGTCACGTCTTTTTAGTGTATAAGGAGGTGTTATTCGTAAAAATCGGATAAGAACTAAAAAAGCTTTGCTCAACGAGAGAACTGCTTTTTTAAGCCTTTGTAAAATAGATAAAACAAAAGCTAACTCAAAAAGTTATGTTGCTTTTATTACAATTTTAGTTTTCTGGACACTGTATAAAATAAAAAGTCAGAAAAATAAAATTTTTCTGCATTTTATCTATTTTACACCAGTTTAAAAAAAGCACTTCTTTCGTTGCATGATAATTGAAATCATGTACATTGGCTTACAAAAATGTTTGGCAGGAAGGAGTGAAAAATATCTGAGCTTCAAAAGCATGCGAATTTGACAGATAGAATATATAGGCCAGAGCCTTAGCTTCCCGCAGAGCTCAAAATCTGAAGAATCGGACAAGACTTAACAAAACTAGAGGTTTTTAGACCTATGTTTTACAAAAGGTGAAAACACCACTTAATTCGATAGCGTTGAGCTCTGTAACTTCTTGTCCGATTTTTAAAA
Organism: Oxystoma pomonae; assembly: GCA_963921995.1. NCBI lineage: Eukaryota > Metazoa > Arthropoda > Insecta > Coleoptera > Brentidae > Oxystoma > Oxystoma pomonae. The sequence continues at coordinate 34,983,629 of OY998164.1, forward strand.
GAGATACCTCTCTGTGCATGACAAAGATGTGTCTTTATGGCAAATGGCCAAAATCGAGTATAGTGGCATACATAAGATTTTGGCGGGGGGTATTAACATTAGGGAATTTTAAAAATCATGCGCCATCTTGGATTTTAAAAACTCAAAAAAATCAAATTTACCGTAGCAAAACTACAGCCGAAAAAAAATTTACGGTTTTTTTTGGCCCACCTTATATTTTCAATGTGAGTGATGATGAAGACTAAGATTTATTTTTTTGAAGAAGAGACTATCGATGAAATGACCATTTTAATTTATTTATTATTACAAGTAAGCACATATATAAGGTTACAACATCTTGTTTAAGTGTCAACTTACGCCAATTTAATACAGAAAATGACATAAGATAAGAAATAAGCCAATGAGAAACGAGATCATTTCCATTGACGGGGTCGTTTGCAGTGGGATTTACTAAGATCTAAAATAGTACCCCCCACTGGTCTAAATATTTACACCTGGGGGGGGGTCCAATTTTTAAAAAACACTTACCCATACAGAAAAGACACAAAGTTATACCATATTTTAGGAGAAACTCTCCTAAAACTAATATTTTTTGACAGGTTTTAAAATGAAAAATGGTGAATACGCCAAAAATTTGGCACATAATAGCTTCATTATCTGTGTTTGAGGTTATAAAGTTCGTGATTTTATAGACCACCTCTGGAGGGTGGTTTAAATTTACAGCCCCCGGAAAGGATTGTTTTGTGGCAATTGGTAATAAGTTCGTTTATAATTTCCCTAAGTAACCTTTTTCACAAGAATTAATTTACCTTATTTAATATCCCAACTTGTTCATTAACCAATGTAAAACACCTCCAATTTTGTCCAGAAAAACGCAATATTTTGAACCCGTTTTCAGCACAAAAAATATATTTATGAGGACACTACGAGGCAAAACAAACATAAGTGAATGTCACTGATTATGCACGAAAAATATGCCAATCAAAAAAAATCCAAAAATACTATATTAATGTATTTACAAACTAAAATTAAAACATTGAATTTATCTAAAAACTCATTCAAGAAAACTTTCCTTACTCAAAGCCCACACATTTCAAAGCTGTAGCTTTCATCAGTAGAGGTTGGTATAAGCCAAGGTACAAGCAGAGGTAAGAGATCCGAACTCGCTGTTTGTGATTGGAATGCAGCTAATATTTTGAAACTGACATTTCGACAGTGACAGAAATGTAAATAAAACTTGCATTTAAGTTTTTTAATACTTAAATAAAAACACCTTTTAAATAAATACAAAATTAATCTACTCCTTATTTTATTATTACCCATCTAAATCGTTATGTGACATCAAGTATTAATTGGAAAAATTGATTAACAAGGGTAAGTTTTAATAACCCCAATTTTAGTTTATTCTACAGAGTGTTTACTATTTAAACCCCGCGCGGGTTTAAATTTTTGAATTTTCTTTCCTTCTAAATTGAAATTTTCCTCTTAAATTCAACAAAAGATTGTACTAAGATGATTATTCAATAAAAAAATTTATTAAAATTCTTATAAATCAAACTATGTCCAAAAGTCAAAGAGGATTGGTTTAAAATGCTTAAAACCAAAAATTTTACTTAAACTTAAGACCCTTGTAAAATAGACTAAACCCTTTTATTAAATCCTACTGTTGATGTTTTACTTCCTTTTAATTAATTTTAAAGCATTATTTAGGAATTGTGGTATTTGAAATCCATCTGCGTAAAAAAATAACCTAGAAAAATCTGCTCTCAAACCGCGAACTTCATATTCCAACTGCAATGCGCTAATCATGCACCGATGCAATTTTCTGACAGCACCAGTTTTAGTTTTGCCCCAGTGCGATCAAAAAGGAAAACGCTATTAGTTAGCGAGCATATTTGGGCGTAAACCGTTAACATATCTTCGATAAATAATTTTATGACATAATAGAACCATAGAATTGGGGGTGACAGTTATTGTTCACACTGCATTGTTAGTCGCTGCGCTGTTGTGTTCTCTGATGAGCAGCGCGAAAAAAAGTGCCTTCCTAGGCATAATGCTGCGAAATTTTCAACTTTGCTGGCTCCTATTTAGCCAAAACATCTTGTTGGAACAGCAACGTTCTTATCTGGGACAGCAAAGTATTTTGCTAGTATGTAAAATTAGTAAATGTCTTACTAAACATTATTTTCCTATCCTAGTTTGCTGTTCCAACAAGGTTGTTTAACAACATGGGCACCAGCTAAAATCACTTTACTAAAAAAATTCTAAGTGTGCGGGTTGATCTGTACTAGGAACGGTCCCGATGAAAATCACTGCATAAAGCCGGCGGCCATTTTGAATTTGGACCATAACCAAACTCATGTCTTTGATTGATTCGGCTATCGAGGTAAAATGGCAAAACATCAAAAAACCATAACCCAACTTTTTTGCTTTCATTTTTCAACAATTTGAAGTTCCTTTTTGACTTTTTTTTATAATAATCTCTTTTTATAAGCTTTTTTACGTTTTTCTGGATTCTATTAGAACATAGGAATATTATGTCGAGAAGTAAAGGCTCGTTCAGAGTTCCGTAAGGTAAGCGGTATGAGGTAAGACGCAAGGAAAATAAACTATAGCAAAAGCTTGCGGTAAGCTTACGAAATACTATTAACAACATCAAGCGTTTGTCATAGTTTATTTTTCTTGCGTCATATCGCATACCTTACGGAATTCTAAATGGGCCTTAACTACAGTTATATTATTGTATGAAGCTACCCACTTGGAACAAAACGTAAAAATCGCGCGTGTCGCAGAAACGTCATGTGGTAAAATCCAGAGCAAACAACGTCGTTTTCAAGTTTCCAAAATAAACGCTTAATAACCAGATTTTCCATAATATTCAAGGAAGACACGTGGATTTAATGTAGTAGTTTCATAAAACTTTCATAAAATCCACATGGCACAAACTTCGTGTGTGTTATGTCAAATAGATGTGTGACGCAAAAACGGTTAATACACATGGCTGCCATATGGATTAAATGTAGTGATTTATAAAAATATTCGTGGCATATTCTGCCGTCCTTAACTAAAAAGCAGTAAAAATACATTATTTCCCTATGGAGTTACTACTTTTTAGTTAAGGGCGGCAGTATTTCAGTGCAATGTTAAAGCTGGTTTAGATTTAATTGATGTTTAGAATGTGATACCTTAGTTTATTATGAAAGGACATTCTAAAATAAAATTAAATTCAAACCAAGTTTAACACAGCGGTCCAATTTACAATAATAAGGAACACAAGCTTATATAATTTTTTTGTTCTTAAAATTAGTACATTTGCTTTTGTTTAGAAAAAAAAATATTTTTTTTTATGTATAACATTTATTTTCCAACAAACTTACATGTTTATTACAGGGAAACCATTTAACTCAAAGAGATTTAAAAAAAATTCAAATTATAAATAAACATACATAAAACAGTTAAGAATCATATAATATTCATATAAATAAAAAGCGAATAGTATTATTTTAAAAAATTATTATTGTAAATTTTTTCGAAAATGGATACTAATAAAAAATTGACAAGTATTTGCATTAATTTGTAGGGTTTTGGATACTAATAGTAAATAGGAGTTTATTATTCATTCAAAAAATATTTCTTTATATTTGTTTAAACCTTTGGATTGTTGATATATTTTTAATTGATTCTGGTAAGTTGTTGTAATACAATATTCCATCACATAAAATTGTTTTTTTGCCAATATTACTTTTAAACTTTATTGTTTGGTACATATTGGATTGTTTTGAAAAATTGACACCAGAAAAATCCATTGCAGTTTATCTGGAACAATACAAAAAAAAGGATTTTACAAATTGCATTTTTGATAAAGAATGAGTTTACGGTACTTATTTTTTATTATTCTTGGTTGCGATGAACATTATTTTGATAAACTATCAACTAAAGAATTTAATTTACATAGAAAGGCCTCTACTAGATTTTCATATTCTCGTTTAAAACAACCCCTCCAAATACTTATGGAGCATGGGCACCCATTAAATTTTTTTAAATTTAAATATGTTATAGGCGAGGGTTAGACAATTTTTTTTAACTATTGCCGCCAGTTCAAACATATTAACTATTTTGTACCTCACACAATCCTTGTTTTAACGAAAACTATTTTCTGTATTTACACTTTAGTACAGGCTAAAGTGTAAATACAGAAAATGTACTTATACAGATAGGTTAAAAAAAAATTTCAAAAATTGTCAAAAATCTTAATTTTGCAAAACATTTTTGCTGGTCTACAAAGCAATAAATTGTTGTCAATTTCATGTGTATGTGAGCAGTTGCATACTAAAAAAAATTTTTTAGAGGGAGGTTCTACTGACTCTGAATACAAAAATATGAATTTTTCTTTTACTACTGGGATAATAGTAAGTAGGTAGTTAATAATAACTTTACATTTACTGCATAGTCATCTTTTCAGAAAACATTAGTAAGGGGAGGGGACTTAAATATATTTTAAGTAAATCATAATATTTAATTGACATAATGTTACATCACATACGTCTTAAACTGTTTTATGCTATGGCAGAAACACATTGGCTATACCCGGTATATTTGAGCCCCCCCCCCCGATTACTAACGTTTTTTTGAAAAGATGACTATGCAGTCAACATAAAATTTGTATCTATAACTACCTTTTTATTATCCCAGTAGGTAAAAGAAAAGTTCATATTTGCATATGAGTCGGTAGAGCCCCCACCCCCAAGGAAAATCTTTTTACCACTCCACTACTCACATACACATGAAATTGAGGAAGAAATATTTTGCAAAAATAACAATTTTTTACCATTTTTGAACAATTTCTTTAGTCCTCCGTATAAATGCTGAAGTGCAAATACAAAAAAATGTTAGTTGTGCTACCTACTTGAAACTTATTTTTCTTGATTTCGTAGTTTTTATAAAAGCAAGGATTGGGTGAGGTACAAAATAGTCAATTTTTCTTAACCTTATTTTCTGGCTCGCCCTGTACACATTGGGGGGTAACAATGATAAAAAAATTTGTGAAAGCCTCCCCTTAGAGCATATTAAAATTTTAAAAATTTTAATAGATGCCCAAGCTCCATATGAAATTGACGGGGTTCTTTGATTTTTGCATTTCATTTGAAAAATGATCATGTCCGTTGATGCTAATAAATAAATAATAATTTGCTTTATTTGCAAGTTTTTTTTTTACACTACCCTAGTATTAAAAATTATTTACCTCTTGATTAATAGCAAAACTGGCAAATCCTAAAGTGTTTTCAAGTTATTGTGTTGTTCCATGGAGATCCAGTTAATTGTTTGATGCTGAAAAAAAATGCAATAAACCAATTTTAAAAACAACCCAAAAAGCCTTTTGACATACAGTACAAAACTTTAATAGTGATTTACCTAACAAGTACGAAAAAGGCACTTTTCATAAGGGTATGGCATATTTTTTATCATCAGTGCCTATGCAGTTTACAAAAATAAAAAAATAATGGGAACACCATAATTAATTAAAAAATATTTACTAAAATTCATTTCAAACACTAAAAAAAGATGAGGAAATTCTCTTTTACAAATGATGCTACTAAGATTGCAACTGGTTCAATAAATGCACACTGTTTAAAGCAGCTAAAGTTGTGTTTGTATTTTGTAGCAAGACCGGCAGTTTTATTCATTTTTTATATCACTTTAAACGGCCAATATTTTTTATTTCAAGAATTAAAGACAAAATATGTCAGGCTGAGATACTGACATAAGATAACAAATACAATATGTAATTATGGTCATGTCTGTATGGCACTTAACCTTGAAAAACAAGGTGTATGATAGATTTAAAAAGGATGAACAGATGGTTATAATCTAAGGTTATAACGACAACTTTAACTTTTAGAATTAAATTCTCGGTTATTTAAAATGATATAAAAAAAATGTTTTGGATCATTTTTAGTCCAAAATAAACCGAACTTCTGTTTTTGCTGGAGACTCATTTCTTTGAGGTATGAAAAATATATTTACCTCCATGCAAACAACTTTTAGAAAACCTGATGTGCTCTCAAGGTATTCTTTTGTCCCATGTAGCTACACTTTGGTGGCAATATGCAGGTTCTGATTATTCCTTGAATACCTTGCCTATCATTCTTCTTATGACTTCTTGGGGAGTTTCTTTCATTTGATACTGTAAAAAACCGATAATACAATAGTACCAAAACAATGCTACTTTGTTTGGTTGGGTATAGAGTTGGTAAAGCAACAATTTACTCCAAAGAACTGTATTTCAGCAAGAGAAAATTACAATTTTAAAACTGGCTATTAAACTTTACTTGACTGACTTTTTGGGTTATGATAAAAATGTAATGTTTATACCTACAATAGCATTACAAGGCCAGTGTACATAATGGCATATATGGCTAGTTCAATACCTTCTCCACATAGGCCAATCAACTTCTACCGTTTTAGTGTACTTTTATCGACCTTCGCCGACATATTGACAGAAAACTAATGGATTTTCTGTCACTTTTGAGTGAAAATGGTGGCCAAGGTGGATTAAAGGACACTAAATCGGTAGGAGTTGATCGGCCTGTATGGAGAGGGTACTGGCTAGTTCATAGTATAAAAATATATTTTGAGGGATGGGACGTTTCGCCATAAGCTGTTTCAATGAGGCAGTTTTGCCGCAAAAAAATATAAGGTAAAGAAGGCAACTACTTACATTAGAGCTAGGAGTAGTTTTTAATTGGCGTTTTGTGTTTGACTTTATGACTTTTTTATCGTTTGCGGTGAAACAACCTCGGCGAAATAACATACCCACCCTAGTCATATTTTGCGAACTGAAAATACATTTGGTAATTATGCAGTATACGGTTTTCTGTCATTCTTGATTTTTTATGAAAAATTCTTTATGGGAGCACCTACTAGGGTCCTTAGGACCCCAAATCCGCCTGCGCCCGATTTTTTTTTTTAAGAAAAAAAAGGGTGTCATTTTTTTTTTATTGTTTTGGGTTGGTTTGGACTAGGTTGGGTTGGACTGTGTTGGATTGGGTTGTTTAGTGAAAAAAAAATTAAAAAAAAAACAAAAAAAAACAAAAAAAAACAACGGGCGCATACGGATTTGGGATCCTAGGGACCCTAGTAGGTGCCCCAATAAAGAATTTTTCATAAAATATCAAAAATGGCAGAAAACTGTATACTTGGAAAAATCAGATACATGAAAACTTCCAACAAATAATTTTCCAAGTTGCTCAAAGTTACCCACAGTGGTTTAAAGTTACCCCAAATGACTGTAACGCAAATTTTAAATTACTCGGCCAGTGCGGAAGTCACTCGACTTCTTTTTTAGGGCACACTGGAGCAGTATAAATCAAGCTTAATACTTACACATGCCAAGCCAAGAATACTTGTCTGGAACTATGGTTTCGGCAACTCACTACAAAGCACTTTCCCATCACAACAAATTAATAACGTAAAAATCTCTACAAGTATCCAAAAAGCATAAAAACACAAAGAAACGACCAAATAAAATTGAAAAAAAACGACCGACAAAATGGCTGTTGACATTTTCGACGGTATTTCGGCGCTGCTTACCACATATGTTTCTCTCTCTTAGTTTTCATGCTTTATAAAGAGACCTATACCTTACCGAACAGGCGTAGTAAACAGCATAAAGATTCGCCTAGTTAGATCGTACTTACGAATCAATTAAAGACATAATTTTGGTCATGGTCCAGTTCAAAATGGCTGTCGTCTTATTACAGTGATTTTTCAGAAGGCTCCCCAATACCCTTTCCCAGTACAGATATATATAGGTACATGGTCGGGATGCTGTGGATATTGCAGAAAGAGCTTTTGGTCGGAGATAGGAATTCAATGACGTAGCACATCTGAATGTACAGAAGTGCGCACGGGGGCCAGGGGAGTCTTGGGCACATTTTTTTTAAAGTGCCACATATACTACAATTACTACCACGCTTTCTAACTCGCACGCAAGCTGACCTTAGGATTTTCTTATTAGCAATGGAAAGAAAAATCCTCTGTTCTGGATGGCGCAATACCCTAGTTCAAGGAACCAGTGGCGGATTCAGGGGGAAGGCGGGGGCGCCCCCCCCCTGAACATTATCAAAGTCTTAAAAACATTAAAGAACCACGCACAGGACACTCCTATAAAACATATCTCGGTCGGTTTCAACTAATTTTAAATATGTTGTATAACTAGTGCTGGTTAAAAAAAATCGGTAATTTTTATTTCGTTTCTATGACCTGAGATATCCGCTATCAAAGTGAGAAAAATAGCCATACATTGTTATCTTCCAATTCAGAAAATACGTGACTCTCTAGAATAAATGAAAAAAAAAAGGGGCAAAAATTGCTAAACAGAACACAAGCTGTACACAAGAGTCTATTTTTATTGTTGGCAAATGCTTAGTTTTTATACGGGGGACAGTCAAAAATAAGACATTTTTGCTAATTTTTCAAATTTATGTTTCAAGCTATTTTGACAATCTGAAGGTTTCTTTTGAGCCATAATATTATAATTTCAATTATTTGTAGGTAAAAAAAATAGGTTTGGCTTGGGCAAGCTTAATCGGGTTCACAACATTTTGTGAGCAGCAGAGTCGAGACAAATCACTTAAATATCGTAATTTGCAGCCTTCATGCAAGTGTCTGCCAAATGTCATATTTAAATTGAATACAGGGGGCGATCCAAGATATCTCTAAAAATCAATAATTTTGATCTCTTTACTTTTTTGATAATTTTTCACAAAAGTAGTGCCAAAACTATTTTCTATTACACGTCAAAATGTAATTAACTTTCTATGACTAATTATGAAAATAGGTACAAATATGATCTGATCACAAAGACGGCGACGCTGCCCCGATACACTATGTAGTATTGCTAGTGGTAACAATGTTGTTACAGTCTGTAACACATTAAGGTCCTCAAGAACTGATGTACGTGCCCCTCACAACCTGTTACATCATTGTTACCACTAGCACTACTATATATACCTATACACTTTTTGAGACCAACGAGAGCCGATGCTTGAACATCCTTTTTGTTTTTGACTCTAGCTCAAGGGGAGGATCAGGTCACCACTAACCAATCCAACCATACCCCCAAAAACAATGAACCCCATAAAAAAAGGACTTTTTTGCCCTATGTTCGTATATAGTCGCTTGAGCCGACCTACATAAGTTTTATTGCTTGCGCCCCCCCACCCCCCTGTATTATTGATAATGGGTGCATTCGCGTAGAAACCGCAAGCGCCCGGAGAACCCACTTATCCATTCGAGTTGACGTTTGGGGCACGCTCTGTTGCATTAGAGATGACACCCGACACGCTCTCGGAGCGCGTCCTGTTTCACTTGAGCTTGAAGACGGAGAACAGCGGGCATCTTACAACTAACCCTGCTTTTTTGTTAACATTTTTTTAAATTTGGGTTGGATATTTTGTGCGACGATAATTTACATATGAATAGATTATGGTCCATTCTCATTTTGCAGTCAAAATGTTTTTTTAAAACTCGGACGAAGGTGATGAATTACGTCTACCGGAGTAAAAAATTTGGGATTTTGTTGAAGTATCTTCTGCACTTCGCACTTGGCAAGTAGTCACGTTTTGCAGCGAAAAACTGGTGGAAAACAGAAAAGAAAATTGGCAAAAAAATGAAATCATCGCAAAAACCGGGGCGTTCAGGCCTCGACGTCACTACACTCCCTTTGCTCGATCGAGTTTTGTACGCGAACGCTTTCATTGATGCCTTTGGTGGATGGAAGCTTTCGTCCGTATACGCAGCCTGATCTTTTTAACCGACTGCTGAGAACTACCTCCCGAAAAAAGGCGGAGCTTCGAAGACGTTAAAAAATTAAAGACAGTCAACTAAAATAGACCCATCAAGTCATTCGTAAATCACTTTTAAACGCAATCAGTCGTTAGACTTAGGGAAAACCATTTTATCTTCCACTGGCAAGGCTAGGACAATTTTTTATGCACGCCGTGCTTATTTTTCTACGCACGGCGTGTGGAGACTTTTTCACACGCATTTGCAAAGTTGTCTTTTTACCTATTTAATGTCAAGTGGTAAAAGTCATAGGTAAAATTAAAAATGGAAACAAAATTATGTTTTGGTTTTAATTTATAACCTTAGGAAGAAGCTTTTTATGCAAGTAGGAAATTGTTGTACTAAAAACGTGTCTAAAGTGCCTTTTTCGCCCTTAATGGCCATCGCGTGCAGAAAAGTATGACTTTCTGCACTGTTTAGGCAAATTATCAAAAAAAGAATGTGAAAAAAAATCAGCAAATTCGATTAAAAATGGTGATATTTTGAAAAAGGAAGATTTATTGATTATACGATGGTTTTCATTATGTAAAAATAAATGGAATTTATACCCTCTACCATAATTTTTATTTAATACATACAAAATTATCTTTACATTTTTAATAAATACAAAAAAAATCTCATGTGGAGTATCTACCTATGTAAATATTATAAATAAAAAGTCCTAACAAACATACATTCTTTATCCTGTGTCTAATATAAAGTTTTAAAAATTTATTTCAGGAACGCCTATAGTATTTATAAACAAATCTCGGCAGAAAAAATAAGCTGACTACAGATAGTACCAAAAATGTGAATGTAGTTATAAATAAATATCATACGCCTCTTACATTTTTTTGCTACTGATATAGTGTATGTAAAAATGTCGCAGCTGGGGTTGGTTCATTAAACCAAATATAGTGTAATTAATTATAAGTGCTTACTATATAGTTTTATCAGAAAATCGCAAAAATATCCCAAAATATCTTTCCTATATTTATTAATGACATTTTGTATATATTTCAACTCTAGTTGCACGCCTATGGCGATCTATGACAAGATGGCGTCGGAAAAATATATGATAAATAACCTGTAAAATTTTTGGTTTTCACCTGTAATCTCCAGTTTCATCACCCTACGTACTTTGAAAAACAAAAGATCAAAAGACCTTGGGTGGAAATAACGACAATTCAAACTTGGATGAGCATCCCACAAGGAACACACAAAGGACCAAAGCGAAAAGAGAAATGATTAAACGATGTTTCGCCTTGGGTAACCAGCGTAGGCTCATCAGTGTTTACACTGGTCACCCACCCCATACATCATTAAACACTATCATACACTTTGATTTCCAACCTTAAATCACTCACAAATAGGCATCGTTCCGCACTGGTACTTATCCAAGTTACCTGATACGGATTCATCCTGGCGTGTTAATATTTTCAATTGGATTATGCTCCTAAGACAATTAATTATTAAAAATCCTCCAAACGTACAAACGGTTACATGGCTGACCCGCCACAAATGCGAGGTTATCACATTGTTGTAGATTTTATTCCCGATATATACTGGGAAATAAAAAGATTATTCTTTCGGCCAAAATATCAGGTATTTTATCTGAAAGGTATATTTCAAGTACCATAACATGTACCTGCATATTATAAATTCTTTATTGATTTAAAATTTTGAAGATTCAATAATATTACATAATATACCTAAATTTCTTTATATATTTGAATAAAAATAAGGTATTTCTCCATGTTTTAAAAAACAAACCGGAGGGTTTGCATAATGGGGTTTTCCCACATTTTTGGGAAGCAACGGAATTTGGTACCTTAGAGTGAGTTATCCAAAACGCATTTATTATTTCTTCTGAAAAACTCTTGGTTTTGTAGAAAAAAATTTTTAAAGTTGGAGTTCTACAAAAACGCTCAAAAAAATTTTTTAGCCAACTAACTTTACGAGAAAAGTAGCGAGTGGTGACCTTTTTCTCAGCCTCTTCCTAACTTCAGTTTAATGCTTAGCTGTCACTAAATGTCATTTCTGTTTAGTAAACAATCTGTTAAAAGTTGTATTTATTTTTTCTCCAGCTTTTTCTGCATCAAAATGAAAAAGTGCGTTTTCCGCGGATGTGAAAATAAATAAATGTCAGAATTCCCCTGGAAATTTAAGATATTTTTGCCCTTCCCTTTGTGACCAAGAAGAAAATTGTGGCTCTAGAGGCACTAAAGCTGAAAAAATTATCCACGGCTGCGCGCAATAGTGTGTGAAGATCACAGCTGAAATTCAAATACAACCCCATTAGAGACATCGCCACCCAAAGGAAAAATTTTTCTTTACAAAAAAATATTTCATGATCATGTAAAAAAATATAGGTTTACCTTTGATGGTTCTCGCGTAAAATAACCCCCGTACAATCTGTTAAGACAAGTAAAATTTAGTTCACTTCTTGTTTAACCCATTATTCTTATAGCAATAAAGTTTTTAAATAAAAAAGTAAATAAAAAAGAGTTTTACCAACCACCACTGGTTTCAGACACAGTCCATCCACCAGTCGGCCCTTCAACTATAACGAATCGATAACAAAAACAATGAACTTTACAAAATACACCGGAGTACCAAAAGAATACATACCGGGTGCGACTTGGAGAATAAACGCAAACATGTGTTTCACCCTTGTTGGGGATCATCGGTACGCCATAAAGTTTTATAGACAAATAATACGAACGATCAAATCAACAAGTCATGAACAAATGCTCGGCAAAACATTATAGATAACAGGATGAGAAATGATGGCTACTATGGATATTGGGAATTTGTTTGAAACCAGTCAGTGGTAGAACTAGTGGAGGAGGCCAAAAATCCAATAGTTTTGTGTTGGTAAAACTCTTTTTTTTATTTATATTTAGCTCCACTATAGACATTGGGAATTTATATCTCATTCTGTAATAAGACTTTTGTTGATTTGCTTAAAAACTGGAAAGAAGAGATTTATTTAAAATTGACCGAGCCAAACTTCCCACTTATGACATAGAAAAGTCTGATAAGGTCAGTCCTCCCCACCTTTATGGAAATCTAGGGACGTATAAAACTTCTGTAAAACTTTTTTTTAGCTCCAGTGATGGGAGTAAAAAAATATGGTAAATCACTTCAAGTTATTTTTTTCTAATATTTTTTCTTCAAGTTTAGTGGAATTTTTTTAAACTTATATTTAAATTTATTGCCTCAGGGTTAATTTTTTTGAAGTTTAAGAAGTTCATAGCAAGTAATTTAGAGAGATGCATTGATTAGCAAGAGTCAATGTTTCTTCCCAAATTTTTCTTAAACCAAAAACTTCTGGGTTAGTTTTCCTGCCAAGGACTGGGTTGGGGTCGAATCTCGTCTTCATTTTAGATGTTGGGAAAATCAAGTTACTAATGCATTGCAGACGAAAATTTGTGAAAAATGATATTAAAAATGACATTATTTTCACATTTGTTAATGCCATTATAGAGCCACAAGCAAAATTTTTGAAAGAACCCCTGCACAAAAACTTGTAAAACGTAACCGTATTTTAATGTATTGTACCAAAGGTCAAAATAGTGAAATTCTATGAGGATCTTATATGATAGGACATATGAGCCGTCAAATAACAGATGTCTGGCAAACACCCAAGAAGACTTTTTTCTCATAACTTTCAACCGAAAAAAATCTTGGGTGGAAAAACGAAATTCAAAATTGGATGCGTTTTTTAACTTCTTTTTTTTATTTCTCTTTTGTTTTAATTGCCTTAGGAGCATATTCCTATTGGAAATATTAACACGCCATCGCCAGGACGAACCCATATCAGATGACTTATAATAAAGTACAAGTGCGGAATGATGCCTATTTGTGAGTGATTCAAAATGATGTTTGGGGTGGGCGCCTAGTGGTTTTATACTGTCTGAAATTGTTTCAATCTTTTTTTAGAAGCATGTTCTGTAAATAAGATTCATTTTGGGACCTTCAATGGAAAAAAATGTCATTTTTAATATTACAATAGTTTTATATAATTTTTATTTTTAATAAGTGAAGTGAAATAAAATCATTGCCTGTTCTTTTGTTTTGTAAGAAATAAATATATCTACTGTAGAGCGTTTACCATGTTTTATGTATTCTAAAACTCAAGCTTTTAAAGGCGGACAAAAAAATATCAAGACTAAAGTTAAATAGTTTTATTAAATAATATGGTCAAAAATATGTACTATTTAAACAAAAGTAGTGTTAGATACACAAAAAAATAGTAAATTATTAATAAAACAAAATAAATAAATGTACTATTTTAATTATACAATTTTTTATTATTCTAAATATACAAAACTTTAATTTTATATCTGAAGGAATCCAGAGAGGTGGAAAAAAATATACACATTATTAGCAGAGCTACACATTCTTCATATAGGTCTATTAAGGTTGTAATTTGTATTATAATATTCTAAGTTAAAAATATTCCTATTTCTTGTACTCCGCCGTGGAATCCTTAAGCCAATTCTATGTATTAATTGAGGAGAATCAAACATTGCATTTAAAATCTTGAAAAGAAAAGCTAGATCAAGACATTACTCGACGGTTTTCAAGAGTTGTGACCTTTAGTAATTTTAAAACATCACAATAAACTATTTCCCCAGATGGAATTTTAAGTTTAAAAGCTACAAAACGTAAGAATTTCTTCAATACCCTTTCCAGATTTTCTACATGACATTTATAGAATGGGGACCATATGGAACTACAATATTCTAATATTGATCTAACAAGAGAACAATAAACATTTTTAAAACAGATTATATTGTTAAATTCAGATAGGCTCTTTTTTAAGAAACCCAGTAGTTTAAAAGCTTTGTTACAGATAAAGTTATAGTGATTTTTAAAGCTTAAGGTTGGGTCAAATAATACCCTTAAGTCTTTAAATTTTGTGAAAAAGTGTTGAGATCATTCTGCACTCTTTCACAATCCCTAAAATCTTTAACAATTCTAAAAATCTTTTAATCGTCTGCATATATAAGGATTAGACAGCAACAGAAACAGTCTGAAATATCATTAATAAAACAAATGAAAAGAATTGTAGACATAGGTCTCCTTGTGGTACTCCAGACTTCACTAATATCTCTTCAGAGAGACAATTTTTTATCCTAACAGCCTGTCTTCGGTTTTTATTATGCCAAGATTTGTACAGGAAATCAAAACAATGTATTTACATCAATCAGTGAAGATTTTTTTTCTTTCAAAATCTTTGTCAAAAGACCTTTTTAGCAATACCAAAAACCTATAATTTATTTGGCGGTACCTTACATTGAGGTTTTATCTCTTAACAGTTTTTTTAAGTTTTTGATGGTCCTGTCATAAGACTTCTCTGTAAAAAATTGTGCTCCACCAATTTGGATAAAATTTTAGTATATTATTGTCATAGTCAAAATACACAATACAGAAATCATAATGAAAATTTCATAAAAGTGTTTTATAACACTTATTTTAAGTCTTTAATAGTTATGCTCATTGATTTTTTAGCAATCTGAGTACTTGGGTCATCAAACTATAAATATATTAATAGCAGGTTTTAAATTTGAATCATGATATCTGACTTACCCTGTACATTATAAATGGTTTACATGAAACAAAAAATTTTATTCAAATTGGCGGAAAACAATGTTTCACATAGAACACTGCAAGATTGATAAAAAACGGTACTTCACTTTGGGGTCATTTGTGATCTATCACTTTGAAGTTTCTACAGAGATAAAAAAATTCAGGCTGACAACATTTTTTGGAGTTTATCATATATTTTTGTGATTTTCACAAAAAAAAATCCATGTTTTATAAATAATTTCCGCGTTTTATTAAACAACTCAATGTTTTGCATTAGTTTAGGTAGTAACTATATTTTTGGTATTACTGTAAGTATGCGCGTTTTGAGATATCTACATTTTTTATGGCACTTTGAGATTAAATTTTTGTTTTATGACCAGATATTTAATTAACGAATGAGACTTTAAAACAATATAAACATTAAAAAACCAAAAAAAAACCGCAGATATTAATTAAACAAACACGAATTTTTTAAAGTGCTTTAGCAAACACATATATCGCCCAAAGAACCTTTTCTTGAATATCTCTAGCTAGCAGCTACAGTAAGTAAGGATGTTTTTAGAAGTTCAACCCTCTTTCCAACCTCCCACGACCATTAAAAACTCATTGCTTGATACCAAAGATATTTTGTACAATTTTTTATAAAAATCGGTTTAGCAGCTCTCCACTAATGTAACAAAAAGACACCACACCAAAACATGGGTATTGGCTTCTCAGGTACAAGCCTGATTTTGAAATTTTAATTTTTTGAATTTCCTTTAAGACTTCATCTTTAACTTCTTTCCCCTCTCCACTGCCTCAGTGCCCAGGTGTTTAGAAGCGCCATAAATAGCCTCAGTTAACGTTATTCTGCCAAATCGCAAGCTGTGCCATAATGGAGAATTGGCTTGAAGTCGAGTATCCGTTTCAGCTTCGACACACAAGGAATCGCTCATATTTGACCGCATGTAATTAATGAACCTGTCAACATTCCATTTGGTCCATTTTCTCTGCAGTTTTAAAGGTGTACTTGTCTTCAGATCGCAAAAGGGTATATATTACCCCTTTGTTATCTGCGCAGATTTACATCAATTGAGACACATAATTATGACTTTTTGGTCCGAGGGCTGGCACGTCTTCGTTTAAGTAACTGCAAATCCATTTTGGCATTTCCAACATCATTGTAGAGGTGCAGGCTGGTTCTTCACTTCTTCTGTGAAGCCAAAAAAGGACAGCAATGGCATGCTTGCAGCCCCCTGTAAGTATCAAAAAAGAAAAGTTAAAAACAGTTAACAATTTTCTAATAACAGGTTAAAAGGAGACACATCTGCTTGCGTCTTTTTTTATCTTGTGAAAACTAAATTTGCATTGTGTGTTCCTAGCTTAACAGAAACTGGTACAAAAAATACATCATAGTTAGAAAATACCAGAAAAATATTTTTTAAAACATGGCACCAGCAGGCATGTATAAATTTTATTTTTCTTCAATATGATTTTCAACCCCCTTTCTTACCCTCTTTACAACCCTCACCCCCATCAAAAACTAATCAGCTCATTCTTTGGTTCCAAAGGATTTTTGTGCCAAATTTCATCAAAATCGGTTAACTTTAGTGGCTTTTCAGTCATCGTTGCCCAGACAGACAGGCAGGCACCAATTAAGAAATTTTGTATTTAGGTCTATCATGTTTATTTGAGTTATTTTGGTATAAATAAAGTGTTTTTTTTTCGCTCATATTTTTGTTTTTGAAGTTAGGAATGCCCCCCACCAGAGAAATGTGAAATGACGCCGAAATTTGATAATTAAACAAGTCTCGGAGATGGTTTGGGTATACAACCTTTTAATGTCTAAAAAAATTATTCCAATGTTCATAGCTCCTCATTTTGTCCTAACAAACATAACTTTTTGTGTTGGTATGCTCTAAAAACTCTATGCATAAAGGTCAACTTTTAAAAAATTTAAAGCAGTTTTACTTGGATTTTCCACCCCAGATATGTACAAAAAAAAGAGCAGCGCCTAATATTCTGTAAGTTTGTATACCTTAAAGATATAATTTTCCTACTAGGTGTAATTGCAAAACAGTGGCAGCTGCTATTCTGTAAGTTATAATTTTACCTCTTTTTCTCAAAACATGTAAATAATAACAATTAATAAGTAATTTTAAGAAGACTTTAAAAAGAGATTAACCAAATATTTTTTTTTAAATGTAATGTAAAATGTGTATAGTTTCAAAAGTTTTTAAAACTACCTGCAGAAGCAGAACAATCTTTGCACTCAGAATGCAGCACTTTTTCCTCCTTCTCATTAACAGAAATTTCCACAGTATAAGGAGTATTTCTTACTCTGTGCTCCGGAGTTATTTTCGCCTTGACTGTGCAAACATCTCCTTCTCTCTTAACTTGTCACCATAGACCTCCTTCGTAACTCTAAAATAAACAATAACACTTAAGCCTTCAATCATCTCACTTTTAACACCAAATCAACCAGACCATGTACATTTTTAAGGTACAAACAAAGTAAAAATAATTTCATATACACGTAGAATTGCAACTCTCATATGACACGAGAATAACTGATAAATAGACAAAACTTCATATGTCCAGTTTACGTACCATGAGTCCTCTAGGTATGGCAAAAGTTTAGAAATCATATTTTTTTTGTAATGCACTGAATGGCATGTGGTGACACTTCATTAGCTGTTAATTTTTCATGCTATGATATTTTTCATAACATGAATTAAATTTGGAACTTCTTTGAGATTAAAAATATAAGATAAAAAAAATACAATTTTTTTTATATTTTTACAAATCTTGAGACAAATCTGTCTTAGTTATATACCTCAAAATAGTTTTCCCAGATTTTACAGCTGTGGTTAATTATTTCTGATAAAGCTTTTCTAACATTTTGTTTAAAATTTTATAGCAAAATTTTAGGTGTACCTACAAATGACTTTTTTTATTATCTTCACATTTTGCAGCTTTTTACTGTTACAAAAAAATCCAGGATGTTTAAAATATAGTAACTGTAATAAATTACTTATTTACTGTCATTTATATTTTGCTTTTAATAAGTTGGTCAAAACCTTGGTCAAAACTAGTAAGAAATCCTGTTGAGTCCAATATTTCCTTGAATATCTGAAAAACTACAAATCTGATATAGTTTTTGTTGGAACTGTAATTATCCATCTAAATATTAAAACCGTGTATTGCTAGCTGCTAAAAGTATATTTTATTTTCCTTGAATATTTCAAGAACTACAGATCTGACTTCAATGTAAATGTAATTGCTAGCTGCTACAATTCCACCCTCTTCACAACAAATTAATTGACTATTATATAATGTTTTGTTTTAAAAGTCATTTTAACTAAATTTTTGGGATTTTCTTTGAAAGATATATATAAGCTAGTCATCAGGTTTTATTAAACCCAAAATCCTAATTTTAAATATTTATTTTTAGTTTAGTTTTTTACTTTATTGACATTCTTTTGTATTTTTTTTAAAACTAGCTTTTGCTAAGTATATAAATTAACCTCGAAATTAACATTGCATTTTTCTGAAAAAACTTTACTGTCATAAGCCTAATGTGTTAGTAAAGAAATTTGATGGTAATGTAGCACTAAATTATCATCATGTCAGAATTTAGCTCAATCTTGACAGTTTAGAGAGGCATAAAAAATTACTGACATTTGTTTGATGCATAAATTAATTAACGGTCTAACTGACTGTTAGACATCATCATACTTTTCACATTACTTTTCATACAACTGACTATAGACAAAAAAATAATTTATTGAAAGAACTTTATTGCTTAACTCAGTAACCAGTTATTAATGTTTTTAATGTATCTGTTAACTCCTTAAAAAGACTAACAAAAAGAATCTTACCAGACTAAATATTTTTTTTAGTTAAATTTTATACTGTTGTGTGTCTGTTTTCAAATATTTTGCGTTGTTCATACTATAACTCCTGCTATACTATATTTCATGTCTTTATTTATTAATTAGTATTCAGTGTTGACTATGTAAAATTTTTTTCTTTTGACAAGGTATTGAATTTAATGGGGTTTCTGTTCCCTATAAATATAAATAAATAAATTAAATTACTTGTGCTGAGGTCTTTTCTCAAAAAGTTACCTTGCTTCTTCTTACTTGGCATAAAAAAGTAACAAGGTTTGTATTTTTGTAATCGGGGAAAAAAAAGTTAAATTTCAAAAAATATGTACAGGGTGTCCAAAAATCATATTTCAAGTCACTTGACAAGGTTTTTATAACAAATGCTTAACAGTCTTACTTATATATTTTGACATATCTTGGATTTTTAATGTGCTCAGTTAAACCATACTCACTTTCCAGTCTTAACATTCTTCATCTCAGCGCTAAAGAAATCCATATTATCCAAATAATATAAATTAATCATCTCATGATCCACTTTGGGTAAGTTGTTAGAATCACCCTTCACAAATCCCTTCTCCATATTCTGAGCCATATTCTCTAAAAAAAAAATCAAGAAAAAATCTTAACAAAATTCAAAAAGTTAAAAAACTACTTACCTACAGCTCTCTTTAACAATCTTTTTATCAATACTTTTTTTAATATAAATATTGAAACCTTTAAAATAAGTGCAAGAAAATTAAAAGAACAGAATATTATCGCTTTAAAATAGATAGCTATATTTGAAGTCTGAAAATACCATCATGGCTGTACCCAAGGGGTGAACCAATCCAGCAAGTGCACAAAATATTTGGCAGGAACTATATTTTAGCACTTGCAGGCCTCCTATATTATGAGTTTCATTTTATCCTAAACCCAGGAGGAACTGGAATATGGACACTTTTTCCAGGAGACGTACAAAATATGGGATCATTTCACCCGTTGGCTGTACCAATATACAGATTTTAAACAATAGCAGAACGAAGTTTTTATAATGTTACTAGTATGAATCTACTCTTTTGCAAGCAAATAAGAAAAGCTATCAAAAGATATAGATTTTAGGAGAAAATTCTGTCTTCTAATAGACATGTAGCAAGCATGAAAATTGTTGGATTTGTGGTTGAGTTTTTATGGTGGTTTTTGACGATGCGTCAGAAAGCGGCTTTATATAAAGAGAGTGTCTAAAGAGCCGACAATTTATTATGTGTTTTTCATATTTTCGTTTTTTTTCAAACTAAATTAACCCAACCTAACCTAAACAGACTCAATCCAACTTATTAAAAGCCAAAACAACCCAAAAAAACACACTTTAAACTAAATTAACCCAACCTAAACAGACTTAAACCAACTAAATTCACCCAACCTAACCTAAACAAACCAACTTATTCAAAGCCAAAACAGCCCAAAAAAACACACTACAACCCCTACATCTTTTTTTGGCATAAAAAAAATGTTTGGGTTGTTTTGGTTTTTAATAAGTTGGTTTGAGTCTGTTTAGGTTAGGTTGGGTTAATCTAGTTTAAAAAAATATGAAATATGAAACACATAATAAATAATTATTGTCGGCTCTTTACCCTCACGACTATTCAGCCGAATTGTCGGCTCTTTATAGACACTCCCTTATATAAAATTACTTAAAAAAACTTACCAAATATCAAAATTTGTATGCGCACACTCTGTTAAAAATCGCAATCAAAAGTTTTTATTCTTCTTGTCTCCGAATTAAGCTTATAAACCCAGCTTAAATTTTCTTAGCAGCTAGGGCTATGGTGGAAAGGAACCGTACTGTTTGTAATAACATTCACTACATATATAGTTGTATATTACTTGTAGGCTTTCTAAACGGCAAGCAAATATAAACTTCCGCACTACTAAATGTTTGTAATTTTATAAATTAACTTCAAAAGTATCACAACCAAAAAAGCAAAACACATAAAAAAAACGAATTGACAGTATGACTTAAAGTTAGCCGCAGGCCCCAGTTCGCAACCCAGTGGTCCAAATAAAAACTGCACTTGACAAATTACAATGGACCAGCCAAAAATGACGTCACCTGTATTGATTATGACGTCACCTATATTCGTTTTGAAAAATCGTAAGGCCACTGAATCGACGATTAAAAACATTATTTTTCACATAGAAAACCAAAATTTTTTGGGGAAAGAAGTTTTTAGATGGATTTCTTGGACCTTCATGTTTATGTATATTCCAAAAAAAAGGTAATTTTTTTTTATGGGAAAGCCCCATTGCAGTAAATGATAAAAAAGTTATAAAAATAATATGTTTGTAAAAACATTACGTGTAGATATACAACTTTCAACGCAATCAACTGTGGTAAACATAATATATCTATTTAAGTTATACCTCTATATAAAAAATGATAAGTCGGTTTAAAATCAACGGTATCAATAAAGCGATTTCTTGAATGGCTTGGTAGGTAGAGGGTGGAAAGTTGCGCAAGGTCATTTTCCAAAATGACAATTTGAAAGAGCAAAAAAGAACTAATAATATAGATTATGATAAATTCATAGAGCGATTTATTGTTTTAACTGTTTAGTTTTAAATATATGTATATAAAATGTCTTATTATGATTTTAATTTCTTATTGTGTTATGGTTGCCCCCTAAATGCTGTGCACGCCTGTGCCTGGATGTGGCGATACCATAGTTTCCTTCCTAAGGCATCTGTAGCAACACGTAACCAAAAACTACTTACATAATTGTTAATAGGGGTTTCGCAGTGACCTTCATGTTAGTTTGGAGGTTATTGTGAAACCTCCAGTGGTACTTAAATGGCAAACAAATCAGGCATCAAATGGAATAACTTGATGCCGTATTTTGAAGCCTATATATTTTATGATCTGTAGGATTTTTGACCTCTGGATGCTATGTGCTCCAATTACCATTCTAAGTAACTTAGTAGATAACGTGGAATAACTGTAAGCAGTGCAAGGCTGGCTTTAACATAGAATTGGCGTATACAGAAGTCTGTTTTGGGATGAGGGTGGTGGGGATGCGGGGTTGAGAAAAAAAGGATTATTTAAGTAGAGTAAGGTAAAAGTAAGTAGTGAGAGAAGTTTTTTTTTTAAGTTTGTAAGCAAATGCTTTGCAAGCGAAAGTTTTGAGAAAATAATACTTAAAATTATATTGTTTAAAATCAACGGTATCGTAGCGCCGCGGGCGTAAAGTTTTGCTATTTAAGCAAGCAGTTCTTAAAAACGTTAGTTTTTTAACCTCGTTTGTGGAAACTTTAGTCCAGGGTTGGGCCGCAGGTGAAATTTTTGAAAAAGGCCCACCCCAATTGTCAATTGTCTCAAAGGCCTGCATTTTTTTTTATTAAATTTTGAGCACTGATAAAAAAGATTAGTGAATTTACACAATTAGTCATTGGTTACCGTGTGCCCATAGTAAATAATGTAAAATCACTTGCTGCATTTAAATTTACAAAAATCTTGAATTAATCTAGTAATTTTTCAATTAGCTAGATAGTAGGTAGTAATTATACAATATCTACATTTAAACTGTATTTTTTAACTTCACATTTGATACTTTTTCATTATAAAGTTAAATTTGTATTGAAATCAAGGCATCTTTTTTTTGTAGCCCTAAAGTATGACAAAATCTATGTTTTGGACTGAATCATAATGCTGAAACTACTTGCTTAAGTTTTTTCATTTAAGGAAATTTTTTCAAACATATGTTAAAAAAACTACTGCGTAAATTCCTAAAGAAAAATTTTCGTTCGGTTGTCAGTGGTTTTTGAATAAAAATAAATAATGCCTTTCATTCACAGTTTACCATTCACAGTGGCTGTCCCAAAATTTTGTAAAAGCAAAGAAAAAGTTTTATGCAAAAGTTCTAAAATTAAAAATTAATATAACTTTGGACTCGATAGGACGCCGCAGGCGAAAATTTTTGAAAAACTATCAAAACTATATATATTTATGAAGAACCGGCGATTTTTTAAGTAAATTTTTGAAAAAAGGGGGGCGGTCGCCGTTGACATGCGTGTCCAAAAAAATTCTGGTTTTGAGAAATCTAGGTGGGAAGTTTTAAAATGAACAACGTGTATGTGACCCTTGGTTTTTTACCGAAGTCGCATAAGTAATATTTAGGAGTTTGAATATGAAAATGCAAATAATCGCATAACCTTACGCCAGTATACACGGGGCAACTTAACGCATCGATTGGTGAGGAATTAAATATAATCTGTTTTGTTTTGATACGAAAATCACCGCGGCCTAAACATTTTTCTTGTATCTCTTTGCTACCAACATAAAAATTTAATTGGTACCACATGCAATGGTGCAACTGCAATTGAAAAATAAGGTTAAAAGATTTCTGCAGTAGCTTTATTTTCTAACCGATTTTTTTTTTCGTTAGGTATAGTATTTCTATCACCTTAAAGCCCATTCTTTATATTGGCAACACATCCTCATTTTTAAAAACGGATCGTCTCCATGCTCGACCTTTAAATCGCGGCAATTTATTAATTATTAGTTTTCGCGGACTCAAATACTCGCACCGCGGGTATCTGGCTGGTCCATAAAAAATAAATAAAAAAACGATAGGTACTTTTTTTATGCCAGAACCTGTCAAATTAAGATATTTTGAGGAAATAATGCCCAGTGAGCCGGAAATTTTTTACGTAGTCTGAGTTTGCACCATCTCAGGTGGTGAGCTTAACTTTTCGTAGCCAAAAAACCGTCAAATTTTTGCACCCTTTATAGTTTTTTGCTTGTAGCTGGAAAACGGTGCGTCTGACGAAAAAAGTTGTTCTATACGATAATGCAGAGGACTAAATTTTGCGTAGAATGACATATAAAACGTCAAATTCGGTTTAGTGGTATAGCTAGAATCAAAAGTTAAAAACAGGGAAAAATTTTCATTTCGGTGCAAAATAAGAAAATAGGGACATAGACCTGTTTCAGCAATAATACTTACTTTTTGTGGCTTTTTATACTCGTTTTAAATCAATATACAAAAAACAAAATTACTAGAGCTTTTTACTGTACCGCGCAGATCAAAATATATATAGGGTGCCTTAAAAATCTTAGCCCACAATATTATTTTCTTAGATATAGAAGGAAAACGAATATAATTCGACATACACAATCATTTTTAAGAGGGCAAGCATACCATCCTTGATTCATGGGGCGGCATAGGGGCGGTCAGTTTTATTCTAAATTGAGATTTCTAGCAAGTAGTCATTTTGATAGGTTTTGAAAATCTAACAGTTTAACGCAATTTCCAGTTTCTTTTGTGAATTATTTACGGTTACAATTTTTTGACCCCTTACTACAAACAGGTTGGTACGTTATCACAATAAAGACAAAAATAACCTTCGAAAGAAAGGCCTATTTTAAGGATTAATACCCAACATTTATCTCAAACTACTAAGGAGTCTATAAACGAAAAAAAAATTATAATAAAAGAGAAATTGCTTCATCTGTTAAATCCCTATGGATCTTATCGTAACCACGCATATGTGATATGTACAGATCCAAAGAAAGCAATAGATTATGCAGAATGTCTAAATTTGCAAAAGTTCTGTTAATTCTTCTAGAACGGAATTATCTGTATTTACGAAAGTGTTTATTTCTAGTTTTTGAGGCCTCTTCCGATAAATGACCAATCGGAAACAAAAAATTTTTCGGTTATTTCTGCTCCGTGTATGAAAATTTTTTGACTCATAACTTTTTTCTTACTTAATTGATTTAAACTATTAATACCTCAAGATGTAAAGGAAGGATGGAGCTTCTGTGGCAACGACAAGAAAGGATGAAGCTTCTGTGGCAACGAAAGAGAAAAATGACCCATCCGCCATCTTAAGTATTTAAGATATGTCAAATTTTTAACTGTACCAAAAAAACTCCATTTCCAAAAGTCAAGAGTTTTGAAAATCCACCATTCTGGCCAAGATTTATAGAAAATTCAAAAAAGTGACAAACGTTGTGGCCACTCTTATAATTTATAGCACATTTACCTTAAAAACCATATATTTGACAAAGTGGAAAACGGCTTGAGCTGCAATATTAATTTAACCGTAACGAAATAGCTACAAAAGGCTACAAAATGTAGCGTTAAAAATATTTGGACCTCTTATAATGCTCCCTCCAGGTTAACTGACGTCATTTTGCGGCTTTCTTTCACGGGAAAAAAGCTCTTCTTGGAACAAGATTAATAATCTTGATCCAAGAATAGCTTCATCTTCGATACCCTCAACTCTAGTTATTCTTTATCCAAGTAATATCCTATTCTTAAATATAATGCATGACTAGCGTGGAGACAAGTGTAATTTATATGATAATTCAAATATAGGTCTATACTTTAAGCGGACGCTATAGTTAATTCAAATTTTTTCTTTGCTTGCTTCGAACACTGCTTTAGGTTGTAAGTAACTATACTTTAATCAAATAATATTTTATACTTATTAAGAAAAAATTATACTTACCTCAAAGAGTTCTTATACTTGACTGAAACCGACGTTATATTTCACTTAACACCAATTGTAATTAAAACAAAAGTAGCATATATATAATATATGCTAATATAATAATGTTATTTTACTATAACGTAGCGTAAGCCCCTCACTTGCAAAATAACCCTTCTCCTATAACCATGCTGATTCAGTCTCGTAGCAGAATCAAATCAACACGATTATTGGATACAAATTGAAAAGACTCACATTTCCATAGGCGGATTATGTGGTGTACTTCCAGTGCCGAGTTTCTGCTGCTCACGAATATATCAGAAAACTTCCGCAAGCTGCCAGCGAGATGTTATGACCACAATTTCGAACCGACTCTCCTGACGGCACGCTCTGAAGCGCTCGTGCAAAAGAGGCGGTCAAGACCGTGCTAAACAATAGGTGCTTTTGCCACTTCATCCACACTTCTTAACAACCGTGGGTATACATAATGATACTCGGTTTCTCCTATTAATATAAGGGATTTAGCTTTTTAGGCGTTTATAATAATCCGTTTTACCTATATTAAATGATAGATGTTGAGATACAAACCTGAAACTGAAGGCCATTAAGTATTTGTTGCCCCCATACCAAACAACAAAGAGGGCGAATGGGTTAGCCAAGCGGTCTTACCATGCGATTCGATATTGGGATATTTCTTGTTTTTAATACAGCTCTTCTTTTTTTAAAAATAACTAAGGCTTTATAGCAATAATAAAAGGACTTGATCCAAATTAAACCTTTGTAGTTAAACTAAGTTTAAATTATGATTCAATCAATTCGTAACATATTTTAGATCAAGATTTATCTTTTTCTTGCGACAAGTTTTTTTTTCGACTTGGTTTTAATATGTTTTCACTTTCAAAGAAGAATTTCTGATTTTAGTCCACCTGTTTTTTGAAACAATAATAAACTCTTATCAGGTTACCTCTAGAAGTTATTTGATTTAATAATAGCTTCGGTTTTGATTTAAATTACTGCCTCTTCCTATTTAAAGTATATTTGGTTTCTATTTAAGTATAAGAGGCTTCGTAGGTCAAGAATAGGTAATTGCTTAATTCTAATAATCCCTATTCTTATACTAAGACTAATATACTTAAAGCAAATGTAATTTTTCAAGAATAGAGCTATTCTTAAATATAGAATAGATTTTTTACCGTGTATTTAAAACAGATACTCGTACTGAAAAATACCAGAAAACGGCTGCAGCTACAATATTAATTATTTTATATGTGATTCCCTCAAACAAGCCTAGCTACAACATGTATTGTTTATTTTCCTAGCCTTGACAGAAATAAAGTCAGAGGGTGTCCCCTCAGGTTAAGGATTAAGCTAGAGGGGTCGCGTTTTCTCGAAAACGGCTGCAGCCACAAAATTAATTTAACCGTAACATAAATATATAAATGAAAAATTTTCCCTGTTTTCAGCATTCTATTTCGCCTATACCAGTAAACCGAATTTGACGTTTTCAATGTCATTTTAAGCAGAATTTAGTCCTCTGCATTATTGAATATATAGGCATTTTCCGTCCGACGAGATGCATCCTTTTCCAGCTACAAGCAAAAAACTTTTAAAAAAAGTGCAAAAATGTTGGGGGTTTTTTTGGCTACTAAAAGTTAAGCTCATCACCTAAGATAGTGCAAACTCAGGTGACACACACTCAGGATCAAATAGAGGTATCAAAACGATTTCCAGCTTGCTGGGAATTAATTCCTCGAAACGGTCTTTTTCGACCTACTGGCTGGCCTATTTGTTTTCACCAGTAATTTAATGTCCATATCCACAACGGGAAAATTCTCCGATTAAGCTTTAATCATGTTTAACACTAATTGGAGTTTAGAATGAGTCTTGAGAAACAAATTTTCAATATGAAACACTAATCATGATCGAAGCTCAATCAGTGAATTTTTGCTTTGGTGGATACAGGCATAAATATAAATGCGTTTTTTCCGAAAAAAAGAATGAGATTAGTTAAATACAAGTTGATTTGTGATATCAACAAATTTACCAATTTTTATTTATCCGTTCAAAACTTTAATCTCGCCTGGCAATTATATTGAGCTCGAACGCGCTCTATAAATTTAGATTAGAGCTTTGGCACTCTCGAGCCCGACTAATACCTAATTAAGACTGGTGGAGATGTTATCTCTCGATATCCCAGGCGAGAAATATGTTACTTATCGAGTCCCTTTTAATCAATACATCGACAAAAAGCAGTTAAGAGTTTTCCTGTCAGTGACCTCAGCTGAAGAAATGTCGAAGTGACGTTCAAAACTGGTCAAGTGGTATCCAGAGACAACCTAATAACTTACGGAGACTAACAGAAAGATAGGGCCGCGCAGAAACTACGTTCCTGTAGCGCATTGCGGCGGAGAGTGAAAGTAATGCTTGTATTAAGTCAACACCTACCTTGCCCCGTCCATCTCTTTCTAAATGATCATGAAAGAAAGACAGAACATTTTTCAATGTCGAAATATATATCACACAATTTTAATTTAGTACCTACCGGTTTTTGTCACCGCTTGTTAAAGTCTGTCAAGCCAACACCGTTCTCAACTAAAAGGCCAGTTAACTCTTATCTCTTCAGTACCCTTTAGCCAAAGATTGCTGCCATTTCTGTAACCAAATTGACAGGTAAAACTTCATTTTCTGTCAGTTTGGTGTCAATATGACCGCTAAAGTAGGCTAGAGGATAGTAAATCGAAAAAGAGTTAACTGGCTTTTTAGTTAAGCAGGTGTTGGTCCAGCCTGGCAAGCGGTTTTTTAGATTTTCAAAAGTGAGTTATTTTAATTCGTTTTGGTTGGAAATCACGCGAGTTTATGGGATTAGCTATATAGTGGATTAACAACTTACTGTAAAGTATAAAATGCCATTCAAGTCAGGCTGGATCACTACCATTAAAGCTAGAGAGCATGGGACTATTTGAAGGGTGCCGAAAATTGGGGTTCAGATTTTTGCGAACCAAATCCCTGAAGAAAACATTGTGATGATTTATACAAAGTTAAGCAAGAAGATAATAGGTTAAAATATAACCAAAAAAAAAGAGATATAGGTTAAAACATTTATAAATTATAAAATCTGCAAGACATTTATACTGGGATTTTTTCCCAATTAAGAAAAGAAAATAACATGATAAAATGTTGTTATCTTTAACATTTGGTAATATTCCTCAACATAGTTATAACCCCCTACTCCTATTTTAGATTTTTAAAGGGTCCAAAAAACTTTTTTAAGCTAAAAAAAGTTTTTTAGTTGCATGGAACAGTACAAAGCTGGTTAAGGGTTGTATAGAGCTAAAACCTTTTACGAATGCATTGCTCTTTTAACACTAAAAAGTATGGGAAAACTGCGCCTGTTAAGTTTTTCCATATCTTTTTATTATTAAATAAGTAAATTATTAAATAATATATGTATTTTATTATGCGTCTGGCTGTACAACATTACTTCCTGTAGCCACTGGCTGCGATCGTGTCGCCGATAAATATGTTCCCCAAGTATAATACAGTATCGGTCACTCTCGCGTAGCTATCACTTTCTCTATGGTGATATCCATAGGTACACTTCGCGTCACATTAAACGCATACGCCGATTTTATATGCAATATACCCTTTACGATTTAGCAACCTTTTCTGTCACAAAGTGTCAAAGTTCACTCATTGTCATGTTGTCACAGTCTTGTCCAACTTAAAAATGCCACGACAGCTATCGGAACCCGATAAATCACAAATTTTAGCAAAATTATATGGATGTTCGTCGGGTCGCCGATCATTATGGACTAGACAAGTCCACTATACAGACCGCTTCAAGCTACTACGAACATAGGGGGAATCAAGTCCAATTTACTCTCCGTGCCGTACGACCGAGGTGGATTCGAAGCACGCTGCAGTGTTATCTTTTGGAAATTCATTTTATTTTTATTATTTTGTTTTATTTCTGCCTTGCTCGAGAAACAGATGGGTAAGTTCTTAATTGAAATAATACATTTTTAAAACTAAAAATGGATGTCTACGAAGTTGCCGAAAAAGTGCAGATGGTCAAATGGTCAAATCGTCATAACCCAACACACGTTCGATATTGGTCGAGGGAAAATTTGCATTTGTATTTTGACGTAAGAACACAGTATCCCCAAAAACTAAATGTTTGGGGGGGGGTATTGTAGGGGAACACGTAATTGGGCCATTTTTTATTAACGGCAATTGCAATTTGAATGGTCCTAGATACTTGGATCTACTGCAGCAGCACATTATTCCAACTGCTAGGCAGTTGTTAGGTGTAAGATTTGGTGAAACATGGTTTCAACAAGATGGTTGTTCCGCTCACAATGTTGGCCTTGTTAGGGAATATCTTGATAATGTATTTCCTAATCGGGTTATAAGTACACGGGGAACTATTTTATGGCCAGCTCGATCTCCCGATCTTGCTCCTAATGTCTTCTATCTGTTTTTGAAGAAGCTTTTCAAATTATCACCCCTAACATGCTTGGAAACGTTAGAAGGGGTTTTTATAGTAGGCTCGGATATTGTCTAGCCGAGCAAGGAGGACTTTTCGAACATTTGCTTTAATTTTTTTTTAACTGGGAGAATCTTTTTGGTTTTTAGAATGTATTATTTTATTTTGAGAACTTGCTTTTATTTTGTTTCTCCTTATTATTTTCATTGTAACACGTCGCCACTGATAAATCTGAGCAGTTGACAATAAAACGCTCTTATTTACCAGTGACAAAAAATAAGAAAATTACGTTATAAAAATTTGCATATTTATTGACCAAATTCCGGTTTCATTGACTACGCTCCACACAGCACCGTGGTTAGAGGCGTACTAAATACAAGGCGAAAGGCGGCGAACGGCAGCGAATGGCGATCGGAAGCCTGATTGTTGGTTGCTTCACTGATAGGCGTGCGGTGTCTCTGCATGTACGTACACTGGCAAATTAGACTTCTTCCGCCCTATGTTCGCAGTAGCTTGAAGCGGTTTGTATAGTAAGAGAGCATGGTGCGCTTTTCAGAATTCAAGTAAGGTTTATAGAGTAGGTTTATGTGAACATGATGCAAAATATTATGCTTCCGGAAATATCAACTTTATATCCCGATGGTTTTGTGTATCGACAAGACAACTGACCGGTACACACTGCCAGGATTTTTCAGCCGTGGTTCAGGGAGCATAATATTGAACTTTTGCCATGACCAGCAAAGACCTCCGATGCCAATCCCATCGAAAACGTATGGGGGCTCATTGCAAAAAAGTTATCAAAATTTAATGTTCTTCCACAGAATGCTGACCATTTGATGGAGCTAATAGAGCTTATTCAAAAACATGTTAATATTTTTGATTTTTGTTTATCGATAAATTTTCTATTTTTATTTGATTTTTAATATTTTGTTTATAACACTGAGCATGTTGATGTGTATTGACCTAGCCTGTTTGACCCAAAGCCTTTCCAGTTCTTTTTTTTTCGCATTTTCCTTTTAGTTGCATTACAGTGGACTTTTTTCGTCCCTTTTGAC
The DNA here is from genome assembly GCA_963921995.1 of Oxystoma pomonae. Classification (NCBI taxonomy): domain Eukaryota; kingdom Metazoa; phylum Arthropoda; class Insecta; order Coleoptera; family Brentidae; genus Oxystoma; species Oxystoma pomonae. The sequence goes on from OY998164.1 coordinate 35,014,930, forward strand.
CGGCTATTTGACGAAGATACCAAACTTCTTCTAGTTTTGCCAAAATTTGATTGAATTGCTTTTTTATAATAAAAATTTTGTTTTAGAAGCTTTTTTTATATTTCGTAACAGCAACCTTAAAACTATAGAACCAGTAAATATCGGTAAAAATACTTTCAGTCTCCTTAGAAGTGTACTTCTTGGAGTCAAATAAACATCACAATTAGCTGAACTTTGAATGGAAGGCGCATTTTGTGAAAACTAAGTCACGGCTCGGAGCAACACCGTCTCAACTAAAAATCCAGGTAACTGCTACCGCCTTAGTCCCTTTAGCCCACTGTGGCTAACTTTTTTATAACCAAAGTAACAGGCAAAACATGCATTTTCTGTCAGTTAGGTGTCAATATGGCACAGAAAATAGGCAAGTGGCGGTTCCTCCATACGTAAGGACTCTAATCCTAGAGCAAACTCTAAAGAAAGCGAAGCGTGAAATTACTTTGAAAGTTTGAGTTGTCATTTTTGATTTGTTTGCCTCACTTTTATCATGGGCGGCTCGTTCTTATTTTAAATATTTTAATGAATAATAAATACGATAAGAAAGTATTTCTCGAAATGCACGACTAGTCCATTATCATACAGTCGCGAGTTACTAAAGTAAAAAATATACGCAAAAATTATAAATCTAACAGATTTTACTCTTAGTCCGAGTTCTCTGTATTTTAATAAAGAAGTAAAACGACAGACATTCAGAATTACTAAAGTTATGAATAAATTATCAATACGAAAATTTGAGTAAACCCTCTGTAAAACAAACGAAATTTTCAGGTAAGTACTATTCACTATTGATATCTGCTTCTTTGCTTCAAAAATTATGTTTTTAAAAAAAATATTTTAACACCTCTTTTAAATATTTTAAAAACTAAAGCTCTTAGTAATTTGAACCAAACTTCAGAAAAATATTTATTTCAAAGTTACAATTTTTTCAACTATTTCACACTTTTCTCTTCCTAAATCCCCATCATACTATCCAACATTTACTTGGTGGGTGGTGAAAAAAACGCTTTGGTACCAAATTTTGGTTAAAATCATAATACATAATGCCTTCTCTATCATGTGTGCAGACCGACAGAAAATCCTTTTTTTTGTAGATGTAGCTGTTTTACGACCCAAATATCAACTAAATTTTTGATGAACTACCATACCATACGTTGGTATGATGATGGAGTTCTAATAACACATTTTGTGTCACTGTGTTTCAAGTAAGAATTAAAACAGTTTTTTTCTTTCTTTTGACTATTATATTTATACTTATACGTAAAATTAAAGTTATCTAAATTATTCAAATGAACTTAAAAACACATTAGATTTATAATGTTTAAAATCTTTTACCAATACAACGCATTCTTATCACAGTACCTATATGTTATCGTTAAAACCCGGTTTTTCCTAGTGAAAACTAGTTATAACTGCTAACTCTATATTAGATTAGATTACCTAATCCAACTGACCTAATCTAAACTAGTTTTTCCTAGGAAAACCAGGTTGTAACTGAAATCGGGGTTTTATGATAACATATATAAGGGCGAATACTTGCCCCAAAAGAAGTACTTAAATTCGTACCATAAACTAAATAACTGTATACCTATATCTTTAAAAAATGACTTTTTTTACCCAGAATAGTTAAACTCGACTAAAGATCAACTTTCACAACGCCGTAATAATCGTAAGGAATCGAATTTATACTTCCACTTTATTAAGCACTATCGTCGAGGCAAAAATAGGTAATATTATAAAACTTGCCTCATTGCACAAATCCTTAAATTTTCGTGCTGCTTAGAGTCTTGTCCGAAGGCTTCCAGCCAAGCTTTCCTTCTATTGCTGTTTGATTTTCCTTATAAAAATACTTCTTCACTCATTATAACTTGCCTTTAATAAATACTTGAAAGAGCTGAACTCCGTCGCAGGACTATTTTTTGCAGCCTGGCACACATAATAGTATAGTAATAAACCAAAACTACACTTTTTTGCACTCAACAACGTTAGTATCATCAGGAGACGATAAACAAAAAACGCGCGTCGAGTGCAAAAAAGTGTAGTTTTGGTTTGTGGAAAACAATCATAATTTTGATTTAGTGCAACCAAAGGTTCCAAATTCCCAACATAATTAAATCGTTTGATAAAAACACTATTTACAATAATAACGAGCCGCCAATGACAAAAGCGAGGCAAACAAATCAAAAATCACAACGCAAGTGTCAAAATAAATGTCAGGCTTCGCTTCCTTTAGAACTTGCTCTAGGATTAGTGTCCTTATCCATAGGAGCATATGAGCACGTGCACCCTCACACAGAATAAGGAAGTAATCATAAAATGTCTGATTTATATTATTCTTTGTAATGTTTCCGAAATTTCCTATTATTATCAGCGCTGAATATTATGGCTCCGCATCAAAACACAGACAGTTTACTGTGCGTAAAAATTAGATGGGTATTAAGAGCATAAATTAAGGAGGTTCAAGTTCCTTAACCTATAATTAAGAGTATTTAAAATTTAACACAGCCAAGTCTCTTTCGGTCTCACGCGCTCTCATTGCCACGTCCGTCGTCCGTCTTTTCAACGCAGTTCCTGCTACCAACTGCTCGATCTCGCCGCCGCCGAATGAAATGAACCTCTGATTGATGACGCGGAACAGTCGCACATGCGATGAAGTACATAGATGGAGCCTAGCTGTATGCAATGGTTACTATGTTTTGTTGCTATGTTTCGTGATGCATTCGCGCGTTTAGCGATTTTATAAAGGCTCTTATTTATACTTTTTCTGTTGTATTATTTTAACAATTGTTATATTGAACATTTTCACGGTAGAGTACTTAAAAAATAATTTTAGCTCTTTGAGTATGGAGCAAACAATTGAAATAAAAAATGCCGGTAGACCTAAATTCGGAATTGACTTGGCGCAAACCACTAAGGGCAAATCTAGGGACTTCAACAGAAAATTGAAAATGGACATGACTTTTAGTCGTACAACCTACAAAAAAAATTCATTGTCAATTTCTCAAAATTGTGAACCTCCTCTTCATAGATCACGAGCCGCCACTGTAATAGGCCAAAGGATACTAAACTTTTTAGTTGAGAACCATGTTGCTCTGAGCTCTGCCGAATAAGCTAAAATTTATTTCTAAGGCCTCCCATTCAAAAGTTTGAATATTTCGAATTGCTCGCCTTAGAAACAAATTCTCCCTTATTTTGCCAAAAATCAAAAAAAATGCTCCGAGCCGTGTCCTAGTTTTTACAAAAAGTATAGATCGATGCCTCTGATATTTAATAGGCCTTCCATCTACTCGCGTTTTTAGTTAGCTTTGAACGCATGTGGCGGCCATTTTGATAATTAACTAATGTAAAGACTGTCAACAGTGTCAACAATGGCGGCGTCATACGTGTAAAAGATTACTAAAACGGAAGATGTTAGCTGGCCTTCATGTCGGAGGTATCGTATAGATAGCACATAAACCGTTTTGAACGACATTTTCCGAGCTAAGGTCACTCACTGGAAAAAAATAATATTTACTCTCAATGATTTATTTAATTAAATTATTACTTTACACTATTTAATTAAATTATTACTTTACACTACTTTGAACTTTCACGCACACGTGTAAAGATAATTTTGTTGGTACTTTTTGGTACAAAAATCTACAGCATATCTTTGTGTTAGGTGATCAGTGCTAAAACTTAATTAAAGGATTTTTTTAAAGGATTTAGCGGGGCTGAATAAAATAACAAAAACGATGAATAGCGAGATGAAACTGAAAAAATGTGAGCTATGCCGTTTTACCAATAAACATGCGATATTTGGAGAATTAACTTTTTTGTAAACAGCAACTTATTAAAGTTTAAAATTATCTTAAAAAAGTTAATATACCACAATTTTAAAACGGACTAAATAGACACTTAAAGTTACATATAAAAAGAGTGCTTCCTTGTCGTATCTCAGTGCCCATGCTCAGGACCGATAAAATGCGCTAACTGCTTGCTAATACTGCATGGGTGCTTGTAGAGATAGGTGAGGCGTAGTCGCTATTTTACGGCGTATCCATTCTGATCATGCGCACTGAGATACGACAAGGAATAAACACTCTTTTTATATGTAACTTTAAGTGTCTAGTATGAAATCATTTTTAATCGCTAGGTATACATAAAAACGATATTTTTTTGCAAGTGGAGTTCCTGCTTCCATCCATCAGCAGATATTTTTTTTTCGAAAAATTCATACTATATTAGATAGGTATTTTCACTTATATCGATAAATAAGGCTATTTGCCAGGACATTATTGCATTTTAGCAAGTCGGAGCATTTATATCGGGCAAAAGGAAATTCGCCTAAACGGAATCCGCACACAAACCAATATTTATAAAGGTCGATTTGGGTAAAATGGCTTCGTTTCTGGCATTGCAGCCTCGCCATTTAAGAAGAGCACCGCATGCATTTCTAGTTTGGTTTCGTTACACAGAATAAGCAGCAGAAAATAGTAGTTATTCATCAACTATTCCAGGATGAAGAGAAACCGAAAATCAACAAATTGGACATACTGCTGGCAGTCTTAAAATGAGAGGATTAATAAGTAAGTTCGTAAAGTTAAAACGTTTTGAAATCCACAAGCCCTTGGACGTGTTGTTTGTTTGCTGTTGACTATAGATAACTTAATAATGTGGCAAAGAAGGATAGCAGGCCAGTACCTAGGATCGGCGATATTTTAACTACATTATGGCATAGAGACCATTTGTGTACATTAAATATTTTTATTAAATTTTTGGTTTTGACATATCGAGACCGAAAATCCGATTTTTAAAATTTGTGTAAGTTTGTTTGTCTGTTTGTTCCAGAATCACGCAAAAATGACTGAACGAATTTTGATGAGAGTTTCACTACTGGATTCCTTGGAGTCCTGAGCAGGACATAACCCAAGTAGCACAAGTTGCTGTTCAACGGTTGGCAAAATCTTTTTCCAGCCAAATTCCGCAGTCATATGGTTTTGGCTTTTGTCCATCACACCTCTTTAGATGATTTTCAAATCTTTTTGCCAACTATTTCTGCCCTACAATTTTCGGCTTTTATAAGGTTTTAAAAACCATATGGCTTTTTCTTCCTTCTTATCTATGTGTCAAAGAATTAACCAAATAGTTATTTAAATTAAAAAAATGGATGATATAAAGATTCTTTAACACGTACATAAAATAAGCGCCTCGAGAATTGTCTATAGTTATATTTTGCGGGGGTCAGTATACTGATATAGCTATTTTCCTAACAAGAAATTCGATTTTTCCGCACGCAACTGCCGTTGACGGAACGACGCGCAGCGTAGTTCTGTCAAGCAGTTAAGTGCGAAAAAAAAGGTTTTCGCACGTGTTAGGAACAATTGTTTTTCTACTCGCTTGACTTAAGTGTTAAATTAACTCAATAAAAGGAATTTTGAAAATGTTACTCTTTATTTATTGTGACTAAAATGTTTACCTAACAGAAAAAAGAAAAAATTTTTAAAATAAAGCAATATAATAATTTTTTTATTTTTGGTTTAGTGCGGAAAAGTACCATAAAGTACATTTTCCGCACGCAAAACAGTGCGTAAAAGTGGATTTTCTGCACGCTAGTAGAAAAAATATTATTAGTTTATCTTGTCAAAGTACACGAGCTTAAAAAATTACCAATTACCAAAAACTGCAAAATGATCAATTTTGCAGTTTTTAGTAATTATTTTTACATGAAAATACATGAACTAATTTACATTCAATAAATTCCAAAATTTCAAGTGATTACCAAAATATTTACGGATTTTGGTATACATATAATATATTTCACCAACAGCCTACAAACAGTCATATGGCGTCTAAAGAAACTGTCTTTACCCGACCCTAGCCGAAAATACAAAACCAATTGGTTAATTATTTTCTTTTTATTGGTTCTGTAATCTTTAATAAACAAAGCTGCAACTAAATGGCTATATGGTTTTATTAAGCTTTCCTGGGGACCATTTTGAGTCAATTGGTTTTGAAACCGGGTTTTTAAAATGTTTTAAACACAAAATCGAGAAAACCAACCACTTTGCTGTAAATTTCGGTTGGAAAAACTTTTTTCCAACCTTCGGTTGACTGTAAAAACCCAGATACCATATGTGCTACTTGGGAAGATTTATTTTATCACAATTGGATCACGAGAACAAAAGTTATGATCCTTTAAAGCAAAAAAAACGGGAAAAATCGCAAACGAAGATGCGAGGTTGCGATCAGACATAAGGTAAACAATTTGGCGACGATGCCAGATTGCGCTAAAAGTTGTATCTCTACACGTAATGTTTTTACAAACTTTTTTTTTTATGATCCTGCAAATATGAAAATTCTCTGGTTTATTTTTTAAAACATGGAGAAACACCTTATTTTTTAGGTATATTATATAACTGCATTTAAATTTCCTTGAATCTTCACAAGTTTAAATCAATAAAGAATTTATAAATGTGTATGTACACGTTATGGTACTTGAAATATACCTCATTTTTTGAAATATCACATAAAATACCTGGTATTTTGGCCGAAAGAATAATTCTTTTTATTTCCCAATATATAGCGGGAATAAAACCTACAACAATGTGACAACCTCGCATTTGTGGCGGGTCAGCCATTTAACCGTTTGTACGCTGCTCCATTCATTATTTCTTGTCGGCGTTGGAACTTTAGTATAATGGAGGTTTTGGTATATTTTACAGATTATATATTGGACAGTTTTTAATATTTTTTCAATAGCTTTTTAAGTGTTTGTGGAAAAAGTGATATGACAAAGTACGTGTGACGAAACTGGAGATTGCAGGTGAAAAACAAAAATTTCACAGGTTAGTTATCATATGTTTTTCCGACGCCATCTTGTCATAGACTGCCATAGAAATATAGAAAAGAAATAAGTTTTTTAGGATATTTTTGCGAATTTCTGGTAAGCACTTATAATTAATTAATCTATATTTGGTATAATCAATCAACCCCAGTTGCGACATTTTTAAATATCCTACGTGAGTAGCAAAAAAATTTAAAAGGTGAACTTGATATTTACTTATAACTATATTCACAGATTTAATACTACCTATAGTCAGCTCATTTGTTGGCATAATACAAGCATTTTTAAAACATTATATCAGACACATGATAAAGAATGTATGTTTGTTACTACTTTTATTTATAATATTTACATAGGTAGATAATCCATGTAATATTTTTTTGGTATGTATTGAAAATGTATAAATTCCGTTTATTTTTACACAATGGAAATATAGATATCTTTCTTTTTCAAAATACCACTATTTTCAATCGAATTTGCTTATTTTTCCACATTGGTTTTTACATATTTTCAATAGTAATTTGCCTAACTAGTGCGAAAAGTGATACTTTTCTGCATGCTATAGCCGTTAAGGGCGAAAAAGGCACTTTTGGCACGTTTTTAGTACAAAAATTTCCTACTGCATCTAAAAACTCCAATTAGATATAAAATTTACGCCGGATTAAAAAAATTCTTTTACGCATGCTAATTTTTTAATAAAGTTTTGCAGGTACCCTATAAATTTCAGGCACTTATTTTGTATCACTTGACATAAAATAAGTAAAAAAACTATTTTTTTTATGTTTTTTGCATGGCGTGCGGGAAATGCAACTTCCCGCATGCAAATGCGTGTGAGAAATTTTACTTTTACTTACCAATCTTTATGTGGAAAGTTCAACTTCTCGCACGCCGTGCCTAAAAGAATAAGAACGGCGTGAGCAAAAAACTATCTTAGCGTGTGTGAAAAAACTTTTAACGCACGCAATTTTCTTTTTAAATGGTACTTTTTGAACCAAATTTTTAAATTTTGAGTTTGAAATATATTTTCACTAAAAACTAATTTTTAAGCAAGAAAGTCATCATAAACACGCGTAGAAAAAAAATTGTACCTAACCCTTGCGGAAGTGCCTTTCCCGCCCCATCTCCTCCCGTGCGTACAGTATCACTTTCCGCATTAGTTAGGCAACTAACTATCTGGAGGACATTTAAAAAATTAATATTTAATTGAATTTCTATGTTATTTCTTTACATAAATATTTTCACAATAACAAATATAATACCTCTCCATACCTCGGTATCAATATATTATGAAAATAAAGACCAAACCTTTTTACATTTATAAATAACGAGCCGCTTCTGGCCGGTGGTAAACGTAACGTGGTATTGCCTGGACCAGCATTGCCAGTGGAAGGAAAAATATAAATTTTTGGTTTTCGCTTCAAACCAACCCATATAGATACCGAAAATCCAATTTTTTGAATTTTTGTTTTTCTGTTGGTTTATTTCAGTATCAGGCAAAAACCACTTAACGGATTTTGATGGAAGTTTCTCTACCCAAATCTCTGGAGGTCTGTGTAGGACATAGATTTTATTTCATCAAAATGGGTCCGCACGAAAAAAAATCTATTTTATATTTAATAGCTTAATTTGCTTAAGTATATTATTCTTAGTATAAGAATAGGGATTATTAGAATTAAGCAATTACCTATTCTTGATCTACGAAGGCTCTTATACTTAAATAGAAACCAAATATACTTTAAATAAGAAGAGACGGTAATTAAAATAAAAACCAAAGCTATTATTAAATCAAATAACTTCTAGAGGTAAACCGATAAGAGTTTATTATTCTTTCAAAAAACAGGTAGTTTACTTGGATTAAAAGCAGAAATTCTTCTTTGAAAGCGAAAACATATTAAAACCAAGTAGAAAAAAAACTTGTCACAAGAAAAAGATAAATCTTGACCTAAAATATGTTACTAATTGATTGAATCATACTTTAAACTTAGTTAACTGCAAATGTTTATTTTGGATCAAGTCCTTTTATTATTGCTATAAAGCCTTAGTTATTTTTAAAATAAGAAGAGCTATACTAAAAACAAGAAATATCCCAATATCGAATCGCACCGTAAGACCGCTTGGCTAATCCGTTCTCCCTCTTTGTTGTTTGGTATGGGGACAACAAAGACTTAATCGCCTTCAGTTTCAGGTTTTTATCTCAACATCTATCATTTAATATAGGTAATACTATACTCCTATATCTTTAGTTTAAAGGTTCGGATTATTATAAACGCCTAAAAAGTTAAATACTTCCCTTATATTAATAGGAGAAACCGAGTATCATTATGAATACCCACGGTTGTTAAGAAGTGTGGATGAAGTGGCGAAAGCATCTATTGTTTGGCATGGTTTTGACCGCCTCTTCTGCAAGAGCGCTTCAGAGCGTGCTGTCGCGATAGTCGGTTCGAAATTGTGGTCATAATATCTCGCTGGCAGCTTTCGAAAGTTTTCTGATATATGCGTGAGCCGCAGAAACTCGGCACTGGAAGGGCACCACATAATCCGCCTATGGATATGTGAGTCTTTTTCAATTTGTATCCAATAATCGTGTTGATTTGATTCTGCTACGGTACTGAATCAGCATGGTTATAGGAGAAGGATTATTTTGCAAGTGACGGGCTTACGCTACGTTATAGTGAAGGTAAATTAACACTATATATATATATATATATATATATATATATATTAGTTTATATTATATATATGCTACTTTTGTTTTAATTACAATTGGTGTTAAGTGAAATATAAGGTCGGTTTCAGTCAAGTATAAGAACTATTTGAGGTAAGTATAATTTTTTCTTAGTAAGTATAAAATATTTAATTGAAGTATAGTTACTTTTGCGTTAAAAACATGTTATTCTCGTTCGAATAGCATTTGATATCAATACAACTTAAAGCAGTGTTCGAAACAAGCAAATAAAAAATTTGATTTAAGTATAGCGTCCGCTTAAAGTGAAAAACCACATTGTTTTAAAATAAGTATAGACCTATATTTGAATTATCATATAAATTACATTTGTCTCAACGCAAGTCATGCATTATATTTAAGAATAGGATATTACTTGGATAAAGAATAACTAGAGTTGAGGGTATCGAAGATGAAGCTATTCTTGGATCAAGATTAATAATCTTGTTCCAAGAAGAGCTTTTTTTCCGTGCAAGCGAACATAAGTTATGATTATTTAAAGAAAGAAAAATGGGAAAAAACGGTTAAAATCGCAGGCGAAGCTGCGGGGTTTTCAGCTAATTATTAAACAAAATTATTACATACTTTTAGCTCTACTCGCCTACTTTTCGAGTATCTTCTATATTCTGAACACCTATTTGGATCTGAATTCGTATATATATATATATATATGTGTACAGAAAGAGAGAATCCTACCAGATGCGCCCTATGCATGACATTTAATTAAATCTTTAACTTTTGACCCAAAAATAGATTTCAATCGAATGGATGAATTAAAAATTAAATTTCTAAAAGCAGTGTTTTGGCTCTGCAGAAGAAAAGTATTTAAATAAATTAGAAGTATAAAACCAGTCTGTGCAGAACCCGGGGTTGGATCGGCGTTACCCATTTTTTATGTTCTTATATGCTTTTTAATAAATTCATTTGGACCCTAATTGACAATATGAGGGGCGGATATTTTGGGTAGCATAAAAGTATTTTTTTTATACCTTCTTCAAAAACATGATTTTAGTATTTGTCTGCAGGTAACTAAAGCATGACTTTTTTGGTTACCGATGCAAAAAACTTTTTTTTTATTACGGGTGCAAAAAAAGATTTCTGTCCGTTTTTTACCCAAAATTAAAGAGAAATAGCGGAAAATAGTAATATTGAAAAAATATAATTTTCTTTGCCTAAAAATTAAGCCATTTCTAACAGTTTTCACCAAGTATTTACGAAAAAAATCTCTCAAAAATATCGCCAAAATATCAAACTGTCAACGATCAAAATGTCGCAACAATGAACGTCACCGAATAAAAAAGCACTTCGCCATGGAAACCACCATTGTTATTCCATTTACCAGCCGACTTGATTTATAGTGTAAAAACGGTGTGTTGCGAGAAGTGCTCTTCGTTCGAGATTTTTAAAAGTATTTTCCTGGTTTCCTTGAATTTTTTGATAAAGGTATTAAACAAAAATAGTGTTAGCAACTCCCGGCTAAACAGTTCTTTTTCTTACTCTCGTTTTTAAATACCTCGCTGCGCTCGTTATTTAAACCAACGCTTGTAAAAAAAGCACTATTTTAGCCACTAGTTGTTAAAACTACTATTATTTACACTTTTTCTAACCAGATGTCACTAATTGTTTACTAGGTTGTCAGTACAAAAATCCCAAGAAAGCCAACTTTTTTGGGGATTTTTGTACTGCCAATTTACTAAACAGTTATTGAAATTCGATTAGAAGAATTTCATAACGCTTTTACGCGAACCAAAATGTTCCCCCAGAATATTGTGAATTCACTAATTTCCAAGTTTGACAGGTTATGTCGAGGGTTATGTAGTAAAAAGGGTTGCCACTGAACCAACGAGCCGTGCACAAATTCTGTTACAGTAATATGCCAAGTTTTCCTAACCCTGGACGCACGGAATTGCTCTGTTCCGTATTCTTGTTTCCCGATGAGGACCATTCCTACGAATGTCGTGAGGAGCGTGCGCAGTAAGATCTGTTTTAAGGATTTTAAGCAAAAAAATTTTTGGTAATTTATGTGTTTTTATTTTCGATATTTTCATTTTTGTCGTGATACCTTTGGTTGAATGTAGGTACCTATTTTTGATTGTAAAAAGAGGTCAATTATTTACTAATTTTTGTAAAATATAAGTATCCTCGACAGTACATTGAACTATTAAATTTTTAGCTCAAGTAAAATTGGAACCTGCAGATTTATTTATGATAAATCAATTGTTGGCTGATCTGGCTGAGGCAGAGGAGGAGGTCGAACAACATACTGGATTTCACTGTAAAAATAGGATGAAGCCTTTTACTGATCTGCTAGGTAAAAATTTTGAAAAAAATTATAGGCTGACGAAGCGGTTGGTTCAACAGATCATAGAGATGGTTATTGCAACCAAAGTAAGTAGCTTAAAATCTATGAATAAAAGTTATGTTACAGGGGTAGTTTTTATGGCAACGGTCATCCCAAGAGAGAACTGATAGGAAGCACATAAGAGTAGGCAACGGTCATACCAAGAGGGAACTGATGGGAAGCACATGAGAGTAGGCAACGGCCATACCAAGAGGGAACTGATGGGAAACAGAGAGTTATTTTTTACTTTTTCACAATGTTGCGAATGCTTATGTATCTGTAATCGTCTGGCTGATCGATTGACCAGACCATTTGACTTAAACATGCGCTCCCAAGAGCTCTGGGATAGCACACAGGAATGAAACAGCATAATTTATGAAATAAGCGCCAAAAAAAACAAATTCTTGCTCACCCTTAGTGCGAAGGGTATGAGACTGGCAACTAACGTGATACTGTCGCTTTAATAAGCATGTATAGATGGTGGGAATCGCTAAGAGTGTCCTACCCTAGTCAGTACAAGAGAGTTTTACTTTAAAAATTGTTTTTTGTACCCGAGCGATTGATGTAAATAGGTTTAGCCCAGAAAAATATTTTTTCTTTGCGAAAGAAGCAGGATAAACAAGAATAGAAATTTGTCCAGTCAGCATTTTCCATTTACTCATTCATTTATATTAATACACAAAATTCCGCACATTTAAGGGTGGCGATCATGAGAAATCGCCCTTGGTGTAAAGGAACGTTGTAAACCAATGATGCATACAAGATGCACTCTGACAGTATTGCCACTTTTTAAAAGTTACCTTACGACATGTACAGGGTGTCCAAAGTTTGATGGTTTTGGGGGGTACTTCTACTTGCGAGGCTCAAATTTCAAGACAAGATTTTTGGTAAAAACGATGTGCCTCTTACGAAAATCGGATAAATAGTTGTCGAGTTATTAAATATTTTCCATAGATCACATAGTGGGCTGTGATATATTATTAAAAAAATCTAGAGTGCCTTGGTTGACAATCTGAGCATACATCTCATTTTAAATTCTTCGGACCAATTTCAATATGGCGGCTGACAATTAAACAATCGGTAAGTGCGGAAAATACTTTCCGCACGCGTTAGGTACAACATTTTTTCTACAAGCGTGCGGAATATCAAAATATTTTGTCATTATTTTAGTTAAACCTAGCAGACTAAAAATGAAAAAATAGTCAAAACTACGAATTTTATGTTTTATTCAGAACTAAACTTTAACAAGCTTAACAAATTAATTTTTATGGTAATTATTTATCATGGTAACATTGAAAGTACGTCGACTTCAAGTCTTCCTATATATTTAATAACTCGACTCCTATATATTTAATAACTCGACAGTAGTAGTAGTAGTAGTAGTAGTAACTAGGGGGCGGCCCAAGACCTGGCAAGTGAGCCCAATCGGTCCCTTTTTACCTTACCCCAGCCCAGAGCCCTAATCCACCACCTGTACCGCTTGTACGGTAGTGGGCTCTCCTTCCTGTTCTCTTCACGAAGTCCAGTACTTTGGCCCACCTGAGAGCTCGCAAGTCCTCTGCATCCAGGTTCGGTTGTCCAAGTACCTGATGCCTCATCCTTAGGTATACATCGCACTCCGCAACGAGGTGCCGGGATGTCTTCTCCGCCCTCCCGCAGGCACGGCAGATGTAGTCATTCCCGACCCCGATGCGAGTCAGATGCTTGCTGAGTCGGTTGTGGCCGGTCAGTAGTCCAATATCTTTTCGTGTCCTTCCCAGGAGCCATTTGAGTATGGCCGCGTCCGGTCCGTCGACGAATTCTTTGGATAGTCTACATCCTAATTCGTTCTCCCAGGAGTCCGCCAGTGCATCGTTAGCCCACTTATAAATAATAACTCGACAACTATTTATCCGATTTTCGTAACAGGTACATCGTTTTCAAGGAAATTAAAAAAGCATTCAAAAAATAAAGAAAATTTGTGGTCCATAAGAAAAATGCCAACTTTATGGTATATCTCAAAAACTAAAACTGATTTCGTAATTAAATTCTAATTCTAATTATTATTCTAATTAATTAAATTCTAGTTTAGAAACTCTACAAAAATGCGATTAACACCACGAAGATATTTTCATAAATAAAAAAGTTATGAGACCTATCCCAAAATGCAGAATTTTCTGTGGTGACATATTGAAATGAGGTTTATCTCCTCCACCTTGTACATTTAGTGTGCAAAAGGTCAACATGTCAGATTTAAAATCAAGATTTGTCCCGATATCGTTTACTAATGTCCTCACTAATATCTATTTTTCTCATGGCGATTTAATTTCCTTTTTTAATCTTATTTTACATAAAAAGGAAATAAATGTCTTCCTATTTTTGCAAAATTGAACCCGTTTTTCGCGAACCTTTCCGAAAACAAAAATTTTCAATAACACCTTTTCATTTGTAGGAAGCTTGTAAATTCGGTCATATAACGCCAAAAACGCCAAGCCGACTTGGACCTTTCCTATTCTCTGGAACATGCACAGTCGTTAGTTAACTGTATCGCGAAGAGTAGTGTCAAAAAGTCTAATTTTTTGAACAGTTTTAGAATTTCTTTTAAACAATCTTTTACATATTTCTTTCCCTAGTAAGGTTTTCATAATCTAGTTTTATGTGTAGAGAACAAATTGAGCTTTACATAGCACATCAGATATTTTTAATTAAGGGTGAATTTGAATAAAAAGGTAGAATATGGAATATAGAATATAGAATATAGAATATAGAATATAGAATATAGAATATAGAATATAGAATATAGAATATAGAATATAGAATATAGAATATAGAATATAGAATATAGAATATAGAATATAGAATATAGAATATAGCATATAGAATATAGAATATAGAATATAGAATATAGAATATAGAATATAGAATATAGAATATAGAATATAGAATATAGAATATAGAATATAGAATATAGAATATAGAATATAGAATATAGAATATAGAATATAGAATATAGAATATAGAATATAGAATATAGAATATAGAATATAGAATATAGAATATAGAATATAGAATATAGAATATAGAATATAGAATATAGAATATAGAATATAGAATATAGAATATAGAATATAGAATATAGAATATAGAATATAGAATATAGAATATAGAATATAGAATATAGAATATAGAATATAGAATATAGAATATAGAATATAGAATATAGAATATAGAATATAGAATATAGAATATAGAATATAGAATATAGAATATAGAATATAGAATATAGAATATAGAATATAGAATATAGAATATAGAATATAGCCTTCAACTAACTATGAAACAGTAGCATAGAAAACGTTAAATAAAAAGTTATAAACAAAAAACTGTATAAAATCTCTGGCACTCTAGAGTACAGTAGTTAAAATAATATAAATATTTCAGGTGTAAAGTATTAGTTAGGACATTTAGGAAAGTTTTAAACTAATTAAATGTTAATATCTATAAACACATCACTTTAGAATTTTATGACATAGATATCTTACTTAATAACAACAAATGTCACGACATATCACTTAAGGTTTTTGTGACAAAGATATCTTAAAATATTTAGTTCCAAACAGAACCACGTCTAAAAATGTAAATGCAATATTAAAATAACAACACACTTAATAAAAATATAATTTAAATTAATTTAAAAAAAATAGATATTTATTTAAAAAATAAGTATTTAGGAACATCAGTGGTACACATAGCAGCAGCTAATTAATATTGTTTAATTTTTACAAAAGCTTCAAAGTCCAGGAATGTTTTAAACGAGATTTAAAATTACCAAGTGTTGGGAATTATTTTTAATTATTTGGTAGTAGGCTAAACAGATAACTTCCAGAGTAAAATGGCGATTTTTTGTAAAACTCATGTGTTGTGGCGATGGCGATCTCCCACTAACATTAATTTACTTTTGTTTTTGTAGATAAAAATAAGGCTCTTATATACAAAAATTTCTCAACAAAATTGTCTATAGGGAATATTAAAGATCAGTCTTATTATTCGTTTTTGTATCACAAATACTCTTTCAATATCCTTAGCTCTGCCCCATAAAACTATGTTGTAACTAATTAAACTGTGCACAGCACTGTAATAAATGTCCAATAGTTGACTTATCCCTAATTCGTTTTTCAACTGATTAATTAGATATGCACTTTAATTAAGTTTCCTGGAGACACCGTCAATATGTTCACACCAGTCCACATTTTTGTCAATCGTGACTCCTAAAAAATTAGCAAAATCTGACAGGGAAAGTGAATGTCCCTCAAAATTAAATAGAAAATTGTTTGACGTTCCTATTAAGAATGTGATTAAGCATAAAATTATTTGCTTCACACCATCCAGAAATTTCATTAAAACAAGTCAAACCCTTTCATTTCAAATTTTCGGGATTGCGATCTGAGATCACAGCGGTGGTGTAATCACAATAAACAAAAAATTTCGCACACTTCACAAAGTCAGACAGAACATTGTTAAAAACCGTAAAGATTAGTGGACCTACGCCACCCCCCTGAGGAGTGCCTATATCCATTGGAAGATGGTCAGAGCATTCATTCCCGATTTTTATATAAAAGTGTATATCTGTTAAAAAAGACTGGTAAAGATTATTAATACTACCCCTAATTTCTAGTCTCTCCAGTTTTGCTGAAACAAACCTGGGATCTACCGTGTCGAAAGCACGCGTAAGATCAAAAAGTAAAACAACAACATGCTCATTTTTATCCATACAATCAAACACGTACTGTGTCAAGTCAACACCGGCAGTCTCCGTGAACAGACCCATACGAAAACCATGTTGACTGGAGGAAAAATATTGTGGCCATTAAAGAATGTTGTCGTCCTCTCATATATTACTTCGCAATCGGCCTATAATTTTCCAAATTACTACGATCTCCCTTTTTAAAAATCGGCATAATCTCAGCTTGTTTAAGTAATTTAGGGAATACACACTGTTCAACGGAATTGTTAATAAGGGTTGAGAGAATTTTCGAAAGCTCCCCACTACATTCTTTAACAAGGGCTACAGGAATTTTATCTGGCCCAGAAGATTTTTTGTTTGGCAAATCTCTTGTTAATCTCTTTCTTGTTAATCGTATCAAATTTTGTATGGTGAAAGATTAAAGCATTATCCCGGAACCATCTAGGTGATTTACTAAAGATGTTTAATTCACGGTAAAAATGATCGCCCACTAAGCAGAAACATGTTATATTTACATTACCTTAACGTAATTTTTGTGACCTGTTACTTAACAGAGCTTGTAACTTTAACGAGAATATTACATTGCCAGTACATCAATTGTCCTATAAACATTTACGTAACAGTGTTACATTCGATTTTTGTAACAAGTATGTGACTTGCATGTAACATTTATTGTTACATGGCTAGGTTAAATTATTTTTTTTTAATTTAACTTTAACTTGTTAATTATTGGTTCAAAAAACATAATTTTGTGCTTTAAAATCTCTGATCTTCGTGATTACATCTTAAACAAACAAAAAAAAATTATTAAAATAAAAGAAAAAAAATATGCGCTGACGGTTTAAAGACCATACACCAGGGTTTCATTGCCTTAGACCACTAGGCCATCTCGGTTTTATTAGGAAATGTCACTAATTCACGGTATATTAATTCAGTCGTGTCATTGGTTATTTATTTTTACAGAAAATAAGAAATTGTTTTTTTATTATCAATTTAATTAATTGTTTTTAATAAATGAAATACATATGAATAGGTTTCAGTTGCAATAAAAAAAATTATATACAAATTTTGAATCACAATAATTTGATCGAATCATAATTTGACAAAATTTAAAAAAAAACTGAAATATTTACTTACCCATATAATTCCGTCGACCGTAAAAAAATCAAATCATAAAATGAGCATACGTTACTGCGAATAAATATACTTAAATTTACACTTATTTTTCCTTTTGTGGGAAGTTATCAAAAAAATTGGAAGATTTATATTTTCAAAAATTTTCGCCATATTTGGGTTAAAACTTTCATTCATTTTGGAATTTTTGCATAAAAATTTCAACAGTATTTGTGAATTTTCCAATAAACAACCAAGATTGTTTTAAAGTTGACATTAATTTTATTGAGCTCTCGATACTGCTGCTTTTATGCGATCATTAATAAACTAATCTTGTTTCAACTTTGATGTTTATTACACTTGCAATAGTGTATTTTGTCATGTCACAATAAAGAACCAAATTTGTTTTAAATTTGACATTTATTAAACATCAAATGATGTTATTTTTCAGTTACTTTATCATTTAATTAAATATTAACGTAAAATTAGCACTTCTTTCGTCTATCAGCGATACTTTCAAATAGAATGTTAATTTTGAACTTACATTTTACTTTTTAAAACATTTTTCTTAACGCATACAAAGTTACATTGATTCTACATTTTTTAACGTTGAAAATCTGTAATGTAACAGACGTTGCTTGGTGGGCGATTATTTTGAAAAACTGAATAAAAACAAGATATATATATATATATATATATATATATATATATATATTTTTGAAAAACCACGCGAATGGCTGTGGGGGATACTAAAAGCCTCCGCTGTGCAAAATTTTGTTAATTTTTGATGTGCGTTTTATTTGTTTAACTAAACGAACTCTTTTTAAAGTCGAATTTGAAACACAGCAACTAAGGGCACCATATAGATAAGCATAAAAAAAATAAAATATGTTTATTAAATGCCAAGAATTATGACAATAAATATAACGTAAGAATACATCGCCTAAGCATTAAAAAAGCTTTTATACGACATCCTATTATGTCTATGTATCTGAAACTGAGTATTTAATGAGCATTTCATAAGAAAGTGGCATGATTTTAATTTACAATTAAAAAATTTTATACCCAAGTGCTTAATATAAACAAAAATATAGTTTGAAATTTACTCCATGTTTCGGACTTCCATTGTCTATATTTTATTTATACACGAGGTTTCGATCAGAGATTGATTGACTGAAGACAATGGAAGCCCGAAACACAGAGTTAATTTTAAATACATCATTATCTCAAACTTTTAAACAAAAATATAGTTTGATAAATTAAACGAAAAAGAAAATAATAATGACACGTACTTAACTACAATGCAAATTCTGTTTTCACTTTTTTCTTTTTAGACTTTGGTAACCTGGGCAATAAAAGAGTTCAGTTCCTACAAGTCACCCAGTCCGGACGGAATCTTCTCAGCGCTGCTACAGTGGGGCCTAGAAACACTACTTCCTCATATGTGGAGAGTGTTCAGGGTCAGCGTAGCCCTGAGATACGTTCCTACCTCATGGAGACCAATGTAGTTTTTATCCCGAAACCGGGAAAAAAGGACTACACCACGGCTAAATCCTTCAGACCGATAAGTCTCACATCATTTATGATGAAGGCAATGGAAAAAATGGTAGACAGGTACCTCCTGGAGGGAACACTGGCTAACAGACCATTCCATAGGGACCAGCACGCCTACAGGGAGGGCAGATCTACGGAGTCAGCCCTTCATGCAGTGGTGCAAAAGGCAGAAAAGGCACCTCAGCACAAAGAATATGCACTAATGGTGTTCTTCGATGTGAAAGGAGCCTTCGACAAGGCAAGAACGCGGATTATAACATCTGCCCTTCAGGAAAGAGGAGCGGAAGCAAGTCTGACTGAATGGGTCAAATCCAGGTTAACGGAGAGGGAAGCACAGGCCAGCTTAGGAGAGTCCAAGGTGAGGATGTGACGGGAGGCTGCCCCCAGGGTAGCTGCTTGTCTTCCCGCTTGAGGTGCCTAATAATGGATGATCTACTAAATCGCCTGACGCAGGAGGGATTCGACGCACAAGCAAATGCGAACAACGGTATAGTGAAAGTGAACGACCGCTTTCTAGCCACAGTCTGCCAGACAACAGGGGCAGGAGTGTACGCGGAAAGCCTAGAAGTTTAGAAGAGTTATCCACTTGGAGAAAACGCTACGGTGTTTCAGGCGGAGGTGTATGCCATTATCATGGCAACAACCCTACCCGAGATCAGAAATGGCAGGAGGGACATATACATATGCGACAGAGACTACAGAGTAAGTCCTATGCTAATATGGAATAAAATATTTGACTCTCACTCTCACTTTTATTATGCATAAAATTGATAGTAGTAATTATATTTTGTGTTTCAATATCTTTAATACTTTTAATTTCACTGAATAAGATTTCTGTTAGGAAATTTTTGGGTTTGAAATGTATTTTTTTTAATTATCTGTTTTATTGTTTTTTCTAAATTTTCCAAACTAACGCTCTCACTAAACTTTATTTTTCCCTGTGTTGACAATAATCAAACTGATAGAAATTAAGCGCAGAAATTAATTAAATACTGTAAAACAAAGTAATAAAGTTAAACTTTTATAAAATTAATTGTTTGGAGAATATAGGTCACGAATAATTTGGCAACGATAATCCTTTCTTAGTGAACACGACAGCAATCTGCCTTAATTGACAGCATGAGATTGACTGGTAAAAGGGTAAAAGCAAACTTAAGCTTTTAATATTTTCTTAACAGGACTCAAGTTTTATTTTTACCCCAAGATTCTGATCTGTGAACTTGTTATAATGAAAGACGAAACAGAATAAACCACAAAAGGATGAAAATAAAACAAAAATAAATCACTTTCTCTTAACTAGAAAAACTAGAAAGTAACTAAATGCCAAAACATAAGGTTTGGAAATAAAGTTTAAGCCATCCTTTGTTAAACGTAGGTATTAATTTCATTAATTCCAACTTTATTTTTGCATACACTGCGCAGGTGCACTAATTTCATTTCAACATCTAGCTGACAGACCAGACTGATGTGTTTTTTCTTTTATACGTAGCGGCAACTCTGCCTTATTAACTGCGCTTGCGTATCTGTCATTAGTGCCAAAAATAGTGCCGATACTTAAGTGTTCCGATAATTCTCTATTGACGTGGCTAATGGATTGTAGTTATCAAAATGGCTATTTTTCCAAGTGTGCCATAGAACACCGGTGGCCAATATCAGGGCGGTAATTTATTGACTATTGAGCTACATATTCCGTTACAAATTGAAATTCCCAAATAAATTGGATATGGCCAGCTGAATTTTGTTTCTATAGTTAGGACTATATGCTGGTGGTGCGCTATAAAAAGAATTTCTAAAAAAGTTTCACGTATTTTTTTCACAGATGTTTAATTAAATTATTTTTACACCAATGTAAGGTTAAAGTTTTCTTTCAAAGTTTTAAAAAGATAAATCTACACTTTCCAGCAAGAAAGAAAAACACCTGCAAAATATAAGGTCACTAAAAAATCAGTACCTCCAAGGACAAAGAAAGTAGTAACAAAACTTAATTTTTACCGCTGCATACCTACATAAATTTATATTGCGTGCGAAATAGTTATTTTCCTACGAGCGTGCAGAAAAACGATTTTCTCGCACTCATTTTCGTGCGTAAAGTGCCACTTTTCCGCACGCCGCGCGTAAAGATAAATTTCCGTACGCCGTGCGCGAAAAAAAAATTTCACGCACGCTGTTGAGCAAAAAAAAATTTTCACGCACGCTGTTGACCAAAAAAAAATTTTTTACGCACGATGTTGAGCACGCTGTTGCTCAGTGATGAATCAGGAATAGTTGAAGTCGACGATGGCATTAAGCAACATGAGCAGTGGTACTTTCAATGTTACCGTGCTTAATAATTACCATAAAAACTTCTCCGTACGCGACGGCAGTTTCACGGAGTTTGGGCAAGCCGACAAGGGTGGAAAAGTCATTTTTCGCAAGAGTTAGGTACAATGTTTTTCCTACGAGTGTTTTTGTCCATCTTATATATAAAAAATGTTTCTAAAACGCAAAGATTTTATAATAATGCTACAAAATGACACATAAGATAGAATAGTTTCATAAATCATTTTATTAGTTAATTAGTCCTAAATATCAGCACTACTTTTCCGCTCGATTTTTTTTATTAAAGTGCATTTGGCTTTTTAAGTTTAATAGTTAAAGCTATGAATTTTCTAAATGAAAAATAGTACCCATAAAGTGAAAATCATACGTCACATTAAAAATCGTGCGAAAAAGTAAATATCGTGCTCATCTCAACTTTCAAAACGGAAAATCGTGCGAAAAATTAACTTTTCCGCACGCCCGTAGGAAAAACAATGTTTCGCGCACGGCGTACGTAAATAATACTTTTACGCACGCTTTTTTTAATAATTTTTTAGGTCCAATTCGACTTTTTAGATATATTTTTCAATTTAAATGTAAAGAAAATGCAAAAAAAAAAATACATTTTTGCTATTTGAATACCTACTACCTAAAAATGAAAATAACACTTAGAGGTCATGAATAAACCTTTTAGCTTAAAAATAAAAAAATAATAATTCATAAAAAATAATAACAAAAAATTAAAGAAAAAAATAAAAAAAAACAAAAAAAAAATTAAAGAAAAATAAAAAAAACAAATAATAAAGAAATTAAAAAAAAAATAAAAAAAAACGAAAAATAAAAAAAAATTAAAAAAAACGTAAAAAGACTTTTAAAACTGTCAATAAAAGTCATAGCCAACTTGACTAAAAATGGGACCGTAAAATAAATCATAGACTAAAAAATGATCTCTTCTTCCTTTTCCGGTCTATGTTTTATTTTCCGGTCCCATCTTTGTACCCATCTTTGTAAAGTTACACTTTCCGTATAAAAAATTGTACAAAAAGTGTGTCCTCTCCGGTCTGTTGAAAAAAACAGAACGAAAATCATATAAATTTCAGTGGCTACCAAACTACCAAAAAAAATTCTAAAATCAAGAATCGACTTATTAGACTTTTTGACTATACCTAAACCTAAATTTTGAGGTCCCCCACTGCTCTGGCTATCTGACCTAAACTGGTTGGTGCAAATGGTCTTATTACAGCTTCTATCTTATGCTTTGTTCACAAAAGAGCTAAAATGTCTAAATTTGACGGAGTAGGCTTGCCGACTCAACTTGGAGCACTTGGCAAGATTAAACGTTTTCCAAAGTAGAGCAAAAATTTAAGTGGACAGCAAAAAGACGTTTTTATTTTTAACTTCAAAGGAGAGAATCTTAATTTTCAAATAGATTGTCATGTGTCAAATGATTGCAAAAGATTTCTTATGTCAGAGACAAATGAAAGCTATGCTATTAGAGAATTTAAGTTGCGCAAAACACGTAAATATTACCGTTGAGTATAGCGTTTAATTATGTCTTCTTCTTTTCTATGAAAACCTTTTTTTAAAGGGGGTGGGAGGCAGTTTAGTGGGTTTTTGATTCGATGTGCGTGAATCCTTGGGTGGATCTATAGTCTCAATTCAAAGTGAATATTTTGAGAAAACTTACCGGAAAATTGCATTTTAAAACTGGTGAATTTAAGTAAAAAATGTTAGATCTTTCATTGTTTGGCAATCCATACATAGTATGGAGGCTATTGGGAGCGGAAAATTTTATTTTTATTTTCACTAAAAATGAGTTATTTGGGTTAAAAACGACCTAAATATAAAATTTTGGGATGGTGTCTGTCTGTCTGTAACACAATAGCTCAAAAACCGCTACACCTATTCAAATTTGGCACAAAAATTATTTGTCACCAGACGCAGAGCTGATTAGTTTTTGTTGGGGGTGGAGGGTTGGCAAGAGGGTAGGAGGGGGAATTAAACTTTCAAAAAAATTGTAACTCACGAACCGTAGGCGTAGCAGCAAGGGACAAGCGGTTTTCACATTAAGATAGATAATTGCGTTTTCAACCAAAATAAATTGGTGCTAGAAAGCACGGATAGTCTACCATACAATCAATTATTTTATGTTGAAAGTAAATGAAAATATCTCGAAAACTGTAACTTTGAAAGATTTGAAGCTTATAACAAAATTTTTGAGTAATATTTACGAAAACCAAAATCTGAAAACCGCATATCAATAGCTGCTTTACTTCTAAAGTTGTGATTTTTTTTTCCTTATTTTAACGTTTTTTTCAAATAACTCGGAAACTAAAGCGCCAACGAATTTGGGCTTTATAACAAAATTTGCAGTCCATATTCATGGAAACTTAAATCTGACAACCGTACTATATCGCTACTTTTGTTCCAAAGTTTTTTAAATATTTGACCCCCCTTTCCCCCCACTTCAACCTTTCCCCCACCACCCTTCCCAAAAGTTAATCAGTTCATGGTCCGCCGATAGAGGATTTTTGTGCCAAATTTCGTTACAATCGATTAAGGCGTTCTTGAGTTATCGTGTATACAGACATACAACAAAGAACAGACCGACCGACAACTTTTTTTTTCGTCGATTAAAGTGTTTTGGAACCTTTTTTGATAAAACTTGATCAAATTAAGAAAAGTTAAAATTTTACGATTTTAATAGTCCCCCATACCATATTGCTATGGTGAACTAAAAAAAATAAAAAAAATGAAAAAAATTTTTGAAAAACAAAATTTTGATTTTTCTTTTAAGATTTTATGGATGGCTATACGTGCCTGCTGGCGTCATTTTTTTTAATGTAATATTTAGTTTGTAAAGTTTTTTCTCTGCAAATTCACTTAATTTTTAAATTTTTTAATTTTCTCGAGAATTACGACGAGATTTCGATTTTTAAGACATTTTAACAAAATTTCGCTTGCAAAGGGTATTTTTGCCCCACGATTTTCCATCCACAATTACAAAAATTTTTGAATCATTTTAGTCTCATTTTATAGATAAAGCTTGATCCTAGGGTTATCTAGTGGTGCTTTTTGCAATTTTTTCTGGTCTTGCAGGTATGAACAGGCAAAATACGCCATAGTTGGATCCATGTTTCACAAAAATGAAAGTCAAAATTCAAATACTAAAATGATATTCTAGATTCTGAAATTTTTTTTGTATTTCCATAAAAAATGTGATGTGGTGACAATTGATTTTTGGAAAAATTAGTGTAATAACCTAAAATGTGGTAGAAATAACACGACATAAGTAAATACAAAAATATATCGTTTTGGAAAAAAACGTATGCAAAGTAACAAAGGCTAGATCAAATAAATTATTCCCAGCAAACTGATACAACCAGGCCATGTTTTTATTTTTGAGAATTTTCCGCATAAGTGCATTTATGTTTTATTTGGGAGTTATTTATTAGCGGATCGTATGAATGTCAGGCTAATAAATTTCCATTCTGATTAATTGGCACACTGCAACTAACTGTACCTCCAATAAAGCTCGACGTCTATTCCTCAACTTGCAAAAAATCTACCATTTCAAAAAAAAAACAAACATAATGGTTACCTCTGCGTCCTTCAATTTTTAGTTAGAATATTTTTCTTATAAGTCCAAAGACTTCGATATTGTATATTACAAAGATATTTAAAATTAGGATATATGTTTTGTATGTTACATGTATATTTTATATATATTAGAAAAAAAAAACATGATTCGTTTCAAAAAAAGGAAACATGAACGGATATTTACTGTATATTCAGTGTATATGCGCTATCGTCCATCCTAAATATATGTTTTTTGTATATAAGCCTTATATTTTTTAACCGAATATCAGTTAATATTTTAAAATAAAATATTACCCAAATATTTGTTTTTTAATATAAACTAAATATATAAATTTTATGGGTATCACGTAATATTCTATAAAAAAGGTTTTTAATATTTCCCTAAGGATTTTGTGAAATTAAGACTACTCAAAAATAAGTTCTGCCCTGATAAAATCGGTAGGAATAGTAACTGTTAATCACCAAATTTCTATTTCAGGTGGACTTTTGATGGAAATATGGGTAGTTTTTACCATGCCTCTCAATTTTGAAACAATAAAAATTATATCTTTGGTTCCTTTACATGGAAAAAGACAATAATCCCGGTGGCCATCTTAACATCTAGACTTTGCAGGGTAAGTAGTATAAACTGTCGGGAACTTTTTTTTAAATTTAGTTTAAAGCAAAATTGAGACGCTACAAAATATTTTGTGTGTGTGTGTCTTTTTATAGACTAGTCTTTTTAGTTTTTTGTATATTACTTTTGTTAAAAACTAGAACGATGATGTCCAAAAGGTCCCATATAAAAGTGCTCAAGATATTCACGCATTAATTTTCCAGAAATTGGCATAATAATTTTTTCTTGAGTCTAGAGAACTTGTATAATTTTTTTCTTTACTTATATTTGTTTATAAACTTAATTTTTTCTAAAATTTTTGTTTTACAGCTCTTTAAAAGATTAAAATAACACATTTTTTTTTTTAAATTTGCCCATGGCATTTTTATAGTTTTTTTTATTATAAAATCTTGCTTTGTACCACGAGCAAACTGAACAAAAACTCATAAAAACTGATTAAAAAATGAATATGCCACGTATTATCAGTTTATAAAAATATTTTATTTCCAGATGTAGCTGCAGCAACAAGAAATTGCCTTTCTTTATGCACCACCATAATACAAGCTTCATATTATCATAGAAAACTGATTAAGGATGCTGCAGATAGAGACAGATATCAACCACCAAAAAGAATAGAGCTAAACATTAAGTAATAATTCGATATGATGCCTGCGAGTCTTAATATACTGCTTTGCTCTCTTTGACTTGAACTAAATTTTTTAATGGAAAGCTTAATTCTGTATTTTCTAAATAAAATAAAGAAATTTAATTCAAATGCTTAAATAAAAAAATGAGGAAAAAGCGTTTATTTATTATTAAAAAAAACCTTTCAAAATTTTAAACTATTGTTGTTAAAAACTTTTAGCTGTCGAAGGCAGTTTTATTTTTTTTAAATTAAATTTAGGCATTTTAGGTTTTTTTTACTAACAAACAGCACTTTTTTACGTGATACCGTATATTTTTTGGATATATAAATAACATAGAAAAACGATATTTTCTACCATTTTAAAGTACATGTAAAAAATGCTTATTTATGTGAAAGCATGTTTTTCTGATGTTAATTTTACTCAGGTTAATTTTTCTAAATTTAGGATGCGACCTATTATTGTTATTGTGCTAAGTGTGTATATTGTTGTAATATAAATGACAATAAATTCAGGGTATATATATATATATATATATATATATATATACCTTATATATATGATCATAGATTTGTAATGGACATTCTTCATTGAATACATCAGTGTCATAAGGATTAATATAAATCTTATATATACCCTCAATAAAATATTATGGATACGAAAAGAATATACTTTTATGGATATACCATTGTTATATATAAACTAATATTTGGATAAATATACATTTTGTAACGGTGACGGATATCGACAGGATATACTATATATAAATATATACCATAATGGATATACCATAGAACATCAAATTTGGTGTAATAGAATATAACTCGAATATTTTTGTGGAGTAATAAATACATGTTCATAATATACTTATAACTTATAAATGGGTACCTCTGGATCTAAATTGGATCTTTTTGGAGCTTCTATGCACGTCGGGTGAATACCTGAGTGATATCCAGGGCAATATCCTTCTCCGTTTTCGTATATACGCTGGATATACGTGCAATATTTTTTTGCTATGTGGGAAGTGTCGTCAAAGTTACACTTAGTTGACATTTTTGCCACTTATTCGACACCACATTTTCAATAATTTTTCATTGTTTTGTGCACTCTTTTATATTTTTTTAAATGCATATGGTACTTTATATTTTTTAACACATTTTCTGGTTAGCCACGTTGCTGATTTCTCTCTTTTTTGTTTACAATTTAGTCAAATGTGCCTTTTAAGTGGAATATTTGAACCATGGAAACTTTAAAAGAAATAGGAATAATTTAAAAGAAATATAAAATCTACAGCTCAATACAATATAGAAGAGCAAAAAGCTTCCAAAAATATAGGTGAGATATACCTTCTATTTTAATATTAGTAATTTGTAAATTTTCTTCTTCTCTCAGTTTTCACACAACACAACTCTATTTCTGTACCGAATTTTAACCCTAAAATTTTACCCTAGATTTACAAAAATACACAAAAATAACACGAAAAAACTATAGTCGTGAAAATATTTGACAACAACGTTTGGCCATTTAAAAATATTGACGTTTCTGAATGCAGTGACCCTATTAAGAGCCAAACTCAAAAACCAGCACTACGCACTAAGGTACAGTTGGTTGCGTACTTTTTACCTAATTTTTTGGTATGTATATCAAGGAACGGTCTTGAGTTTCTGCGACGATACACTCATCTTTTTTGTGGCAGGCACTTAGCACGAATTAAAAATTATTACTGAAAGAAACTTAACTGAAATCCTTAGCATCTTTAATTACAAATTATTAACAATAAATTTTGATAAGACATATTTTATACCATTTTCTTGTAATAAAAGAACTTTACCAAATTATGATCATCTTTTAATAAATAACATAACAATAAATTCTACAGATTCTATTAAATGTCTCTAAATGTAATATCCATGTGAAAAAAGTGATAAATGCTATAAGAATAATGCTATTCAGATTTAAATATCTTAGACAAAATTTAGATATAAACTATCTAAAAATACTTTATTAAGGCTTGGTCAAAAGTACACTGCAGAATGGCATAATAAATTCTTATTTATGTATTTATTCTAAAAAAAATATTTTTTGAATATGTGAATAAAGTAACGGTATTTATACTAAATTGTAGGGTTGTGTCTTAATTGATCTATAATTAATAGGAAGAAAAAATAAATAAATTAGTGTAGTTTGTCATGTTGGATGTGCTTGTATAACAGTATACAAAAACCTAGCGCGACGTTTGTCTTTAGAATTGTGATTTTTCTGGGTGCATAATTTTATTTTGACAAATTGTACTGCTGCCAAAAAAATGTATGTATCTTATAAATAAATTGAAATTTAAATATAATACAATAAATCCAAAATATGATAGTACTCAAAATAAGCAGTAAAAAAGCTTCGCAAAAGATAACGCCTCTCTAAAAATACCGTTTTTCGAAAAGATCGCTCGGACAGTCGGAGCACTGGCAACACTGCACAGGTCAAATTTATTGTTAAAAGCAAGAAAAAAGAACTCTAGATATGTTTATTGCTCCCAAAAGAAAGAATACAGTTACTTTTTTATATTTTGATGACATACTTTTATTGGAAGAAGAAAAATATTTAAAAGTAAAATATATAAACGGTAGATTAAAATGCGAATAAAGTAGCTAAGGTTTGCTTACAACCCCTAGTGTAAACTCGGTCGAAAAATCGGTTCAAGGTCGCTTTGAAAGTCGGGTAGCTATAAAAATATATCTATCTCTATTCGCAGGAGGAAAAGGGGCGCCTATCTCTCTTGAGTCTCTTGGTACGTGGGTATCTGAGTAAACTCTCATGAACTTTTTCGTCACTCCCTTGTGTTATGATCCTCCTGGAAAACCCTATCTTTCACTTTCAAGAATGAGCACCCAGATTACCGAACGAGGGCAGTTCGGGAAAATGAAATCAACCGTAAAATAACTGACAGTTTCCACTAGGCGGCCTGTTTTGGATTTTGGCTGTCTATTAGGTTAACGGGCTCAGCTTCGAACTAAATTTGATAGATAGAATTTCGGGGCAGATTAGTGATTTTCAGGCAATATGATCCCACTCGAGAAGAAAAGTTAAAAATAAGCTATTTATAGCCACCTACTTTTAATAAATTGCTGCATTGGAACCTTAAGTTCAATAGAATTATTTTTTATTCGACAAAGGGATATTTTGGGTCAGTTAAGCCACACCCCTCCATTCCCCTTCCCGAAAGATATTCGACTTTTGATATACTTATAATTTCGAACCAATTTCGAACTAATTTTGAACCACTTTTAAAAATTTTGAACCACACTCCTTCCTGTTTTTTTTAATTTAAATTAAGCACTAATTTCGAACTCTTAATATCACCAAAAACTACCCTCCTTGTTAGGATTGCCAGATGTAGTGCAAAAAAAATCAAACATCCGGCCAAAGTTGTACAAAATTAGTTCGAAATTAGTTAAATATTATAAGCATATCAAAGTTCGAAATTTTTTTGACGGGTCTGTGGTTTGACGTCAACCTGCACCCCCCACGATATTTAAAAAAAAAACAGGGTTACTAGTGGATTTTTCAAAACTATTTTTGGTGATACTAGGAGTTTCAAATTAGTTCTAAATTTTGGGATAGTTGCTTTTCTCTACGCTTTAAATGAAGGGCTGTAGCTGCACCCCCCATTTTAAATCTAAAAAACACCAGGGAGGAGTGTGGTTCAAAATTTTTAAAAGTGGTTCAAAATTAGTTTGAGATTGGTTCGAAATTATAAGCATATCAAATTTCGAATATCTTTAGGGGGAGGGTGTGACTTGACTGACCTGATACTTTATATAACACACACAAGGCGCCAAGCTTACCCACATAGCAAGAATATTGGTATATTGCGTAAATATTCTTGGAACATTCGGATTGTTCAAAACACATCCTGTGAATGTCCTACGGTTTACTTTTGTATTATTCACTGAATATTCAGAATGGATGTAATCTGAACATTCCATTTTTGAATACATAGTAGCGTCTACATATATGCAAGAAACTAATGTTTAGATTACATCCATTTCGAATTATCATTGAATAATAAAAAATTGATTTGTTGAACAGAATGTGTTTTGAACAATCGAAATATTCCAAGAATATTTACGTAATATACCAATATTCTTGCTTTGCGTGGGTAATTTCTTAAGAGTGGAGATCCTTTCTTTTCCGTCAGTGACCTTAGCTCAGGAAATGTCGAAGTGACGTTCAAAATGGGTCATGTGATATTCATTCTTTTTGGAGTTAAATAAACATCAGAATTGGCTGAACTTTGAATAGAAGGCACACATTTTTCATTTTTTGATGTACAAGCTACAAGCAGATTTTACAAAATGATTCCACATATCACATGACCCGTTTCGAAAGTTCCTGTCCTAAGGTCACTGATAGAAGGAAAAGGATCTCAACTCTTAAAGCAAAAAAAAAAGATTAAGGAGGGGACATAAAACCATATTGTGAAATTCATTAACTGGTATCGTAAAACTTTAGAATTAATCGCTTGATTTTTGACTACTCCCTACTTTTAAGAATATCCACTCTTTAAGAAACGTTTATCCCTTTGTATATGTTTAATATTATTGTAAAAAAAAAAAATAAAACTGCCAAAATTGGGCCAGAGAACAACAGGAAAAAAAGAAATCGAAATCAGCAGACTCCAAGTCAACCTCAAAGGATGTCCGAAAAATAATGATACCTCTAAATATCTCAAAAACGAAAAGCAGCGAAAAAGCTAAATTTCGGAAACTTAAATGGCTTAAAACCACAAGCTGCCAGTCATTAAGAGAGCGACGTTATGGCGGTGATGTTATTTTTTAGGGGCTTTTCTTCCTGTTTTCAAAAATAACTAATTTATAAGTTACCTTTTTCTCTAACAGTTTTTAAATAAAAGGACAAAAATCTACTTTTCAATAAGAGAAATAGGTTAGACAAAACATAAACGTGTTTCTCATTTTGGAGATGATTTTGCCATTTTATTTAAAAACTGAAAAAAGTAATATATTAGGAATTTGTGGAAATAGAAAGAAAGAAAGAAAATCCCTATCCAACACCTTCCCAGTAAACACACTTGTTCATATTTATGTAAAATATATTACATCATATTTACGTAATCTCACATAAAAATATTTTTATAAAACAAATTATGTAAACATTAGATCAAAATATTGACTGTACATTTAAGTCATCATAAGCAATGTTAATTTTACATAAATGATATGACTTTATAAATAAATACTTAAAATTTACGTAAATAGTGAGAACTTAATTTTAAATAAAAAATATTACACACCTATTACAAAATTACAAAAAATACATTTAATATTTAAGTATTCTAATTTACGGAAACGTTATATAAAATTATTTACTTTAAATGAAAGTAATAAAATGTACATAACTATTACGTAACAATTTAGACATTACGTTTACATTTAAAATTTTGCATGTAAAACATTTGATGTAATATTTATATCATATAAATTACGTAAACGCTCCATAATATGATTCACGTCATATTAAAATTTTTAAATTTACGTAAATATTATGAAACAATGTGAACCTTAAGTTTACATTTAAAATTTTACATAACTGTTACATAAAAATTTTGATGTATGGATTTCCGTCTAAAATTATTTACGTCAAATTAAAGTCCTAAATTTTACATAATTATTATATTTAAAAAATTGTACCGTAGCTTTACAATTGAAATGTTACATACGCATTATATAAAACATTTTACGTAGGATTTATATCATCTAAATTACATAAACCCACTATAACATGATTTACGTCAAATTAAAATTTTGAAATTTACATAAATATTATGAAACAGTTTGCACCTTAACTTTACATTTACAGTTTTACATATTTGTAATTCTGTAGATTCCTTGTAAAATGATTTACGTCAGATTAAAGTCCTAAATTTTACATAATTATTATATAGTCAATTGAAACGTAAATTTACATTTCAAATGTTACATAACTATTATATAAAACATTTTATGTAATATTTATATCATCTAAATGAAGTAAACGCTCTATAACGCGATTTATGTCACATTAAAATTTACAAAAATATTATCAAAATGAAAGAAATTACCAGTGCTTAATAGTTTCTTCTTAGTAGGTAGAGATGGCGCTAATGTCACTATGTTCCCTGAACAGTGGATCATCATATTATATATATAAAGAGCAAAGATATTTCAAAACTAGGATGCGGACTTTGAGGTATTGACAAGATCTCTATAAGAATCACCTCTTCCGCCACTTAAACCAGCCCGTCTGGTTAACTTTGTAATTTGCCAGATGTTTGCTAATGTCGGACCGTGTTAAGCAACCACCGAGTACCGACGGACCTGAACGGACCTTCCATTGGCCCGCCTCAAGCTGCATGCTCATGTCATACTTAGATAGTTGACGCTTTGCGCATGTCATACAGATTAATGTGACTTAAATTTTACCTTATTAATAAATAATTGTGACCTTAAATTTACATAACAAGGTAAACCTGCTATGTAAAATATACTTAGTTTTTACTTAACTTTTACGTAAAATGGATGTAATATTTATGTAAAAGGGATGTCATTTTATTTACATCACATTTATGCAAAAATTAGGTGGGTTTTGCGCATGGTATTATGCAGAGTTTTCGCAGCCTAACGTGACTTAAACTTTACCTTATTAATAAATAATTGTGACCTTAAATTTACATGACAAGGTAAACCTATTATGTAAAAAATACGTAGGTTTTACCTAACTCTTACGTAACAAGGATGTAATATTGTAATATGTAAATTAGGTGGGCTTTGCGAATGGCATTATGCAGAGTTTTCGCACCTTAATGTGACTTAAATTTTACCTTATTGTGACCACTGAGTGACCTTAAATTTACATAACAAGGTAAATCTGTTATGTAAATTTTACGTAATATTTACATAACAGTGTTTGGGTTGTCGACCAGCATAAAAAAATGTTTAATAAACCATCTGAGTATCTGAAATTTGAATTCTATGTCTTTTTTTTCTGGAATTACTCAATATTAATCCTTCTAAATCTACGTATTTAAGGCTTCTTCTTATCGCACCTCTGCAGAAATTTCGAACAAAAGTAGACTGCAACCTGTAATTTCTATTCGCTGAGTCATCACTGTCTTAGAAGATGCAATCCAGTTAGTGCAGTTTTATTGATACATCAATTTCAGAAATTTCTCTGAACATTTATTTAAAAAAACAACATCTTTTATGACGTCCTCGAGTCAGGTCTCATAGTCACATAATGTGTGGGGCTTAAAATCAGATCTCGTCATTAAAAGAATTTCGTGGCATTCTATTAAATGTTAAGTGCTCATTTTCCAACACAAAGTTCGGATTTTTACGTTCATTTTTGATTACTTCTTTAAAAAAATCACAATGTGCGCAGCTATATATATATATATAGCTTTATTACCGTTAACTGTCATGTGATATACATACTTTTTGGAGTCAAATAAATATTAGAATTGGCTGAACTTTGAATGAAAGGCTCATTTTGTAAAAACTAAAACACGGCCCTGTAAAGCTTTTTTTAATTTTTTGGCAAATAAACTAAAATTTCTTTCCAAGGACGCCGATTCAAATGTTTGAATATTTCCAACAAAAGAATATCTACTCTTAAAACCAGCAGTTTACCAGTTTGGTTATATTTAAAAAATTAAATGCAAATTAAGTGCTTTATTCCAAGAATACCAAAATCGACAATATAGCGCTTAATATCCGCCATATTTATTGTTTTTTTAATAAACATCTATATCAAGAAGCTCAGCCTTCCATGCAGCGATCCCACTATTATCAAAACCGGTTCACATTCGGATTAATAAAAAAAAGAGATACAACAGTAAACAATAGCACCTCTATCAACCATCCATAAAGTTCATTTTCCTGACAATTCACAGCCGAATTTTCTAGGAACAAAATAATTTATTAATTTCTGGACTCTCTTCTTATAATATATTGACTATTTTAAATATTTTTTTTTAATACTTTCATCAAAAACATGATTTTAGTAACTGTCTGCAGATAACTAATGGCTTTTTTGGTTACCGATGCAAATCACGGGTGCAAAAAAGATTTCTGTCCGTCTTTTACGCAAAGTTAAAGAGAAATAGCGGAAAATAGTAATATTGAAAAAATCTAATTATTCTTGCCTAAGAATTAAGCCAGTTTGTCAAAAATTAAAATGTCGCAACATTGAACATCACCGAGTAAAAAGACACATCGCTATGAAAACGATTGTTATTTCA
The DNA here is from genome assembly GCA_963921995.1 of Oxystoma pomonae. Lineage (NCBI taxonomy): Eukaryota > Metazoa > Arthropoda > Insecta > Coleoptera > Brentidae > Oxystoma > Oxystoma pomonae. Next base: position 35,049,672 of record OY998164.1, read on the forward strand.
TTTACCAGCCGCTTTGATTTATAGTGTAAAGATGATGCGTTGCGAGAAGTTCTCTTCGTTCGAGATTTTTAAAAGTATTTTCCTGTTTTTCTTGGATTTTTTAATAAAGTTATTAACAAAAAATAGTGTTCACAACTCGCGGCTAAACTGTGCTTTTTTTACTCGCGTTTTTAAATACCTCACTGCGCTTGTTATTTAAACCAACGCTTGTAGAAAGAAGCACTATTTTAGACACTAGTTGTTAAAACTACTATTATGTAAAATAATTACCCTTAGGCTATTAACTTAATTTTTATTTTCAGTAATTACATTTTTTTTAAATTTGTAATGAGCAAAATTTCTAGAATCACAAAAAAGAAAACAAGGCCCAAGCAGCACAGTCTGTACACTTTTTTTACAGCCATTCTATAGCTGTCACAACGTTGCGGCAACTACGTTTTTGCTGTAAAGTAGCTAGCTTTATTTGAGCTGCCTTTTTAGCTGTCAAATTGTTATGGCAACTTACTTTAATAACCAAGTTGTTACTAATGCAAACTTGTCTATTTGAAACTAGTTATTAAAAGTATGTGACAAAGAAGAAAATAATGGATAGCGGAAAAAAGGTAGAATGTGAACTACGCGTTACTTCCAGTTCTGCTCTTCTTTTTTTATTCCACTGGGCCCAAAAAGTATTTTGCTAGTATCTGGTTTTAAATTCTCTTCTATCCAAAAAATATTATCGAGGTCTTTTTTTTGGGCGGCCACGATTTATTTTATGAAAACAGAAAATTGTGAATGTAAAATTAAAATTATTTATTGAAAAATACATTATTTTACCAAATAGTGCAATACAAATTATACATAATCCATAACCTAGGCATTTCTAACACTTTTGAACGAAATTCCTTGAAAAAAAGGTAAACATGACCTATACAAAACTAATAAACAAAAACAGTAATATGATGATTTTTTTGAGGAGCGTGTGTTTTAGTGAGTTATTATGATGGGTTTTATCAATAAACTGCCCGGGGCACCCAAATTTACTCGTGTAATGGCCTTTTTTACAGATCATCATGATGTCAAATAAGTAAGTTGATCCAAAGCAGAAAAGAATAGGATTAGGAATATAGCTGGCGAAAACGGTTACGACGAAGGCTTAATAAATAAGCTGATAAATAGACATTCTTTTCAAAAGACCTTTCGGAATTCCACTTTTTTCAGACAAAAAGATACCTGCGACTCAAAATTTGTATCAATTCCTTATAATCCTAATTATACGAAAGGATTACAAAAAGTATTTAATAACACCGGTCTTAAATTAGTATATCAATCCGGTAACACAATAAGAAGCTTACTAGGAAATCCCAAGGATAAAACTACAGTTCTAGAAAAAAGTGGAATTTACGAAATTAGTTGCATAGATTGTGACAAAAAATATGTTGGCCAAACGAGACGCTCTATTCAAACACGTTTTAAAGAACACTTAGCACACTTAAAATACGGAAGAAGAGAAAAGTCAAGTGTGGCCGAGCATGCTTTTGCAAACAATCATAGATTCACATTAGATAACCTAAAACTTCTAAAAAGTGTACCAAACAAAAGACTTCTGAATGCATATGAAAGTATGGAAATCATCAAATCCAGAAATAGTTTAAATAAAGATAGAGGACCCATCCCGTTTAGTACACTTTATTCTTTGGTTGAGGGGAGATAGGATTAAAAATCGTGATCAATCACAAATTATTAGTCTTATCTCCGCCCACTAAATGATTGTATATAAGATAGAGCGTAGATTAATTTAGTTCATTGTTTATCGTCTCCTGATGATGCTAACGTTGTTAGCGAAACGCGCGTCGAGTGTAAAAAAGTGTAGTTTTGGTTTGTGGAAAACAATCATAATTTTGTTTTAGTGCAACCAAAGGTTCCAAATTCCCGACAAAGTAAGTTGATATATTACTATGACTTAAAACCTTGTGATCTATATTTCATTTTTCTAATTTTTATTTAATTATAAAAATATGTTCCCTAATACAATGGCAGTCTGTATAAAAATGCTGAATTTCAGTTGTATTTTAAGCTTAAAATACATAGCTACATTGCTGCCCACAACCTGTCTATAATACTGTAGAAGTGGTGCCACAGACAACAGCTAAAGCCATATTACTACAGATTTGGCTGTGGCCTCACTTCTACAACCGGTTTTCAGCACTCTGTGCTGTGCTACTTGAGACCGGCAACGTAGTTTCGACAAGTCGCGAATAAATTCCCACATATTTGTTTGCAGCTGAAGGCAATGCTGCAAAAATGTTAGTACAGCTCTCATTTTGCTTTAAAATAGCTACCTTCATTTAATCTGTAGTTTTGCCTGTTAATATTGTTTAACTAAAACTTATACCTAAAAATATGCTAAAACTTAAACAACAAAGTACTTTTTTTCTCAAAATACAACTGAAAAAATCCTATCCTATCCTAGTGGAATACTTATTAAAATGCAGCTGCTTTCAACGCTATTTAGCATTTGAGAATAAGCGCCCTCACCTGCTAGGCTGGGACCGTGAGCGCACAGCAATAATGCCAAGATTTGCTTTTGTTTTAGATTTATTGTTAAAAGAAAATGCAAAGATGATTGTTTGCACGAGCGGGCGAGCGGCCATGTTTTATATTATGCCAAAAAATAACCTCTCAAAAAATATGCTCAGATCCAAGTTTAAAAATCCTTCAAAATTACCTAAATATGCAAGACATGATGGTTTTCCTTTAATTCTTAATTAAAATTAAAAAAATTTGCGATTAAAAGAGGCGCGTGCAGTTTAACTAAGGGAAGTCCACAAAATGCGTATTTTTGATTGAGAGTCTGTTAAACATCACTAATATTTATTTTAGTTTGCTTCCATCTTCAGTCTTTTATGTTGGCGTACAATTTTGATTTAATTGCTATTTTTAGATACGTTTTTTGTCAGAGCAATATTGCTTTTATGCGCAAACATATTGTATTTTCAGCTGCCGTAGACGTTTTCACAGGAAAAAAATATTCCCCAAAACAGCTGTGATTTTCATGACGTGACGTTTTCAAAACGTTGTGGCAGAAGACAGAAAAAGTATTATTGTTATCTTTTTTGCTGCGGAAGCGTTATCCCAGCTTATTTACAGCACGCTGGGTTACTTGGGTAATGTTTGAGGATTTCTGAATTTCATTTTGACTATTTGCCAAAAAAGAACTGCATAAAACCATTTTGACAACCAACAAAATAGTTTACCAGTGCGTGGTATGCAGTAAAAGGGGATATTCCAGCCCATAATTAATATTTCGGAGGTAAGCAAAATCATGTCGTTTTAGCTTGCTCATGAAAGTAAAAAATTCAATAAAAAGCTTATAATTAAATTATTAATACCTGAAAAATTTAAGATTACTGCTAATCTTTTTTAAGAAACAAAAGTACCAGATAATTCTACTGCTTTTGCAGCATGTAAAATATTTATTTATCATAATCTATATGTAACAAGAAAGGCAAAATGACCAAGTGCTGATAGCCAGGTGCTCTGGCAGGGAATAGGCAAATTGCCTCCCAAGAAAAAAGGGGTCAAAAATAACGGTTAAATTCGGCCCCAAGTTTCGTTTTTCAGTGAAACTGCATAGGTAAATTCGGTCCCGGCAAAATATTTTAAGAGGGGCCTAGTGAAATAAAACTGTAGTATTGAATAATTTTTGTTTTAATTAATAAAACATACCTATAAAAGTGTAACATATAGGTACTTAAATACATATATTGTACCCAACCCAACCACCCCAACCCATCACATTCCTTCTCATCACTAAGGAAACAAACCCATCACTCCCCTGCCATCCCTAGGCAACCCAACCCATCACATCCCTTCCCATCCCTAGGGTACCCAACCCAAGCCATTTCACGCCAAGCCTAATCACTACGAAGGAGATTAAGCACCTCACTATTGTAAAACTCTAGTTGGAAGGGAATGTACCTACCGATAAATGCGTATAAAATTTTTAATTTAATCTGCTACGTGCTGGAACCGAATCTACCATCACCCTTCTGGCAGGTATATTTTGTAATTCAATGGATACCTTTTAAGAGAAAGAGAAATGAAAAGAGGTAGTATGTAGGTATGTTTTTCTTACTTCCACAAGACAATAAATTGTAGCAATATAAGTAAAATGCAATACTGAAATGAATATATTTAGATGAGAGCCTGCTTAGTCAACTTTTAATGCTTAATGCGTAATTGATAAATGTAATGGATGTCTTAAAATTTCATAATAGATTTCCCTCTTTCGTTAAAAAGAAACTTAATTCCAGCGAATTACCAAAAATTATTTTCATTTATTTTTTCGAGAACGGTCGTAGAAAAAACAAAGAATTAATTTCGTATTTCAGAATCCACAAAAAGATAGGTCGCTGCAATGGAAAAAGGGTGGAAAAGGGCTTGACCCCTGAAAAAATTTCTCTCTGTAGATTTTTACAGTCAGCATGCAGAACTATGTAAGCCCGAAAACGTAACCTATGTTTCAAATTTGATGTAGATACCTCAAACATCGAAAAAGCTATAAAGAAAAAACTAAAAAGATCTTAAAACTGTAACGCTCTGTAGATCGGTAACGAAGCGTTTGCGGACACGCGTTTATAGGAAAAAAAAGTCTTTGAAACACCTTGTATCATAAAAAACTCCATTTGATGTCTCACTCACTCTAATCATCCTATTTATTTTTAAGGAGCACCGAGAAAATCCTTTCTCATTTCGTCCATCGCTTTTAGTCTCACCCCGGAGTTTCAATAGTTGCCAAAATGGCGGGCGGGGCCTTATCTTAAGCCAAGAATTACGTTTCAATTATGGTTCTAAGATTGGCCGCTCTAGATGGACTATAACCGAGACCAGATGATACCGAATTAACCTTTAGCTTAAATTAGCTTCCTAAAGTTTAAGCAGATGAAAAAGCACGTGGGTTTTCCTATATAAAACTGTAGATTTTGTTAAGCTGGTTTACACGGTCTCGTCAAAACGTTTTAATTAGTATGATACGCTTCATTCCAAATCCAATCGGACTAGTTTTTTTAAACTGACAGTTACTTTGTTTATACGGATCTCTTAAAGCGCTTTAGAAGAAGAGAAACTACTAAAATGAAAAAAGACTAGACTAGACTAGACTAGAAAGACTTTAAAAAAGCGGTTTACTCCTTTAAAACCCATTTTAGGGTCGTTCTAAACACTTTATCGCATTTCTTCCAATATAAAGAAACAGTCAACCCCAATTTCCCGAAAAATCTGTGTTTAACTAAGTTGTTTTATTTGTTTTTTCTTTAATCTGACATATTTAATGCAGTGGCGGATCCAGGGGGCGCGAGGGGCGCCCCCCCCCCGAACATTATCAAAGTCTTAAAAACATTAAAGAACCACGCACAGGACACTCCTATAAAACTCAGGCGGTTTCAACTAATTTTAAATATGTTGTATAACTAGTGCAAAGTGAGAAAACTAGCCATACATTGTCATGTTGCAATTAAGAAAATACCTGCCTCTCTAGAATAAATAAAAAAAGGGGGCAAAAATTGTTAAACAGAACACAAGCTGTACACAAGTCTATCGATATTTAAACTTCCAAATCAGTTACATCAACCGAAAAGAATCTAAAAAAGAGAAGATCAAAAGATCTTGGGAGGAAAGAACAAAAATTCAAAATTGGATGAGTGTCCTACAAGGAACACACAAAAGACCAAAGCGAAAGGAGAAACAATTAAAACGATGTTTCGCCCGGGGTGACCAGCATGGGCTCGTCAGTGGATTCACTAGTCACCCTCAATCCAGACATCATTTAACACCATCGCACACTCTGACTTCCAACTCTGAATCACTCACAAATAGGCATCGTTCCGCATGGTACTTATTATAAGTCACCTGATACGGGTTCGTCCTGGCGTGTTAATCTTTCCAATAGGAATATGCTCCTAAGACAATTAAAACAAAAAGTTAAACTTCCAAATCAGTTACATCAACCGAAAAGAATCTAAAAAAGAGAAGATCAAAAGATCTTGGGAGGAAAGAACGAAAATTCAAAATTGGAAAAAACACAGGAACACAGTGTGAGTGATTCAGAGTTGGAAGTCAGAGTGTGCGATGTTGTGAAATGATGTGTGGATTGAGGGTGACTAGTGAATCCACTGACGAGCCCACGCTGGTCACCCCGGGCGAAACATCGTTTTAATTGTTTCTCCTTTCGCTTTGGTCTTTTGTGTATTCCTTGTGGGACACTCATCCAATTTTCAATTTTCGTTCTTTCCTCCCAAGATCTTTTGATCTTCTCTTTTTTTCTATCGATACTGTTGGCCAAGGCTTAGTTTTTATACGGGGGACAGTCAAAAATAACACATTTTTACTATTTATGTTTCAAGCTATTTTGACAATCTGAAGGTTTTTTTGAGCCATAATATTATAAAATGGAGGGAAAAATTAGCGCCCTAATACAGAAAAGATTTGTGGCGTAGAGGGCAAAGGGTGAGAGAATAAATCGGAAAAAAGTTTTTCCTCGACCAGGATTTGAACCCGGGACCTCTAGAATACCAGTCTAATGCTCTACCAACTGAGCTACCGAGGAACTGCGGTTTTTAAATGGCTATTCGGAAATCCTTTCGTCCGATTCATTTGTTAGTAGTGAGGAGATCTTTGAAGCCTACTGCGGCTATAAAAACCTAGACAAGTTATAAAGACAAGGAGGTACACATTCACGATTATTAGTTGTTCGAAATTTCTATTTATCTATCAACCAACGATACACGACATATAGCGTTTTATTGAAGGTGTCAGACGGCGAATTTCCAACTAATAATTTCAGCCAAACATATTTACAAAATGGATGGAAAATTTAGCGCCCTAATAAATTTACAGAAAAGATTTGAACCCGGGACCTCTAGAATACCAGTCTAATTACTAACTGAGCTACTGGGGTTTTTAACTGGCTATTCGAAAATCCTTTCGTCCTTTGCCCTCTACGCCACAAATCTTTTCCATAATATTCTAATTGACATATTTGTAGATAAGAAAAATAGATTTGGCTTGGGTAAATTAAAGGAGTTCATAAGAAATTATATTTTAAGATTAGAGTATTCCTCTTGCCTAAAAAAATTACATGAAGTAGCTTAATCGGGTTCACAACATTTTGTGAGCTGCAGAGTCAAGACAAATCACTTAAATATCGTAATTTGCAGCCTTCATGCAAGTGTCTGCCAAACGTCATATTTGAATTGCATCCGATCCAATCCATATCTCTAAAATTAATAATTTAGATCTCTTTACTTTTTTTGATCATTTTTTACAAAAGTAGTGCCAAAACTATTCTCTATTACACGTCAAAATGTAATTAACTTTCTATGACTAATTATGAAAATTAGGTACAAATATGATCTGGTCAAAAAGACGGCGACGCTGCCCCGACACTATGGGTGGTTTTACACTATGTAGTATTGCTAGTGGTAACAATGTTGTTACAGCCTGTAACACATTAGGGTCCATGCCTCAAGAACTGATGACGTGCCCCTCACATCCTGTAGCATCATTGTGACCACTAGCATTACTATATATACCTACACATTTTTTGAGACCAACGAGAGCGTCGGGGAAACGCCATCAGCGTCTGCCGCTGCTTGAACATCCTTTTTGTTTTTGAGTCTAGCTCAAGCAACTACGACATATCTAGGTCGAAACTGTTTGGTTAGTGGGGAGGGTCAGGTTACTACTAACCAACATACCAATCCAACCAAACCTCTAAAAAGAGTGATCACAATAAAAAAGGACTTTTTTGCCCTATGTTCATATATAGTCGCTTGAGCCGACCTACATAAGTTTTAATACTTGCGCCCCCCCCCCCTGGATCCGCCACTGATTTAATGACATTTAGTAAAGGACGTATAAACCCTCAGAAAAAGCGATTTTATTTAAAACCGTTTTTAGGTGCTTATAAACGTAGTAAAAGTTTCTGTGTTTAAATGTCAACTATTGAAGTTGGTACGGAGAATTTGGAATAAACTATTAGGTCTTTATTCTATGCTATATTTAGTTTTCAAGAAATTGACAATCTTCTGTACTGTAAACCTTTTTCAGTGATCTTTATAAAATGTGGAATGGTGATATAGGATTCAATTCCTGCCACACGAGATCATGTTTGGCTAATACAAAAACAGGGCATTAAAAAAAAGCCTGGAAAAGTCAATGTCAGGTTAAAAAAAATTTTTAAATATTAAAAAAAGGAGAATTTTTTTAATCAATTATTATATTTGAGTTTTAGAAGTTAATTTTAATAGGAGGGGAGTCGAAGTTTTGAAAAATAGGGTCCGATTTTTTTTCAATATATTTCAGCTATTATTATTTTACAACCAATTCTCAATGAAAGTATCTCTCTCATTTGAGCTGTGTCCAAATATAAATACGTTAGTGTTTGTTGCACCTGTCGATTATGCAATAGGTATAATTTTAATTAAACCATTTTGTCACTAAATTATATCCATAGGAGATACGAAAAGGTTTAAATTAGGGCAAAGTTGCGCAATTTAACGCTTTGGTCAAAACCAAAAACAAAATGTTTAAAAATTCCGGGTAGTTTCGGAGACGAAAAAAACCGAAACCTTTATTTTTAGTTTTTATTTTCCTGCGCCCTTATTCTTAAAGCACTCAAAAAACGCTTAAAACTTTCTATAGGCACTTTTTTAAGATCTACCTAATGAGAGGTCCGTTTTCGAGATTTAACATTTCAGTGTGACAGGCGCACTGTTAAGTTCATTTTTTGTTATAGAGACATGCTTTTTTTGTCCCGCCGTTTGGTTCATAAAGGATGACAGATATTTTACAACGTCATTTTGACAAGTATCTGAAGTTTTGAGTTAATTGATCATCATCAGCCCAAATTCAAATATTAAAAAACAAAGAAAGAAACGTATTTTTAAAATATTAGGTAAAGTTGTTTTGTTATAACAAAATGTAAAAAAAAATGTCAATTTAAAATGTTAAAAAAAGTACTACAATCGGATTTCCAGAATATCTTGAGCAAGTTAAAAGCAAAAATTAAATTGGGGTGATGATGGTCAATAAATCCAAAACGTCAGGTGACTTGTCAAAATAAGCTTGCAAAATGTTATCTGTAATCCTTTATGAACCAAACGACAAGAGGAAAAAAGAACGTGTCCATAAGAAAAAATGAACTTGACAATGCTCTTGTCACACTGAAATGTCAAGTCTCAAAAACGGACCTCTCACTAGGTAGATCCTAAAAAAGTGCCTGTAGAAAGTTTTAAGCGTTTTTTGAAAGCTTTAAGAATAAGCGCAGAAAAATAAAAACTAAAAATGAAGATTTCGGTTTTTTCCGCCTATCTCCGGAACTATCCGGAATTTGTAAACTTTTTTTCCAGTTTTGAGCAAAGCATTAAATTGAGCAACTTTTCCCTAATTTAAAACTTTTCGTATCTCCTACCATTTAGGAGATCCCCATGGTGAGCATCGAATTTGAAACACCCTGTATACTATCCTTAAACTAAGTGATAAAATACATGTAGTACCCAATCATTACAATCGATGCCTATCATTGATGTTTAAATGAAATAAGTTTGGCATAACTCTTCTTGTGCTTGTGCCCAAGGTTTCGGTAACTGTAACTTTTGATTTACAATTTTAAACAATTTTTTCTAACACACTGATGGAAAAGTTAATCAACTCCGAGTTTTTCCATTGTAGGGACCTATTTTCTTTGCTCTTTTTCCTTTTATTCTAAAACAAAAACCATAATTAAGGATGTGATGAAAAACACATGATTTTTCTGCAATTCTTATATTATGGGGGATTTTTAATAAACTATGTGTGTTTCTCAGTAACCGAAAAACAGTTCATAAAAAGTTTTATAAAAATTGCGCAGTGAAAATTCGCATGATAAACATTATGAATATACTTGTTTTTCTAAGTTTTTTTTACACATTTTAGAGCATTTTGACTGTAAAACTAAAGCAAAGGTGTTAAGTCAAGAAAAATGGCATTTTTTTAATAGGTCACTCGTAAACATTGTTTAATTTTTATCTTATGACGCACTTGTTTATATGGGCTTCTTAGAGTGTATTTATATAGGTACGTTTTAAAAATGTTGTCGATAAACACAGATTTAATGACATTTAATGAAGGACGTATAAATCCTCCGAGAAAGCTATTTTATTCCTTCCTTATATAAAACCGGTTTTAGGCACATATAAATGTAGTAGGCTCTTGCTTAATTAATGTGCCTTGGTTTAGGCACACATCCAGTAAGTGGGTGGGTACCTAATTTAATCACCATCAGTTTTAAAGAAAGATTTGATTTTAATAAAGACACACTTATGTTTGTGTACTCACATAAATTTAAATTCACCTTAAAAACAAACATATAAGTATAGTCTGACCATCGATCTAGGAGACTCATTATTATTCATGGCCGATAAGCATTTATTGCGACTCAGCGGGTGTCCGAATGGAAGCAGGGACGCACTTCGTGTTGTAATAGACCTAACAATTTCTTTTTTGAATGAAAAAATTATTTTAATCTAATAGACGCATCCTACACCTACAAAATTTAATTTTAACTTAAGTCAGTTTCACTGTCACTGTCGTGATTAAAGTCTATGATAATTTTTTCTCTGAGTAGCAGATCTATATTTACATATGATTTTTCTATTTCGTGGACATGAGCTACGCAATTTTTCTAACTTTTACTTAAAATATTCTGGTCCGCCAACCTAGTTAAAGCAGAAGAATTTAAAGTTGGCGAAACATTATTTCTTTTAACCGCTGCTTTTAGCTCATGCCATATGTGTTTAATTGGATTAAACATGCAATGGTAAGGAGGAAGTCTCAACACTGTATGGCCCATTTCTTCCCCCAAAGTATCACAACAGTATTGTTTTTGTACTGAAAATGCTTTAATTATTTCAAGCAATTGTTTTTTGGTGTAGCTATCCTCAAAATAAATTTTTTAGCCTTCTACTGTGGTAGCTCACATTATCCATCACAATTATGCTATTTGGAGGTATATTGGGTAACAGTTTATTCTTGAACCAGTCTTCAAATAATTCCGCTGTGGTATCGTCATGGCAGTCAGTATGGCAATCCTTTATATTTTTGGCTGATAAGACCAACGAATTTTTTATAAACCCATTTTTTGTTCCAGCATGAATTATTGTTATACGCTTTCCTTTATTTGAGCTTTAGTTGTGCAGTGGCCAGACGAATCTACCCAACCTTTATCTGGAACTTCATGGGTGTCAAATCAAGTTTCATCGAGATAAACAATATCTCTATAACTTTCTCTATACTCGTGTATTGCAATTAAATATTCCATCCGCCATTTTTTTAAACCGGCCGATTCCATAATCACTTGCCGTTTATTAATTTTTTTGTTTTAAAACCGTTTTTTAAAATACATTTTCTCAGTGTCCCACGGCATCTTTTTTTATTCTTTGAATTAATGTTTGTAAAGTAGGAATCATTTGTTCCCTAAACATTTGATATATTTTTCTATGAATTATATCCACAACACCCATGTCCAATTTCTTAGAAGTATTAGAATCCTTCCTTTTTCTTCTTCCAACTATCGGTTTATTTACTACATGCCACACTCTTCGTGTTAAAGCTGCCGCTTCCTTCACTGCACCAAATTTTGATAACCCACATTCAAGAAGGGTTATGTACGTCAAATATCACTTTTTTTGTATCAAGTGACAAAATATTGCGTTTAAATTGTTTTTATCACTTATTTCTCTTGTAACGCCATTATTCCCCGTATCTCCACGTGACGTACTCCAACTGGTAACTGATTTTCAAAACTACAAATCAGCTTGCTATCTTAAGCCTGTCCTAATTATTTTGAGAAAATAATTTGTAACGTAATCAAACCCTAATTTTAATTCCGGCAAAAACGTGTATTTTTTAAGAAATAATTACACATTTTTAAATCGGCACCTGTAATCCTCAGAAAGGGTAGCATGTTTACAGCTTTTTTTATTTACTTTCACAACCCGAACAATAGATGATTATTAGGGTAAGGTATTAGCATTTATAATGAGTCTCTTAGATCTATGGTCGTACACAGTGGGTAAACACGACCTAATGACAAACACAGATTTAGAAAAGGCATTATAAATTAACTTCACATGGTACAGGTTACTCGTTACTGACCTTACTTAACTTCAATATAAAAATAATGACATGTCTACTTACATAGTAAAGAGATAAACGCACTTCTGCACTATTGTTAAAGTCCTTTTGATTCCAAAAGTACCGAAAAAGAATACGAATACACAAAAAAATTAAAAAAACACCAAATCGTCCGCAACATTTGTCACGTCAAACGCTGACAAAAAATGTCATATCGCTCCAATGTAACCACAGATTTTTGACCGGATCCTCTATAAGGAAGGAAGGATTTTCTATACAGGTCCATGATCATTTCTAACCAAATTTCACTAACTGCTTACCATTTTCACTAACTGCTTACCAAGTTGGCAGTAAACAAATCCCTAAAAAAGGTGACTTTCTTATAATAATAATACTCTTTATTAGCTGAATAAGCTCTCATTTACAATTTCATTATATAGTCTAACAATAATTCAATTTTAACACACTTTGTCAATTCCTAAAATAGTGCGATATCACAATACTTATTGATTACATAAAAAATGTCACTAACTAACTTTAACAGAAATAATAATATCGCGGGATTTTTGTACTGCCAACCTAGTAAACAATCAATGACATTTGGTTAAAAAAAAAGTTGAAAATGTTAACTTTGCTCCAGCCAACATCGTTACGTAACTATTATGTAAAAGTTACAACGCATGATTACTTTTTTACATAAATTCTAGGTAAACTGGAAGTCACAACAAGGTAAAAAGTAACTTCCATGTTCTGCATAACGCCATGCACAAAGTTCCCTACTGTTTACGTAAATAATATGTAATTAAAATAACGTAAATAATACATGGCAAAAAAAAATTCGGAAACGGAAGATATCAATTAACTAGTAACTAAAAAGTAAATGGAATGGTAAAATTAGGTTAATTTCAAGGTACGTCACGTAAATAACGTATTCTTTAAGTAACTACTATATAAATTTATAAAATAAATGTTAAATAAATATAACGTACTGCAATGTAACATTTATGTAAAATTAAAGTTATATTGTGTATATAATATTTATAATTTTGTGCTTTTTTTTATTTTTAAACCTACTGTATTTGGTTTATTTGCGGACTATTTTTGTTTTTTTTGTTTTTGTATTCTTTTTAATCATTCTCACTTGTACATTTTTTACATAGATTAAGACAAACCAACTGCTTGTTTTTAAAAATGTATTTATTTCTGTGAAAACTCTAAAGTAAGTAAGTATAATATTTATATACTTCCAATGTCACAAAGTTCCCTTATTATTACGTAAATATAATGTAATTAAAGAAGCATAAGTTATGGTATGTAAATATTACGTAAATTTTATGAAATTTTTTTTATGTAAATTCTTGTGCTTTAGATTTACGTAAATACTATGTTAACGTAAAAGATGTGTGTTTGCTGGAGCGTGTAGCTTCTTGTGCTGCGCAGTGGGTTTTTTTGCGGTTCACATTTTTAGCGTCTCCCCAAGCAGCAATTTAACGGCGTACCGACGTTGTTAAATGCGACCCGACGTTATGATGCGACGTCGTTTTAGTCAATATGCCGACCCGAATTTACACCAAAATGGTGGATGATTTTTGAGTCGTTACGTCGTTGTTCAGTGACTGGAGTCAGAATAGTAATCGTTCTTGTTACGTCGTAAAATACGACCCAAAATAACCACACTAGCGCCCTCTTTGTAATTGATTTTTTGGTGGTGTTTCACTACTCAAAATGCCCATCTTAAACTTTGGTATTTTCGGTTACTAAAATGAACTTATTTTTATACAGTTTAGAAAATGGCAAACAAATAATTATAATTTGATAATTACCGTTTACTAAATAGTATTTATATGACCACTATGCGAGCAAAATTTAAAAACACTATTCGGTTTACTGACAAATATGCTTAGAAAAGCGCCCTTGATTTGTTTGTGCTATCTCGCCCGGAACATAAAACATCTCCAAAATGACATTCAATGGTGTTTGTAGTATTTTTTGCCATGTTTAGTAAATATAAACAATGGTGGCCACTTCGAACATAAACAACGGCATCAAAAATGGCGAATATTATGAGAATCCCCAAAAATACACGTAAATGGACTACAGTCGTCAAACATTCCCAAATGGACCACTTGCCACGACCGTTGGTTACTATCAACCCAATATGCGACTGGAAAACGCTCCAACAATTCAGCTGATGATAGTTGGCAGTCCCCATAACCTTACTTTTTATTCGATTTTTCTAAATAAATGGTCGGTGAACTGTGAAACAAAATTTAGTTTTTTCAAATATGGCAGGACACTTCAAAGATCCTACTTCTTGGAAGCAAACGCAAAAAGTATTTTTAGTGAGCGGCAAGAAGTGAAGCTGTGGATCAGACATTACTGTTTAAAGAGCACCAGTCTTTCTCTTTCGCCCATATACTTGTAGGATAATTTCATCTCTCTTGACCAGTTGAGCCAGTTAATTTAAAATCTAGAGAGAGATAGGGCGATCTGCCGTACATAAGTGCGGCAGAGAAGGAGAATATAATGCCACTAGTTCCTTTGGAAACTTTTCTTCTTCACAAGAAAAGTGCACTCGTCGTCAAAACTCCGGCCGGAAAACGTCGCAACACCGGCCAGAAACGTCGCAAGTTCACGTAATGTGAAAGTTGTTTAGAAGTTGATACGACGGCAGAACGTAACTAGAGTCTCTGGTTTACTAGAAAATGCACCAACGCGTGACAGGTCGGCTAAACGTTGGGTAGACGGTAACAATGTTAGTGCAGTATTATCTAACGTTAAAGAGACCGTTTCAAGATCACTAATTTATACACCTAAATTAAGGTCCATTTAGATGAAGTATGTGGTCATTGGTCAGAAAATTGTTGCTTGTGTCAATTAATTTGGTGAATAATAAGTAATTGTCTAATTATTGTTTGTACTTTTCAGTTATTTTTAAAAGTCGATTTAAACACATTTTGTCTATCTACATTCTAGACTAAATAATAAGGCAGACGTTTTCACGTTGCCATAGGCGACTTAACGTAGCGTGCACACGGCATAGAAACGTTTTAGCAACTCGCTTTTGCACCAATTTGGCGAAGATTTTTTAAGTTGTATTGACGTTGCGTGCGACTAGAATCGCGTCCAACGTTTCCAACTGAAGTGCCCTCTGGACAATATTTTTATTAATATAGTTGATTTGAAATCAAGACTTCCACGTCTTCAACCACAATAAATGGACTAATTTCTAAATACCATTTATTAATAATTAAGATTAATAGGATCAACAACACCCTGGTGGAGGAATGTGCGGATGCACTTGAATCCTTGAGAGAGGGAAACAAGTGACACTTATGTGGCCACCGGGACATATGGGGGTGCCGGATAACGAGATGGCCAACGAGCTCGCCAGGATCGGGACAAGCATGTAGGGCCGGAACCACTTCTAAGAACAACCAAGAGGCAATGGCAAAGTCGACTCAATAAATGGGCCAACGATGCCATGACGACCGCTTGGAGAGGAGGAACAGGATGCAGACAGACCAAGCACTTCGTGAAGGGCCCGGATGTAGCCAGACAAAAATGGCTTCTGGGGAGATCGCGAAGGGACGCTGGTCTGCTGACGCTGACAGGTATCATAACAGGTCACAACCGACTAAGGAAGCACATGACCCGGATCGCGGTGGAGAATGACTCGACCTGCCGGGCCTGCGGGCGGGCAGAAGAGACATCTCGACACGTTATAGCGAGCTGCGAGGCATACCAGAGGACGAGATACCAGGTATTCGGTTTCCTGACCCTGGATGAGGAGGACCTGCACATGGTCAAATGGGACAAAATACTGGACTTTGCAAAAAGAACAGTGAAACCAAATGAGCAGACTGCCAGACCAGTGGTGCAGGCGGTGGATTAGGGGCAGGCTCGGGGTAGGGCAGAAAGGGCCCAGGGAGGCATACTTGCCAGACTTCACGCCGCCCCTTCTCTACTACTACTACTACTACTACTACTACTACTACTACTACTATTTTAAACTGTAGTCTGTCTAAAAGAATCCTTAAAAATTACTAAAACTAGCTAAAAAATCATCAAAATCTAGCAAAAAAACAAGATTTTTTTAACGATTTACACAAACGGCGCAGCGGCGCAAATCAGGAAAAGAAAACAGTATGACGGCAATAACCATTTCTTGGTTTACTGAAAACCTAACCGTTTTGCGACTAAGGAGATGCCCTCTATATATTTGGCCACAATTGTCTCGTAAGGAGAACCGTTAAAAGAATGTAAATTAATTAACCCTGGTTAATTATCAACGTTTTGGCGTCGTTGATCCGTCGTTCGTTGCGGTCGTTGAAAACACCACAGTATTGCAGTGAAAATAGACGTGGTTAGAGAGTTGCCAAATTTACCTAGTGAAAGTTCACGAGTTCGGTCGGAATTTCATGCGGTTTATGAAACACCACTTTCGAGTTAAATCTCATGAAATTTCAATGTTGGAAAAATATTCAAAACTCATCAAACATCATGAATTTTTAGGAGTTTTGAAAAATTTTTAAGTAAGAGTTGATAAGATTTCACCAGTATTTTAAGGGCTCTCCTTCCACTGGTTTTGTTAAGTTTTGAGCAAAAAAACAAAATTATGATTGTTTTCCACAAACCAAAACTACACTTTTTTGCACTCGACGCGCGTTTCACTAACAACGTTAGCATCATCAGGAGACGATAAACAATGAACTAAATTAATCTACGCTCTATCTTATATACAATCCTTTAGTGGGCGGAGATAAGACTAATAATTTGTGATTGATCACGATTTTTAATCCTATCTCCCCTCAACCAAAGAATAAAGTGTACTAAACGGGATGGGTCCTCTATCTTTATTTAAACTATTTCTGGATTTAATGATTTCCATACTTTCGTATGCATTCAAAAGTCTTTTGTTTGGTACACGTTTTAGAAGTTTTAGGTTATCTAATGTGAATCTATGATTGTTTTCAAAAGCATGCTCGGCCACACTTGACTTTTCTGTTCTTCCGTATTTTAAGTGTGCTAAATGTTCTTTAAAACTTTTACTGTTTTAAAAGTGAAAATGAAAGTATGGAAATCATTAAATCCAGAAATAGTTTAAATAAAGATAGAGGACCCATCCCGTTTAGTACACTTTATTCTTTGGTTGAGGGGAGATAGGATTAAAAATCGTGATCAATCACAAATTATTAGTCTTATCTCCGCCCACTAAAGGATTGATAAGATAGAGCGTAGATTAATTTAGTTCATTGTTTATCGTCTCCTGATGATGCTAACGTTGTTAGTGAAACGTGCGTCGAGTGCAAAAAAGTGTAGTTTTGGTTTGTGGAAAACAATCATAATTTTGTTTTAGTGCAACCAAAGGTTCCAAATTCCCAACAAAGTTTTGAGCAGATTTTAACCAAAAGTTAAATAAAAGTTAATAAGATTTCACAAGGTTTTATGAGAATACACATATTTTTCGCAGTTTTTAAAAGCACCGCCCTCCATCAGATTTCACAAGATTAAATGAGAAAATCCACATGTTTTTAGCAGTTTTCAGCAGATTTTAAAAGAAACAAGTTGATAAGGTATCAATGGTTTTGACAAGTTTACATGTTTTCAGCAGTTTTGAGCAGATTTTAATGGAAATATAAAATAACGTTAATAAGATTTCATGAGATTTCTCATCTTCTTAGCAGTTTTGAGCAGTTAGAAAAAGACCAAGTCTCCATCACATGTCACAAGTTTACATGAAAAAATCCACATGTTTTAGGCAGATTTTAAGAGAAACAACATTCAGATTCACCAATTTTCAGATTTTAAACGAATCCGTATTAAAAGTGATTGATAAGTCTGTGGAACATACATTTATAGCTTAACATTGTTTAATATATAGAAAAGATGGACAACCTTATGGACCAAACAATTGACACTTTTTAGGCCAAATCGTGGACCAAATCATTAAATATCTTGGACAAAATAAGTCAAACTCTTTTTATTTCATACAGATTTTATTTTAAAAGATATCCAAAATGAAATCTTGTAAAATATTTTAAGAACATCGCTTAATTTGTCCTTTTGAAATCTCATAAAAATTCTGCTTACTAAATCTCATGATATCTCTTATGTCTGATATAAACTTACGGGAACATTTACGAATTTAAAATATGTTAATAGTGCAATTTTGAATATATATTCTTTTTAATAATTTATGTTAATAGTTACTCATAAAATCTTTTAAATTCGCATCTTGTTTGTCAAATCTATATTTTACACTTTAATACTTATATAATCTTGTCAAATCTTCGCAACCCTTTATCCTATTTCTCATGAAATCTTGTAAAATCTTTTAAAAACGTCCCTTCTTTTAGACTTGTGAAATCTTGTAAAATCTCATCAAAATCTTGTTTGTTAAACCTTATGAAATCTCATGTGTCTGGTGTAACATAATGAAATCTTGTAAGTTTTCAATAGTCAGAAATTATTTGAAAATTGTGTCTGGTGGAACATCATGAAACATCATAAAAATTTGTCAGTTTTCATGGGGCATACATTTTTGCCAGGTCAAATCTCTTCAAAACAATAAAAACTCTTAAAATCTTATCAAGACTTGATCAGTTTTTAACAGTTTTGAAGTGGTTTTTTTGGCAGGGTGTGGCGTCGTTTTCTCGTCCATGATAGCGGCCCTTGCACAAACGACTAGTTTTAAACGTATGTTTTTTGTACGAGTACGTATTTAAACGTGCTGGCACAACTTGGCAACGCAAGAAAATTTACATTTTTTGCGATCTGAGGAGTAGCCATTTTGTTTGTTGTTGTGATTTAAATTTGTAATGTCGTTTTAAGTTATTGTTGCGGCAAACTACTACAATACTTTCGTTAACGACATTAGAAACTTAAAGTAAATATTTCAACGCATCGGTATCGGTATACGTAACGCGTTCGAAACAAAGTCAAAATACACTATATTTCTGACTTGTTCATGCCATGTTTCGAACGATGCCTGCTTCTTTGACGGGTGTGGTGACAGAATCTCGTTGCGTACGGAAGGATGTACACTATCGGCATCATAAAAGTGGTACACAATACTTTTTGTTGTAATACGTTGGTATGTTGGTATTATTGTATTTTTCTTAAACTGTCAAAGTATGTCATTTTGTATTTCAGTCTGACAAATAAATAAAAAATGCCTCCACGAATTTCTTTATTTGATAAAGCCCAACTCCTGGCAAAACTAAACTAGGATGGTAAATTAGAGACGTGGCTAGACATTATGGACACAGTAAAACCACGATTATAAAAATTAAAAAACGATGCGAAGAAGATCAGACAATAGAGAGAAAACAAGGAACTGGTTTACTGAAAGTTTCAACTGATGAACAAGATTATGACCTTATCGCTTCTATGGACGAAAACCCTTTTGCATCTGTTGCCCAGGCAATTTCCAGGATGTGTAAGAGGGGCACGAAATCGCGTAAGGAAAGGCTCTAATTTAAGATAGATGTCGTGTAGCCGCTAATCTTGTAGCCGCTAAAAAAAGAAAACTTATGAATGAAAAAAAAAACAGGCCAGGTTACTTTTTGCCCTTAATTACTCTCTAAAGGAACCAGACTTTTGGCGAAAGGTAATATTTTCTAATGAAACAGTTTTCCAGTCCTTTAGTAACAGAAAACAAATTCGGGTGTATCGTCCACCAAGAACGCGTTATGAGATCGCGCTGAAAGATTTTCGGTAAATATGTGGAGTTGGATTTCTGCTAGAGGTCATGGTGCTCTATATCGAATCATTGGAAGGCTCACAGCACAGCTTTACGTGGACATTTTTGAGAACACCATGCTTCCAGCCATCATAGAAATTTATCAAGACCAGTTTATTTTTCAACAAGACAACTGCCCTGCTCATACGGCCAGAATTGGCCAAACTTCGTTTCGGAAGCAAAATATTGAAGTTCTTCCTTGGCCTGCGAAAACCCCAGACGCCAATCCTATGGAAAATATCTGGGGTTTAATTTCAAAAAAGCTGCAAAGCTTTAATATTGTGCCGGAAAATCAACATCACTTGGTCTAGTTAATAGTCAATGCTTATGAAGAAGTGATTTGTGAAAATGAAAACCTTTTTGAAATTTTGGCTGATTCTCTACCAAGAAGGTTAAACGGTATAAGTGAGGTGAATGGCGCAATGACCACATATTAAAATTTATATACCTAATAATTTGTTTCTGTTGTTTTAAAATTTTCGTTACAGTTGTGTTTTTTAATTTTTGTCACAGTTGTTTTATAGGTTAGCGTATAATTGTAATATAAAAATTATTTTGTCAATATTTTCACATTTTAGTACCAGTCTGTCACAAAATATTATCCGGTAGTTAACCATACAATTTAAAAAATACCTATGTTTATCACGTACCGCTTTTATGATGCCGATAGTGTACACTAGCGGCATCATAAAAGTGGTACACAATACTTTTTGTCTTGGTCTATTTTTACAAACAAAGTCACCCATTATTGTATTTTTCTTAAACTGTCAAAGTATGTCATTCTGTATTTCAGGCTGACAAATAAATAAAAAATGCCTCCACAAATGTTTTTTATTTGATGAAGCCCAACTCCTGGCAAAACTACAACTTATGGACGCAGTAAAACCACGATTAAAAAACGATGGAAAAAACATCAGACAATAGAGAGAAGACAAGGGACTGGTTTATTGAAAGTTTCAAGTGATGAACAAGATTATGACCTTATCGCTTTTATGGAAGAAAACCCTTTTGCATTTGTTGACCAGGCAAAGAGATTAACCCAATTTCCAGGATGTGTAAGAGTGGCACGAAATCGCGTAAGGAAAGGCTCTAATTTGTGTAGGTGCTAAAAAAATTAAACTTACGAATGAAAAAAAATAGGCCAGGTTACTTTTTGCCCTTAATTACTCTCTAAAGAAACCAGAGTTTTGGCAAAAGGTAATATTTTCTGATGAAAAAGTTTTCCAGTCCTGTAGTGACAGAAAACAAATTCGGGTGTATCGTTCACCAAGAACACGCTATGAGATCGCGCTGGAAGATTTTCGGTAAATAAGTGAGGTTGGATTTCTGCTAGAGGTCATGGTGCTCTATTTCGAATCAATGGAGAGCTCACACACAGTGGACATTTTAGAGAACACCATGCTTCCAGCCGTCACAGAACTTTATCAAGACCAGTTTATTTTTCAACAAGACAACTGCCCTGCTCATACGGCCAGAATTTCCCAAACTTGGTTTCGGGAGCAAAATATTGAAGTTCTTCCTTGGCCTGCGAAAACCCCAGACGCCAATCCTGTGGAAAAAATCTGGGGTTTAATTTCAAAAAAGCTGGAATATAATAGCTTTAATATTATGCCGGGAAATCAACATCACTTGGTCCAGTTAATAGTCAATGCTTATGAAGAAGTGATTGGTAAAAATGAAAACCTTTTTGAAATTTTGGCTGATTCTCTACCAAGAAGGTTAAACGATATGTATAATTGATGTGAATGGCGCAATGACTAGATATTAAAATTTATATACCTAATAATTTGTTTCTATTGTTTTATAATTTTCGATATAGTTGTGTTTTTTTTCACATTTTAGTACCAGTCTGTCACAAAATATAATCCGGTAGTTAACCATACAATTTAAAAAATACCTATGTTTATCATGTACCACTTTTATGATGCCGATAGTGTACGTATCGTTACGGACCCACGAACATACGCAACGATTTCAATCAGCATTTCTGTCATCGCAACCTTCAGGAAAGCGGGCATCGTTCGAAATATCGCATAAAAAATTCAAAAATGTAGTGTATTTTGACTTTGTTTCGAACGCGTTAGGTATACCGATACCGATGCCTTGAAATATTTACTTTAAGTGTCTATTTACTTTTTTGGTAATTATGCAGTATACGGTTTGCTGCCATTTTTAATTTTTTATGAAAAATTATTTATGTGGGCACCTACTAGGGTCCCTAGGACCCATCCGCCTGCGCCGCACAGTGGATCGAAGCATAAGGAAATGTGGACATAGGATGCAATTTATTGTAACTTTGAAAGTAAGGGTTCGATGTAAATAATTTTGAGCATTCTGGAAACATAAAATTTTGTACTTTTAAAAGTGTTTTTCGTATAGCTTTTAAAATATGTATGTGACCTACTTGTTGTATATCCCGATGTAGCAGCTGTTTAAATTGGTCAATAATTGAAAAATTTATGCCCAAAAATAATAGGTTTACTTATATATCTTTATAAAAGTTCCCAAAAAATCCTATATTACGTAATGGCTATATAAACCAATAAAGCTAATCCGATTTACAGTTTTAAAATTTGCAGAAAACTAGATTGAAAAAAGTCTAACTGTTAAAATTAATTTTGCATTAAAATCCAAGAAGGCGAACATTTGCTAAATGTAGCTATTTCTGAAATATACTTTAAAAATGTGTGAGCTTTAAGAATGGCCAGAACACTTTTTTGAGATTTTGTAGAATAGTAAAAATAGTCCTAATGTAAGGTTCTTTTTATCTCGCTGTCGATGGTATAGATCTCGATGATATTAAGCTACAAAGTTTTTGGTTCGTGATGAAAAGTGACACTTTTATCCCTGGTGTGATTCATATGGAGAATCTACTGAAAGCCGAATATTAGTAACTGTCTGGTTTATTATAGCTCATAAGGTTTAAAAATAGTAAATGAATTTTTTTTTAAACTTTTTAAGAATTTTTTTTTAAATTTAGTAAGTAATAATATTTGGCCTGCATATTAAAATATCACAAACTACCTAAAAAAAAAGTTACGTGACTTATTCCGAATTGGCATTAAATGTGAGATTATAAAGAAGTATGAATTAAAAATGTCAGAAAAATAACAAAGCTCAGTATAGCGTACCCATGATGGCTACTGACATCTGTCAGTTTTTTGTCATAGTTACGTGTGTTGGAAACGTTTGATAATTTAGAGAAAGTTTCGTTTAAATCAGACAAGAAATAAAAAAAATTCAATATGACGACCAAGATGGCAGTGCAATTTTGACATTTTAAATTTAATTTTTAAAAAAGCATTTGTGGCAAATTCAAAAAAGAGGATTAGGTTGCGGTCGATTTGAAAAAAAGGTCAGTACAATAAATCAAAAATTGCTAAGAAATGCGATTTCGACAACTTTGACGTCACTTTTACGGTACTTCTGGGAGGGGTAGAGAGTTGGCGCAATAAAACAAAATTCTTCTAAGGTTGAGTACCACAACATATAAAAAAATCAGGCAATTCTACCAAATACAAATTTCCATTTAAAAAGGGCGATATCCTTTGACTCCAAAATAAAAATAAATTAAAATTAATATCTCGCAGGGGGACAAGTCGGGGCAGAAAATGTTGATACAATTTAATAGAGCAATGTTTCTACTTCTTTAATAATTTGTTTTTAGCTCATGATGTTATAAGCATTTTTTTTAAACTCAAAAAAACAAAAAAACCTTCAAAAATTTGAACATTGTAAATCTAAATTAAGTACGACATTGCCAAACAAAATAATTGAAAATATATTTTATTTTTTTTTACTTCCTAATGTATATATTTGCTGTAAAAAATTTTCAAATAATACCATTTAGTTTTAAACCTATGTTTCAAATTGAGTAATACAATTAAACTAAATTTTCTATATTTTTTTTACAATTTTCAAATTGGTTTAAAAATCACGTTTTTTTCACATATTGAAAGAGGTTCAAAAGCTTTCATCGTATTTTTCGAATGAGCCAGTGTGTTTGTGAAACAAAAATTTAACTGCCCTTCCAAAATAATCACTTTTGTAAAATACCCCTATGTCCCTTTTTTACATTGGCTCGATCCACTGTGCGCCGGTTCGTTTTTTTTTTCAATTTTTTTGTGTTTTTTTTTAAAAAATTTTTTTCACTAAAACAACCCAATCCAACACAGCCCAATCCGATCTATTCCAACCCAGCCCAAAACAATCAAAAAAACATATTACAACCCCCCGGGCACCTATGAGATACTATAATACCCAACTGTCGCAAAATGTGTAAAAATAATAACTTTAAAAAACAAAGAAAATAATGTAAAAATTAGAGTTGGAGTTATTGCACTTGATGCCTCATTTGTTTGCCATCCAAGTACTACTGGAGGTCTCATAATAACCTCCAAACCAACGTAAAGGTCACTGCGAAACCCCCAATAAAACTTATGAGACGTCTTTGGTTAGGTGTTGCCACAGATGTCACAAGGAGACAAACTATGGCACCGCCACATCCAGGTGTGCCACGTGGAGGCAGACGCGAAAGTCATTGTATTCCCATCTTCCAGTAAGGCCACACGAAAAACCCTTTCTAGGAGATAGCAATATTCACTGCATCCCGACCCGACCCGCACGATCATGCCTAGGAGGGCACTTTTTTTTCTGACTGCTCATCAGAGAATACGACAGCGCGGCGGGCGACGAGCAATGCAGTGTGAACAATAACTGCTACTTTTCCATTACCATAAGGTTATACAATTTAATTTTATTTTCTCTTTAGGCTTCGTGACCCACATGCCAGGCAAAAATATGCCCTGTCATAAGACAAGTCTCCAAAAAGTTCTAAAAAACGTCCGCTTCATCCGTCTCTGATCTTTCCTTGGGGACGCACAATAGTGTTGTTTTAAATGACGATATTTTTCTTTCGCATTGGATCGACTTTCGAACGCTGGAAAAAGGACACGGGCATTATTGGCGTAATATTTTTGCGAACCCTAAAGTGATTTCTCTCGGCGGGAGGGGTGGCGGCACATAAGAAGCAAAAAAGAGCCACTATACTTGTCGACTTCGAAAAATGATTTTGTTGCTTGATATGACGACGTTAGATAAATAGGTATTACTATTGAATTTCGTAAGGTGATTCCTGACCGAGTAAACTTAGAAATGTTTTGATGCATTTTGTATCCTGTGGTAACTTATTTATTTGCTTTGTGGGTGTAGGATATATGGGCAAAAAGAAACACTTATTTTTCTTTGGTACGTTTCGGACTATATTTGTCCTTTTTCAACCCTGAAAGGGAACAAAATAGATTTACTACACTGGTCAATATTGCGTTTATACACTAATTCTAAAACTAAAAATTTATAGTGGTCTATCACTTAATTAGTCTATCAGTATCTCATGCTCCTTGCGGTCACTGCTGCCCTATTGAAAAAAACACGCCATTAAACCTGAAATCGGCATGGAATTTTTTTTTTTGTGAGGTTATGTCTATTTTTCTCGAAAGCGCTTTGCGCTGAGGGGTGCGTTTAAAGCAAACAGCATTGACGGCACCCTGAGCTGGGACTGTCCACAGATCTTAACACCCATCCGTTTTCCACAACTCTGAACATCCCCAGAAAATTCCATTTGAACTCCCAAGATTTTAATAAATTAAAAATGCTTAAAACATTCTTTCACTTTCCCAACTATTTAATTTTTTGACCATTCTTAAAAATGTTTTGGTGAATTTCTTGGGTTGCGGTCAATTATGAAATAAATTATTTTTTTCTTAATTTTTGGGTGTATTTTGTTTTAAACCATCTTCAGAAAAATATGTAGCAATTTAAAGAAACTTTTTTTAAAAATGCATTATTTTGGATTTTTTGATAAATTACATAAAAAATATAAAAATTGTCCTTACAGATAAATATTGCAACTTAGGTACTACATCTTACCACTAGATTTGTTCCAGAACAACTATTTTTATGGGCAAAAATTTCGGTAGGAATATCGGATTATTGTCGTATTACTGTAAAAATCTCGATAATAATCCGATATACTGTTATTACCTACCGAAATTTTAGCCCATAAAAATTGTTGTTCTTGAACAAGTCTAGTGGTAAGATGTAGTACCTAAGTTGTAATATTTATCTGTAAGGACAATTTTTATATTTTTTATGTAATTTATCAAAAAATCCAAAATAATGCATTTTTAAAAAAAGTTTCTTTAAATTGCTACATATTTTTCTGAAGATGGTTTAAAACAAAATACACCCAAAAATTAAGAAAAAAAATAATTTGCAACATTTATCTGTAAGTACACTTTTTATATTTTTTATGTAATTTTAACACAAAATCCAAAATAATGCATTTTTAAAAAGAGTTTCTGTAAATTGTTACCGATTTCTCTGAAGATGGTTTAAAACAAAATAAACCGAAACAAAAAAAATGTAATTTATTTCATAATTGACCGCAACCCAAGAAATTCACCAAAAAAAATGTATTATTGAATATTGGAAATTTCGAGCCAAGAATTTCGCCCTTTAACGATGTAGCAGGATTTTCAGCTCATTCTTTCTTAAGGCCACAAAACAGCATAGATTTGACAAAACTGCTTTGCTATTTTTTTTTAAAGATCAAAAATAGATGACATTAATAATACCATTTCGAGTGAAATCGTGCAGTGTTCACCGTATGTGAGGAAAAGTATAACTTATTAGGAACGTAACCATTTATTAATGCTTCTTTAAAAGGTTTTGATGCTCGGCTTCATGCTTCATGGATTGCAATGTCTCGAAATTGAAAAGAATCAAAAGAAAAATCATTATCTAACATCAAAAAAATTACAAATTTCCGTATTATTTTTATCACTTGACATGTATCAATTTGTTGGCTGAATGTTCCATTAGATAAGTGGCCGGTGGCTATGCGGAACCTGAATTCCAATACTCCAATCGAACTCACTTCAGTTTCCTTGGGCCTACTAAATTACGTGACCTTGGCGTTTCAGAATTCCGGCAGAATATTGCTTACAAAGAAAAAAACCATAACTTTTTTTTCAAAATTTGGTGTATTTTTTCCAAAAAATAAAAAAATTCAAAATTGCTGTTACAGATTTCTGTATTATGAGGCTAAAAAAGGATTTTTGACTATTGTTAGCCGTGTTTATTTTATTTCGAAAATGAGAGAGTCCAGCAAAAAACTGTCTGTATACGGTTGTGAGGAATTCAAAAATAAACATTCCTGCCAAATTTTAACAGATTCCGTTTTCTTGTATCCGATATTCTGCCCGGTAAAGATTGGCCTAAAAACAGCAAAGCAGTGTTTTCAAATCAATGCCGTTTTTGTGGCCTTAGCGGCTCTATCCAGGCGCTGCGTGCATGAGGTGTCTTTAGTTTTTGTTTTTTAAAGATAGAGCAAAGAGTAAGATGTAGAAAATTCTTTGGCGGGGTTCTAGGATATCATAAATTATATCTCATATTTAAATAATTTTATATAAAAAAGGCTTTTCAAATATAAGCTTTTATAAAATATAAAGTGCACTAAAAATTAGATAATCATTTTTAGCATTCTGATATCACAATTATAAAAGCTATGGGTGCATTGTAGGAACTTTGGCCATTTTGAATCGATAAATATGTTTTGGATTATATTATGATTGTTCGCAAGAATCTGAATTCACTATAAAGCAGAGAAATGCAAGGGTAAGTAAATCCTACCCAACTCGACCCAAGCTAGCCTAACATTTATCTGATATATGGATGGACATTGTTAGTTTTAATTTGCGTCCATCGCTTTAATTATTATGATATCGGATTCCTTTTTAGTGCAATTTATATTTTTTAAAAGCTTGTATTTGAAATGATTTTTTTATATAAAATGATTTTTTAATTTTTAAATTTGTATCCTAATCATAGCGTGAAATTTTCAAATCTGATCAAAAATTCATAGTCCTCTTCCCCATAAACTCATGTATGCCAATTTTGATTGAAATCGAACAAACTAAATATTTTCCCCCTCCACGTTTCTCGTTAGGGGGAGGTAGGTACATCATAATACCATATTATTGTATTGTCACAGGAACTATAAACACACGCCGAATTTAAAGACGATCGGATATGTATAAGTCAGTTAAAATTGGTTAGCAAAACATGACAAAAAATCATCCATCTTAAATCCGCCATATTGAATTTTCAAATTCTGATCAAAAATTCGTATTCTTATCCCCAAAAACCTCCGTACACCAATTTTTATTGAAATCGGACAAACTTAGGTAGAGGGGGAGGAGGTGCCTAATAATACCATATTATTGTAAATTTGAATTCTTATTCAGAAAAATTTGGGTGGACATCTAGAAGTTAGTCAAAATTGAGTTGCAAGATTTGACCCGAACATACCAACATACATAAATAAAGGTGAAGTTAAATAAAAGCTTGTACAAAAGACTAATTTTTGTTTATGCAGAAGTTACAGACCTTTATCTAATATAAAGAGTTTTTGTACTGAGAGTAGTAGCAATTAGGAGGTAGCCTAAAGCCTGGTTCCAAAACCAGATACTGACTTCAACTTCAAAGGGTGGTTGGGGGTAAATTGGCTAAATATTATTAACGCATTATCGTAGATCACAAGAAAACTCTGCATTACAGCAACAATCTACAATACCCATATACCTTGTTCGTTATGTGTATCGGAAATACTTTTTCGAAATGTGACTTTTGCTGGCAACCCATGGACATTTATAGATAGCTGAAGCAGATAACACAATAGCCTAAAATACTTGATCGATCCACAAAATTACGTTATTATTTGGTTTTTTGTATAACGGAAACAAAAATAATAAAATTGATATGAGGGGGTAGTTAAAGTGTTTACCGTTATCGGTAAAATGGCTTGAGATTAAAAAAAAAGTTTTCAGAAAAGTTTGTGTGGGTCATCGGTTTACTTTTCGAGTTATAATTAATTAAAGGAACGCCACTGGAATATAGAATAATGTAATCCCCATTAGTTTTTGTAAAAACACATATCATAGTAAAGAACTAAGAACCAAGTAAGTCTAAAAACAATTATGTATAAATGTGACTGTAATGACTGGTATATTTTAAAATATTTCTACAAAAACTTAAGGTACAACCCAGTACAAGGCTAAACTCAGCACTGTTAAATAAAATTATATTTATCTGAAATATTTTATCAAAAGATAATTAAAAATAATATGATTTTAATATTCTTAATGGAGGTGAAATGGAATATTGTATGCGACTTTTTTACTCCAACATACCTCAATCTTAAGCCATTTCCCCGATGCCGGTAAATAATGTATTTAGTGCCCCCTACCTTATTAACAAAGTCCAATTTCTTTTAATTAATAAGATGAGTGATATGTTTTCCAAACGAAACCACTACTAGGTACCGACTATAGGAAAGTAGACAGTTGTTTATTTTAATTTTTTTGGCAGGTGCATACCCGATTCAACAACAATCTGTCAGCCTTGCGGGAAATTGTCGTAGCAAACATCATTGCAGAGTGTGAGACATATCCACCGACACGTTCGAGATTTCGGCCACTCAACCACTTAAGATTTAGTACGCCTTCCTTCCAAAACCGACGCTATGTTTGACACTGTTGACAGTTGTTACATGACTTAAATGTCAAATGCCGATCTGGACCAGAACCAGCAGTAGATGAGAGGCCGATCAGAGACAACATAATAACTTACGGAGACTAATAGAAACATAGGGCCGCGCAGAAACTACGTTACTTTAGCGCATAGCGCATTGCGGCGGAGAGTGAAAGTAATGCTTGTATTGTATGTAAGTAAACACCTACCTTGCCCCGTCCATCTCTTTCTATATTAACATAAAAGAAAGACAGAACATTTTTCAATGTCGAAATCTATTTCACGCAATTTTAATTTTGTACCTGCCGGTTTTTGCCACCGCTTGTCAAGGTCTGCCAAGCCTGTCAAGCGCTTTTTTTAGATTTTCAAAAGTGAGTTATTTTAATCAGTTTTGGTTGAAAATCGCGTGAGTTTATGGGATTAGCTATATAGTGTCATATAGTCAAATCAGGCTGGATCACTACCATTAAAGCTAGAGAGCATGGAACTATTTGAAGGGTGCCGAAAATTGGGGTTCAGAGTTTTGCGAACCAAATCCCTGAAGAAAATATTGTGATGATTTATACAGAGATAAACAAGAAGGTAATAGGTTAAAATGCAACCAAAAAAAGAAATAAAATATTTATAAAATCTGTAAGGCTTTTATACTGGGATTTATTCCCAATTAATAAAAGAAAATAACATAATAAAATGTTGTTACCTTTAATATTATAACCCCTTCTCCTATTTTAGATTTAGAGGGTCCGAAAAACTTTTCATAAGCTAAAGAAAGTTCTTAAGCTGCATGAAACAGTACAAAGTTGGTTAATTTTTATATAGAGCTAAAACCTTTCGCGAATGCATTGCTTTTTTAACACTAAAAAGTATGGAAGAATGACGCCTGTTAAGTTTTCCCATATCCTTTTATTATTAAATAAGTAAGTGACTGTAAAAAATTAACCAAAAGAATATATTATATATTTATTATGCGGCTGGCTGTACAAGTAGTTCCTTCCTGTAGCTACCGGCTGCGCTCGTGTCGCCGTCAAACAATGTTCTCCAAGTATAACAAAGTATCGGTGACTCTCGCGTAGCTATTTACTTTCTCTATGGGGCCGATATCTCGAAGGTGTCGTGTTTTTCAGAGGGTAGCAGACATACCTTAAAACTTAGATAGAAAATTCTACGGTTAAAAGGACGAGGCACCAAAATCAAATATTGGAAAATCCGAACCATCACTATCTACCATCAAGGTACGACTTCAAGGTACGAGCAAGCGGAGACTACTGGTCTTTGGGACGAGAGAGTTGTACTTCCGGATATAAAAGGAAAGCAAGCACCAAATAAAGGTAAATATCTATTTATTTATTATTGTTTACAGCAAAAATATTTGTTTTATCCTTTCAAATAAAATTCATGGCTATAAAATTATTATTTTTATCGAAAAGTGATACGACATAGAGAGGAGGTTCTCTCCAAAAATGGTGGGCGATAGAAGAAAACGGGAGCTATAATAATTTTTGTCCATTAGAAAAAAGGTCTTTGAGTCTGTTTTGTTTTTCCAGTGGCTCATATCTCGCATTCTAATCATTCCACAGCAATTATTTATTAAACGAGGTCGTCGGTATCGTCAGGGTTTAATATTGGCAGGCGAGATTGGTTGATTACCGATGGGAATGATTACTAGTTAAATGAAAAGAGCTATGCGCGCAGAAACTGGCTGAAAGAAATTTTGGCAAAGTACCTACTTTCAATTTTCAGCGCTAATTACTTTCTTTCATTCCATCTTAAATTTTAAATTATAAAAAAGGCTTAATAGAAAAGTAAAGTGGGTGGTCACAGGGGGGTCGCCCCATCTTTGCTTTTTAGTGCGACGCTTTAACGTTTAATTTAATTAATTAATAAACGTGAAAAAAATGTATTTTTTAGTATAATTTTCTCCCAATTTATGACATGATTTTGGCCACAAATCTATTAGGACTCAATATGTATTGAAAAGATTGTCTTCTTTTTCTTTTATAGAGCATGTTCTCTGTTCTGATGATAAAAACATACTCTATATAATTGAATTAATAACTAATAAATTTTCTATTTAAGGCTATAGTTTCTCCCCAGATTTTATGTAAAAAAAGGACAACTGGCAACGCCTTGTTCTTTAATTTTTTCTTTTGTCAGAGTGCACAGGAAAAACTAAACATCAGAATTAGCTGAAATTTTGCCGGAGTAATCATTTTTAAATGCTTAACAAAAATATATGAAGGATTTGTGCTGTGCTGTCATCTATCCCAAAAGCCTCAAAATAATTGCGGTTTAGAACAAATCCGATTTATAAAAAAAAAATAGAGAAATACTCACAATTTCCTTTGGATTACATTTTTCCTTTTTATATTTCCTTGCTTTAGCGAAAATAAAAACTAAATTTCCTTTTTTCCAAAAGCCTGTGCGCTCCGGAAAAGAAAACCGATCAATCACAATCACACTTCATTGAATTTGGGAGACACACGCATTTCAAGTGTTGGCCGATAGATCGCAGAATTTATACGATTCCATGGTAACTACAGGTGTTTTGTCAACAAACTTTAAATCGGGCCGCAGTGGGACAGAAGAGTATTTTTACGTTTTCCGACAGAAAACCATTCGCGGTTATGTTCATCTTTCAAAAGTGTGTTTTCAAAAACATTGTTCTAAAACAAATATGAAACCACTCCGCGTGTGCGGTCGCCCTCCGAAAGAGGCCTAGAGCTGCGCGGGCATTACCCCGAGTCTATCAAAGAACCAAGAGAACTTTACTGTCTCGCTGGGATTACTAGGAATTTGCATAGAAACATTCGGCGCGCATAACCCCACATAATTTTGTTTTTATTTTGATTCAACCATTTTAGTCGTTGACGTTCCTGTTTAAAATAGAATACGATTATTTCGTCTAGCGCCAGTAGCCGATTTTTGAATCTGCATGCTTTTAAGTTAACCTGTTGTCGGTGTCAGCTAGCGGGAGTGTTTCCAATTCAATTATAATTAAAAATGCACCTGTAAATGTAACCCTAATCATTACACCTAGTTACTTTAATACGTAGTTGGGTAGCGTTTTTTTAGCAGGTAGTTCTGCAAAAAATGTTTTTCTTTTATTTTAGTATTTTACTTGGTTTTTTAGCAACGCAGAACGCGAAAAGTCAAAATAAGTAACCTAACCCCAAATTTTTGACCCGGTGCTAAAAAATCTCTGGTGTCCCACTGTGGATAAACATAAATAAGGTGTCCGCGTTGCCATGGAAAACAAATTTAATGACGTAAAATTTTGCAAAAAAATCAGGTCGACATAGTTAAATTGATTTCCCGTACAGTGTTGCTAAAAACAATTCCCCAAATTGTAACTGCGACCTTAAATTGCCTTCGGCGCTATAACATCGTCGTTGATTGTTGTAATTTTACTTGTATTTTAAGCAAATTTTTGCTGGCGTAACTTTTAAAACAGTAAAAAATAGCTTAAATAATAAAAATTTTGCCTGCGGCGTCGTAATGTCATTAATTGTTACAATTTTAGTTCAGTTTTAAGTACCTAATCTAACCTTACTTTTACTATATAATTTAGTCTTTTTTTTTGTACACACTAACCCAGCCCAAGACCTACTAAGCCGCTCCCCCATCCTTTAAAATAAGCTGCAACTTCCCCTAAAATCGTGACAAGTCCAACCACCCTCTTTTAATTGCTATGGGATGATTAAGAAGCGCGAATCCTTAGATTAAAAAGAGACAAGATACCTGACACTTACGGAGACTTTGGTTATATTATTATATGGAACAATGTTTACCTTTCTGTAGTTTACAGTAAACATACCAGTGGCGTACCTACTTAAATATAAATTTACACATTGGATTATATTATTAAAATTTTACTATAATATGAAATCTGCAAAATAATTTAAAAAACATGCAAAAAATAATTCTGCCAATTTGAGCTTTGGAAGCTTTCTAACAATAAATATTTGTAGTATAATTTTACACAAAATAAATTTATTACAAAGTTTGTATATGATTTATAGCAATTTCAATTTTCAACACAATAAAATTATGCCAAACACACAAGAAACACAGTTCATAGCATTTGGAACATCAAGAAAAAAATAATATTACCTACTAGCTAAAAATTATGTTATTGTGTTTGTTAATTTCGTTATTTTTTGTGGTGATTAGCAGAAACTTACTTATACTGACTTTTTCAGTACACAATAAAGTCAATAATGCTTAGGGTATATAAAGACATCTGGGACAGACAAAAAGATTTAAATATCAATTCAAAGGGCAAGCGCAGATGGCAACGGCGGCAGTATAAATCAACCTTAATATTCTGATAAGAGGTAGGAATTCAATTTTCTTTCTTCACACTCACACTACATTTTTGCTTATTTTTTTACATCTATATTTATGACACTTAAAACATAAGTTTTTGCCTTAACGAATCTAATCAATTTAGAAGATCTCTCAGGCTTAGGAATGATATCAAAATATTCTTGTAAAATACTAATGCATTCAAAATGCCTTTTAGATTCTTTTGTCTCTTGTAACCAATTTTCGGCAGATTTCTTCAAAAAGTAAACAGTGTCCTTGAAAAGAAATTATAGCTTTTTCGGCAAAAAAAACCAAAAAGTCATCCGAGCCGTGTCTTAGTTCTTACAAAATGTGCCTTCCATTCAAAGTTTAGCCAATTCTGATGTTTCATTGACTCCAAAA
Organism: Oxystoma pomonae; assembly: GCA_963921995.1. Taxonomy (NCBI): domain Eukaryota; kingdom Metazoa; phylum Arthropoda; class Insecta; order Coleoptera; family Brentidae; genus Oxystoma; species Oxystoma pomonae. Next base: position 35,083,867 of record OY998164.1, read on the forward strand.
ACTATGGATATCACATGACCCGTTTTGAACGTCACTTCGACATTTCTTGAGTTGTCATCCCAGTAAACACCGTTATGTAGATATTATGTAAAATTTACATAACAGATTTACCTTGTTATGTAAATTTAAGGTCACTCAGAGATCACAATAAGGTAAAATTTAAGTCACATTAAGGTGCGAAAACTCTGCATAATGCCATGCGCAAAGACCACCTAATTTTTACATAAATGTGATGTATATAAAATGACATACCTTTTACATAAATATTAAATCCATGTTACGTAAGAGTTAAGTAAAAACTACGTATATTTTATATAACAGGTTTACCTTGTTATGTAAATTTAAGGCCACATAGAGGTCACAATTGTTTATTAATAAGGTAAAATTTAAGTCACATCAAGGTGGGAAAACTCTGCATAATGCCATGAGCAAAGCCCACCTAATTTTTACATAAATGTGATGTTTTACATAAATAATACATCCATGTTACGTAAAAGTTAAGTAAAAACTACGTATATTTTACATAACAGGTTTACCTTGTTATGTAAATTTAAGGTCATATAGAGGTCACAATTATATTATTCATTAATTTAGAGATCTTGTCAATACCTCAAAGTCCGCATCCTAATCTTGAAATATCTTTGCTCTTTATATATATAATATTATCATCCACTGTACAGGAAAAATAGTGACATTAGCGCCATCTCTACCTACTAGGAGGAAACTATTAAGCACTGGTAAATTCTTTCATTTTCATAATATTTTTAGCTCATTTAGGCGATACAAATAATACATAAAATGTTTTATATAATAGTTATGTAACATTTGAAATGTAAACTTACGGTTCAATTGACTATATAAAAATTATGTAAAATTGAGTACTTTAATTTGACGTAAATTATACATTAATACATAAAACATGTTATGTAACAAATAGGTAAAATTGTAAATGTAAACTTATGGTGCAAACTGATTCATAATATTTATGTAAATTTAAAAATTTTAATGTGACGTAAATCATGTTATATAGCGTTTACGTAATTTAGATAATATAAATATTACATAAAATGCTTTACATAATAGCTATATAAAATTTTAAATGTAAACGTAATGTCTAAATTGTTACATAATAGTTTTGTACATTTTATTACTTTCATTTAACGTAAATAATTTTATATAACGTTTACGTAAATTAGATTACTTAAATATTACATATAATTTTTTATATAATAGGTATGTAATATTTTTATTTAAAATTAAGGTCCCACTATTTATGTAATATTTACGTAAATTTTAAAAATTTATTTATAAAGTCATATTATTAACGCAAAGTTAACATTGCTTATGATGACTTAAATGTACAGTCAAAGTTTTGACGTAATTTCTATATATTTTTTTTATAAAAATATTTTATGTGAGATTTACGTAAATATGATGTAACATATTTTACATAAATAAATGAACCTTACATTTATATAAATATTAGGTTAAAGTCACAAGTGTGTTTACTGGGCAATGACAGAAAAAAACTCTACTTTTACTTTCTGAATTTCTGTGCCACTTTTACCCGCATAACCTTTTTAACTTCGAGCCTTGAGGCCTTCCTTGACTGAGGCCACGTCGGAGGCTCCTTGTCGAGTCCGTTTTATAAGGGCTTCCTTGAGGAAGTTTTGCCTAAGGACGAGTGGAGGAAGTGTAATAGGTGGCAACATTGTATTTGTTAAACGACACTGTAGACGTTTAATTTCGAGGTTATTCTTGTTTTCTTATTTTTTTAAAGATTTTTTTTACGTTTGAGAGCAATAAGCAGGGCCGTAGGCCACCCTATACCCTCAAATATACTATTAAGTTTTAGAGGATAATTCAAAATTCCCTAGAAAGACTTTAACTGTAGGTAGAATTTGTTGTTTTCGTTGTAAACTCTTTCGTTTCAGAGATATTTGCATTTAAAAATTTTTTTGAAAAGCACCCTTTACTACGTGGTAGGACGGTATTACCCTATAAAATTTATTTCTCAAAGATCTTTTGTAAAAGATGTTTGGTGAAACATTTTACAGTGTAATGTACCCTATTTTATCAAATATTTTTTCAGTCCTAAATTCAGAGAAAAAAAATATTAAATTTAAATAAAATTGCCTAACTTTTCTTAGATTAATGATATCTAACCACTGTTCAAATGTTTCCAGGGAATTTTTAATCACCCTAGCTAAATACACAGAAACAAGCAAATTACAAGTATTTGGTATATTAATAAAAACACTAAATAGTTTATGAGACGTTTAGAAAAGAAAATATCAGTAAAAGTATTTAAACATAAAATAAAGCTAGCCTTTCTTACATATTGGTACTAACGGCAAAGTAAATGCAAACATAATTTAAAAACAAAAATACTACAATTTTAATAAAACTTCTTATACTAATTATTTTAAAAATCAACTTGTCTTGCCTTTTTGAAGGCAAACATCACAAACAAATTCGTTTATCATTTGTGACATATCTAAGTTTTTTGAAATTTCATTTTCAATAGAGATAATTAAGGATTAAACGACTTACCGGTAAGGAAGTTCAATACAAATTATACGAGATTGGTTACATCCTATTAGATATACCAGGTAGTGATACTTCGTAGCACGTCATACGCAAGTTTTAGAGATAAGAATAATATACCGCCCCTGCAGCCTGCCTGATCTCTGCTAGGTACTTCAGTATACTTCTAAAGCTTTCCTGAAATACTAAGATCGCCAAGGGCGGTTTTACCAGTACTTAATATAAATGGGAGGCTGTCTAATAGGATGTGACCAACCACGTATAATTTGGATTGAACTTCCTTACAGGTAAGTCGTTTAATCCTTAATTATACTTTGATTGGGCACATCCTATTAAATATACCAGGTAGTTGTTTAGAGAATATGGCGACATTAGTTAAAAAGCTAAATAAAATAAGGAAACCACAAGTTTTAAAATTTAAATATGTTTAAAATATATTTCTTAAAATAATTTGCTAACAAATCTTGTGAAATTAAAGGTTTATTAGATTTTTTTTCTTTAAAAGCGTATTTTTACAATTCGTGCGCGCAATACCGTCTTCACTTTTCGCATGACAGCGCAAGAAATATATTGAAGTACCTAGCAGAAATTAGGCAGGCTGCAGGGGCGGTATGTTTTTCTTATCTCTAAAACTTGCGTATGAAGTGCTACGAAGTATCACTACCTGGTATATCTAATAGGATGTACCCAATCGAAGTATAATAGCCAAATTCCTTAGACGTTCGTGACCAATTGTCGACATAAAATAATTCTTGATAATCTTTAATTTGGGAAAGATCCTCTCACCCAGCGGTACAGAAATTGGCAATGTTAAAAAAATTCTTAATGCTATAGTGAAATTAGGAAAATATCAAAAGGTAACATTTGAGCAGGAAATAGATCTCTCAATGAAGTAAAAGTTTTGTCGTCCTTTATTATTTGTAGCTTTAGCTCCAAGTCAAAACATGCTTTTCTTAAAGAGTTATCAGTCATTTTATAAAATTTATAGGAATAAGAGTCTACTATCAATTTTTTCACAATCTGTGTAAATGGTCGTGGTCGAGCAAAGGCGCGCAGCCGCCTTTGCCGACGGGCACTCGCGTGCGTGGCACGCGCTGCACCCCCGCTAGGGACGGCCCTGGCAATGAGCAGCCAAAAAAACGAAAAGGAAAATAAAGTTCCTTACTCGAACCAGCAAAAAGAATATTTGTGTGGTTTGGTCCAAAGATTTCCGATTCTAAATTTAAAAAAAAAACGATACTGGTAGTTTGGCCCAAAAACAGAGAATCTGGGAAGAAATCACTGGATATTTCAATACCAATTTCAACAGTCGCACACCTATAAACAATTTAAAAAGTTATGGGATAATTTAAAACAGAGGTAAGTAATATACTCCAGCACTAACAGCGAGGAATAAACCAATCTAGCTAGGGATGTACAAAATACTTGGAAGAATGTATATAGAATATAAGTGGAAGGTGTACAAAATTTGGACATTCGATCACCTTGCTCAAGGGCCTATCATTGTTTCACAAAATCAATTTATATGTGACTATGTACTTATAGTAGATGAGCCAGCGTCCAAACGTCCGTGGGCGTTAAAACAGTACTTTAACGCCCGCGGGCCTTAAAACTTATTTTAAGGCCCGCATGTGTTAAATTTACGGTTTTTTAAAATTATTTATGAAAATCAGTCATTCTATAGTTTTTTGTAATACTCTTTTCTTGAATTTGTAGACGAAAAAATGCAAATTTTTGTTTCAATAATTTTTATTAAACGAACGAAACAATAAAATTATCTATAGTAAAAAAATAACTATAATAATAATAAATAACTATAATAACTCCAATGGGAAGACGGTTTGTGTTGTTTCACTTTTTAGTTGAAGTATGCAAGTAAGGCGTCTTCTTTTACGATTAGGTTGCTTTACGGAATATTTTTACCAGTACACCACAAAACATAATCTTTATAGATTTTTTCGTATAGTTTTCTTGATTTGGCCGGCAAAAAGATTCATCTTCGCTTCTTCAGCGGCCTCTAGTATATCTCTAGAGATTACTTTTTCTTCAAATTCCATAATATTTTACAAGAAAAACGGTAAAAATAGCGACTAAACCACAACATTATTTGTAATGATGACTTTGTTGATATGGTTGCTAATGACAAGCAACTGTTTGTGTCTCAGATTGCTTGATTGAGAATGACAGAAATAACCATACAACATATTTTTTTTCCAAAAATCATGCGGTTGTGCATAAAACATTATATGTATCTCAGTCATAAAAGGCATGTAACACCCTCAGCGTGTAAAAACCCTCGCCTGGCGGCTCGTGTTTTTATTTCCACGCCGCGGGCGTTAAACGTTTCCTTTATGACCTAGATACATAAATAGCTATTATAGTGTCTACGTCTAATATCAAAAAATAATGGACAGGCGATTTCGATGGTTGAATCTTCGTGACAGGCGGGCATATACTCACTATATTTTATGAATTTTGTATGTTACTGTAACAAAGCTACAATTTATAGGAGAGGTCCATGCATCTATTTCAAGGCACTATGCAAAAGGACTGGCGATTCTGCTAGTTACAAGTGACTGACAGGCGAGAATTTTCCTTTAAAAAAAGTTTTTTTTTAATAAAAATTAGGTACCTTTTACGTTAACATTAAAAAAAAAATTGTCCAGGCAATTTTCTTTTTAAAAGAGCTTTTCATCAAGGTGCTACAAGTACTATCATGCGTTTAAAAAAGTTAAATGCGGTTGTGTTTCACCCTCTAAAAGGGGTAAAAAATAGTAGTTTTCAGAACTGGTGGCTAAAATAGTGCTTTTTTTACAAGCATTGGTTTAAATAACGAGCGCAGGGAGGTATTTAAAAACACGAGTAAAAAAAAGTACAGTTTAAAAAATCCAATAAAAACAGGAAAATACTTTTAAAAATCTCGAACGAAGAGCACTTCTCGCAACACACCATCTTCACACCATAAATCAAGGCGGCTGGTAAATGAAATAACAATGGTTTCCATAGCGATGTGCATTTTTACTCGGTGAATCTTTAACAGTATGATATTTGACGATGTTCTTAAATGATTTTTTCTTAAATACTTGGTGAAAACTGGCGGAAATGGTGTCAAGTTTTAGGCTAGAATAATTAGATTTTTTCAATTTTACCATTTTCCGCAATTTCTTTTTAATGTTGGGTAAAAAACGGACAAAAATCTTTTTTTGCACCCGTGATCAGAAAAAAAAGTTTTTTTGCATCGGTAACCAAAAAAGCCGTGCTTTAGTTATCTGCAGACAGTTACTAAAATCATGTTTTTGATGAAGGTATAAAAAAAACGTATTTAGAATGTCTTCACGTCTTCAGGCATAATGACATAATCAGAGCGTTTCATTTATACATCAGAAGTTAACCTCGTTTTCATAGAAACCATGACAGTTTGACATATGTCACCACGACGCAATTTTGTGCTTTTATCAGTTCTGTAAAATTCAAAATTTTCAGAATTTCATTCTTAAAAATAAAGACGCTAAGTCGCCGTACCTATCCCTTGTTACATCCGGTATACTTGACATTTTTTGGCTCACACCTCAAAGATATGTTTCTAATTAAATGCAGAGGACTAGATAAAAGTTCGCATCGATTTGAAAAATATACCATATAAATTCAATGTCATCAAAAAACAAGTTCCACATTGTCGGTTGCATTGCTCATGTTAAATTCCTCTTCACATGATGTAATCACACATAATTTTATTTAGTCGAGAAATCGACCTTCTGAAAATAACCGTAGTCGTCTAAAATGTTGTTCATTTCAAAACTTATCTCTCATCAGTCCGTCTCTGCCTGTGCCATAGAACTTCCCATTTTCTATCTACTTTCACGTGGTGACGAAAAAGAGTAGCGGATTTGTTTGTCAGCCACTCCTGCTGTGCGAACACGAGAGAATCAATGATATTTTTTAAAAACAGTTTTTAAATCTAAATTTACCGTGTATGAATCTAAGATTAAACTAAATTTGGGGCTTTATGTACAAACAATGTCGTTGTTTTTGAAACCGGCGAAAAACACAAGTGATTTGTGCAGGAATTAGTGTGTATTAGTGGATATATTGTCGCTGGATTATTGGGAGAGCTCCTGCTGCGACATTAGAGGTTAGATTTGCAAACGCGGAGTTGTGAGTTTGTTTCAGCAGGTATGTGCTTTGTAGGTAAAAAAGTTTAGGGCGCAAATGCAAACTTTCCCATGTAGGTGCAAATAGTGAATCATATTCCTGTTTATTGTATTATTTTTTTTGCTTTTCTTCTATTTTAGAAGTTTACACAAATTTCTTTAAGCGAGCTGAATTCTAACAGTAATTTAACTTAACTTTGGCTGAATTTTAACTGCACTTAACGTAAATTAATTTAGAAGGTTCATACACTAGGTGATTATTGTTCTTTGCAAAAATTTTGTTATCTAGCTTTCCCTAGAGGCCCTGTATACGATTTTTGACAGTTGGACAGGGACAGGACAGACAGACCAGAGGTGAGCAACTGGATCTGACAGTTGCTAGGGAAATGTTTAAAAACAAATTGTGTGTTGGCAATGATAGTTGGTAACCTCTGACAATCAAAAACGGTAAAAACACGTGCCTCGTCGAATTTGTATTGGTCCGTCATCCAACGGAGAAAGAAACTAAGATAAGTGGAAAGAAAACATAAAAAATAGCCGAATTTACGAGATAAGTGAGCTATAAGCAGTAACAAACATAAGCATTTAGCATGTACTTTGTTAATAAATAGCACATTATTTTCCATGTTTTATTGTAAGAAAAAGAGTAACAAAAATATAGATCAATATGAGTTTTTATATTTTACCTATTATTTATATTTTTAATATCTTCGCCTCTATATTCACTGTTTGTTTTTGTTTTTTTTGTCAAAACTTGACATATTTCACTAACCAAAAAAAAACAATCTTTCAAAAACTGTCTGAGGAAATTATAGAAAGAGACAACAAAACATTAGTCCATTTCATAAAATCGCTTTTACATGCAAATATGAAAAAACTAGAAAGAGAGGAAAATATGAGTTGCCCACCTCTAGTAAAACAATAACTGTCAAAAATCATATACAGGGCCTCTATTTCTTCTTTCTGTTTTTGTTTTAGTTCACAAGTTGTAAAAAATTAGCGTTCATCTCATGTTAAATTGAGTGATCGATTTTACTTAAGGTCGTATTTACAATCTGGGGAATTGTTATTAGCAACACTGTACGGAAAATCAATTTAAGTCTTCCATGGCAACACGGAGACTTTATTTATGTTTATCCACAGTGGGACAGCAGAGATGTTTTAGCATCGGGTCAAAAATTTGGGGTTAGGTTACTTATTTTGACTTTTCGCGTTCTGCGCCGCTAAAAAACCAAGTAAAATACTAAAATAAAGGAAAACCATTTATTGCAGAATTACCTGCTAAAAAACGCTACCCAACTACGTATTAAAGTAACTGGGTGTAATGTTTAGGTTGCATTTACAAGTGCATTTATAATTGAATTGGAAACACTCCCGCTAGCTGATACCGACAACAGGTTAATTTAAAAGCCTGCAGATTTAAAAATTGGCTACTGGCGCTAGACGAAATAATCGTATTCTAATTTAAACAGGAGCGTCGACGACTAGCAAGAGTTTTTCCAACCTCTAAATGAAGCTTTACTGACCTGTTTTAGTACTCAAGTATTCGTGTGTTTTTGAAACTGAGCTTCTAAAATCTATCCTTTGCACTCCAAAATTTCACTAATACACTTGCACATAACTATGGTTATGGTAGAAATGGTTGAATCAAAATAAAAACAAAAATATGTGGGGTTATGGGCGCCGAATGTTTCTATCCGAATTCCTAGTAATCCCAGCCAGTAAAGTTCTCTTGGTTCTTTGATAGACTCGGGGTAATGCCCGCGCAGCGCTAGGCCTTTTTCGGCGGGCGACCGCACACGCGGAGTGGTTTCATATTTGTTTTAGAACAATGTTTTTTAAAACACATTTTTGGAAGATAAACATAACGTCGAATGGTTTTCTGTCAGAAAACGTAAAAATACGCTTTTGTCCCACTGCGGCCCGATTTAAAGTTTTTTGACAAAACACCTGCAGTTACCATGAAATCGTATAAATTCTGCGATCTATCGGCCAACACTTGAACTGCGTGTATCTCCCAAATTCAATGAAGTGTGATTGATTGATCGGTTTTCTTTTCCGGAGTGCACAGGCTTTTAGAAAAAAGGAAACTTAGTTTTTATTTTCGCTTTCCAGAGGAAATTGTGAGTATTTCTGTATTTTTTTTGTAAATCGAGTTTTTCTAAGCCGCAATTATTATGAGGCTTTTGGAATAGATGACAGACCAGAGAAAAAATAATTTAGAATTTTGAAAAATCCTTTAGCATTTAAAAATGATCACCCCTCCAAAATGTCACCTTATTCTGATGTTTAGTTTTCCCTGTGCACTTTAGCAAAAGATTAAAAAATTAAAGAACAAGGCCTTGCCAGTTGTACTTTTTTTTTAAATCTGGGGAGAAACTATAGCCTTAACGGCGCAAGAACAATCCAGAGATAATATAAATTTGTCAATCGATTTCAATACGTCATCTACCACTCATTATCTATCTCTGGTTTCTTTACTGTATTCTCCTGTTCACAGATTGCGCCGCGAATCATTGGGGATTAGGGTCACTGGATCATAAAACCTGCGGCTGGGACCGCAGGTCTCAGGATCCAGTGACCTTATGAGGGATTGTTTATTTATCACCTAGGTGATCGAATTGAGAGCAGTGACAACTAGTCAAATGGTCATACACACAGACCACTTAAGAGTTCTAAAAAGTAGCTTTTCACCAAAGGAAAAATTATTAAATAAAACACAAAAACCAGGCCGACGAACTCCAAAACAAAACGACAAAACTAAGGTTATGAAGAATGTCAGGCAGACACACTGACATTGGTTAGTTGCAAATACAGTGAGTCGACCAATTTCGATGTTTGCATGGCATAAATTTTTTTTCCTGGTAAGGGGTGTTACCTAGGTATATATGCTAGATCTCTCTTAGCCGAATACATTTAGGAAAGGAGAACACTAGAAACTATGCCTAGGGTAAGCTCACAAAAAAAAGACGTGGGTGGTTAATTTTGATGGTGGCGGTATCTATAATATAACCATTTAAGTAATTTTTGATGCTAGGCATATAACTAATATTGATAGGTAACCCTTATAGTCCATGTTTTTACATTTCCGCATGTTTTAGCTTTAGAGGAAAATAATACTTAATTTGTTTTTTATTAGAGGAAGAGGATTACAAAGCTTATTAATACAATCTAGAGAGTTTTTGAAATTAGGTGTCCATTATTTGGAAAATTACAAATATTTCCAATTTAGTTTTACAGGTCTCTATAAAGGGTATTTCTGACTGTTTCTGACGTAATATGGACGCGGAAATTTTGAAACACCACAAAAGCTAAAACAGTTTTTTTCAAAAAATAAACAAAATTTTAAAAAAGTACCAAGATTTGATGGAAAAACATAGTCCAATAAACAATTTAGGCAAAATTTCAGGCCATTTGAAAGTCCCCGAAAGAAATAAACGGACCCAACAGCGTTGCCGGTTTAACGATGTAATTGGGCCGTTAAGGCCATAATTTCTCGCCAGGAAAAAATTCCACAACTGGCAACGTCTTTTTCCATGACTTTTCCAGGATGCCCAGGGAAAACTAAACATCAGGATTAGCTGAAATTTTGCTGAAAACATCAGGATTAGCTGTTCATAGAGACAGAATTTTTAAAAATTTTCAATATTTTTTTCTATAAAAAAACCTTTTTTGATAACCTTGTTTTCGCAGGTTTCAAACGCGAATTTAAAAAAATATATATTTCCCTGAGTAAGAGAAAAAACCAAGGTTCCTTTTTTCTAAAATTCTAGGCACCCCGACAAAGGAAATGATTGACAAATCAAAATCTTGCTTTCTAAACGTTTCTATTTCGTAGTTTAAAGGTTGTAAAATAACCTAAGAAGGTAACATTCGAATTAATGAGTTTTTATGTAAAACTATAGGCACTACAGCTCTCTTTAACAAATAATGAATATCCTTAAAGACAAGCAGCAATCTAACCCAATATGAAGTATTTATCATGCACTTTACCTCAACAATTAAATCTTTATTTTAAAAGATGAATGATATTCTCTATTTAAATTTTAGAAGTACCTAAGTGTATATGTGTCTGTAAGACGAGTGGTAACCCCCCTCGAAGGAGGTACTCCCCACAAAAAAAAAACAAAAAAAGCAAAAATTGTCTCAAGAAACCATAAGTACAAACAAACTCAACAAAAAGTACCTTATACCCACATAACAATTAAACATTCCGTAATGTAATAGTCATATACTTAGAGAACAAAGAATGTGATGGAACAGAACATTTTTTTAAAAGAATTATAGTAATATACCTGGACACCGACTATAATTGCATGGATATGATTTTGTGATTCAAAACATGTTCAGATGGTCACGAGATGGATATCCTAAGATATGGAGTGGATATATATCCACATGAATATCCACCAAATGTGCATTAGTCTTCCACTAAAGTGCAATTACAGAGTAGCCCATGGATATAGGTATATGTATCACCATTATGTTGATGTACTACTTGCGATTAGTTATCACAAGATTACCTGAAGGACTTTTTGCTGTCTTATACAATGAGCTTCAGGCTACTGCGAACATAGGGGGAATCAAGTCCAATTTACTCTCCGTGCCGTACGACCGAGGCGGGGTCGAAGCACGCTGCAGTGTTATCTTTTTGAAATTTATTTTATTTTGATTATTTTGTTTTATTTCTGCCTTGCTCGAGAAACAGATTGGTAATTTTGTGAAATAATACATTTTGAAAACTAAAAAAAATGGATGTCTATGAAGTATAAGTTTCGTTGTGTAGCGCCAAGAAACCATAAAACACCCACTGTTTTGAATGACGAGCAGGAAGTAAAAGATGTGATGATTTGCGATGCAGTGGAGGAAAATCGAAAGTTAACTAGCCACCAAATTGCCGAAGCAGTTGATACGTCTTCAGTCACTTACGTGTTCTCAAAAAGAATGGTTATCATTCTTACAAAGCGTCAAAAACTCATCAAATTTTTCCGGAGGACAACTATCGTCGTAAGGATTTTTGCGAAACAATGATGGAAAGGGCTAATCGTAATAAAAACTTTCTGAGATCTATTCTTTTCGCACATGAAAGCACCTTTCCATTATTAAATCGTCATAACCCAACACACGTTCGATATTGGTCGAGGGAAAATTTTCATTTGTATTTTGACGTACGAACACAGTATCCACAAAAACTAAATGTTTTGTATTGTATGGCAACACGTAATTGGGCCATTTTTTATTGTCGGCAATTTAAATGGTTTTAGATACTTGGATCTACTGCAGCAACATAGTGAAATTTGGTGAAACATGGTTTCAACAAGATGGTTGTCCTCCCGCTCACAATGTTGGCCTTGATTGATAATGTAATTTTGGAAAAGCTTTTCAAACTATCGCCCCTAACATGCTTGGAAACGTTAGAAGGGGTTTTTATAATAAGCTCCGATATTGTCTAGCCGAGCAAGGAGGACTTTTCGAACATTTGCTGTAATTTTTTTTTTGACTGGGAGAATCTTTTTGGTTTTTAGAATGTATTATTTTATTTTGAGAACTTGCTTTTATTTTGTTTTTTTTACTATTTTTATTGTAACACGTTGTTAGTGATAAATCTGAGCAGTTGAAAATAAAACGCTCTAATTTATCAGCGACAAAAAACAAGAAAATTACGTTATCAAAATTTGTGTATTTATTGACCAAATTCCGGTTTCATGGACTACACTACACACACTACACGAACGCAAGCCTGAGTGTTGGTTGTTCCACTGATGGTATGCGGTGTCCCTGCGTGTACGTACACTGGCAAATTGGACTTCTTCCGGCCTATCTACCTACAATAGATGACATTAAACTAAATTATAATTATAAATCATGTAAATCGCGTTCTTTTCATAAGATAGTAATATTTTCAGCGAACATGCCAAAATCCTGACAAAAACCTCGCAAAAACATTCTTTTTGGGCAATAAAATATAACTATCAAAAATTCTTAAAGAATATTCAACAAAAACATTCCTGTCATATACGCAATAGAATATTCCAAAAACAACTTTGAGGGAATATTCCTATAACATGAGTATTCCTCCAGTGTTATGTGGGTACCTTTTATTTTTGTTTTTAAGATGCAAACAATGTTACAAAATAAATCCTTAAAACTTTTACTCTTGATTTATACCAAAATTAGCGCAGTTTTTTTTATAGTTTAGCTTTTGAAATAGATTTTACATGATCCATTTTTAATACACCTATAGAGATGCACCAGTGCAAGGTCGTCCTAGATAACTACAATGGCCAGTATTTTCCAGGGGCACAAATCCAAGGAAGAGTTTTGGTGCATTTGGATTCTCAGACATCCCTTAGAGGTACTACACGTTTTTACAACTTAGTGGCGAAAATATTGCTTTCATAACAGGGCTGATTTTTAAAACGAGACCAGCATGTGATATACAAGCGCGAGTTTTAAACAATGTTTTTTTTATACCTCCATAAACAAAATGAAAAAAAAACATACAAAACACAAACGCAAAAATATTTCTTTTTTGTAAAGTTTTGAAAAAAATCTCGAAAAACCCTAAGGTTGGGTATATTTCCACAAGCGAATACCGTCAATAATTTCAGCAAAAAAGAGCGCTAGCTAATCCAGGCCTTTTCTGCACCCGTGTGACTACAAAAAGCCATTGTTTTTGTTGTTTGCGGACAGTGCCTAAAATCGTGTTTTTGATGAGAGTAAAAATAGTAGTTTTCACAACTTGTGGCTAAAATAGTGCTTTTTTATTTAAAAGCGCGAGTAAAAAAAGCACAGTTTAGCCGCGAGTTGTTAACACTATTTTTTTTAATACCTTTATCCAAAAATCCAAGAAAAATAGGAAAATACTTTTAAAAATCTGGGACAAAGAGCACTTCTCGCCACATACCATCTTTACACTATAAATCAAGGCGGCTGGTAAATGAAATAAAAATGGATTCCATAGCGATGTGCCTTTTTACTCGGTGGCGTTTATTGTTGCGACATTTTAATCTTTGACAGTTTGATATTTTGAAGATGTTTTTAAATGACTTTTTAGTAAATACTTGGTGAAAACTGGCGGAAATGGCTTAATTTTTACGAAAGAGTAATTAGACTTTTTTAATATTACTATATTCTGCTATTTCTCTTTAACTTAGTGTAAAAAACGGACAGAAATCTTTTTTTGCACCCGTAACCAAAAAAGCCAAAACCAAACAGTTACTAAAAATCATGTTTTTAATGAAGGTATAAAAAAAAGTTTATTTGATTTATAAGAGGGAGTGGGTTAGCAAAAGCCTTAAACAAAACCTTACACAGTGGGAGATTCGTTGAATAAGCTATGCACAACCATTTTAAAATTTTAATTATAAAAGAAAACCGTATTTTTTTCGATTTAAATGGTGCTAAGGAAAACCAAGCGAAGGCGGTAGAATATTCACAATCGTTTCAAAACATTACACACCGGGGTTAAAATTGGGCAAGCAAAAAAGAAGTTACGCAATATCTTAATTTTTCAGACAATTAACTCCATTGCAAATATTCATGTTATTCTTTTTAGGAATCAAAGTAAGACTCGTCTGTCACGAGCATACAAGCTGGATGGGTACCGAATCCTATTATGACAACGAAGAGAAAACGCACAGATCGCGGGACGTTCAGTACGAGGGAAATAACGATGTAATTAACAACGAAATCATGTTGTACGGTGGAAGTAAGTTGTTAAAGATTGCTTTAGTTTCTTTTGTAAGGGAATTTTTCTAATTTTTGTTTCTAAACACCCAGGAAGATCTATGCCTACTACCAATGTCAAAAAATACGGGCTGTCTTGAAAACTGGGCTTCGCATCGATTTTAATATGGGGGCAAAGTTATACTTGTAGATATTAACCAGAAAAATCTGAAAATGTTCCCTAGAGTCATATATATCTAAAACTAAAATCGTGTTATATGGAAATATTTCGTCGTACCAACAAACGCTTCATATCGAGATTGCTATGACTTCGAATACCAATGAAGGCTCGATATGAGTGTGCGCGAGTTTGTAACGTCGACTCACTTCATTTTTCTGGTCAGCGCCCTTCTAGCTGACGCATGCGCATTGGAGCGGTTCACTTGGCGATTAAGTCTCGTTCAACTTTTGCAGGGTTGCTGGCGAGACGCTTTTTCCCAGACAGCACCATTACATACTATGTACGTGCAATGTACGTACTGCTCGAATGTAACGAACGTACATAGTGCGTACAGTAAAATCCATTTTAGGTACAATGTACGTACATAGTACGTACATTTTCCAACCCAGGTACGTATATATAATACGTCCATGGTATGTACATATAATAAGTCCATAGTACGTGCTGGCCCTATGAGCTGTTGGCCGTTTGGTTATTATCGCACCGAGGAAGGTACGAATTACATTCATTTATTATTTATTGCGTACCATATTTTAATATTTTTTACACTAGAAAATAAGTCTTAAACTAATAAATAAGTATATTAATGAGAGTAATATAAATACGAAATTAAACATATAATAACAAAATATCTACCTGTAAATTCACTTGTTTTAAATAAATATAGAGAACACTCTGCCATGGCTACATTATTGACAATTTCAAAGTTTACGGCGTTTTGTGTTGAATAATTTTTCTTGACCCTTTTCTCCATTTCTGGTAAGCAGCAAGTGCGCTGATTTTTGTCTGCTATTTGACCTTCTTCCTCGCTTAATTCTTATTTACTGTCTGAAATTAGGTAATTACATAAAATAACTCTGTTCAAAAAAATAAGGTTGAATAAATTATATTTGCCACGCTCTCGAACCCAAATGTCTAAAATAATCAAAACAGAAAACTAAAGCTCTGTTCTCACTATGCAACTTTTCCATGCATCAAGTTTTCTAATAACAGGTTAAAAGAAGACACAATGTGCGTGTGTCTTCTTTTAACCTGTTATCAGAAAATTTGATGCATGGAAAAGTTGCATAATGAGAACAGGGCATAACTATTGCAAAATTAAAGACACCAAAAAAAAACCATTAGGTACTGCAAAGAAACGACTAGCGCACTACGGCATATTTACTGTTCAAAGAAAATTACGAAAGCTTGTGAACATGCCGGCAACCACTACGCGACGAGCCCATGACACAGAATAACGTGGTCGTTTTAGAGTTTTTTAACATGAAGGCGAATCATCCAGTGGAATCTCTTCAGCCTATTATTTATATCTTTCTTTTGGTAAACGGAAAAAATTCATGTACATAATAATACCCCGGAACAAAAAATGAAAAAGAACCCCGGAAAAAAACTGCACAAAATTAAACCCTGGTAATAAAATTGGTTTAGTAAAAATCAATACAGTTATTTAAACAACAAGGAGGAGTTGTTTACGATACTTTTTGTACGACTACAAATAAACGGAGACCAGAAAAATCAAACTTCAATTTAACTCATTTTTAATAATAAAATGTATAATATTCTATTTAAACTATATAATCAACAAAAAAAGGGAGACGTGACGGTTGCTATGGATGGTTGCAATTTATATTGTTGCGTACAAAAATGACGTAAGCGTCTGCAAAACGTTGTGCACACGGCGTGCGCAAAACCCCCTTTTTCAAGACAGTCGTATAAAAAATATTATTCTGGGTTGGTTTAGCTTAAGTTGGGTTGTATCTCGCTTGAGTTGGGTTTTTGGGTTTGGGTTAGTTATTATAATTTTTTCTTAGGTGTTGACTTTCGGGATTTTTTTCCTTTATTTTACCCACTGTTGTATGTATTTTTTCCCAAATAAATTTACAAAAAAAAGATACGTCGAAAAAATAACGCAAAGGTACGTACCATTGTGTACATACATTTTTGTACGTAAACTGTACGTCCCTTATACGTCCCGGTACATGGGACGAAGTGTGATGCATTATGGTATTTTATGGTTATATGGTAGATAATAACAGTTTCTTCCCTAATTTTTAGGTTCTGGAACAACCTCTTTATCCATGGGCCAACACATTTACCCATTTTCAATTCAACTGCCCCCTAATATACCGGGCAGTTACCAATGCGAAAAAGGCTCGATTATTTACAATATTATCGCGATTGTGGATCGACCAATGGCCTTGGATTATGAAGATCAAATGATTATTGTGGTCAATTCTCCGGTTGATTTAAATAGTTTGCAGAAAACTGACTTATTGGTAATTTTTTTAAATTATACTCACATAGGGTGTCCCAAAAGTTTGAGTCCACCCTAATATCTGCAAAACCAAAAGAGGTAGAGAGGTAAAATTTCACATAATTAGATGATTTTTAAAAGAGTATCTTTTTGGATGCTCATCATCGCTCCCGTCATTAAGAAGGCGGAGCTAGGGCGGCGAAGATACTTTTTTTTAATGAGATACTTTGTATATTTTTGAAAATTTATATATAGCTTTTCCTTCTGTTTCCAGAAATACCTAATATGTTACTTTTTTTTCTCTAACGGTTTTGAAATAAAATGGGAAAAAAACAAGAAAACAGATATTCGATGATTCTTTGTCTAAATTGTTCTTGTTTAAAAGTTTTTGTCATTTTATTTAAAAACCGTTATAGAAAAAGTTAACATATTAGGTATTTTTCGAAACAGAATGAGAAGCCCTATTCAAATTTTAGCATTCAAAAAAATACTCTTTTGTAAGCCATCTAATTATGTGAAATTCTACTTCTCTGTCGCTTTTGGTTCTGGATATATTAGTGTGGACTCGGATTTTTAGGACACCCTGTATATTAGGCACTTAGGACAAAAATACTGGTGATTCAAAGTGAAATGGTAAAAGGGGGTGTGGTCGCGGGAAATCCGCGGTCAGGTCAAACAAAAATGGTACCGCCAATGTCAAAACTCGAGATATGCGCACAAGAAACTATCGGTTAGCTCCACACAGGAGAATTTAATTTTTCGCGAGGTTACCGTTACCATTTTAAGATGGGAAAAAAGCATATAGGCAGGCAGGACCTCCTTGCATCAAAAAAAATTACAGTTTTTACAACTAGAGAATACAATTCTACGAGCGTTGGTTAAAAGAAAATATGAAGCAAGTTATTTAAAAATGCAAGCTAAAAAAAGCAGTTTAGCCGCGAGAGCGAAAATAACAAAATATTTAACATATGACATAAAAAAAAATAACAAAAGGATATGTATCAGTATTAGGAAATAAAATTTGCCCTTTTTGGTGCTTGAAGAGATAACAGCCAGAACTTAATATGGTAATACTAATAACCCTGAAAGCGGTGGGGAGGCGGCCATCTTTGAAAACATGGAAAAGCCTAAACATTGCAACAAATTTAGTACAATATCTCATAAACCACTCATAAGATTTGGATGAATAGGAACTTATTTTCAGTAGCATTGTATGATGCTTTTGCTCATTTATGACACATAATACAATTAGGCGTACTTCGGCGTATTTTTAATTTTTTTTAAAAATTATATAGCTTTCAAGTTTATGTGGTGATTTTAATAAAACCTTCCCAGAATTTCCCCCAAACCTTTACCTTTGTCCCAGTCTACTTTTTTTTATTAAATCCCAAGTGATTTTTTTATTATGGAGTAATTCATTGGCGGAGTCGGAATTTTTTTCGTTTTTATAGAAATTGCGACCTTCTGCCACTTCATGTTAAATAAAATTCTTTCTATCTTGTTGATTTTAACATCTGATTGCACTTTCAAAGGGATATGAAATGGGATTTATAACAAGTAGGTCATTTGGCATGGGTTCCCCAAGAACAAAGATTTAGTGGGTAACAAAATTGTAAAATATGAATTTGTTGTAAAATGGCGACACAAACTTTGGACCCATAGATTAGGAAGTAGTTAGGGGTGATTTTCATTAGACCTATTGGCCCAATCCTCTTGGCCATTTTCAACAGCCACTAGTCAAGTGACGTCATTGGATTTTCAACAGCCACTGGTCAAGTGACGTCATTGGTGATCACTTCTTGCAGAAAAACTTTGGGTCGCTCACTTCTTCGGGACTGGATACCACTTCTTCAGAAAACTGGCCTTCTACTTCGGAGAAGTGGATGGCATGTTACCAGTTAACGCAGAACACTCACACCATATTTACTGGTATAATTTTTCTAACCCTCTGTATAGTCTTATTGATAACTTTTTTTCAAATCACGTGTTAAGTTAGCAAAGGCATTCAATCTAGCACCAAATAAGTGAATGATCAGATATGTTAAAATGCCTAACACCTGAATCCACAATAAGTCCACAGCTACCACCAAAATTGTATAACCATTATAGCAAATCTTATACCCATTATAAAAAAATTTGTATTGTCCGAAATAGTGTATAAAGGCTATCATTTCTCTCAGTGTAGAAGCCGATTTTGGAAAATATATTTTTAGAAATCCTCCTCCTATTCAGACGAAAAAACAATATGCTGCTGGTGCTGTGCCCAAGGCCCCATTTCTATGGACGTGGAGTTGCCCAAAAAGACTTTGGTACCCAACGAAACAGTCGAAATAAAAATCAGAGTTGAAAATATGTCAAACAGCAATGTGGAGGGTGTTAGTCTCGAGTTAAAACAGGTAAAAATTTCCTAAAACTATACTTAATTCTTTGCGATTTACACAAAAATGTTGATCTCTTTTCTGTTGTTTATGAAAAATTTACTACTAAGGGTGGTGATACCCTCTTTACCTACCCTCCCCCACAAATTCGCACTTTGATAAATTAGTTACTAATATCTAAATTTTTGTTTTAGTTGTTAACTTTTAAAACAGATTCGCCAACTAGAGACGATAAGACAGATGGACACATTTTAGTGGATATAAAAGATTCTGGAGTGGGAGCACACGGAGAGAACGAGTACAATTTTAAAGTTGCTTTGCCTCCACATGTTACGTTGCCGAATTTTTCTCAGTGTAGATTGTTTCAAGTAGAATATGTTTATAAGGTAAGTAATTGATCAATTCAGGGGAATTATAGCTTTAATTATGGTATTGTATTATATGTACTTTAAGAATAATTTGATTGTTTCAGATTGTGGCTCACCTTGCAGGCATCACCTCTAATTTAGAAATACAAATTTATCCAGAAGTAGGTCACATCCCAATAGGGGGTCAAAATAACTTCGGTCCTCCAAGCAGTCCAAGCGGAATAAACCCCAGTTTTCCCTCTCCATATGGAGTTCCTCCCATAAGTCCTCCTTTTGGAGGTCAGCAAGTGTATCCTCCGATGCCTATCGCACAGAAAAATATACAGATGCCTTCTCCAAATATGGGATGGACTCAAAATCCCAGTGCACCTCCGTCAGCACCTTCGTTTACAAACAGTAAGCTTCTTGTTTGCTTAGTATAAATTTCAATGCATTGATGCTTGATCCTTTAGAAATCAGTTTCTTGTATTTTTTGGGACAGCAACCTAGCTAGGGAAAAGGCTAGCAAAATGAGTTATCTAAAGGTTTGGACCAGCTCAACTTCAGGTTTGATTTCTTATTAATTTGAAATTAAAATCACAATTCCATGAAAATCTTATATGAAGAATAAGAAAATTGCGAGTAAAAAAATTAGGAACAACTACATAAAAACCGTGTTATTTTGTTATAAATGCAACACGAAACCAAACGAGGATTGTCCAAATCAGACTTTCAATAACTGAAGCCTCTGTTTCGTTTTCGTTGGAACACGCAATGTATAGGTTAAGCAATTTTATCTTTCCCTTCCCTTAGATCCCAAAGCATACGAAGCAAGTCAAAATCAAGGATATCCTGGTTATGGACAACCTTCTTCTGAACAACGTAAGTTTAAAAATAAAAGTTAATAAATTTTTTTTTTTATGTCTGGTAAACCAAAAGATGTTGGAGATTTTAGAATGGGCTTCAACATGCGCAAAATGTTCAAACCCGATGGCACCATTTTGATACTACCCTGCTGAAAAAGTCTCCTCAAATCTCATAGAGATTATCATCGAATCTCGTATGTGTTTTAAGAAGATTTGAGGAGTTTTTAGCCATGATTTCCCATAAAATACTATAAAATATTTTCGATTCTTTAAAACTAATGTAGAAGAACTGATCAGGTTTTAAGAGAAAAATTATCCGTCTTCTGAAATCTCCTCGAACTTTTAAAAACTCCTCAAAACTCATAAAATATAGTATGAGATTTGAGGAGACATTTTCAGCAGGGTGGGCAAGGAAAAAAGATTTTAGAAGAGAATTCTAAAAAGATTCAAATTTTATATTTTGTTCAATTCTGTCCACATGTCCAGTTTTTTTCAATTAATGGGCAAAAACAAGCTATGTTAAAGGCTCTAGCGCCATCTATACTAAAACACACGAATTAACAAACTGTCCATGCCATGCTTTACCTAAACACCAGCAATAACGTTGAATGAATTTTTCAACACAAAATAAAATGTAAACAAACATTTTTAATATTGTTGGGTAAACAGAAATTGAGTTGAAAAATAAGCAGACACAAAAAATAAACATGTAATAAGTCAACAAGTAAGGTGGTGTCAGTTGACAAAAAAGAGTTTTGACAATTTTATTCTATGGTTTGTCTCAAAATGGCTGCGATTAATGCGTCCCACGAAATTTGGATGCGCAGTGGTCCATTGCTCATTCTAATATCTTCAAGATCTTTGAGTAAACCCTACTTTGATTCAAAAGAAATTGTGATTTATCGGATTCATAAAATCAACTTATTGGTGGTATCGCTATCCGCAACCGTAGATATCCCTATATCGAGTCGACCAATTGGCAATATTCGGGGCGGATATTTTGGTACGCGTAAAAATATTGTCAACCTTTTCTTATGACATTACTGATTGTTTACTAATTTGACAGTACAAATATTCAGTTCTCTTTCTTAGAATTAAGGTACTGAGAACCTAGTAAACAATTAGGAACATTTGGTTAGAAAAGGTGGACAAGGTGCAGTTTTAAATTTATGGAGAATGCGTGACGTGCACCAGCTGGTCAAAATGACATATTATTCTTTACCTCTCTGGAAACTACATAATGGCCATTTGCACCAACCGAACTCTAGCATTCAGCTTGCCAGGTATCACTTAATTCTAGGTAGACCATAAGGTGCCTCCTAATTCGAAATGGTTTACTGAAGAAGTTTCTGACACATCCCTAATTAGGTATGATTTACATTTGGCATCGTCGCATTTTTGTGCCTAACGAATTTTTCTTGTAATGAATCTTTTATAGCATCAAACTATATTTTAGAAATAAAGTTGTATATTTTTACTCCTGTCTATAACTTCTTGGACAAAAGAATTCCCATTGCACTATTAGAAGATCGAATTATACTGACCGTGTGGTCTCCGCACCCACTTATTCGGGAATCCATGTGTATTTGTACTACACCAGCAGTCTCAAAAACGTTGTCATAAAGTACCCAGTGAAGGGTTTATGGTGGATTTATATTGTTTGTTTCTTATCCAGGGCACAATAAAAACTGAAACAGCTGACATATGTAAAATATTTATTATTCCTGCTTACAGCATGGATTAGCCAGAGTTCATCATCAAACTCCTTCACATCGTTCAAAATGTTGATTATTGCGCAAAAAAATACCAAAAAGCCCTCAAAATTATTTTTCTAAGGTTAGCTTTACTATAGCTAGACGTTAGGTAAGGGTTGGGTGGGTGGCAGTTATTGTTTCCACTGCATTGTTCGTCGCCCGCCATACTGTCGTGTTCTCTGATGGAGGTCGGTTCGAGATGCAGTGGATATTGCTCTCTCTCCTAGAAAGGGTTTTTCGTGTGGCCCTACTAAAAGATGGGAATACAATGACGGTGGCGTCTGTCTCCACGTGGCACACCTGGATGTACCGGTGCTATAGTTTGTCTCCTTGTGACATCTGTGGCAACACCTAACCAAAGACGCCTTACAAGTGCTATTGAGGGTTTCGCAGTGACCTTCACGTTGGTTTGAAGGTTATTGCGAGAACTCCAGTGGTACTTGGATGGCAAACAAATGAGGCATCAAGTGGAATAACTTTCTATATTTTGAAGCCTATATCATATTTTTATGATCTGCAGAAGTTTTAACCTCTAGGATGGTATGAGCTCCAATTACCGTTCTAAATATCTTAGTAGATAACGTCGGCACAAAATTTTCATAGCTTACAGGAAGCAGTGCAAGACCGGCTCCGGAAAGGGTGCTGACCACCACTTATCACACCACAATCTAACATCTAGGTAAGGTTTAGGGTAAGGTCCTAAGACGCTTAAACCATGGAGGTTCGATAAAAAGTACAAGGTCACAATACCAGAACGGAATGAGTGACAAAGGGAAGAACTCCGAACGGAATTAAGCAGAGAGGCGACGATCTGCTACACGGATGACTCTAAACTGTCAGCCAGCCAGATAGCAGGCACAGGAGTGTACGCGGAAAGCCTAGAAGTTCAGGAAAGTTATCCGCTTGGAGAACACGCTACGGCATTTAACACCAACAATAACAAGAAAACAGGTACAGAGTGAGCCCAATAAATGGGCGAATAATGAACTAAAGACGTCCTGGAGGCAAGAGTCAAAGTGCAGACAGTCCAAGCTTCTATTCGTGAATGGTTCGAATGTACCCAGAGGTAAATGGCTCTTAGGCAAGACCCGAAAGGACATTGGACTGCTGACAGGGATGCTGACTGGGCACAATCGGCTGAACAAACATCTGACGCAAATAAGAGTAGCAGGAGATCCCGTGTGTCCCGCTTGCGGGCTCTAAGAGGAATCGGCGCAGCACTTGATAGCAGAGTGTGATGCTTATGCCAGATCAAGGCAGCTGAAGTGGGGATTTCCCACGATAAAGGAAGAAGAGCTGTATTCGCTCAAATGGGCCGTAAAGAAGAAGACAGGGAGGCCCGTAGAGAGCGTTGCAGCGGAAGTAGGGGCATAGGGGTAAGGAACGGGGTATGGCAGAAAGGGCCCATGAAGAGGCCTAATTGCCAGGCCCACGGGCCGCTCCTATACTACTACTACTACTAAGATTTAGGGGGCCGATATCGACTCCCTAGATTTAGGGATCACCTAGAGTGTTTAGGGGTCACCTAAATACTGAAGCAAATGAAAAATGACCTCTGCCTAAATAAATAATAATAAATAAATTGGTTGGTGCAAACGGCCGTAAGTCCATTCTTTATATACAGGGCGGTTTTGTAAATTTATCAGATTTCTTTCGCCGATTTCATTGAGTTCGATGAGTCAGGAAATTAAAAAAACGCGATAAAATTCAGCCAGAATTTATCTATAGCAAAGATTTTCGAACAGTTGGTAGAATCAATCAGGTAATTTACGAACTTGATTGTTTTCATCGGTGAACTCTTAGCGCAGTTAACGAGGATATAAGCTAAACAGTCGAGTACGCGAGCACAAGCTTCCCTGGGACCATATTCTTGACCTGTGAAGGTATTATAATTTTAATATTCTTGACCGATCAGATTCATCCAAAAACCGTCACGGCAAGCGAACAGCTTCTATAGTCCAATTTTTTGATGAGCGGACTGACGTCATTTTTGCCTATGAAAACGTATTTCTTTGTTTTCAACAGTTCGCATGTCAATTAATTTGTTGTTGTGAGTTTGAAGTAACAGTTGAAACAATCAACGACATGTCTTTTCTTTACATATTTATTGTCGCTGTCTAAAACAATGTATCAAATAGAGATCCAAAAAAATGACGTCAGTACGCTCATCACAAAATTAGACTATAACTATTTTATATTCATTTAGTCAGGTTATTTGTGATGATTTTGTTTTTCTTTACCGGGGAGCGTTCACTTCACAGAAGTGAACGTTCTTGCGCTTGAGATTTAAGAATTCACCCCAGCGGCCTAATTCTTGAATCACTCGACTTTTAGTTGTATACGAATCACATTTCAGCAAAAAATTGTCGAAAAAAGAGTCAATTGTCCAAGCTTTTATTTAACTTGCAATGTATGTACACAGGCTGTTCCAAATTCGATGCTCACCATGGTGATCTCCTAAATGGTAGGAGATACGAAAAGGTTTAAATTAGGGCAAAGTTGCGCAATTTGACGCTTTGCTCAAAACCAAAAAAAAGTTTACAAATTCCTGGTAGTTCCGGAAATAGGCGAAAAAACCCGAAATCTTCTTCTCTTAAAAAATCTTAAAAAGTACCTGTAGAAAGTTTTAAGCGATTTTTGACAGCTTTAAGAATAAGGGCACGGGAAAATAAAAACTAAAAATGAAGATTTCGGTGTTTTCCGCCTATCTCGGGAACTCTCCGGAATTTGTTTTTTTTTTAGTTTTAAGCAAAGCATCAAATTGCGCAAATTTGCCCTAATTTAAACCTTTTCATATCTCCTACCGTTTCGGAGATCCCCATGTACAGTTCACTTTTTGATTGATTTTATGAAAAAAATATACTCTTTTCGAAAGTTATATTTTTGTGCCTTCCCTAAATAGTTAATAGGGACTTATCGGTACATAAGGTCGGCATAGCCTGACTTGGCACTAGTTCTGACAGTTCCGCACGAAGGTTGAAAAGTTTCTGATATTTTTGTCACATACACATGTCATCTAAACATGCTCATATTTTGACAGATTAAAGTTAATGCCGTCCTTTATTAAGGCAGGCACAAACATTATGAAAGTCGACACTATTTTGATAGCAAAGATGACATATTTAGACACCAACAATGTCAGAATCCTTTTAAAGTAAGTTCGTGCAGAATTGTCATAAATAGCGCCGTCTTTATTTCAGTCAGGCTATGCCGACTTTATGTACCGATAAGTCCCTATTCTGATAAAAATTAAAATCTTCTATATACGCCCTACTGTCAAAACCTGTCAAAAATATGTAATTTTTTCCCAAAATGTAAAAAAAAAATAAATAAAAAATAGGGCTTATAGAGCATTTCATATATATGTTTGTATATAAAAATAAAATTAGTTAAAGAAAATGCTAAAATCATGTCGATTGTATTGAACGTCTTTACACCAAGATTTTTCTATAAACATAAACTTCCAAAAAAATACAATTATGTGCTAAGTAGGTAGTCTTATTACCTATCAAACGACAGTAAAAAAGTTTTGACTTTTTTATGTTTATTAAGTAAAAATAAGAAATAACCAAATTTCTGCAACATAAGAAAAATAATTTTTTGAATGATCGTAATACTGACTAGTACATGATGCTTTGCAAGATAGAAGCAGGAATAAGGGTAGTACCTTATATAGTCAATATTTGTTGTTATTTTATTGTATATAAAAAGATGTCTTTCAGAGAGCTCCTCTTATTTAATTCCGCCAGAGGTTACCATTTCAAATCTAGTCGAAACTTTTTTACTGTCGTTTGATAGCTGATAAGAGTAACTATTTAGCAAATAATTGTTTTTTTTAGAGTTTAGTTTTATAAAAAAAATCTTGGTGCAAATAAGTTCAATACAATCGACATGATTTTACCATTTTCTTCAACTTATTTTATTTTTGTATGAAAACTATAAGTGATGCAAAAAAAGTTGTAACGCTTTTTTATCGAAAATGTTGTCTCTCAGGTTCCCTGTCGCTTTTTCGGGAAATGTATTTTTTAACTAACAGCATTAAAATTCAAAATGTGACAATTTTTCCATTTTTTAAATATTTAAATTACGTTTATAAAAAATGGTTAGTACTACAAAAATGCTTATGTGACTTTTTTTGTCTAGAATGGAATGCTCTAAAAGACTAACGAGGGAAGTGGAGGGGAAAAAGATTTAGTTTGTTCGATTTCAATCAAAATTGGCATACAGGGGTTTTTAAGGAGGGGGATTATGAATTTTTAATCAGATTTGAAAATTTCAATATGGCGGATTCAAAATGGACGATTAAGGTTACAAATCTAAAAATTTAGGGTGTGTGTTCAAATTTGGTATGCGTTTGTAGTGCCGGCGACAATACAATAATATGGTGTTATTAGGTACGCACTTCCCTCTAACGAGGGAAATGGAGAGGAAAAAAGATTTAGGTTGTTCGATTTAAATCAAAATTGGCACACAGGGTTTTTTTGAGAAGGGGATATGAATTTTTTATTAGATTTGAAAATTTCGATATGGCGGATTCAAGATGGACGATTTAGGATACAAATCTAAAAATTAAAAAATAAATTTTTATTAAAAAAACTTTTAAAGAACAAGCTTTTATTAAATGCATTTAAAAGCAAAAAATAATTTTTTATCTTTCTTATACCATAATAAAAGCGATGGGCGCAAATTAAAAATTTTAAGTTTACGGTGATAAAAAGAGAACTACAAAAGAAGAACTAAATTCTTCTTCTATTCGAATGATAAACATAATGCTCTCATCTAAAGAAGCTGGGAACGGGTGAGATTGTCGTGCTTTCCAAGCCTTTGAAAATGTACTTAGGTTATAGAGTAATACAACTGTTTCTTAGGTGAATCGTCGATGTGACCGATATACGATACCCAGCCACTGACGATACCTAAAGTTAAAATTTTTAATTTGCGCCCATCGCTTTTATTATGGTATAAGAAAGATAAAAAATTATTTTTTACTTTTAAGTGCATTTAATAAAAGCTTCTTCTTTAAAAGTTTTTTTTAATAAAAATGTATTTACTACTTCAAATACCAAAAATAGGTCCAAAATTTAAATGTGTCATTTTTGGCAGGAAAAATAAAACGATTCTTGACACTTAGATATCATTTTCGCTCGAATTTGCATCGAGTGTGTAGAAGCAATCGATGCAAATCTGAGCGAGTATGACATACGAACGTCAAAGCTTGCGAAAAAAAGCGATCACTAATGTAAAATTGTAATTTTACAGCAAATTTAATTAAATATTACAGAATTTCAGTACGAGTTTAATGTTGTGTGTGCGTTAATAAGTGGACAAGAGAATATTTGCACCTTTTTTCGTAAATTTTTTGCGAAAATGTGGTCCGTAAACGACTGAAACTCGAGCGATTCAAGAATCGGGCCGCTGGTCTAAGGGTGTGCTCACCGGTCAATTTACAAACTTGGCCACACTATACATTTTTTTTTTTGTTTATTTTTAGCTCCTCCGTCCTATGACAGTTTGAGTCCTAAGTGAAGCTTTCACTCCTCGATCGAAACATCCTCAAAAACTATTCTTTACAAATCTTATTATATAAAAATATCTACCTATGCTGCACTAGCTTTTATTAAACACAAAATATTTTTGCAATGAAAAATATTTTTGCAATGAAAAATATTTTTGCTAGAGGAATATACGAGGAATATATGGTATTGCGAAAGATAAATAAGTTGGGTTAAGTTCGAAGATAATTCATCCTTTGGAACCAACTAATTGCTTCCTGATGATGCTCTACGATACAACATGATATAAAGTGCCCTTTCAACGAATCGGTATCGGTATATCTAACGCGTTCAAAACAAAGCCAAAAGACACTACATTTTTCACTTATTTACGGAGGGATGTACGTACCGTTACAACAGTTATAACAGCGAGTCTTGTTCAAAACATGGCATAGACAAGTGAGAAATATAGTAGAGACATAAAGCTATTTGTAACTCATCGCGGTATACATATCCCCATCTAGCGAAAACCAAGCACATTAATTGGTCAGAAAGTTGTACCACGTTCGAAAAGGGCAGATATATGCTAATCCAAGGTGTTCTTGAACGCAATAGGGGTTGAGATGCGTTAGGTATCACGTATCGTTACGGCACACGTATCGTATCTCAGCACCTATTGCATTCAGAAACACCTTAAATTAGCATATATCTGCTCTTTTCGAACGTGCTACAAGTTTCTGACCAATCAAAGTGCTTGGTTCTCGCTAAATGCGGATACGTATACCGCGATGAGTTACAAATAGATTTATGTCTCTAATGTCTTTTCGTTTTGTTTTAAACGCGTTAGGTATAACGATACCGATGCGTTGAAATATTTGCTTTAAGTAGCGACATAAAGCTATTTGTAACTCATCGCGGTATACGTATCCGCATCTAGCGAGAACCAAGCACATTAATTGGTCAGAAACTTGTACCACGTTCGAAAAGGGCAGATATATGCCAATCTAAGGTGTTCTTAAACGCGATAGGTGTTGAGATGCGTTAGATATCACGTATCGTTACGGCACACGTATCGTATCTCAGCACCTATTGCGTTCAGAAACACCTTAAATTAGCATATATCTGCTCTTTTCGAACGTGCTACAAGTTTCTGACCAATCAATGTGCTTGGTTCTCGCTAGATGTGGATACGTATACCGCGATGAGTTACAAATAGCTTTATGTCGTTAGTGTCCATTATGATATATACCTATACCTACCTACCTATTGTTATACATTTTGTATGTACGTGTGTTTTATTACTATTTATAAAATAAATATGTCAAATCATTATGCAGACATTTTAATCGCCACCTCCTTTATTATTATGATCAGTAATGGCGGTCGTCTAAGGACTGATTGTTATTTTTTACTCAAAATTTACAAAAATTGAACCGACCGTAAAACAGTGCACTAAAAAGTATAATACATATATTGTAGTAGAATACTAACAGACGCTGACATCAAAGTTTTTTTCTCTTATTAGAGTCCGATTATTAAGTAAATGGGCCACGACAAGCACGGACGATGCGCGACGTTTGCTTGTTATCTTTGTTTGAGACAGGGCCGAACACTAATGTGGCAGGAGGGTACGTATCGTCACTGCCATTTAAAATAAATGAATAAGTTAAAGAATTATAAAATGATAAAAAAATATTATTTGCAAGCCGTTATTTTCAATTTGGTTAGTTGTTCAGTTCTCAAATAATTTATTTATATACTATATATTTTAATACTGAATTGGGTTAGTTCATGTTTTATCGAGTTCTCAAATAAAATTATAATATTATGAATAATAACTTCTCCTTTTTGCAGAAAAATAATTGTACTTATTTAAGACGATACCGTACAGGTGTAAAACGCGGAACAAAACTAAGCCGTTCCTATCAACTTAATCAAAAAATGCTTGAAATAAATTTTGTGGAAAATTACTTAACATTTATTGAACAGTCATTACATTTTTGACATTTCAAGTTTTACGAAAAAATTTCGCTATTTCACATTTTTTGTAAAAATCAGGGAGTTTCCCATTAGTTTTAATGAATTTAAAAGGTACTCTACTCGAAACATTTTCTGAAAAAACGTCTCATTTTTTGTCAAAATTGTTTCTAGTTTTCAGCGATCTGCCTATCCTTTCTATGCATTTTCCGTTCGCCACCTGTTGACTACGACTTCATCTTAACAAAATATTTTTTTAAACAGTGGAAACATAAATAAAATCAGATTACAGCATGATCAACAGATAATATGATGATGATTAAACACAAAAAGAACTATTACCTGTTGTCATATTACTGTAATATAAATATTTTTTGAATAGCAATAGATTGAAAGTTAAAAAACGCCATTTCTCAAATAAGTTGAAAATGGACATTCCCCCTTTTCCCGTGTACCCTTCATGTATTAATATTTAAATTTACTTTTTTTTTCAATCAATGTTAGACCAACTATATGCGCATGCGCATTTTTTTAGGTATAATGTTACTGTTAAAAATAATAATAAATTGACAAGGGGTATTTTTGGTAATAGTAAAATCAATAAAATGCTTTGGAAAATTAAGTGCAATAAACAACCAATCGCGAGCTAAGTGGGCGGGCTTCAGACGAAAATGGGTTTCTACGCACACTCCTTAGCTGGCCCATTTACTTCTTAACCGGACTCTAGCGAAACTCTTCCCTTTTAGGCGTTCTGCGCACGTAGGCTCTCGGTAACCTCGAGCTCGGTGGCTTGGCAGAGAACGCGGCACCGGATTAGATTCAAAAATATTAAATAGCAAGCAGCGCTAGACACAGCCGTATTAGTTTCTATAGTAGTAGTAAATCGACATGGGTTTTTTTTATGTTTATCGCTTGTCATAAAAGAAGCAAAAAGGTGTTCTAAGGCAAATAATGCTTGGCTTACCTATTAGGTAAGTTAACATATTTATCTTCAGCAATTTCAGAGAAAAATAAGATTAACGCTGGATAGAGATATGAGAAAATGTAAGGATAATTGTCCCTGTTTAACTCTGTGGAACTGCTATGATAAATGTATAATGTATGCTAGAGTTAACATTCTAATAAAACACCCTCTACTTGTAGAAGAAAACTACTTTTTAACCAACTTAATTTTGGAGATACTTAGAAGCATTTTCACCCTGTGTACTTTTCTACAAGCGTCTAGAAAAATTTTTGCGCATTATGTGGGGAATAGTATATTACATTACCTTTGTAAAAAGTGACAAAATTAAGCGTGAATATTAAAATAATAAATAAAAATAAAATATAGTGTGAGATGTGAAATTCACTTTTTTTATAAGTAATATACTATTTCTCCTAAGTACGACAACAAAGATTATACGCTGATTTATTCGATTTAATTGCGCATTTTTTACTTCACTATACAAAATAGTTTCTGTTATACTTAATTTAAAAATAATGCAATTTCAAAAAAAAATGGGTATTTCGGACAGAAAAGTAGCAATATATTATCTTAACTAATGCCGAAAGCGGTACACACGCAAATAGTTAAGGACAGGAAAGGTACCACTTAACAATGTAATAAACACAATGAACAATATTCATGTCTCAAGGAGGGCTAGGTATTACTTAGAGCATAAGTTCTGAATTATCTTAGTTCATCTTTTTAACCCTACTAGTATTAATTGTTAATGGGAACTTACCTGTTGATGTCCTTTGGAAAGCGAAAAAAGATGCGGTTGCAGTTTTTCGCAGTATTCACACAACCATTAACTGCACAAATATTATTGTTTGGCATGTTTCAAATCACATAAGAACAAAAACTCTATAGCACGAAGGGTTGATAAGTCACACTATTAATGAACATAATTAGGTACAGAAAATTTCCCCATCCTTATTTTTTTGGGGAAACGATTACCTGATGCGGATTGTGGGTTGTTAGTAAAATGGGCACGTCATAACCGCAATTTAGTATTACCTCCTAGATACTCGTTGTACGCACACGAGTTCAACAGTAACGCTACAGAAACTTAAATTAACACAACAGTGTTTACAGCTAAGATGAATAGAAATGCCGTGAATTAAGTTATCTGCCAAAGATGGAAAATGCGAGGCTACTTGCGCCAACATTTCGCGCACGCCGGAGTTCTCTTTCTTGTTTGCTTGTTCAGTGTTATTACTTTTTACTTTCTTAACCAATTTAATTAAGTAATACCTTAAATTACGAAGAAAGAATGATCTGTCGTCATAAAAGCTTTAGAGGGTGTTCAATGTCGCACATAAAAAAAGATGAAAATTACACACTTTTTAAAACTCC
This sequence comes from Oxystoma pomonae, assembly GCA_963921995.1. Classification (NCBI taxonomy): domain Eukaryota; kingdom Metazoa; phylum Arthropoda; class Insecta; order Coleoptera; family Brentidae; genus Oxystoma; species Oxystoma pomonae. Next base: position 35,115,880 of record OY998164.1, read on the forward strand.
GTTATCTTAGATTTTTAAAAAATGTCAATTTTTTTAAACCGGTAAAGTCTCGTATTTTATCTTTTCAAAATGCTAAAAGTTTTTAAAATCGAGCAACCAAGTCAAAAGTTATTGGCAATTCAAAAAGTGCGGAATTTGGTAGCTTACCTTACATTTTGCATAACTATACCGGGTGTCCCAAGGTGAGTAACCTATTGGAATATTTTGGAAACTATACAATGAAAACTTTTAAAACTTTCTATTCTAACATAAGTTTCCATTGTATAGTTTCCAAAATATTCTAATAGGTTACTCACCTTGGGACACCCGGTATACAGCAATTTTCTATTTTCTTGTGAAACGAACCACATAACTATATACAGAGCGCTTCAGGCTACTGCGAACATAGGCCGGAAGAAGTCCAATGGGCCAGTGTACGTACACGCAGGGACACCGCACCCCTATCAGTGGAGCAACCAACACTCAGGCTTGCGATCACCGTTCGCGGCCTGCATTTAATACGCCTCTAACCACGGTGCAATGTGAAGTGTAGTCCATGAAACCGGAATTTGGTCAATAAATACGCAAATTTTGATAACGTAATTTTCTTGTTTTTTTGTCACTGATAAATTAGAGCTTTTTATTTCAACAAAAATAAAAGCAAGTTTTCAAAATAAAATAATACATTCTAAAAACCAAAAAGATTCTCCCAGTCAAAAAAAAATTAGAGCAAATGTTCGAAAAGTCCTTCTTGCTCGGCTAGACAATATCCGAGCCTATTATAAAAATCCCTTCTGACGTTTCCAAGCATGTTAGGGGTGATAGTTTGAAAATTTTAATCCGAAGTTCTTCCAAATTATTAGCCCTTTCATGCCCGTAAACTTTATTTTTGATATAACTCCACAGATAGAAGTCATTAGGAGCAAGATCGAATGATCGAGCTGGCCATAAAATAGTTCCCCGTGTACTTATAACCCGATTAAGAAATACATTATCAAGATACCATTTTTCACCAAATCTCACACCTAACAACTGCCTAGCAGTTGGAATAATATGCTGCTGCAGTAGATCCAAGTATCTAGGACCATTCAAATTGCCGTCAATAAAAAATGTCCCAATTACGTGTTCCCTCCAAACATTTAGTTTTTTGGGGATACTGTGTTCTTACGTCAAAATACAAATGCAAATTTTCCCTCAACCAATATCGAACTTGTGTTGGGTTATGACGATTCAATAATGGAAAAGTGCTTTCATCTCTGAAAAGAATAGATCTCAGAAAGTTTTCATTACGATTAGCCCTTTACGACGATAGTTGTCATCCGGAAAACTTTGATACGTTTTTGAAGCTTTGTAAGAATGATAACCATTCCTTTTGAGAACACGTAAGACAGTGGCTGAAGACGTATCAACTGCTTCGGCAATTTGGTGGCTAGTTAACTTTCGATTTTTATCACTGCAGCGCAAATCATCACATCTCGTACTTCCTGCTCGTCATTCAAAACAGTGGATTTTTTTTGGTTTCTTGGCGCTACACAACCAAACTTTTTAAAATTCTGCACAAACCTATGAATCGTTGATAAACTAGGTTCTGGGCGATTTACAAAATTCTCCAAAAAAAGTTCTTCAATAAGTCTCAATGGTCTGCCTTGATAGTACCATTTGACCATCTGCAATTTTTTGGCAACTTCGTATACATCCATTTTTAGTTTTAAAAATGTATTATTTCACTTATTGAACTTACCGATCTATTTCTCGAGCAAGGCAGAAATAAAACAAAATAATAAAAACCAAATAAATAAAAAATACGTTAAGTAAGTTTTTCATCATTGGTGGGGGTAAAATGAAATTGATGTGAAACAGAAATATGATGTAAGTTTTCAGTCAGATCTAAAGATGAACTTATTCCGGCCGACAAACTTTTTGCAATGGTGCAATAAAAAGTGTTAAGATCCTCGGGTTTTAATTTACTTAACCTACAGGTATGTGACTGTTTGCCCCTAAATTTGTTTACAATATTCCAAGCTTTTTTATTTTTGTTCGAGGATTCACTTATCCGATTTTTAAAATAAATCCGTTTACCTTCCTTTTTGGTTTTTCCAAAAACTTTACGGTACTTTCCGAAATATGTGAGAAATGAAGCTGAATGAATGTATTTTTTAATGTAATGAAGAAATCGTAAATTTTTGCTCGATGTTATTGACCCTTTGGTATACCAGGGTTTTTTTTTGGTGTTTGGTTTTAGATTGATAATAGGAAAAGCAGTTTCAAACTTGTTACAAATCATCCAGTGAAAATGCATTAGTGAATCCGGCGATCTTAGCACTCTACTCCAATCAGTTTGATGACACAAAAGTTGAAATTTTCTACAATTTTTCCCAGAAAAACATCTGCCACGTCTAGATTTTTGTTCTACACCAGAAGAAAAAGAGTAGCATTCCAAATGAGCTGCCTTCCACCTTTCCAGAGGATCAAAGTCAACCCGTCAGTCCTCCTGCCATCAGCTCTTTGAATACCGGCAGACTCCAAAATGGTGCTTATTTGGGCAGAAGCAAAAGCTTTCTTTAAAATGTCATTAAGCATGCTCTGACGTGACCACCCAGCTGCGCTTTTGCGGCAATATAGGCCATGAAGACTCAAGACGTTTTCTTACATTGAACCCGTTTTGAAAAACTTTTTTAATATTAGTGACGTCACAACTCTTAAATCTCGTGTATATAGTAACTCTGTATTTCATCCCAACAATTTAGTAAAATCCGCATAAAATTGAAAAGGTTTTGTTATTTATAGGATCACTTTAAATGTCAATTTTTCCGCTCGTTATCAATGACGTCACTTTTCCACCAATTTAAATGGTTTCGAAACGAGCGTCTTTTGCCGCTGCCAATAATTGCATCTCACTCTTTTCGACAAAGAGAGAAATATAAATCAGTGGCAAGATGTTGGACTGTAGAGTAGGCATTGGTTAACTGTCAAAATTGTCAAATACTGTGACTAAGTTCTCGTGGACTCTTAGCGTCTTCATTTTTGATTTTCCACCTTTTCCGCAAAGATTTTTTATATAAATATATTTGTGAAAAGATTCCTTCTATATTTTTGTTTTTTTTAAGATGGTGCCGATGAAACATTAGTTCATTCGAGCCACAAACTATGACTTAGTATGTGACGTCATTGTTTTGAAACTGTTTTGAAGTAGTTGCATATGGCAAAACGCCTCCAATTTGTGGGTTAAATTCGTTGCTTTTATGAAAAGTACTAAAAAGTGAAAAATAAATTTTTAGCGTTCTGATATACAGAGGAGAGAGGATGTTTCTTGATAACCTAAGGGAGGTAATGCAATTTTAACTGGGCAGGAGGGCTACCGTTAGTCCACATAAAAAAATATATACCTTTTTATTTTCTCATAAGTGCGAAATTGGTAAGTAGAATATAAATTTAGTGAAAAAAAATTCCCATGAGAGGGGGGCAAGTTTACGGACCCGACGGTCTTGTCCTTTTATGGAAGCAGCAGTTTTGTTTATTTATTTCATACTGTATTGTAATGTTCCCTCTTACGGAATTAATTTGAGTCCGGGAAATGACCTATTACATCACTAGTCCGGTAAAATAACATTACCGGACTCAAACTAAATTTCTGAATTTTTATAAGAAAAATGGTATATTTTTGAACAAATATTTTATACAATAAACTACTAAAAATTGTGCAATTGGAATTATTTGAAATTACATGAGCAGCAGCCGAGCAATCTTTTTCGGGGTTACCTTTTCACGAGGAGGAGTAACTTTGGGTTTGGTGTTGTTGGTGTAGAACTTGAACAAAGTTTTCTCCTCCCTGGATCATTCTGGCTACTTTTGTTTTTGTCTCTAAAAACTCCTCGACATATTTTTCGACAACAGAGGTGCTCTTCCAGCCGCCACCGCGCCGTGGCGTTTTAGCATATTAACATCTGCTCCCGCGTTTGCTAGTAGCGTGGCAGACGTTCTGCGGAAGCAGTGTCCCGTGTACCTTTCGGGATTAGACAAATTGAAATATACCGCAATTTTTCGAGGCGCTCCCCCACTCTTTGGCTAATCCATTTTCCTTTTCTGTAGCCGACAAAAAACGCTTTTTCGAGAATGTTGGTGGGTCGCAGATTGCGATAACTACGGAATATGCTTAAAAATAATTCTTCAATGACTGTAAACACTCTTTTGATGTAAGTTTTTGTTTGGTTTATGCTTACAATCAACTTGTGTCCCTGTATCTTGAATATCATCGTCATTTAGGTTGTAGAGCTCCTCCCTTCGACACCCTCCGGAAATACCTACTAGCGCCACAACCTGAAACAGTCCAAAAAAAAATAATTTAAAAAACGCAGAAAAGTATAAATACTAAATCCCCCTGTGTAAATTGCCCATTGCGCAAATTCAGTTAAAAAAATATATTTTTGTTTAATGGAAACCAAAAAACTTACCTTAATTAACAAAAATTTCTCGGCTGGAGCTGTTCTCATGAATGACTCCACTTCCTCTCTGGTCAAAATTTTTGATTGGGTCGGTTGGTGGCCTATAGATTCTTTCTTTAAAAATGCTATCAGTTTGGAAAACATTGTACGATACACGGCCGTGAAATGTCATTAAAGTACTCGTCTAGATATTCCGGACTCGGCTCCGCCTCGACCGTAAACATCTAGACTTGTACTTTAATAGACCATTTCCCGGCCTTGTAACGTAAATTACTATTTTATCATTGTGCTTATAGAAATGTTGGTTTGAACAACGTTCTTAATGCAATATTTGTAATGGTTTGACAATAATAAACCCTAACACGTTTATTGTGCGAAGCAGAATTCTACCATCCGGACAGAAGAGGGGCAACTTTGATTTTATTCGAAAATGTCATGGACAACAGAAAATTATAGACTAGTCTGATGAAGCATAAAAAACGAGGTGTTTCGAAATATAAATGCCTGAGCTTAAAAAAATAGGAAAAATGCGCTTTGTCAAAGAGATAATAAAAAAATCGTCTATCGTAATACATTTTGCATAGTAAAAAGTTTAAAAAATTATCCCGGGACGTTTTACATGGGTACATAATTTTACCGTAATGGATTTTCAAATTTCATGAATTAAGTAGCCTTCGCTATAAGCACCCCATATAAAAATAAGATAATATAAAGTTTAGAAAAGTGCGAGGTTGAACCTACTCAACTAACTACTACACTATATTCCAAATTGCTGCGGATCAGTTTTTTGACACTGACAATGACAGTTCCATTTAGCTACTGTGTTTAATTGTCAGCCGCCGGCGCCGTATTGAAATTGGTCCGGAGAATTTGAAATGAGGTGTAGACTTGTCAAAAAGAAGAGAAGGACCCTGAGAGTCAATTGCCAGAAGTGCTGGTGAACTAAATCCAGGGGCATGACACAAGAGGCGTTTTCTCGCGTTGAAATTATTTTGAAATATTATTTGAAACTATTTAGGTGTGACGTCATCATTTAGAACCGAGAAAAAATGAGTAGTTCAAAACGCTGACGTAGTTTACTGTAACCTCACTTTTTTGTTTTTCTGTTTATTTGTTTGGTGTTTAAAATTAAAATGGATCAACTACTGGTTTATTTAACAAAACCTTCGAGTGTACGGCCATATTTAGTAGCAATGGAAACTACATGGATAGTGAATTTTTTTTATTTACTGTTCTTTTAAGCCCCGAAAATCATATAAGACCACAGGGATACCATGAAGAATGGCTAACAAGATATCTAGAACACGATTTTTCATCCATTTCTTAGGTTAAAACAAAAATGTAGAATTTTGACGTATCTTCTACGCACGCGTCAGTTTTAAAACTAGATTCCGTTTCAAAATATTTTTTTTAGATGTGACGTCACCGTTGCAACGCGAGAAAACAAATGTTTCAAACTTTTTAAAAACATTTTAAACAATTTCAACGCGAGAAAACGCCTAAGAGGTTGACAACGGCTTTTCAAAATGGCGTATTTGATTGTTATTTTCTTGGCCATAATTTTCTTACATTTTTTTAAATTTTGAGTGATTTATGCTAGCCAGTGAGTTTAGAATTAAAAATAAAGACAATATATTACAATTCGTTTATTCTTACCTTTAGAATACCTCATCTGTTCTTTGCAAAAAATACTTACTTTTTGTGGAATTTTTATACAATCCGCCAAGCAGGACAACTCCAGAAGTTGAAATGGAGCAATTTATTAGACATTTTAGAAAAAAAAATAATAAAAAGGCCAAGAAATCCCAACTTTAAAACGAAAACGACACAAAAGAAAGAAGTAAACAAAAAAGTAGGGTTATACGTCAAGTTAGACCAGAGATCAAATTTGCCACTTTTTCTTTGGTAATATCCATTCCCTATATGTTGTACTTTCCCTCCCAAGTAACACACATTGTACACATTAGAATGACCAAAGTAAAGCTGTGGAAACGTTTTGTCAGCACCTTTTACGTTGTAGATTAGCTTGTTTAGTTTTTGTAATACTTTTTGCTTTCATAATGTAAGCGCAACCCATTTTGATGATCATACTGGTATTAAAAGCAAAATTATTTGTTAAACTTAGCTCAAAAATAATATTCTTTGCGCAGAAAAATATGCAGAATGTTAGCTATACATTAAAGCCAAACTTTGTAGCTTTTTTAAATCAGCTCTGACACCAATAAAAACTAAATTGGAGCAATAGAGTTGTAAAAACAGAAAATAATATTTTGGCTATAATACAGCAAGTTAAGCCGTCGGGTTTTTTCGGGTCGTTTCGAAAATAATGCGCTTTCTGTGCAGGAACTTAAAAATAGTTATAGAGAAAAACCTTTTTCAGCTAAAGCACATTAATTTTGGTCGTCGGGTTCTTTCGGCTTGCTTCGCGAACAAAGCCCCGTCCTTATTCATATTAGGTAGAAAAAATAGTGGAAAAAAAACATTATTTGCTGAAGTACAGCAAAAAAAAAAATTTTTTTCTAAAATAATTTGGCTCCAATCCAAAAACAAAATAAATTTAACCTAAAAATTAAATTAAAAAAAAAACTTTAAATATTTTCAAATATGTGAAGCGCGCGTGTTTTGGTGAGGTTTCGTGATAAATATTATCAGTAAACTGGCCTTCGTATGTCACTTTCCCATCATTCATACATCTATACTTGTGTTTTCAAAACCGCATCAACCAGGACCCTCTTCAGATAGGCCGGTCAACTCATACCGATTTAGTGTCCTTTTCTCCACCTTCGCCGCCATTTTCACTCAAAAGTGACAGATAATCCATTAGTTTTCTGTCAAAATGGCGGCGAAGGTGGAGAAAAGGACACTAAAACGATAAGAGCTGATCGGCCTATGTGGAGAGGGTATTGCATCAACCATTCTAAAATCTATTTTTTTTTTGGCAATTTTTTCTTTGGGTTTTGTAAGAAATGTTTTTTTAAATTAAGTTAACTGAAAAAGCTATATCGGTTGCAAAAAGTGCTGCAATGGTCATTGCAGTGACCAAAAAATGATTGCCAAATTGGGCTAGGCGAAGTTTTATCAACACGTTCAAGACGTTGCGGCAGACAACAGCAAAAACACAATAGTAGAGGAGTTTTGCTGTCGCAACGTTTTTGCAAAAGTTTTTCAGCACTTTGTGTTACTTGGGCTGACTAAATAAATGGTATCAGTAAAGCGAGATAAGAAGAGGCGCCTTGCATACAACTCTTGTTTTATTACTCCATGTCAAGTGGACTTAAAGGAGGCTGGGAAAAGAGACAAACGGGACTCCCAGCAGAGGTTTACTTGCCAGCCTTTTCGCCCCCTGTCCAAATGATAATAAACGACCCACATTTTTCCTGCCCTCAGGCTGTGGTGATTAACTTTCGTTACGACACAGGCCCTCAGCCCTGTGTAGTGATCGACCACAGCATATCGATCCCTGAGAGCAGGGCTGAGAGCAGGAAACGATGGTGTGTAGTTCAATGAGAGTTCATCACCACACCCTGAGGGCAAGGCTCAGGGCAAGAAAAAATGGTGGGTCGCTATTAGCATTATCTTTTAGGGGTTTGTGAAAGAGGTTAAAGGTACCTACTCAAGTACTTAAAATTTAGGTTTTCCATAAAGTTACAGTAGTTTTAGTCCAAATTCACTAAAGTTAAACCCTTCTTAGGAATAATTTCCCCCAAAGAATTTGTCTGTTGTGTGAAGGTCGTAGACAATATTGAACTTGAGAATAAACTAAAGTTTACTTTTCGAATGCTTATGTATCTGCAATCGTCATCAGGTAAATACTGTACATTCGACTGCAGATACATAAGCATTCGAAACGTTGCGAAAAGGTAAAAATAAAGGCAATGAAAGTTCGAAACTCTAGTTTACTCTAAAGAATTCGTCGTCCATTTTTTTTTCAATGTCCATCGTTCAATTCGATTTCGATACAATTTTTATGGGGCGCTTCGGTTGTAAAATATAAATTACCTCGACATTGTAACAAAATGAAGGCCGAGACATGCTGTCTTTCGTGTTCATTTAATCGGAAAAGAAAAGACGTTAATTCGAGATCCAGAACTATAAAAAGAAAAAATCTAACGCCGCACTGTTGGCCAGATACCCCTTAAAATGTTGAAAAACTAATAACTGAACAAAAAAAAAAACAATAATATGATTCGTAATAGTTGATGTTTTAATTTAGTGTTTAAAATGATATTTTTCTCAGTTTTTTGTAAAAAATATACAGTGTGTCCACATAACTTGGCGGTATATGAAAAACTTTTTTTATTATTAATTTTAAGAAAAAAGCTTTTTTATATAAAAGTTCTGCATGTTCTAAAATCTAAAATACAACCATGAGATATCAAATTTTATCAGCCGTATACGAGGTTTATAAAAAATGTAAAAGAATAAGTTTGTGTTGGAAAATTATGAAAACAAATGTTGGCCATATGGCCGCCAATTTACGTAGACCTACTAAATGTAATTGCCAAATTAAAATAAATTATTTGTAAAGAAAAGTCATTGCTTTTTTTTCAACGCTATAATAACACTAATTTTACACAAAATACTCTACATAGTTGAATTACAAGTTATATAAAATAGAATTTAAATATTAAATTTGTATCGTGATATCGTTAGACGATTTACTCGTGTAACTAATAAGAAAACTATAAAATAAAACAAATTAATAGATATTAACTAAAAACTATACAAACCTAATAAAAAATTTAGATACTGTAAATATTTCTTCTCATCTAAAGAAATAGGGCATTTTATAAAGAATGGCTGTCCTAAAATTAATAATAAGGATTTGTTCCCTCTCGTGCACTCCATCTTGCGGACACACTGTATAAAATTAGAAGGTCAATAATTTTAATTACGAAAAAGATCCTTAAATATGTTCATATTTTTTGAAATAAAATTAAAAATTATTTTCTTATTATTTATAGCAATTTAAGACACTGCTTTTTGTTCACATACTTTGGGGTGTGCCCTGCCTAACACGGCGCGTTTCGGCAAACCAATTTTACTGCAAAATAAATTCAAATACCTAAGGAAATTAAATATATTTAAACTTAAGTGGAGCTCTGCTAATCTCTTAAGATATCACTGTAATAATAGATGAACTATTTTATGTAAAGAATATTTGAAAAACATCAGCTCAAATTTCATTTTAATATTTAAACCTAAATCTAGCTAAATAAAAATTTATATTTAAAAGGAGTAAACTTACCTTCAAAAAGTTCAGCCATGCTTATTGTCAAATTCAAAACTTAAACTGAGGATTTTATAGGAAAACTTTCACTATTTTTTTAACAATTTTTGACAAGTAAAAAAAGAATTTTCTGTGTTTAGACGTTTGCTACACCACTACGCGTAACCATGGAAGCTAAGAAAATAAATTTTATTGGTTTTAAATACTTTAAGGGCTATTTAATCAGAATCAAGTAACAAAGATGTTAGGTTTAGAAAAAAAAATGAGGACTTATTCAATGTTCTGAAGTGAATCTGGCCCACAGTGCGCCGCTCTATAACTCAGCGGAAGTTATGTTAATAATTTTTTATTTCTTCCTGGCCCCCTATTCTTCAAATGATAGAAATTCTGCTCCCAGGGAGTCAAATTTTCTCGCCACTATGCATCTCATTGGTCCTAATCTTCGGTTTAAATCGGTTTCTCTCACTTTTGCCCAATATTAATCGAAAGTAATTCTCTTAGTCAGTGGCGTAGCCAGAAATCTACTCTGGGGTGGGTTTCATCATTTAGTAAAAATCAAATACCTACCTATGGCAAATTTTTAAAAATTATGTAGGTGCCTATTAAGCTCCTGAACTCAAGGCAGGCGAGAGGGGCGGTTTAATAGGTGTTGAGTTAGTGTATACCAAACAAAAATACTTATTTTTGAAAGCAAGTCTCATCTAGTCTAATTTACAGATGTTTTTCAAAATTAATCCGCGCCGCAGTTGTTGACAAAAAAATTGCTTAGAATTAAACAAAATTGTAACAATATTTAATATTGATATAGCGCCGCTAGCGAAAATTTGAACGAAAAACACAAAAAATTCTTTCAAAATTTTGATCTTTTAGGTTTTGTGTAAAATATTTTTAAAAAAGTAGATTGGATTAGATGCTAAGAAGAGGTATATGTGGTATATATAGATTTGTTACCAAATCATAAATGCGCCGCAGATGAAAATTTTAAGGAAAATTACACTAAGAATGCCATTTATTACACGTTTTGAATGCTGGCGATAAAAATTCCTTAGAATTAAACTAAAATTGTAACAATTAAAGACATCATAGTACCGCAAGCAAAATATTAAAATGATATTCAAGACATCACACCAAACACACGTCACAAACCGGAGTAAAGGGTCAAAAAAGTAGAGAAGCTATAGCTCTCCCTGAGGCTCTTGATCATGATTACTTTATTGTAGATTGGGTTGGACCTCCTGGGGGGGGTTTTAACCCCTAAAACCCCCCTGTCTACGCCACTGTCTTAGTCAAGACCAATATAATTACTTTCTATCAATATCGGGCAAAAGTGAGAGAAACCGATTTACGCCGAAGATTTGGACCAATGAGAAGCATAGTAGAGAGATAATTTTACTCCCTGGGAGCAGAATTTCTATCAGTGGGGTTATTCTTGAATCGAGAGAAAATTTACTCTCAGGGAGTCGAATTCTCTCGCTACTATGCATCTCATTGGTCCAAATCTTCGGTTAAAATCGGTTTCTCTCACTTTTGCCCGATATTGATGGAAAGTAATTCTCTTAGTCAAGACCAATAGAATTACTTTCGATCAATATCGGGCAAAAGTGAGAGAAACCGATTTAAACCGAAGATTTGGACCACTGAGAAGCATAGTAGAGAGAAAATTTGACTCCCTGGGAGCAGAATTTCTACCTATTCTTGAGTTGCAGAGAATAGAAATCCCCAAAATGAAAAATGCACTATTCTTGAAAAATCTCTCTCAAAAAATAAGGGAAATTTCTACTCCCTAGAGAAATTTTTATTGTATTGGTCATTAGTGAGAGAAATGGGAAAAAATAGGCGGAATTGTGATATTTTGAGTAAACATAAACTGTATAACATAAAATTTTTGGACTCTAAAAACTTGTTTTCTGTTAGTTGGACTTTATTCGAAGTTTTTTAAGGCAAAAACTAGTGTTTTGTTTAGTCTTTCTTCAATGTTTTTTATTTTTTGGATTTAAAATTCAAAAAACATGGATGATTATAATCGACTTGTTTATTGGCATTATTTTATCTAATAAAAAAGAATCTTGCTTACTAAAATCAGTCCAAAAACTTGAAACTAGAACAGTTTTTTTACTAAAAACAAGGCAACATATAGGTATAAAGATACCTAACACTGTAAAAAGTTCTACAACATCAAGTTAAACATGGGTAACAATATTTTCAACTAAACCTACGTATAATAAGTAAATCTATTATGCACAGAAAAGATCAAAAATCTTTATAATCAAAATCACAAGATCCTTATGGCTTATTTTTAATAAATATAGGGTGTTCCAAAAAAAATGGACTTTGGATTTCTTATAACTTCCGCATTAACTATCCGAAATTCGAAATTTAACGTTTTTTTTGAAAAATAAAACAATTTTATGCATTTATTGTCAAAATTGACATTTCTTTAAAGTCCAAGATGGCGGACGGTTTTGAAAAATAGGCAATTTTCAGGCCCCCCCTGGAAAATTTGTATGTTCCCCACTGTAATGAAACTGAGATGTGCGGTAAATAGCCTTATTCTTTTAACGTTCATATACACGAGCACTTTGCTTATATCGGTTAAGAAATAAGAAAGTTCTGCAGTTTTACATTTGATGCTGTTTGTGTGATAAAAGACTTTCCATGGAGGAGTCCGCATCTTGAATTTTAAAGAGATGTCATTTTGACAATAATCACATAAAAATTAGACTTTTAGCATAGTATGCTTTTGTTCAGGGCTAACTTTTTTGTTAATTTTTGAAAACTTCCACAAAAAAAAATACAAAAATCTCACAGCCATTTATTAAAACAAAAATTTAATATTCATTTTGAAAAACAATTTCTATTGTAAAAGTCATGGGAGTTTTTGTTATTAATAATTATAAACTTCATAGAAATTGTTCATGAATGACATTAATTTGAATTTTGCGCCCATTTTCTTCATTTTAATTTTTGAGCAATTGGCAATACTGATTTTTAATCACGCATGCTCTCACGATCGGCTTTTGACAAGGACGTGCGCAATTTTCACTTCTTCGAAAAAATCGGCATGCTAACTACAGCGCGGTAAGAAAAGACACGATTTTCTACACATCCAGAGGCAGAGACAGAGAATGGCCGGCCAATAATCCTGCAAGACATCGACAGAAAGACTGCTAAGTCGTTCGTGAGACCGTTTGTCAATATTTTCCAAATTTGCTAATTTTCAAGTGATACCTTTTTTTGTCTTATGCCAAATTTTTCTTATTTAATGGAAACATGAGCAGAAATAAATGTATTAAATGTAAACGTTACAATGTAAGGTCAATCATACGCTTGAATATGTAAGTGTTGCAAAGTCAGTTAGTCATTACCAAAGACATTCAACTTATACCTTTATGGTCATTACGAAGCAAAAACGACGTAGGTTACACATTTCATTAAACATACGGCTTTTTGCTTGGTATTTTTTTTTATTTGTAGTAGTAGTAGTAGTAGTAGTAGTAGTAATAGTAGTAGTAGTAGTAGTAGTAGTAGTAGTAGTAGTAGTAGTAGTAGTAGTAGTAGTAGTAGTAGTAGTAGTAGTAGTAGTAGTAGTAGTAGTAGTAGTAGTAGTAGTAGTAGTAGTAGTAGTAGTAGTAGTAGTAGTAGTAGTAGTAGTACTAGTAGTAGTAGTAGTAGTAGTAGCAGGCAATTCTTTTTCCGCGTGTTTTTCGAAAACAGGAATTCCAAGTGTATATTTATGTTCTTCCACCGAATCGTAAAAACTGATATTTTACCTTTTGTCGTCGAACCAATGGTCAATTTTACTTTTTGCTGACATTGGCATACCGTCGCCGTACGATTAAGATATGGTTTAGGCTAACGTAGGCAAGCTATTAAAGTCCGACATTGGTTTCCTAAAGTGCTCCAACATCGGCGATTGACGGAGGTCCGTCGGTGGTAGCTTAAAGCGGCCCGACATTGGCATACTACAAAGTTTCGATAATGCGGGTACTTAACCAGTCGGGCTGGTTTAAGTGGCAGAGGTGATTCTTGTAGAGAAGTACCACCATCTAGTCAAGTCCGCATTCTAGTTTTGAAATATCTTTGCTCATTATATATATATAATATTATCTTCCACTGTACAGAGAACATAGTGACATTAGCGCCATCTCTACATACTAGGAAGAAAATATTAAGCAGTTTAAAAATTTTAAAGTGACGTAATCGGACCATCGTTGGTTGCCGATTCTCGACCAATCAAACAAAGTTCCAATCGGACCATCGTCGGCCCTAAAGCAGATAAGGTTTGCGTTGGTATAATATCGACTATAGTAAATCGGGCCATCGTCAGTTGCCGATTCTCGTCCGATTAATCAAAGTTTCCATCGGACCGTCGTCGGCCCTAAAGCAGATAAAGAAAGTTCCTATCGGACCATCATCGGCCCTAACGCAGATAAGGTTTGCGTTGGCATAATGTCGACTATAGTAAATCGAGCCATCGTCAGTTGCCGATTCTCGTCCGATTAAACAAAGTTCCAATCGGACCATCGTCGGTCCTACAGTGGTGTCGGCATAAAGTCCACTGTAGTAATGTGGACCTCCGTCAGTTGCCGATTATTGACCGGCCCAAAGTGTAGTCGCCGATGCCGACACACTGCCGACGTTGTCGACATTGGCCCGATTCAATGCCGACGATTTGTGTTTGCTGGGATATTACATCAGAACCGAGTAAAGTGAACGTGTACGTGTACAGCAAAGACCTTAAGTTATACCTTTATGTTGTACAGAGACCTGTAAAACTAATTTGGCAATATTTGTGATTTTCCAAATAATGGACACCTAACATCTTACTTAGAAAACGTGTAGCGATTAACAGAGCACAAAAGCAGGTCCGAAGGCAGGAAGACATGGTGTGTAGGATGCCTATTTTAGCTCAACTGTTTTTGGTAAATACGGATAAAAATGGCAATTTAAACTTTTTACTGAAATGAATCAAAACTGATGAGCGTATGCATACAATAAAAGTTCTAAACTATGCAAATTCGTTTTATAACATGCGGGATAAAAGCCTCTTTTGTTGATAATTTGCATATATAACATTTTATTTCATTTTATACGGATAAATAGAATCGTAAAAAATTCCCAGGGAACTTTTGTTTTATATCCCGTTCGGCTGTTTCCCGAATTTATTGGCGTTTAAACAAACACTCTATCGAATTAAAGCAAATAGATACAGGGCGACCATAAAGTTTAGAAATTTACTTAAGCAGACACCCTTAACTGCTATAGTGACTCAGTAGCAGGCATCTTTTATCGGTACCTTTGATGTGGGTGCCTGGTTACCATCAAAGCATATAAATGGCAGCGAGGAAGCAGAAAAAACGGGCTAAAGTTTTTTATAAACTTTTCTTTAACTTTCCCAAATTTACTTTACATTTCTCTAGAATGAAAATGATTTTATTTCAGTTGGATGATAATTTAAAATAACAAAGATGTTTTATATATTTATTTTGACAAAGGCAAAATGACGTTAATTTACAAAAACCCAAAATTCTAATTTAAATCAATCAAGTTCTTTACAAGCACTTTAGAAAATAATTCCCTTTTAAAACTTACCATTTCTACACTTTAATTGAACTACTAAAAATGCGACTTTTATTTTTACATTTTTGAAATAATTAATTTAGTTTTACTCGTCGTGCTTTTATAGGCAAAAATGGATGAGTTGATGAGTTGCTCTTTTGCTCTTCCCTGAGTAAGGCTTTACAACTTTTCTCTTTCTCTATGGACCGTGAATACTTAGTTCAGTTAACCTTTTTTTATACTTATCTTTTCTAACTCTCAGCAGTTTCTTACATTGTTGCATCTATTAAGAGCAACTTACAAAGTGTCATCTTTATTAAGAGGAACTACTTTGTGTTTCAAAACCTGTTAAAATAATTTAAGTATTTTACTGTTCAAAATCCATTAGTAAATTTCTATATGTAACTCAAAATCAGTTCGTTAATTTTTATATCCGACAATATGGCCCAGAGCTCGGCAATTATTCGACGACTCAACGTTGTGTTGTTAAACACGAACCTACTTTGCACTAATTTGGTGCACAATTTTTTGGTTGAGTCAACGATGCGATTGCCACTAGTCGTTTCGAATCTGTTTAAGTGGTGGTTAAGTGGGTTTTGAATTGCAATTATTTGGTCAAAAATTATATTTCTCTTTAAACAAGGTGTGACGGATTTCTGTTGGTTCTTCATTGTTAGGATGACTGAATGACTTTTGATTGACTTATAGTCAAAAATAGCTGAGATAGAGTGCTGCAAAGTTGACACTATAAATTCTTGAGTTAAGATTTTACTCCCTTATTAGGGACTTATTGGGCGTACATTTTCGCGTTCCCTTATTAAGGAAAATTGACATTTGACATCTGTGCATGCGCGTGACCTGCGTTTTTATTAAGGGAACCATAATAAAATACGGTGTTCTTATCTTTAAACATAACCTCAATTAGCACGGATAATAGTGATGGTTGGTTTGTTTTTCGACACGACTTTTTAATATTCTTTGCATTTTTAGTTTTTTTGTTTATAAACAAAAACAGTCTTGTGGATTTTTAAAATTTATGTGAAAAATTAATAAATTGGAGAAACCTACAAGGTTGAGGTTCAGCTACACTGACGATATAATTCTTTTGCGAGAATGTATAAGGGAAAATCCCTTAAAGGTTAGATATTTTAGGTTAGGAATAAGGAAAAGTAATGTGACTTTTTTTTAAGTATGTTTAAGGTTCAACCTAAATAAAATACGGTTTTCCCTTATTATGGTAAAACCTTATAGAGTAACGCCCAATAAGTCCCTTTATTGTGTCAAGTTTTGGCCATGACAAAGTACCTACTCACTGGCGGACCGAGTTATTATTTATCCTTAACCCCCCCCCCCCCTAAGTCAGTTCCTGGGTACGCTACTGTCTACTCACCTATTATTGACAACTGTCGTTAGTGAGTGTTTTTCCATTCTGGAATATTGGAATATTAGATAATATTCGGCGTCACTACTTTTAAAATTTAAATTTTTTGAGTATAATTCGATATTTGTCCTTATGGATTTCCAGGAAAACGAGGAAATTAATTGTTTGACTTATAGTCCTAAAAAGAAATGTAAGCAAATACTGATATCTATAATTATTTTAATTATTATTAAATTTTTACCTGCGGCGCATTTTAGAGATGTTATAAGTATGTTTGACACTTTTTACAGAGTGATCCAGGAGGTAGCCTTACTTCTTCTTTTCTACGGTTTTTAAGAGAGAAATAAAACGAGGTTTTTCTATATTTTTGACGTTTCTGTAGCAGATCACATGATTTCCGGCAACTTGCCTGCGACGCAATTGGGTCACTTTAAAATTTCCATTATCCCTACACGTTATCAATGATTCTACCAAAACGGTCGAAAAAAAGTTGCTCCGATTTCAAATTTTTTTTATAGATCTTTGCGTTTCAAATCTGTTAGAACATTTTTTGCTTTAATGTCTATCTGTCTGTCTGTGTGTCACCAACGCGCCTAACTCAAGAACTACTTGTCCGATTTTGACAAAATTTAGTAGGTACGTAGACTTGGTTTGTACTCCAGAGATAATGGAAGGCACTTATTTAACAAAACCCAGTTTAATCCAGAATATGGCATGTGGAGTAATAATTGGAACGTATTTAAACTGAAGGCTTTTGGTGCCTATAAATTGAAATTCTTGCCTGCGTTAACATTTCTTACTTACTTCTTCTTACCAACCCCCCCTCATAGCTTAGTCCTGGGTACGCCACTAGGAAATGACATGATCAACTGTGTCGATGTGAGACAAAAAAATATTATTTCGGTCTCAATCGGATCATAAAAAAAAACTCCCTCGTGTAATTTCAAAAGCTGTAGAAAAAAGGAGTTGAGTCTGAAGCAACAGACCATCTGGAATTACGGCTATTGAATAGAATAGACTAGAATAGAATAGAACTTTATTTTTCTAAATGGCTGCTTTCGCCGTATTGACAGCGTAATATTATGCAAGAATGTATATATCACCATAACCAAAAAACTACTTATCCATTTTTCACCATTAATACGTCGTCGCCATTCGGTCGTCTCATTTTTATGACGCAAAAAATAAAGGTGCGGGTTGTATTTTTTCAAAAACACAATCTGTCACCGGTAAAACTGGTTCCAGAATTAACTGAACTATGGTTTCATTTTATTTCTGGTATTCGTCCATCAGGAAGTTGTTAACTGTTATAGTGAATTTGTCAAAAATTTATTTCTTTATTTATATACCTAGGAGTGCAGACCTTATTCTCGTTTGCTCAAAAGACAAAGCTGTTGCGCTAGAAAATAGGCAGAAGATTTCGGTACACTTAATCTGTCAAAAGGTATACATAAATGAAAGAATGGTTGCAGCAACAATTTGTAGACAAAATAAATGTACTGATTTCCAAGTAGATGTCATCCCAGAAGTACCAGGTTGTTCGTCAAATTTTTTAAATTGTTGGTGTACCTACTATTTATTATCACTTTTTCGTATCTTTCGTCATATTTCTGAAATTCAAGAAGCTGCTCGCTACGCTCAGGCTTCAAACTTTTTCTCTTTAAGTGCTACTTAGTGTGTATTATACCACTATTTCTTAATATAAGTGTGTCTTATAAAATATTTACATAAAAAGGCACTACACACTTTTTCTATAAAAAAAAAATTACACATTTGTGGCGCCCTCTATCTCCGTTATTTTTAACATAACTGTTATTTTTTATTACCAAAATTTAAAGGAATCCCCCAGATGCACCGTAAAAATATTGGGATTAGTTTAGTTAATCCATGCATGGGATCAACAGAGAAAAGAAATGGATTAGATAGTCAGTCGCGATTAAGTGCCTACGATGCATTTAGGGGTAAGTGAATTAACTTTTTATCCGAGACATGTAGAAAAAAAAAACATTACATCAAAAATCGTAGAAAAAAACACTTTTTTATAAAACAAAACATTTTTTTTTTAATCGGACCAATGGTCAATGAGATATCGGTCTAAAACCGAGGTAACCCGAATTACGCATAAATTCAAGATGGCGGCGAACCCAGAGATAAATTTTGTTGGAAAAATGTGGTTTTAAGAGTCCCATGTGACCTACTTGGTGTAAAAAATGTGGCTCTTAATTCAGTTTTGCAGATAAATCGCGATTTTCTTACTATTCCATTGGAGTATCCTGATTTTCTTCCGTTTTTAAGGAGGTGAGTAATTAATCAAGGCACCTATGGTTTGACAAACATTACAGTTTATCTAATTTTGAGATCCCTTTAGCTTTGTAACCCTTTTTTGAAAATTTGTCCCTGGCAAATTATGCAGAACCAATTTACTACCAGCAAGATGGGGCCCCTACTCATACAGCGCGACCGGTAACCAATTACCTAAACGAACTGTTCCAAGAACACTGGATTGGCAACGGTGGTCCCATTAATTGGCAAGCAAGGTCGCCCGACCTTACTCTGTGATTATTATTTATGGGGAACCATAACAGATAAATCATTTAGGCATCGCCCGGAAGACAGACAGGACCTGGAGATTCATTTTTTGGACGCGTTTGATTCAATAAGAATATTGAATTAATTAATGCGGCAAGAAATGCTTCCAAGAGAAGCCGTTTATGCATAAGACAAAATGGTCATCATTTTGAACAGTAGAATAACTTATTTAGAAATATAGTATCAAAAATATCATGATTTTTTTTTATTTATTTTCATATTATAACAAAAAAGTTATTGGCTGCCTCCTATTTAAGCAGGCATTTTTAACTGAATTACCATATAACTATTAAGTATATAAAGGACCAGGATGCGAGAAAATCGTCGCGGCAACGGTCAAAATCTAGATTGGCATGACATGGCCAGGGGGCTAAAGATGGCTCGATCTGAGCCTGCGCGAGTTTGTAACGTCGAATCACCTCATTTCTCGTTCAGCGCACTTTCAGCTGACGCATGCGCATTAAAGCCCGTCTTTAATCCATTGGCAACGGCCAATTTGGGATTTCCGCGACGCTTTTTATTATACGGAAATACACGGGCAGGGCCTTTATAGTATCTCATAGTTATATGGAAAAATATAAAGAAAAAGTCAAATATCTCTAAAACTAGCAAACCGAATTTCATGTGTAACACATCATTTTTAAAGGAATTTTATGCCCATTTTAGAAAGTAAAAAAAATAATGGTCATTCCATAAGAAAAATACAAAGTTTATGATATATCCTAAAAAACATCCGAGCTAGAGAAAAACTGTTACCACCAAAAAACTCCTTATAAAAAAATCTATTAAAAAGCTTCTTAAACAAAACCAAAATTTTGATAAATAACAAAGTTATAAGGCCTTTTCCAATACGAAAACTTTTGGAAAACCCCCGTAGCTCGAAAACGGCTTGACATATCCAGATGCGGTTTTCACGATTTAAATTCTCTTGGAATTTGAGCCTCGCAAGTGGGGGTCAGTTTTTTTCTATCTCCCCTGGAAGTACACTTGATACATGCAGTCACAAAATTGACCTTTCTAAAAGTGTATAATATATACGGACTACCAGCTTAAATGACTAAAAAGAGGGCGGTAACCCATTTTGGAGTTGATAAAATAACAATAATACGATGGAAACAGCGATGATTGCAAACAATTCGACGAATAGGAAACTTGGATTAGGATAAAAACGATGGTAAACTTAATACTTATTATTTTAATTTAAAAAAGAAGTAGAATAAATAATTTAGTATTTAATAGGATCACCATTTTTCTTTATTACAAGCTGCAAACGTCTGGGTATTGAAAAGGTTAAATTTTGAAAATACTGATGGTATATTATTTTAACGATTAGACCCCATATATTTTCCATTGGGTTAAGGTCAGGGCTGTTGGCTGGCCAAGGAAGTGTTTCTATATATTATTATTCTGAAACCATTGGCAAACAACATTAGCCGTGTGTACTGGACAGTTGTCCTGCTGATAAACGAAATCATTATTTTCATGTAAAGCCTGTACAGATGGCAGCATAAAGTTTTCAAGGATTTCAATATATCATTCACTATTGAATCTTCCTTCGATTCTCCAAAAAAAAAACAAACCTCTAGCACTACACCAGCCCCACATGTTTACAGAAAAATGTCCAGCTTTTTTAATTTGGTTTGTATATTCGGGTTCAAATCTAGAATTTGGTGGACGATAAACTAAAATTCTCCTGCTGCTTGAAGATGATTGAAACATTTTTTCGTCAGTGAAAACCACCCTCTCCCAGAAGTCATTATAACGAAGAACGTTGTCCAGTGCAAGAATCACTCTGACCTGTTTTTGTTCTTCTGTTGGAAAAGGATTCTTTGCAGCAACTCGACAAGAGCCTTCTGATTTCGTTACTGTTCTATTTACTGTTGCTAAAGAACCGACGTTGAAAAAGGATTTTGTCTGAGATGTTATTGACCATCCTCTCATCTTGCACTTCAGAACTTATTTTTGGTCGTCCTGATCCATCTTTCCTATCCGTAGAATTATTTTCAATCCAGCGCTTTTTCCATCACTCCAAAATGGGTGGCTGCTCTTCTTATAGACGATTCGTCTTCTATAGCTCGAGTGATAATTTGAACTTTTGTAAATATTGATATCTGTGGCATTTTTAAGGATGTCACACTGAGGCCTACTAAGCTGGTGGTGCCTTATAATAGTATACACTAATGGAAAGCTAAATTTTGTGGAATAGGAAAAAATGCATGTATGAGTTTTTTTTTAAATCAAGTGTACCTTAAATCCCCAAAAAGTGTCCAATTTGAAACACCCTGTACAATATTGGCATAATAAACCGGTATTTCCCATTTAATGGTCGAATTTTTCCATACATTAAGGGCAGATGTAGGTTACTATCATATTATTATCTCTCTCCGTAGATAAGCTTAACTTTCCTTCAAATTGAAGGTTGCCGATTCTGCAAGATGTATTTTCCAATAGTTTTACACGAATCCTGTCAGTGGCGTACCCAGGAATTGACTTCGGGGGGAGTTTTTAAGGATAAATAATTAAATAAACTTAATTTGAAGTAAAAATGTGACCATAACCAGGCTTCTCGAGGAGGGGGGAAGGGGTTTAACCGCAAAACTTACTTACCGACCCATTTTAACATTTACCTCTCACTTTGTCTTGTCTGGACGCGTTTTCTCAGAACGATTTTTTTTATAAACACATATTAATAGTTATAATTTATATTACTAAGTACGGTGGGGAATAATCATATAATTATCAGATACTATAAAGGCCTTGCCCGTGTATTTCCCTATGATAAAAAGCGTCGCGGAAACCCCTGCGAAATACCAAGTTGGCCGTTGCCAATGGATTAAAGACGGGCTGCAATGCGCATGCGTCAGCTGGAAATGCGCTGAATGAGGTGATTCGACGTTACAAACTTGCGCAGGCTCAGATCGAGCCGTCTTTAGCCCGTTGGCCATGTCATGACAATCTAGATTTTGACCGTTGCCGCGACGATTTTCTCGCATCCTGCGTCCGAAACGATGATTTCACGCATTTGATCAGCTGGAGCTGTCACGCATTCGCCATTTGTTTAAAAGTACACCTGCCTGATTGGTCGACTAGATAGAGATAAGGATACAAATGCTGATAAAACCGAGAATTAACTCAATGACGAGGTCGTAGCCTTACCGTACAGGGTACCCAAATTGGGCACTTTTGGGGGTTTAAGGTACTTCCAGGCGAGATAGAAAAAATTTGACCCCCAGTTGCGAGGCTCGATTTTCAAGAGAATTTAAATCGTGAAAACCGCGTCTGGATATGTCAAGCCGTTTTCGAGCTACGGGCGGTTTTCCAAAGCTTTTTAATAGATTTTTTTTATAAGGAAATTTTTGGTGGTCACAGTTTTTTTTCTAGCTCTTATACTTTTTAGGATATATCATAAAAGCTCAATTTTCAAGAGAAGGTGGAAGGTGAAAACCTCACCATCACAAATTCAAAAATTAAATAAAATACAAACTTTGGCTTATATCTTGAAAACTAAACACGGTGAAAAAAATCTGAAAAGACAGTTATATTACTTGTCAAAAAGTCTATAAAAAACTCTTTACATCAATATAAAATTTTCAGTAATAACGCAGTTATAGACCCTCTCCCAAAATGCAGACTTTTCAAAACTCCCCCCGTAGCTTGTAAATGACTTTACATATGAAGATGCAGTTTTCACGTTCGTTCTTCTCTTGAAAATCGAGCCTCGCAAGTGGGCGTCAGTTTTGTTCTATCTCGCCTGGAAGTACCTTAAACCCCCCAAAAGTGCCCAATTTGGGACACCCTGTACATTTGATATACAACATAAAAGCACTTCTTTAAAGGCCATAGTGATCTAGGGAAATAGTTTTTAGCAACACTGCACCCAAATCGGGAATTACCATGAAACGCCAGTAAATCCGCCAAATCACCTCGACCGAACACCGAAACATCGCGATCTATATACAACCCCTGAACTAGTTCAATTAAATAGAAACATTTAGAAAATAAGATTTATCAATCATTGATTTCCTTCCCAAGTAACAATTTTTAGTTGCTTTAGTTGCCATAACTAAGAATTACACTAAAATTAACTTTGCATATAGTACAAAAACGGCCCCTATGATAGACGAGAATATGACTCCACATCGTTGTTATTAACTAGGGTAAATTCGGCAACAACGTTTATTAATTTTTACTGGAATTTGTGGGGTTTTCAACGACCGCAACGAACGACATATCAACGACGCCAAAACGTCTCTCTGTTCCAGACAATTGTTGCCAAATAATCACTGCAGTTGCGGCCAATTTCAAAATATCGAAATATCGACATCGATAGAGAGCACCTCAGTCGCAAAATGGTTAGGTTTTCAGTAAACTAAGAAATGATTATTGCCGCAATACTGTTTTCTTTTCCTGATTTGCGCCGCTACGCCATTTGTGTAAATCGTTAAAAAAATCTTGTTCTTTTGCTGGATTTTGATGATTTTTTAGTTAATTTTTGTAATTTTTAAAATTTTTTAAAATTTTCACCGAGTAAACACACTTGTGTAATATGTTACATCATATTTACGTAAATCTCACATAAAAATATTTTTATAAAAAAAATATGTAAACATTACATCAAAACTTTGACTGTACATTTAAGTCATCATAAGCAATGTTAATTTTACGTAAATAATATGACCCTATAAATAAATTCTTTAAATTTACGTAAACATTACGTAAATAGTGGGACCTTAATTTTACATAAAAAATATTACATACCTATTATATAAAAAAATTATATGTAATATTTAAGTAATATAATTTACGTATTATTACATAAAATTATTTACTTAAATGATCTAGACATTACGTTTACATTTACAATTTTACGTAACTATTATTTAAAACATTTTATGTAATATTTATATCATCTAAATTACGTAAACGCTCTATAACATGATTTACGTCACATTAAAATTTTTAAAATTACTTCAAAAATTAGGTCATTCAAGTTATGTAAATTCCTTGTTAAATTATTTACGTCAAACTAAAGTCCTAAATTTTACATAATTATTATATAGACAATTGAACAGTAAGTTAACATTTCAAATGTTACATAACTATTATATAAAACATTTTATATAATATTTATATCATCTAAATTACCCGTGATTAATAGTTTCTTCCTAGTGGGTAGAGATGGCGCTAATGTCACTATGTTCCCTGTACAGTGGATGACCATATTACCCAGGCAGAAAGGACACGTAACAATGACGTGGATGAATCGTCATCCATTAAGACGGCAATATGTCTCATCTTTTTGACGTCATTATATGACTTAAGAAGACGTCATATTTTACGTAAAAGGTACGGATGAAAAAAAGTACATTGTCTATTGAATACAATCCAAAAAAGGCAATTATTAAAAAAAAAAATTGGTAGTACACGAAAATATCCGAGTATAACAAACTAACCTTTGGCGGATAATACTATTAAAACATACCAACCTTCAGATAATATAGTGAAAATAAGATACTAAAGTCAATTATCAGTATTATCGGTATCCGCATCCCAATCAAGCAGGTACACTTTCAAACTCATGGCGGATACTGAGATGCATTAAGATCCCGTAACGCATTGCTCGTTTATTCAAACATTGTCACTTGGGGATACCGATACCACTGATATTTGACCTTAAGTTTCTATTAACTTCATAATAATACCTACTACTAAAATATATAAACTCAATAAAAAAAGAAAAATAGATATACACAAAAATACGCTAATTCCCAATTATAGCAAACCAACCTTCGGATAATACTATTAAAATATTAACTTTAAAACCTATATACATGCCGGTAATACACGAAACTTGCCGCAGACGCGAGACACGATTAAATTCACGCACTCAGCGACTTCTGTGTGACGATAGAAGACCCAGAGTATGACAGTATTCAATTCAATGAAGATCGACATAGGGTATGTTATATAAAAATGCTTAGAATTTCAAAACACTATATACATAAAAAATATACTAGTATACTGTAACACTTGTCAATTACCTCCTTAAAAATGTCTTAAGGTAAATGTGAAAATTCACAAGATCATCCTGTGTATCAGCTAAAAAAGAATAAATGCTTACTTATTTAAATATTGTAAACTATTTATTTTTTTATTAAAACTAAATATTTTGTACGATTAAATTACAATGTGGAAGTTTTTTTTTCATATCCGCGTTTTTACAAAAATCGACCACTGTGCGACGTCGTACTTTACGAGACGGTCAAGTTGGCCGGAGCATGCGCATTGGCGAGATCTGTCACGTGATGGTTTCATCCAATAGCGTGCTCTGAAATCATACGAGTGATGTTTTTCAGACGAGCTTTCCTACAAGTCCATACTACTGGGTCTAGTCAAGAGAACGCCTTCGCTCAAAAATTGTTTTTTTCAAGGCAGCTCTGCGCGTGCCCATAATAGATTGATGATTCTTCGATCGTCTCGTCACTGCTTTTAAGCGCGTTTATTGTTTGACACTGCTTCCCTTCTCTCAGGCGAACGATCACTTCCTATGACTTCCAGAATCGGTACCCTGGTAGTTTGTCTACGGGTGTGGAAGCGTTGCACGTGACTGTTGTCTCAGGCAACGTCAACACAACTCAAAAAATCTTCGCCAAATTGGTGCAAAAGCGAGCTGCTAGAAAGTTTATACGCCGTTTTCACGCAACGTTAAGTCGCCTTTGGCAACGTTAAAACGTCGTTCCTTGGGTTGGCCGGAGTGTCCACAGGCTTCTAGAAAAAAGGGAACCTAGTTGTTTTTCGCTCAGGATGGGAAAAATAAAAAGAAATAATTTAATCCAGAGAAAATTATTAATAATTCTCCAAGTTTCTTAAAAATCTGGAAGAAAGATTCCAAGGAACACAGTGTGCTGTAAATCAGTTGAGATAACGTTTTCGCATCAAAAAATATAACAATAATGCTTTCGCTGCTTTCTTCCACAACGTTTTGAAAACGTCATGAAAATGTTGTCACAGCTATTTTGAGGAATGTTTTTTGCCTGTGACAACGTCTACGTCAGCTGAAAATACAGCATTTTTGCACATGAAAGCAATGTTGTTTAAAATTTAGTTTCCCTGACAAAAAATGTATTTAAAATTATTTAATTAAATTAATTAAATCAAAATTGTCCGCCAACATAAAAGACTGGAAATTGAATAAACTCTCAATCAAAAATACGCATTTTGTGGACTTCCAATCTTTGTGTGAAGGCCCGTTTGACGACGAAACCTGTCAGAATACCGTGTTAAACTTCACGGGCTTCAAAAATTAGAGATAATAATAGTTTTTTAATTATAAATGTTTTATTTTTTTTTAAATTTTAATGCAGAATTAAAGCAAAAACATCATGTCTGGTATATTTAGGTAATTTTGAAAGATTTTCAGACTTAGATTTGAGCATATTTATGTAAAAATAATTGTTGTTTCAGAAATTTTGGAGAGGTTATGTTTCGCCATAATGTATAAAATATGGCCGCTCGCACGCCCGTGCAACCAAGCAACAATAAATCCAAAACAAAAGCAAAATCTTGGCGTTATTGCTGTGGGCTCACCGTCGCAGCCTAGCGGTAGAGGGCGCTTATTCTCAAATGCTAAATAGCATTGAAAGCAGCTGCATTTTAATAAAAATTGCACTAGGATACAACAAATAACAGCCGTTGCCATCTTGGCATTTTTTCCAGTTGTGTTTCAAGAAAAAAAGTTAAGATTGCAACTATTTTGTTAGTTAAGTTTAATGCACATATCCACCATTAAACACTCTAATCAGGGCTAGCTAATTGGAATTAACTTGCTAATCGCGGCTAAACAAGTTTACCTATCCACCAACTTTTTTTATAAAATAATTACCTAATCAGGGTTAAGTAACTCGATTAAAAAAAAAGAGCTGGCAACGCAGCATATTTGGTGAGTATCTATTGGTAACACTGGATATGTCAAAAAAAAATTTGATGTAAAAGGTTATCTTTTCTGTTTACTTTTTAATTTTCTTTCAGTTTTTGTTTATTTATTTTTAAAACCTATCAGAAAATACGTTCCCCAGCTGTTGCGACTGAAACTCTCAAGTTAAACGGGGATGGCCGAATCGGTGCTGTTTGGAGCTGATCAGTTTGTTGTCGCCAGCATTATTTCCAATAATTAACTGCTTATTCTCAGTAAAAAAGTGGATTTGCCTAAATTTGTTTTTTAACACAGTGTGTGGTAAACAAAAGTAGGCATTAAACAGTATGCTGGGTGCATATAACTATGAAATACTATAATGACCCAAGGATTGCAAAATGTGTGTATAAATGGCCTTTTCAAAAATAAATCCTTTGCAAAGAAGTCAACATAGTGACTTTTTGTAACTCACATGCGTTCAGATAAGAGGGTTAAGTTAAAGTAAAAGTGCCTTAAATTTTATCAGCCCAGCAAGTCGTTACAAACAAAAAAAAAATAGTTTAGATGGTTCGTTAATGTGAATTTTTATGTGATATGATATGTATGGGAGAATTATCAGGAGGAAAAACTATTAGCCATCTTGTGACTGGATTAGATGTTTGAAAATACCTATTTGTTATGTTTATTTTTTAAGTTTTTTTTAAGTCACTTTCAGTATTTGTATAGTTTTAGAATAGGATACTTATTCCCTTGTATTACTTGACAGGTCCCCATTGCAAAACCTACTTAAAAAATGTTTAATAAAGCAAGACTGCCAAAATTAAATCTATCTGAGGCACCACATCACTGTTTACTGCAACAACGACATTATGGTAGGTGCTGCAATGGGGCTTTTTACTTGAGGGGGAGCACAACCCACTTTTGTTAATAAAATGTCAAAAAAGTTTGTTTCCAGTTATCACCACTCAAGAAGAAGGTCTGTGGGTGATAATCTTCTCAGCTTAAAACTGATTTATTTAGGATGTTTGTTAATTTTTAGATATATTGAGGACCTTATAATTAAGAAAGTAGTTCATAAGGTTGAGATATTTTTTATATCAAGAAAAACATGTTGCTCTTCCAAATTTTACTGAAATTATTTAAATTCTACATTTTTTGACAGTTTTATTTTGAAACTGTTATCACCAAAAATTATGCCCTAGGTGACAGAACCACTCTAAGAAAAAAGAGGTTTTGAAGTTATAATAATTAAAGAAGAAAAATAATAAAATATGAATTTAGAAAAATCAAGCTTTATAGGACCTCGACTTAAAGGTTGCAGCAATGAAGTTTTGTACACACTGGTTGCAGATTTGTGTATTTAATTTTCTATTTCTCTTCTTAAAAATGTTTTTTTTTTATATTACAAAGAGAAAAAAAAACCTAAAAGTTTTAGATTAAAATGTTTCAGGATCTTTAATTTTTTTTCTTTCATTCTCATTACTTTAAAATTTTAGGTAGGGTAGACTTTTTATGATGACTGGTGATTGACAGTGTCAAAAAGAGTTTTTCCTCGAAGTAACCACAAGTTACCAGGTAAACCAGTTGCTCGTTTTCAATTTTTCTTTGTACAGTAATCCAAGTCATGACATCACGAGTAACCAGACTATGTTACCAGCCTATGGGACATGGTTACTTAAAAAATGTAAGGTTCAAAGTATGGTTTACCGATTGTTTATGGTTTTTTAATTTGTATTATTTTTTTTATGATGATGATGTCATGACTATGGATGGTCACTGAAAGTAACTGTGACATCATGACAAGTAACCCAAACAAGTTACTATTGTCCTTGAGCAAAAAGCCTATATGTAATACCATTAAACCATGTAGACCGTTTTAAAAACTTAACCAAAATTGGTTGAGATGGACCATTGTTTTTTATTGAGATCCTAATTGAGGAGGTTACTAATTTAGGTGTATTTTCTGCTGTTGAAAGACAATGTTTTTTGTGATAAGCAATATCTAACTGACCAATGTGATTTATTTAGGCATGTCTATGTGCAATAGTTGTCTGCATTTCTTTTTTGTTTTATTAATGTATTTATTTGGTTTTTAGATAAATAAAACATTACTTCACTTTTAATTATATTTGTTTTTATTTTATGAAAATTATTAACTACAAACGTTGGTAATTATGCAGTATATGGTTTTCTGCTATTTTTGATTTTTTATGAAAAATTCTTTATGGGAGCACCTACTAGGGTCCCTAGGACCCCAAATCTGCCTGCGCCCAATTTTTTTTTTTAAGAGAAAAAAGGGTGCCCGGGGTGTGTTGTAATGTGTTTTTTTGATTGTTTTGGGTTGGGTTCGACTGTGTTGGATTGGGTTGTTTTAGTGAAAAAAAAATTAAAAAAACCAGGAGGCGCAGGCGGACTTGGGGTCCTAGGGACCCTAGTAGGTGCCCCCATAAATAATTTTTCATAAAAAATTAAAAATATCAGAAAACTGTAGACTGCATAATTACCCAAACGTTAATCAACACTTAAATAAAAGGTGAAACAAATTTAAAAAAATCTTAAAAGAAGCTTATGAAAGTGAAATAAGTCTGAAGTCTGAAAGCTTTGTGAGCCGAAACCTTCTAAAGAATCCCCTGTTGTCCATAGTCTCAAAATAATTTGGTCTCTCGTTCCATCGTCTTGGAATTCCATCATTGATTATGTCCAACACATCCAAATCGTCATCATACAATATATCCTCCATATTTAAAAAAAAAACAATTCAACAAATCAAACTGGAAATCAAAATAAACAGAAAACATAACCAACAAAATGCATATGACAGTGACTTAATTGCTCAATTAAGCTTTAATCGCCCAACATCGGCCGGGTTGGTAAACGGCGCGATTAACGCAAAAATTTTGTTGGTGGATACCGAATTTACTCGCTAACCGCAATTAAAAGTTAATTGGAGAAAAAATGCGTTGGTGGATACCGGCATAAGCATATTTTTAGGTATAAGTTTTACCTTTAAAAGTTGATTCGCTAGATGATATAACTATAAAAGTTATTTTGAATGTAAATTTAGTAGTCACACAATTTTAACAGCCAAAATTACAGATTAAATGCCGCTAGCTATTTTAAAGCAAAAAGAAGAGAGCTGTACTAACATTTTTGCAGCATTGACTTGACTTTAAAGCCTATATTGTCGAATCTGTGTTACTTAAGATATTATCACAAGACTTTTTTTATCAAAAAAAATTTAAAATTTTGATAAACCCTTCAGATACTTTTGCTACGAATTTGCTATGTTTAGTTTTCGCTGGACACCTTGGCAAAATTATGAAAAAAAGACGTGGCCAGTTGTAGTTTTTTCTAAAATATCTGGGGAGAAACTATGACCTTAATGTCGAAAACTGTAAAACACAGGTTTTACTTTTAACATTTTATTTATAATAAATAAACTTTTTTGGACAAATAAATTGTAAAAACTTGATGTTACGTACATCACTAGTGATATAATGAGCGTTATGCGTCATAAACTTATTACCGCACTAGTGCGGTAATAGAGACTCTCTACATAACGCTAAAATGTCGTAGATAAATTTAAAGATTTTGAACAAAATTCTGATTGAATTCCAAAAAAAATTATTCTTTAAATCAAAGTTAAAATATGACTAAATTATTATTAGGTACCTACCAATCTTAAACTGAAAATTGATAATACTAAAATTTTTATGCTTTTTAGGACGGAAAAGAAACTCATTTCCAATTTTAATCAAATTTCAGTCAACTAACTGGTCTGGAAATAGCTTTTCGCTACAAAACTCTTCTATTTTGCAGTACAGCTTTAAAAAGGTTCTATCGGCATTTCAATATTCAAAGCAAATCGAGTCTCTTACGAGTATTAGTATTATTCTTGTATCCACCAACGCGAAAATTCCCCGATTAGGCTTTAATCGTGATTAATTACTAATCGATGTATAGAATGTGGTGTTTTACATTGAAACTTTGTTTGCCAAGACTCATTCCAAACTTCGATTACTGTTAATCATGACTAAAGCTTAACCGGACAATTTTTAAGTTGGTGGATATGGACGTTAATATCGCCGGTGGAAAAATGAGCCATGGGCCCACGCCGTCCCATTCTTAAAGGGAAGAGCTTGCTCAAAGGTTTTCATATGTTAAGTACCAAATAAATTATTTGGAAAGCGTCGTCATTATTATTTTATTCAACTAAAGTTCCTTGTCACATAGGTAGTTTAGGTACAGGGTGATTTTTTTTATAAACGTACCTCGCCATAACTCTTTACTGTTTTTTTAATCAACAAACTTACTTACCTATCATTAAACCTAGAATTTAAGAATTTTAATGCCAAGTTTGAATTGTCATTGTTAATTTGTAAATTTTTTAGTGCAAATATCTCGGAAACTATTAATGGCGAATACAAAATATTTGATATTGTTAGAAAAGCAATTTTTTATTGAACTGGAAAATGAAAAAATTGATGCTAGAAAGCACGGATAGTCCACAATACAATCAATTATTTTATGTTGAAAGGAAGTTAAAATATCTCAAAAACTGTAGCTGTAAAAGTTTTGAACCTTATAACAAAATTTTTGGGTAATATTTACGAAAACTAAAATCTGAAAACCGCATATTAATAGCTGCTTTACTTCTAAAGTTATGATTTTTTTTTTATATATTTTAAAATTTTTTAAAATAATTTGGAAACTAAAGCTCCCACAAATTTTGACTTTATAACAAAATTCCATATTCCATATCATGGAAACTTAAATGTGAAAACCGTATATCGCTATGTTTATGATGATGATATTTTGTTGTCCGCGTGTTCTTTGCTCACTTACGACATGACACGCGCGCTTCCCACCCTACAAGGGCTCTATTTGCCCAAAGATCGTTGAAGAAACAACATCCCAGTAATTAGCAAACCTGTGCATGAAAAATGGCCGGTCTCCACCTGCGATCATCAAATACCAAGTAAGTGGAAAGTTTTAGTGAGCAATCATATTTTTCCCTATTCTTCCTTTAAGTTTTCTTAAGATTTTATTATTTACAACATTGTGGAAAATTGTATTAATGTAATCATATTTACGCTACTTGCTTTTGTTACAAAGTAACAACTTTTTTAAATATTTTATCCTCCTTTTCCCCCCTTCAACCCCCACTACCCTACCCAAAAGTTAATCAGTTCATGGTCAGCGGATTTTTGTACTAAATTTCGTTAAAATCGATTAAGGCGTTCTTGAGTTATCGTGTAAACAGACAGACAACAGACCGACAGACAACTTTTTTTTTTCGTCGATTCAGGTGTTTTGGAACCTTAGTAACTCATTCTTGAAAAAATTGGTATATTGGTATGGTGATATGGTATGGTGGAAAAATCATTCATGTTGCTCTACGTCAGACCTAGTGACATCTGTCAAAAAAATTGTCAAATAAAAAAAATGGGCAATGATCTCAAATTTAATTTATTTTATTTTTCATCTTCCTACGATAAACTGTAAAAAAGGTTTGGCGAGGTACTTTTTGAAAAAAATCATCCTGTACTTATATACATTCACGCGTTAAGTATATTTTATAAAAAAAGATATGAAAACTTACCTATGAATAATTTTTGGATTCAATTTCAATAAATTTTGTCTACGGCGCTAACGTCATTTTATTGTTACAATTTTAGTTTAATTTTAAGCAATTTCTGTC
Source organism: Oxystoma pomonae (assembly GCA_963921995.1). NCBI lineage: Eukaryota > Metazoa > Arthropoda > Insecta > Coleoptera > Brentidae > Oxystoma > Oxystoma pomonae. The sequence continues at coordinate 35,148,673 of OY998164.1, forward strand.
AACAGAATTTAAATTACGTATAAAAAATTGCATTCTAACATCATTTTTCTTAAATTTCGGCCTGCCTCGCATTGACGATAAGATTTTGTTTTTTAAGTCATTAATTAAAAAGCACCATTTTTTAAAAACTTTTTGCATGCGGGGAATCGAATACAAGGTTTTAGTGACAAATACGGGCGGCGGGCGATGAAGCAATTTGCCCGAGGCGGTTAAGTGTGAAGACGCCCCTGGCAATGCAAGGGTAATTTTGTTGACGTCTGTTTTTAAAAATATAAAGTATTGCGCCTTTGATTTTAGCTGGATTCAAATGTTTAGTTTATTCGGCAAAAAAACAAAAAAGTGCTCCGAGACTGGTCTTAGTTTTTACAAAATATAACAGCCCATTCTGATAATTATATGACTACAAAAAGAATGGATCCCTGGTAAAAAAGTCGCATAGAATCTCATGAAAGTTGTTGAGATTTTATGCTATTTTATAGGCTTTTATAAGATTCTACGAGCCAGGCTGACTTGCTCGTAAAAACTGATAGAAAAAATCTGTATGACGTTAGTCTTGGTTTTTACAAGTTTGTTTCACATAACTCATCGAAAACATATAAAAGCTGGTAAAACATAAAATCTCGTCAAACCCGTTTAGAACGTCTCTCCGACATTTGCTGAGCTAATGTCTAACTAACTAACAAAAAAAAAGCCATATATAACTGTGAGATAATAGACACGTATCTAATATAATGGCCCAAGGATCGTAACATGTGTAACCATAATAACTAAAACAAAGAAAATGAGTTCCCACGTAGCACAAAACAGGACTAACATCAAAACACGTAAAAAACAACATCTTTCTAACGCCTTATAAACGGCTTTCTACCGTTTTTTGATGTTGAAACATTAAAATCACATTTAAAAAACGTTTTTTACGTTTATATATAAAAAAAACGTTAGAAAGCCGTTTATTAAGCGTTAGAAAGATGTTTTTTTCACGTGTTTTGATGTTAGTCCTGTTTTGTGCTACGTGGTTTGGCCCTAGGCAAGGCCAAAGGCGAAAAATCTACTGCGCATGCCTGACGCATTCTCCTCACGCCCAGAAGTTTTTGACTCTCATAGTTCTATGAATATCAAGCCAATTTTTTGAAAAGGCCTAGAATATCCCTAGCAAATTTTTTTTCCACCAAGATCGCGAATGGCTGAAGTACTCTTATCGTCGAAAAAGAACACCTAATAAGGAGACTCAGAAAGGTCGAAACTAGCAGACAAACCAAAAGAAAGAAAGAAAATTTAGATTTGTTGGATATAGGGTTGTGTGCATATCGGGGACGTTAAGTTCTTACATAAATTCTCCAAATATTGTATGAAATCGCTTGTGATTTCGGCAAAGGCAGGGAAAATAGAACATATATATGGAATGGATGCCTCAGATTAAATTAGTCTGAGATATTACCAAAGAAAAAGTAGCAAACTTTGAACGAGAGGATGGAGCAATCTGAGAGGCATAACGGTTAGGTAAATTTATATTCCCTGGGTAAATTTGATCTCTGGTCTGACTTGACGTATCCCAGCAAACACAAATCGTCGGCATTGAATCGGGCCAATGTCGACAACTTCGGCAGTGTTTCGGCATCGGCGACTACACTCTGGTCCGATGTTGGTCAGATTGCGATTTTCAGTTTTCGGTCCATAATCGGCAACTGACGGAGGTCCACATTACTACAGTCGACTTTATGCCGACACCACTTTAGGTCCGACGATGGTTCAATTGGAACTTTGTTTAATCGGTCGAAAATCGGCAACTGACGATGGCCCGATTTACTATAGTCGACTTTATGCCGAAGCCAACTTTTTTTGTTTTAGGGCCGACGACGGTCCGATTAGAACTTTGTTTAATCGGACGAGAATCGGCAACTGACGATGACCCGATTCAATATAGTCGACTTTATGCCGACGCCTACTTTATCTACTCTAGGGCCGATGACGGTCCGATTGGAACTTTGTTTAATCGGACGAGAATCGGCAACTGACGATGGCTCGATTTACTATAGTCGACATTATGCCAACGCAAACCTTATCTGCTTTAGGGCCGATGATGGTCCGATTGGAACTTTCTTTAATCGGTCGAGAATTGGCAACCGACGATGGTCCGATTACGTCACCTTAAAATTTTTAAACTGCTTAATAGTTTCTTCGTAGTATGTAGAGATGGCGCTAATGTCACTATGCTCCCTGTACAGTGGAAGATAATATTATATATATAATGAGCAAAGATATTTCAAAACTAGAATGCGGACTTGACAAGATGGTGATACTTCTCTACAAGAATCACCTCTTCCGCAACTTAAACCAGCCCGACTGGTTGAGCACCCGCATTATCGAAACTTTGTGTGCCAATGTCGGGCCGCTTTAAGCTACCACTGACGGACCTCCGTCAACCGCCGACGTTGGACCGCTTTAGGAAACCAATGTCGGACTTGAATAGTTTACCGATGTCGGGCCGAGACCAGCTTGCCTACGTTAGACCGACCAAATTAAGCAGTTATGCGCGGATGGTCGGTACCATGTGGTTAAACCATATCGGACCTTAATCGTACGGCGACGGTATGCCGATTTCAGCAAAGAGTAAAATTTACCATTGGTCCGACCACGGGACACAGTCTAACGCTGCATCAGAAAACATATATCGCAAAGCGGACAAAAAATACTGGTGGTCCAATGTCGTAAATCGACGTCGTGCCGATGACGACAAATTCGGCAATCGACATCGGACCGCCGAAGGCCCGAGGGAACCGTGTTTGCTGGGATAACCCTTATTATACTTTTTTGTTTACTTTTTATTTTGTGTTGTATACTTTTTAACGTTGAAATTTCTTGACTTTTTTTTAGTCTTTTCTCTAAAATATCTAATAAATTGCTTCTAGAGTTGTCCGGATTGTATAAAAATTCCACAAAAAGTATAGTAAACAACAATAAAATACGCCATTTTGAAAAGCCGTTGTCAAGTCCTTCTGTCAAAGCATAGAAAAAGAGACGTTTCCCCAACCGTTATGCCTTTTTAACTTGGTGGCGGCTCACCCGATAACGCAAGCGCTTCACCTCTTATTTGCAGTCTGACTAAATAACTTTTATTTAAATATTTTGAAAAAATTAAACCTTCCGCTTCCATAAAATAACGTTTACAAATTTTGTAAATATTATGTTTTTATTCGATCATCAGGATCGAGCGGAATGACCGCGTGTCAGAGATGCTAAAACTCACCAAGAGCCAAAACAAACGGCAAGGCACTCTGAGAAGCAGCTTCCTCGTGACTTTCACGCTGCGTTCAGTGTAAATTCCCGAAATAAATCGGTTGCCATGACGACGGCACGCACGTCTCTTTTTCCGCCGAGGTTTGGGCGTGTTTTCATGTGATGCAAACTTTTAAGCTGGCTCTATTATAATTTTGTGACTGTAATAGGGGTTATAAGCCACGGCAGCGACGCGGCATGGCGTAAACGCAACGTACGTTACGCAGAGAGGATACGTCGCCTAGTTACGACGAGCTAAAAAAGGCTTAAGCAGACGAGCAGACGGCGCTCTCATTTGCTTTGTTTTTCATAAGATAACCTAAAAACTGCCGTGTTTTTTTATATTTCAAAAATGGAAGGCTTTCCTAATGTTTTTTATTCTTGATGATGATAGAGAGGCTGCTCTCGGGAATAGCAGCCCGTTATGGAAGATTCAACTTTGACGAGGTGGCGGAACCAGAGTGTTTGACACTATTTAGGTTTAAAAAACACCTCCAGATACGCTTATAGCAATCAACTTTCTTTTGATCTGGGATTACGCATTTACGTACGATACGCGGTGTAACGATACACCGCGCGTAAAGCGTGTCGTACGTCTGGAGTTTACTGGACTTGCGCACTTGATCAAAACTTACGCTACGTCGAGTTGCGTGATGTGGCTTATAACCTCTAATATCAAGCGTCGCGTGCCGGGCTATTGCTTCTCTTCAGTTGCGGTATTCGTTTTTACTATTTTTTTTACAATGTTTCCTGTGTACGATGGAGTTTGTGTTTTACTGGAAAAATCGTTTTCGGGGTGGAATGAAGATGACAAAAAAGAATTCTTAAACTCTGAAAAACCGTCCCCCTTAATTAACGCACACATACACAATACAAATCGAAAGAAAAGGTGGGGGGGGGGGATTCGACCATGCTGCGTCACCTATTTGTAAAGTCACGAGCCGCCACTGTTTTAACTATAAAACTGTCAATCGCAGCGTTACTAATTTTTTAGATTGGTCGGTTGGGATATTCATTCCCTATATGTTCAATTTTCCCTGGACAAAAGCCATCCATTTCGGGATCTACTATTTACTTTGTGTCTTAAGGTAAGAGTTATTTTAAAAGAACATAATGAAAAATACAGATAGCTCTTTTTGTCGACAGAAGACGGGGTTGAAATATCACATTTTGTGCATTATTATCTTGACGGGGCACTTTGTGGAGGTGGTTTTTCTTTTTGCACTTCGCTTTCCATTCTCCATACCGATTTAATTTTCAGATTACGTTATTCTATTCGACAGGAAAAAATGTTAGAAAACCACATTTTAAAAACTAACAACTATATACAACGTCCGCACATTACAGTACTAGGCAGGTGGCCCACGGTGGGTCTAAAGAGGGGTTTTAAGAAAAAAAATATATAATCTTTAAAACATAGATTTTTGTTTACGACACATCGCCACCTACCATTTACCGTAAAAAGTAAAATTCCTTATATAGCCCTTTTCTGGGGGGCTATTTTTGGAAAATATTCTGAGAACCTTCAATGGCAACTCCCTATTTTGACTTTATATTTGAATTCTCGCTAAAATTCTCTTTCCAATGGTACCCCTTATCATAAGGTTTACTTTCCTAATTTTCGAGATATTGGCTTTCAAAATCTCAAAAAATTAATTTTTAAAGCCCCATATCTAAAGAAACTAAACTAAATTAAAGAAGATATCTTTAGTGTGTTTATTACCGATTTTAAGGGGTTTTTAAGAGCAAATAAAAAATTGCAACAGTTTGACGTTGGCACATTCCTATATACAGGTTATTGATTTTCAGTGATTTTGACGATATTATTCCAAAAATATGAAGTAGAAGGCAAATTGTCACTGTTGTCTTTTTTGTTTCCTTGTGAAAAACCCCTAAAATCGATATTGAACATAATTAACTCACACATACACAATACAAATCGAAAGAAAAGGTGGGGGGGGGGATTCGACCATGCTGCGTCACCTATTTGTAAAGTCACGAGCCGCCACTGTTTTAACTATAAAACTGTCAATCGCAGCGTTACTAATTTTTTAGATTGGTCGGTTGGGATATTCATTCCCTATATGTTCAATTTTCCCTGGACAAAAGCCATCCATTTCGGGATCTACTATTTACTTTGTGTCTTAAGGTAAGAGTTATTTTAAAAGAACATAATGAAAAATACAGATAGCTCTTTTTGTCGACAGAAGACGGGGTTGAAATATCACATTTTGTGCATTATTATCTTGACGGGGCACTTTGTGGAGGTGGTTTTTCTTTTTGCACTTCGCTTTCCATTCTCCATACCGATTTAATTTTCAGATTACGTTATTCTATTCGACAGGAAAAAATGTTAGAAAACCACATTTTAAAAACTAACAACTATATACAACGTCCGCACATTACAGTACTAGGCAGGTGGCCCACGGTGGGTCTAAAGAGGGGTTTTAAGAAAAAAAATATATAATCTTTAAAACATAGATTTTTGTTTTCGACACATCGCCACCTACCATTTACCGTAAAAAGTAAAATTCCTTATATAGCCCTTTTCTGGGGGGCTATTTTTGGAAAATATTCTGAGAACCTTCAATGGCAACTCCCTATTTTGACTTTATATTTGAATTCTCGCTAAAATTCTCTTTCCAATGGTACCCCATATCATAAGGTTTACTTTCCTAATTTTCGAGATATTGGCTTTCAAAATCTCAAAAAATTAATTTTTAAAGCCCCATATCTAAAGAAACTAAACTAAATTAAAGAAGATATCTTTAGTGTGTTTATTACCGATTTTAAGGGGTTTTTAAGAGCAAATAAAAAATTGCAACAGTTTGACGTTGGCACATTCCTATATACAGGTTATTGATTGACGATATTATTCCAAAAATATGAAGTAGAAGGGCAAATTGTCAAACTGTTGTCTTTTTTGTTTCCTTGTGAAAAACCCCTAAAATCGATATTGAACACAATAGAGATATTTTTTTAGTTTCTAAGATATGGTCCTTTAAAAATTGAATTTTTGACATTTTAAAAGCCAATATCTCAAAAACTAGTAAAGTAACCTTACCATGTGGGGTACCATTGGAAAGAGAATTTGAAGACAAAATAGGAAGTTGCTATTTAAGATTTTCATAATACTTTCCAAAAATAGCCCCCCAGAAAAGGGCTACATAGGGAATTTTACTTTTTACGTTAAATGGTAGGTGGCGATGTATCGAAAACAAAAACCTATATTTTAAAAATTATATATTTTTCTTCTTAAAACCCCTCTCTAGACCAACTGTGGGCCGAGAGTTAAAATACCCTCCTCATCGGGTACAAAAATTTAACTGGACTTGATCATACCCAACACTAATAACCAAAAATCAACCGTCTGCCAGCGATCGGGACGTGATGGCCCAATAGAATAGGGGTCCCCAAGTTCTTGAAAAAATATTCATTGTGGTGTTGTTTTCGAGATTTCAATAAAACTATACCCAACTATTCGTAGCCAAGTCTTTTTATAAGTCGACCCCGCTGATTCCAAATCTACAATGGAAATTTTACTGAACTTAAATAGTTTTGAAAATATTGGTCAAAATGTGAAGAAAAACGGAAAATGCAGACCATATCAGAGAGCATATAATCTAATATATGCTCTCCGACCATATGCATTTTCGATGAGCCCGCAAAAACTTGATTATTTTATAAATTGGTCTGCCTCAAATTCAATGCTTACCCTGCCAAAAAAACCGCATTAAACCTCATAAAAAAACACACCTGATTTTTATCAGTTTTTATAAGGTTTTTGTGAGGCAAAATTTTAGGATTATAAAAGTTTGTAATAATTTATGAGGTATGTCTTGGATTTTGGTAAGAATTTATGTGGTTTCATATGTGTGCCCTGCTAAAATTTTCCTATCGAATCTCATTAAAAAAATGATAGAATTCTTGCATGATTTTTTATCGGGTTTTGGGTCGGTTTTGGAACAGATTTCGATGAGATCCTACTTCTCCAAAATATCGGATACCCTGGCAAAATCCAAATTACGATGAAAACTCTAAAAGCCAATTGCAGAAAAAAGTTCTCCATAATCTATTAGCATCTTATAGAATCACGTTACTCATGGAATATCAAAAAACCGATCCCACAAGAACCCATAGAAACTTCTCCAAAATCATTTCTCATAGGATCTTCTAAAATCACGATATTTATAGAATCTCATCAAATGTCCTAAAAACCGATTCAACAAGAACCCAAAGAATCTCATCAAATATTCAACACCGAGAAAATGAGGCCAGCTAAAAGTTTGGGGCGGGAAAAACTCATTTTTGTGGGTTATGCCAGCTATTTCATTGAATTACTGCAACACTTTTTTTTATCTGGAAGTGTTCTGGCTAAGGGAGCTCACAAAATTGGATTTTGCCCAATTTTGTTTTTTTATAATTAAAATGCTGGCCTAGACCAACCATCTTGGTTTTACTAACATTGGCAAACATTAACCATAGGTAAACATTGTATGAACTGTTGCAAACCCATCGGAGGTAAAAACTGTTACGTTACAAACATAAAGGTCCGAGCAGGCAGGCACGGCCGTTCACCATGAGTTTACCAAATATTGGAACAAATATAAGATAAATTGTATTGAAAATCCCAATTATGGTAAAAATTTAAAAAAGGCTGTTGTGGATCTTTTTTCAAAAATGTTTTAATTTTTTTTGCACAGGATTGTAGTTGTATTGAAAATATTAAAATTTAAATAGGTAGTTAATAGCATTTTAAACTTGTAAAATTTACTGTTAAAGTTTTAAGTATTGTAAGACGTCACATGCCGAAAGTGCACTTTCTTATAAGATGTATCTTTTAAACTTTAGCATTAAAACAAATACTACTTTATATATAGAATTTCGTGGTTGTTTTTACATGGAGCTTTTAAAAGCTTGTCTTAAATGTAGTATATTTAAGTTAAATAAATTAAAAATTATTTGCAAAGCAAGGAAAATCCCCATTTTAAACGATAGTTTTGGCTCATCCTTTCCATATATAAGGTTGTGCCTACTGCAAAATATTATTCCTGTTAGCCCCTCAGTAAGATAAAAATATTTCACACAAATCGATACATAACTTTTTTTTGCTTAAGGTAAAACTAAATACTTATAAGAACTCACAAATAACATAAAATTTCAAGAAGTGGATCAGCTACTATTTTAATTAAAAGGTCCAACTTTTTTTTGCTAAAGGTAAAACTAAATACTTATAAAAACTCACAAATTTCAGTCAGGGAAAGGTCCTTAGTCAAAAAGTACAATTAGTTTTTCTCTCCATTTTTATGAAAACCTATACTCCGTTCAGGCATACCGTGTTAAACCGAAAGCGCTGTAGGTCATTTTTAAAACAATCCTAATAGCGTTTTCCTCTTGATGCACTGGTGCGCACCGAGGGCAACATTCGTATTCCATTTGATTGCACTACTCGCCATTTAATTTGAAAACGAGTGCAGTTTTTGTTGCCCTGAGTGCACGTTTTCTCGCATGATCGCCAATAGCTCGTGGAGCATCAGGACATTTTAAATATGTTGATGATGATGAAGAGTTATTTTTGTTAAGAAGAACCTGTCAATGGGGATACAAAATCTTGTTTTACTGTTGACTTACGCTAGTTTTATAAAGGAAATAACATAACCCAGCAAACACATCTGTTACATTAACATAGTGTTTACGTAAATCTAATCAAAAAATTTCATAAAGTTTTTATAAAATTTACTTAATATTTACATAACATAACTTATGTTTCTTTAATTACATTATATTTATTTCACACTGTATTGTAATATACTCCATTTCACACTGTATTGTAATATACTCCATTGCGTTATCGGTTTCAGTCCGGGAAATGAAACATTACATCACTAGTCCGGGAGATGATACATTACATCAAGTTTATATTGATGTTACTTGTAAGAGATATAAATATTAAGTAAAAAAACTTACCCCAATTTTACCTTTCGATTTACTTTCTAATTACTAGCTAACCGATATCTGCAGTTTGCCAATTTTTTGTTGCCATGTATTATTTACGTTATTTTAATTACATATTATTTACGTAAACAGTAGGGAACTTTTTGCATGGCGTTATGCAGAACATGGAAGTTACATTTTCCCTTGTTGTAACTTCCAGTTTACCTAATTTATGTAACAAAGTAATCATGTGATGTAACTTTTACGTAACTGTGTTGGCTGGAAAGATCAGAAATAAGCAAATAAGAAACCAGATCACTTCCACAGTGGCGTAGCCAGAGGGAGGTTTTGGGGGTTAAAACTCCCCCAGTACGTCCAACCCAATCTACAATAAATTAATCATGATCAATGGCCCCAGAGAGAGCAGCTATATAGCTCCCCCACTTTTTTGACTCTACTCCGGTGTGTGACGTATGTCTGGTGTGATGTCTTAAATATTAAAAATGTTGTCTGCGGTGCTATGACGTGATTAATTGTTAAAATTTTAGTTTACCAATATTGGATATTGTTACAATTTTGTTTAATCTTAACATTTGAAACGCGTAAAAATAGCATTTTAGTGTAATTTTTTCAAATTTTTTGCTTGCGACGCAAGTTTTTATTTTGAAAAAAATCTGCAAACGAGACTAGATGAGACTTGGTTTTAAAAAGAAGTATTTTTGTTTCTTATATACTAAAATTTACCATAGAATGATGAAACCCCGCCCAGAGCCCAATGACTTCCATCGACGGGCTCTTTTGATGTTTTACTTCCTTTTCATTCAATTTAAAGTACCATTTGGGAATTGTGGAATTTGAAATCCAACAAATATAAAATCTCTAAAGCCCGGAAAATACTTTTTTTCGGGTTACCATAAAATAGCCTAAAAAATCTGATCTCACACCATGCGTTTCATATTGCATTTGCAATCCCTAATCATGCACCCATGCAATTTTCTGACAGCACCAGGTCAGTTTTAGTTTTGCCCCAGTGCATCAAAAGGAAAACGCTATTAAAAAAAAACCATAAAATATGATTTTTACATAATGTATTTTAATATATATCAGAAAAATGTACAATATTTTGAAAACCGAATGAGTATTTTCAGATCTAACTAACCCTCACACGGCTCAAAGAAAATCACGTCTCCAAAAAAAAAAGAGCGATAAAAATTAGATTATATTATAAGTTAACTACAACATATCATATTTACAATTTTGTACAATAAACAAGCCAAATTTTAGGCAATTAAAAAAATGTACAACACTACCAATTTAATTTAAAAAAAAAAACAGTTTTTAAACAGAATAAAAAAAATCTATTTTTATATTACGCAGTTAAGTCAAACCAATAAACGCGTTGTTTTTTCAAACAAATATAATTTTTCTATACATTTTTACAAATCCCATCAAAGCCAAGCGCCCATTATTTCACGCTTCATTTTTTGATAGATTCTAAGAAAAAAAATATAAGTCTGTGGCATCCAGGTCTATTTTTTAACATTAAAATAATTTTAAGTGAAAAATGTCAAATAAACTTTTTTGTACCAATGTAGTTTAAAACAAAAATTAGAAATTTTTAATATTGGCATTCGACCTTTTGAAAAACAAATTTTTGATAGTTGTATAGAATTTTATGTTTGGTAAAAAGTGTAGATACAAAGTTTTTAGTAGTAAGTTTTCTTACAAAAAATCAGTTTGAAAATCCTACAAAAATGGTTAATTATTGGCCTTTTTTTTACCCGTGTTTTACTAGGTACATGGCATCAAAAAAAATATAATATATGTGATGTTATTAATGTTCAGCTTGCCAAAATTACAAGCTTTGTCGATAAGGTTGGCTCAAAATGAGTGTATCTTAATGCTGCTAGAATACAGCTATGTATGACATTGTTTGTTTTTTTTCTTTAAATGCCTGGTAAAGCCTCGGTACAAAAAGGTCAATAAAGAATCCCGCACGGATAACATGGGTTTATGGCCTACTGTAAAAGTTAACCATATTTTGATATTTTGAAGATATTGTACTTTAGGTGAAAAAAATTAAATTCTATCAGGATCGTATGTCTGTGATAGGAGATATGAGCCGTGAAAGAACGTATGTCTGCTAAACACATACTTCGTAGAGGAGCGTATCCAGGATTATATTTTAGGAAAGCTTGATTGTCTGGGAGGGTTAATTTAAAGAATAACATAAAAATAACAAGTAAAAACTTATTTTAATCCCGTTTAGGGAACGGTTATTTTCAAGTCTGGTCTCGTTTAAAAAGTAATAAATTAGTCTACAGAGGCGTACTCAGGATTTTGTCTTGCCATGCTTATGAGGACCAAAACCGCGCCAATTTGCTTTTTTAAAAAATGTTAAATCAGAGTTATACTTTATTTTGTCCGCTTTTCGCTGGTAGTTTTCTGCAAGTTTGGTCTCATTTTAAAGGTAATCAAATATGCTACAGGGGTGTATCTGAAATTCTTAGCGAAGTCATAAATACCAACAAATTAATACAAAATGTAATGCGGCATTATCTTATTCTCATTCGATGGATTGAGATTTATACAGAGATTTAGGTAAGTTTAAACTAAGTGGGCTTTGACTTTGCTTTGAAAAATAATTATGAGTAGGTCATGATGCATTTATGACATATCTATGTAATTGTCATTGAAAATTGTTCTTTGTTTTAGAAACTTACTGCAGATCGAGGATGCAAAAAACTTTGTTTTGTTAAAAATAAATATGCATACCTAGTATGATATTAAAAAAGAAGTATCAGTTTATTATTATAATTACTTATGAAGTTTTTTTTCTTTTTAATATAAGTAATTACTACACCCTACTGCTTTTCCCTGATGAAAAATCTAAAATAACAAAATTAAAACAATCAACACGAAAATATTTAAAGAAAACCGACTAAAACAATGTTTTAAATCCGATTTTTTTTCCATTTTTCTGATTTATTCCCACCAAACCCAACCTAATACCGAAACTTGGCCCATAATCAGTGGCGTATACAGATTTTTTTTTTCTAAGGGGGGGCTTGAGGCCATTGCCTATACCTTTAGAGTACTCACTTCATTGATTAAATGAGACAAAAATGTTAATGAAATAGAGTTGGTTTTCGTTTTTAAGTTTTCTTATTTATTGAACTTTTAAAGCCCATTCCCCCCTCAAATTATATTCTAACCACCACCAGAGAAAATAAAACACAAAAACGTTTTACTCTTATTTACGTATTTTTCTTTAATTCACTATATATTAAAGCCCCCCTAAATTATAATCTGGTTACGCCTCTGTGCAGTATTTAAGTACCTTTCAAATGACACCACAATCACGGAAATCTACAAAGTACTTTTCAAGTTACGAGAAAAATTATCTGTAGGTTTTTAGTAAACTTACCCATAAACCTATGTTATCCGTGCAGGATTCTTTGTCCATTTTTGAAGACCTTCCAAATCAGGATTTTTTTGCATGACACTTTTGCTTAACGCAAACAACTCTCAAACATGTGTTTTTCAAAATATCAAATTTTTAAACCAATGGCGTTTTAAATTCAAAATTGTCAATTTTTTCAATTTAGAGATTTTCTGTAAAAAAAAGTGTATTTAACATTTTTTACTTCAAATTAAATATAAAGCATTTAATACAAAAAAAAATTCTTAAAAACATACTTTAAAATTTTTCAAAAAATATGGCATTTTTTAAGCAGGTTTTTGAAATATTGCTCTCTAGGATGTATATCGAAGATTTTAATTTACATCCTAAATGATAGTCCTGGATGCCACAAACACATAAATCAAGCAATATATTTTTTTTTCTTGGAATGGATCACAAAGTGAAGTGTTATTTCTCAAAAAAAAAAATTATTGAAATTAATTTAAATGTACGATTTTATAGTATTATTTACATATTTTTAATTCAAAATATTATAATTAGGGTACGGCACAATTTTATTTAATAAAAAAACACACGATGATTTCATTTCAATTAAAAGAAAATATACTTTGAGGAAAAAGTTATTAAAATAATGTCCTCAAACAGTACTAAATAAAAATTAAATTGACTATTTTTGCCCAGCTGAAATGTCAAATAAATATTGAAAGAAAAAAATTTAAATCATGCATAAAACTAAAACTATTGCACACTTTAAAAAATATATATTAAATAGTGCTTTAAACCGTTCATTTTTTATTTTTAAAATTTATCAAGCCGTAAAAAATTGGTTTAGTCGGCAACACCGTTTCGTCAAATTAAGCACGTTCTTTTCGAGTCTATAATGAACGAATGGAATATCGAAATAGCTAGTTTTGCAGGATGCCTTATTTTCAAATTGCTCTCAAAACTTTGAAAGGGTTTTCAAAATTTGCCTTAATTACTACAAATATTTTCCGGACAAAACTAACTTGGCTTTTTGTAGCTAAATACCAACCTGTAGCCTTAAGCCCATTTTCCACTATGAAATATAACGCCGTGACCCAAATAATTATAGGAAATACGAGAAAATCGTCCCACCAACGGATATAGATTGCTATGACATCATACTAGCCAATGAAGGCTCGATTTGAGTCTGCGTTTGTAACGTTGACTCACCTCATTTCTTTAGTAATTTAGTCTAGGCCAGCTTGATATTTCGCAGGGTTGACGAGACGCTTTATAACATAGGCATGGCCATTATAGAATCTTATAGTTATGTGATCGTACAAGTTGTCAATAAAACATCTGACTTCGAAAGCTTTTTTTAAAGCGTAAAAATATTCTAACTAGAGCTTGCAAATTTTTGATACAAAAACCTGACAACTTAGAATATTCTAACATTTCGCTTCTTGTAGCTAAATATACCTAGCCCTAAGAATGTGGGTACGCATGCATAAGTTCTCTCCGTTGCTTTTTCTTTCGACAGTCCGGACAAAACCACTGTCCTTTCGGCGGTACCATGATTCCCACACACTCAAAGTGGAACCACTCGATGTCACAGTCGTTCGAGTCGCAGCTGAAAAGAGAATAACAACCTATAGCACCTCACACTTTTTTATGAAAGGAAGTAGAGGATTCTATTACACTTTTTTGGCCAGGTTTTTTAGTTGTCTTCGCCAAACACGTCAAAAAAGTTGGTAACTTGTTGACACTAGAAGTCACGGTAAGGGGGCATGCAAAAATCCTTAAATTTAGATAGAAATAGGTGATGGATTTTGACAAACAAATGACGCTTACCCAATCATCTCGGACACCTCGTCGTAAGGACACCTACAGTAACAATACAGCTGGGGCGGCATGTCTAGCGAAGGCTGCGCGGATGGCATGAAAATATTTTTGACGGGTGGTGGTGGTGGTTGCTCGTTTTCAGAGTCGTTTGAATCGCTGTCGTTTTGAGGTTGCGATAGCAGGGGCGCCGATATGGGCGGCCGAGGTGGTATTCTGTTCGCCAAGTAGGTCGGCAGGCGGATGGGTGGAATGGGCTGAAAAGTGAAAAATAATTTTCAATATGAAGAATAAATCAAGTAAAGATTTAGTCGAAAACTTATTTTTTTTTTCATGTTAAATATTTTTGATAAATTGAGGGTCAGCTTGAGTTTGGGTTGGTTCTTATCCAGACTTTTCCAGGGTGTAACCAGACTGTTTCAAATGTATCCGGACTTTTCCAGGGTGTATCCAGATTATTTTAGGGTGTATCCAGATTTGTCAAGGTTGTATCCAGACTTTTCCAGCTTATACAGGAGTTGTCAAAAATTTTAGCGCCTATAAACTAAAATTTTTATCCATCAATCACGCAAAAACGGCTGAACCGATTGAGATGAAATTTGGTAAAAAAATAGAGTGTAATATTTCGCTTAATGACTTGAATTATGTGGTGTACAGAATTGAATTTTTCAAAAGTTTTGTCAAAAATTTTGGCGCCATTGAATTACGACTTTTTCTATAAACTTTCCAGGAAGGTACCCAATGAGCATTTTTGTCTATATAAAAGTTACAGCAAATAATATAAAACCTTCATAAAATAACCAAAAGTTATATTATTTAGTGTTGGTGATAATTTTATAACTCTAATATATCTCTTAAATGAGTAAAAAAGACTTGAAAAACAACTGTTCAACACCAGCTTATAAAAATTTATGGTACATAGTAATGGATAGAAAAACAACATATAGATTTTATAAAACTTCCTTATGAGCCCTCAAGTATAGAGATTATTATAAAAAGGTTTTACAACTGTTCTAACAACACTACATAACAAATTAAAGGTTTTTATGGATTTAGAAATATAAATTTTCCATCTTTCTTCCCTTTGCTTGTTATGTATTATTCTTTCTCTTTTTACAACAAAAAAATTTATAAAATGGTGTTTAGCAATCTTCTAAAATAAATAAAAATGAAAGTGAGATAAGCTGAAGCAGGAATATGAATATTTATATACTTTAGTCAAATAAAAGCTGTTTTTCAAGTCATCCTACTCTGAAAATCAGCTGCGGTCCCGTGTGTACTGTATAGTTTTCGAATACACTCACGTAAATTTCATGGGCTCCAAAAATACTTAAGAAAACGGGAAAAAAATATTCATTTAAATATCAGTTTTTTTTTATACGCGTTTTTTTCTTTCTGGGACAAATATTGAATTTTGTATGTTGTTCTTAACCCTAACAACCAATATTTCGATTGAAACACATGTTGAAACCCCATAAATAACGTTTTTATTTAGGCCAAAAACCTATTTTTGTAATCCAAAATGGCGAAAATTTCCGACAATTCTATAAAAAAAAACAATACCACTATACCACTGTTTACCTCGTCAACACTATTTTATGACCCTTTTAAAAAATGATGCTACTTGGAACAAAGGGCTGCAGATGGCGCAGTGTTGAACACTGATGGTCCATTTCTGCGAGCTTAACATAGTTACCATTGTTCTCTTTTCCTAAATGCATTCCTCGAGAGATCCAGCATACTACACATACCAGGAAAAATACCCCTCCCACACACTTCAAGCCCGCATAACTGTCAGAGGTAACTATCTCAAGTTAGATTGCGGGGTCGAAGGGTGCACAGGCGAGTATTTTCCGGGGTGTTCACATTTGACGCCGACCAGCAGTATCAGCGTATGCGCTCGACGTTTTACGGTGCGTTTTTGCGACCTTAACACGGTTACCATATTGTTCTCTTTTTCTAAAACACGGTTCCCATCTATGCGTTTCTCATTCGCGGGTCCCCCGAATCAAAACACGTATCACGTGGTCTAAGCGAGATTTGCCTATACAAGTTCATGTCGGACCACGTGATGAGTTTTTTGAGTCAGGGTGACTGCGCATGGGAAACGCTGGTGGGAATCAGTTGTAAAATGCATTCGATCCCGATATCTGTCATCGGTAATCTCAAGAAGAATTGGATCTCTTATCTCTCTCAGATTGATGTAATTAAAACAAGATAATAATGGTATGGTATCTCGCAAAAACGCTTCTTTTTGATGTCGCAAAAACGCGCCTTTTGATGTCACAAAATTAACCTTAAAAAATCTTGTTTGTTTTGTTATTATAATTGCCAAAATAAATTAAAATTGTTTTTTTTTGTTCTAAAAACAATTGTATTATAATCACTATATAAAGAAATTAATAACAACATTATAGAAAAAACCTTATGGGCAAAAAAGGTTTATGAATAAGTTCATAAGAATATTACAGACACCAATTCATAGAACTATTGTGTGTGAGTTCCCAAGTTTTTATAAGTGTCTCTCGAAATATTTTCAATCTTATCTTATATAAATTTGTTGTTGGTTAATTAAGTTTTATAAGTGGGTTGATAGCAACATTTTAAAAAACAATCTATTATATATATCTTTAATTGATAGTTACTTACGGTTTTATAGGTGGGTTGACAGAAAGATTTCAAACACCAATTTATATAACTTTTGTCATTGATGACTTATTTTTATAAATATGTTGGTGGAAACATTGTTAACACCAATTTATATAACATTTGTTACCGATGACTTTAATTTTTATAAAGATGTCCGTAGAAATATTGTTAACGCCAGTTTTATGTTACTTTAGGGTACCATCAATTTAGAGCCTTTAATAAAACAAATATACAAACTCAATTCGTGTAGGAAACTTCTAAATACCCTAGGGTATCAATGGAACCCTCTTTATAATTTTTATATAAATATCTGTCACCAGAAGTTTCTGAAAATGCTCATTGGGTATCAAAGATTTTTTTTTTAGGGATGAAGTTTTTTGGGGGTAGATTTAAAGGGTGTAATTGAGTTAGTGGTTAAAAAGTTAGCGATGGACAGACCAACTGACACACACACAGAGCGACGGCGTCTAGAAACGTGATTATCTGGATTCGGAACCACCAAGATTCATCAAAATCCTGGAGTGCGATTTTTAGGCAATTACATTACTTCTCTTACCGAGAGAAGTCAAAAATTTTAATAAAATTACCTAAGAAGATTGTTAATTATATATTGGGCATTCAATTCATAAAACACTATTTGATTGACTCCAACATCTCTCCCACAAAGCCAGAAAAATAAAGAGTTTCACGGATTATTAGGCAGCACCGCGCCCGCGTTTGTAAACGTGGACAGCTCATCTACTTTTACGCTCTGAAAAAAAAAACAGTTATAATATACAGGGTGACCCAAAAGTCCGAACCCACCCTAATATCTTCAAAACTAAAAGAGGTAGAGAAGCAAAATTTGACATAATTGCATGGTATACAAAAAAGTAACCTTCTGGATGCTAAAGATCCCGCCAGTCATTAAGGGGGCGGAGCTATGGCGACGACAAGACTTTTTTTAAATGAGATACCCCGTATATATTTTGGAATTTACACAGTGATAATATGTTACTTTTTTCAGAGGTAAACAAGAAAAAGGATGTATTCACCTCATGACGATTGCAGATTCAAACAACAGTTGGAATCCCGATAAGGGCCCAATATCTACAACAAATTCCGAGACTACGAAAAGGCAAAGGTTAAACTAGCCAAAGAAACACACCTTGCCTTTCTAATAAAAGCCAGGAACAACATCGTGCCAAATGGTGTCAAGCTGAGCAGCCCAATTCAAGAAACAAGAGCGAGGAAGATCTTAGAGAAAGCCAGCATGGAATTAGTTAGCAGTGAAATCAGTTACCACAGATGGAAGAAAACTCAACTCCTAGATGACATTCTACAACACTTTGAGAAAATCAGACACCACACCATCGCGTCGCTATCTGAAGTCCATAAAAGAACATCAAAAGAAACACGACAACAATGAAAAAACCTAGTCCAAAACAAAGAAGAACAAATCAACAACACCAATACCGTCATCAACATCTCTCCCCGACCACTTACACAGACTGAATTATCGTTACCCAGCAAAGGACTTAACTACGCCATTGCACCCAACTCCATACCAGCAGTCATCACAGCCATTGAATCTACCAAGATCGATGAGAGGGAAGACCAGAACAATTTTGGTAAAAAAAACGAAATCGGAGAAAAACCTAACAGCGCAAGAATAATCAGCGCTTAAGGACCTTAAATTAGATCAGTCGATCAAAATTCTTCCTGTAGACGAAGGAAATGCAACTGTAGTAATGGACGCCACCACCTACGGCCAGAAAATTGAAGAGGCTCTACAAAAAGTAAATTACAGAGATATAACTCAGAACCCAACCACCACTGTAGAAAGAAAAATCTACCAAACTCTCTACCAACACAGAAGATACTTTAATGACATTAAAAGGAGCAAAGTCGCACCATATTACAGCAAAGCATATGTAACCAGTTCTCGCAATTCTCCGAATTATAATCTTGCTAAATATCTTTTACTAATCATCCAGCCTCTTGAAGGAAAGTCGACACCAACATTCGTCAAAAATTCAAAGCACTTCATGGACATCCTTAGAGACATCACCCTACAACCAGACGACCAGTTTGTTAGTTTTAGTTTTGAAAATGCCGTCTGCAGAATTCTTACTTACAGGAAAAGGACAGATATTTTCGACAGGAAGATGTGTGGCCAATATCTTTACGGAATTCTTTGAAGAAGGAGCTCTGCGAACATCATGGCTAAGATACATGGACGACATATTTATCATCTGGAAAAAGGACAACAATACACTAGAACAATGCTTCAATCATGTAAACAGCACAAGAAACTGCATCACATTAACTCTGGAAGAAGAAGAAAATTGTCAGCTCCCTTTTCTCGACGTTCTAGTCACCAAAAAGAATTCAACCATAATCACTTCCGTATATCGCAAACCAACTCATACTGGACAATATCTAAACTTCAAATCAAAACAAACTGAGAATTGCGAAATCTCTTATAGATCGAGCCACCTACATCTGCAATACAGAAGAAGGTTTAAATATAGAAAAGTCAAAATTTCGATGCGATCTGCGAAGGAACGGTTTCTTCAACTACACGATTCATAAAACTCAGCAGACCACACCAACACACAGGACGATAGAGGTAAATACTAAAATACTCAGAAAAGATAAGAAGAATAGGCAACCAATACTATCTTTGGACTATCTTCAAAACGACCACAACAATAAGAAGTCAATTATACACACACAAACGCAAAACTCGAGAACATCATATGAAACGGAAAGAGACAAAGATCGTCGCCAAGGAGGAAAATCTATTCAAGCGGAAGTACTAAGAAACAGCATTCATACAGAGGAATCAGAATATATTTTCTCAACAAAGCGTCACCATCAAGGAAATTTCGAAACCCATACTTTTCAGAGGTAACAGATTTCAACTGCAAAAAGGTGGAACCAACCTAGTGTAAACTTTATGGTTCACTGAACAAAAGTTAGATTAGGTAGTCTTAGTTTTTCTTAGTATTCACCTGAAACGTTGTGAAAAAGTAAAAAAATAAAGACAATGGAAGTTCCAAACTTACTCTCAAGAAAAAGGATATTCGGTGATTCTTTGTCTAGCTCATTGATCTTATTTAAAAGTATTTGTCATTTTATTTAAAAACCGTTACGAGAAAAAGGTAGCATATTAGTTACTTTTTCGAAAAGTTCTATTCCAATTTTCCAAAATATACAGGGTATCTCATTAAAAAAAAATATTTCCTCCGCGCCCGGGATGATTAGCATCCAAAAAGATACTTTTTTGTAAACCATCTAATTATGTGAAATTTTACTCCTGTCTCTTTTGGTTCTGGAAAAGGGTAGACTTGTTTCTAAAATAAAAATATTTATAACTAAAAACTTTGGCTTTGATTTCCTGTATAGAGCGCCCCACGATTTTCAGTACAATACATCAGTAAATTTTTTTAAACTTTTGGTGCTACAGTCAGTAAAAATTCGTTTTATTACTTTTTAATTTTTTTATTTTAAAATACTGAGGATTTTCTAATTACCTTTTTAATTTTACTCCCCCTAGAGTTGTTATTCGAATGGACACTCCTGAGTCTCGATTTCGAAGTCTTAGGCAGCTTTAACGTGATTGGCTCGACAGTGGGTTGTTTGGGTGACGCGGCCAACTGAGATGGAACTGTCTTGATCGTGATTGGCGGAACCAGTTTCGGAGAGGCTGGGGTCAACACAGACATCTGCACCGCATAAAAAAACAACAAATAAAAAGTGTAACTAGATGAGCATTATACTGTGGCAGTAGTAATTGCAACTAGTGGCTAAAATAGTACATTATCTACTTAGGCACTAAAGTGGTACTTTATATCGAGGTAAAAATTCGGACCGGAGGCAGGGCTACAACGCGCCGCGGGATAAAAAGACACACTTTAGTCTCGTGGAATGTAAATTATTTTTTGCACTTTTGGGATTTGTTTTCATCCAAAATTTTACAAAGAAGAAAAAAACCCACATCATCCTTTCTAACCAAATTGACACAAAACCAAACTACCATTATGTCAAATTATATTTTCTTAGATAGCTTTACTAATAGTTGATTGCCAAGGTACTGGGTAACAAGTGAAATACTTACAAACAACTTCAGAAGGTTTCAAAAATTTGAAAAATAATAGACATTGCCGAGGCTGCAGCTGAAGCAATGAAGGCGTTAATACTGCCTGCAGAATCGCAGATTTACGAGAAACATAACCGGAGAAAAACTTCTGTTTTTTATTTAATTTTTACAAGCGTTCCTGCCTAGTTCCATCACTTCACTGTTAATTTTCTGGCAGTTTGTAATTTTGATTTTTTTTTTCTCATATTTTCTAATAGAAAATGTATTTTTTTTGAAGATTTGGAGTAAACTTTAAGAAATGGCATTACTTTCCTTATACAGACCGCTTTAAGCTACTGCGAACATAGGGGGAATCAAGTCCAATTTATTCACCGTGCCGTACGACCGAGGTGGATTCGAAGCACGCTGCAGTGTTATCTTTTGGAAATTAATTTTGTTTTTATTATTTTGTTTTATTTCTGCCTTGCTCGAGAAACAGATGGGTAAGTTCTTAATTGAAATAATACATTTTTAAAACCAAAAATGGATGTCTACGAAGTTGCCGAAAAAGTGCAGATGGTCAAATCGTCATAACCCAACACACGTTCGATATTGGTCGAGGGAAAATTTGCATTTGTATTTTGACGTAAGAACACAGTATCCCCAAAAACTAAATGTTTGGGGGGGGGGTATTATAGGGGAACACGTAATTGGGCCATTTTTTATTAAAGGCAATTGCAATTTGAATGGTCCTAGATACTTGGATCTACTGCAGCAGCACATTATTCCAACTGCTAGGCAGTTGTTAGGTGTAAGATTTGGTGAAACATGGTTTCAACAAGATGGTTTTTCCGCTCACAATGTTGGCCTTGTTAGGGAATATCTTGATAATGTATTTCCTAATCGGGTTATAAGTACACGGGGAACTATTTTATGGCCAGCTCGATCTCCCGATCTTGCTCCTAATGACTTCTATCTGTTTTTGAAGAAGCTTTTCCAATTATCACCCCTAACATGCTTGGAAACGTTAGAAGGGGTTTTTATAGTAGGCTCGGATATTGTCTAGCCGAGCAAGGAGGACTTTTCGAACATTTGCTTTAATTTTTTTTTGACTGGGAGAATCTTTTTGGTTTTTAGAATGTATTATTTTATGTTGAGAACTTGCTTTTATTTTGTTTCTCCTTATTATTTTCATTGTAACACGTCGTCACTGATAAATCTGAGCAGTTGACAATAAAACGCTCTTATTTATCAGTGACAAAAAATAAGAAAATTACGTTATAAAAATTTGCGTATTTATTGACCAAATTCCGGTTTCATTGACTACGCTCCACACAGCACCGTGGTTAGAGGCGTACTAAATACCAAAGGAAAGTCATGCAAGTGGTGATCGCAAGCCTGAGTATTGGTTGCTTCACTGATAGGCGTGCGGTGTCTCTGCATGTACGTACACTGGCAAATTAGACTTCTTCCGCCCTATGTTCGCAGTAGCTTGAAGCGGTCTGTATAGGTAAGTATTATTAGTACTATTTAAATTTCATTGATGCAAAATTACACTTTTGGCGCTAAAAATGTTTGCTCCCACTAACCTCAACTTTCCTGCTCTTGGGCGCCGAAGGTCCCCCGCCCTCCTCCTCGCCGCTAGAGTACCCATAAAATTTGTTCGGCACTCTGCGCCTTTTCGACGCCCTCAAGCTGGGATCGGAGTCATGTCTGCTGAAGTTGGGCAGTTCCGGTTTCGACGAGTAGGCGTCTTTCGAGGCGACCGACACCGGCGGCGTCTTGGGGGCGATCACTGGCGAATTTTTCGATAGGGAGAGAGTTATCGGGGCTACGGTTGGCGACGATTGTAGCCTGAAAAATTAAAAATTCTTTAGAAATCACTGGTCTCTTGTTTATACAGGGTGATTCACGACGAAATGCAAATATTTTATTGTTAAGTATTACAAAAAAAATTTTTTGACTATTTTTGTCGAATATACAGTGTGATTTATGAAAATATTGCAAAAATAAAAACGGACATACCTCGGAAACCAATAGCCGTATTTACTTTAAATTTAGCACACATAAGGAGCCCCAAAAGCCCCTTCTACCAATGTATAAAAAAATATTCCAGGCCCGGACTAAAAAAAATTAGTATTATATATTTTTGTTAAAAACAACACCCTGTATACTGCAATTTGCAAATTTTGGTATTACCGCATAAAAGCTAAAGGATGGTGCTCTAATACCCTTAGATTATATTTAACGCGCTAAGTCTCAGTTTTTTATAAAGAAAATTAAACCATCCAAAATCTTGAGGTTACAAACAATATCACGTTTTAAATTACTAAAAACGTATTTTTAAGTTAAAACTAATTTAGGCATAAACAAATCAACGCCTCGATCAATACTCACCCTACCCAAGCAAAAAACCGGCTGGTACAGGGCCGGATTAATATTTTTAAATTTATTTTTATAAAACATACCAACACATATTTTATTAATAAAAACTATTTTAATTTGAAATCTGTTTTCGGAATTGATTTGAAGTTATAGTCAAATCGTTAAAATTTTAGGCCCGGACTAATATTTATTTGGTTTTATTTGTCCTTATTGGAAAACAACATTTTCATTCATTCATTTCATTTGGAGAGTTGCTATAAACATTTTTTTAAATTGATTATCATCTACAAAACCGTCCCAAGATTACAACCAGGGGATAATGTACAGGGTGAGCTACCATAAATGCCACCGCCATTTTTCTCCGTTATTATGCATGCTATAAAAAAGTTTTTGAAATCAGAAGAAAACGAGGAATTATGTCAAAATTTGACATTTGCAATGACACTTGTCAAGTTTGACATACATATTCTAAAAGGCTGGAAAAAGTTATACAGCTTTTGTATCAAAGATTTTTTAAAGCATGCCTAATAACAAAGAAAAGTGGTGGTACCATTTATGGTAGATCACCCTGTACATTATCCTGTGGTTATAATCTTTGAACGGTTTTGTAGATGATGATCAATTTAAAAAAATACTTATAGTAATATTCTCTGCCTTGTAAGTTTTGATATCAAATTTTCCAAATGAAGTATAAAAAAATGTGGTTTTCCAATAAGGAAAAATAAAATCAAATAAATATTAATCCGTGCCTGAAATTTTAATGATTTGGCCACGACTTCAAATCAATTCCGAAAACGGATTTCAAATTAAAAGAGTTTATTAATAAATTAAAAGTATGGGTTTGTATATTTTGTAAAAATTAATTTAAAAATATTAATCCGGCCCTGTACCAGCCTGTTTTTTGCTTGGGTAGGGTGGGTGTTGATTTATTTATGCCTAAATTGGGTGTAACCTAAAAATACGTTTTTAGTAATTTAAAACGTGATATTGTTTGAAACCCTAATATCTCAGGATTGGAATTTGCATAGTTTTTTTTTTATAAAAAACTGAGACTTAGCGCGTTAAATACAATCTAAGGCTATTAGAGCACCATCCTTTAGCTTTAGCAAACTGCAGTATACAGGGGTTTGTTTGTAACAAAAATTTATAATACAATTTTTTTTTAGTCCGGACCTGGATTTTGATTTTTTCTATACATTCGTAGAAGTGGCTTTTGGGGCTCCGTATGTGTGCCAAATTTAAAATAAATACCTTAATTGGTTTCTGAGATATGTTCGTTTTTATTCTTGCAATATTTTCATAAATCACTGTATATTTGGCAAAAAGACTCAAAAAAAAAATTTTAGCATTGGATATGAGTTGCCCCTGGCCTGTAATACTTACCATTAAAATATTTTCATTTCGCCGTGAATCACCCTGTATATAAGGTGGTCCAAAAAAACCGCACACTTTTTATATATATATTTTTTTTTTAAACTTGAGCAATTTTTATGGTTGACAGCTTTTTGGAAACCTAACACTTTCTCGTCCCGTATTGAAAGTAGACATTTTGTTAAAATCCAAGATGGCGGACGCGTTTAAAAAAAAGGTACTTTTGACCACCCCCCTCCCCTTCAAAAATGTTTTATGTGCCTATTAAAAATACTGCGTTACAAAGCTACATCCTTCCGATTTACATCGAGGTGTCATTTCCCAATGAGCATTTTCAGAAACCTCTGGTGACAAAAATGTATATAATTATTATAAAGAGGGTTCCATTAATGCCCTAGGGTATTTAGAGGTTTCCTACAGGAATTGAGTTTATATATTTGTTTTATTAAAGGTTCTAAATTGATGGTACCCTAAGGTAACATAAAACTGGCGTTAACAATATTTCCACGGACATATTTATAAAAATTAAAGTCATCGGTAACAAATGTTATATAAATTGGTGTTAACATTGTTTCCACCAACATATTTATAAAAATATAAGTAATCAGTGACAAAAGTTATATAAATTGGTTTTTGAAATCTTTCTGTTAACCCATCTATAAAACCGTAAGTAACTATCAATTAAAGATATATAGATTGGTTTTTAAAATGTTGCTATCAATTCACTTATAAAAACTTAATTAACCAACAACAAAGAGACACTTTTATATAAATTGGTGCCTGTAATATTCTTATGAACTCATTCATAAACCTTTTTTGCCCATTCTTTCTATAATGTTTTTATTAATTTCTTTGTATAGTGGTTATAATACCACTGTTTTTACAACAAAAAAACAATTTTAATTTATAACAAAAGAAACAAGATTTTTTAGGTTAATTTTGTGATATCAAAAGGCTCGTTTTTGCGACTTTAAAAGGTGCGTTTTTGCGACTTTAAAAGGTGCGTTTTTGCGACATGAAAAGGCGCGTTTTTGCGAGATACCATACCATCATTATCTGGTTTTATTACAATCAATCTGAGGAGAGACATAAGAGATCCAAATCTTCTTGAGATAGTTTTCGATGACAGATATCGGGATCGAATGCATTCTACACCCGGTTCCGACCAGCGTTTCCCATGCGCGGCCACCCTGATTTAAAAAACTCATCACGTGGACCGATACGAACTTGTATAGGCAAATCTCGCTTAGACTACGTGATCCGTGATTTGATTCGGGGAGCCCACGCATAAGAAACCCATAGATGGGAACCGGGTTTTAGAAAAAGAGAACAATATAGTAACCGTGTTAAGTTCGCAAAAATGCACCGTGAAACTTCGATTCACGGTGCATACAGTTCGCATGGCTGGTCGGCGGCAATTGTGATCACATCACCTTACGACGCGATGGAACGCAGCCTCAAGGTCTGTTTCTGCGAGTTTGACATAGTCACTAATATCCTCTTTTTCTAAATGCATTCGTCTGAGAGAGATCCAGCATACCAGGGAAATACCTCCCTGTACACCCTTCGACCCCGCAATCTAACTATCTTCTTGAGATAGTTACCTCTGAAGGGTGTGCAGGCGGGTATTTTTTCTGGTATGTGTAGTATGCTGGACCTCTCTCAGACGAATAGATTTAGGAAAAGAGAACAATGGTAACTATGTTAAACTCGCAGAAACCGACCTTCAGTGTTCAACACTGCGCCATCTGCAGCCTTTTGTTCCAACTAGCATCATGTTTTAAAACGTTGATAAAAAAGTGTTAAAAGAGGTAAACAGTGGTATAATTGTATTGTTTTTTTTATAGAATTGTCGTAAATTTTCGCCATTTTGGATTCCAACAATAGGTTTTTGACCAAAATAAAAACGTTATTTATGGGGTTTCAACATGTGCTTTAATCGAAATATTGCTTGTTTAGGGTTAAGAACAAAATACAAAATTCAATATTTCTCCCAGAAAGCAAAAAACATATGTGAAAAAAACAGTATTATTTAAATGAATATTTTTTTCCCCGTTTTCTCAAGTATTTTTGAAGCCCATGAAAATTTTGTGAGTGTATTCGAAAACTATACAGTACACACGGGACCGCAGCTGATTATCAGAGTAAGATGACTGAGAAAACAGCTTTTATTTAACCTATAGTATATAAATATTCATATTCCTGCTTCAACTTATCTCACTTCCATTTTAATTTATTTTAGAAGAAGGTGTATTGGTATTTTAAAAAGAAAAAGAATAATACATAACAAGCAAAGGGAAGAAAGATAGAAAATTTATATATCTAAATCGATAAAAACCATAATTTGTTATGTAGTATTCTTAGAACAGTAAGTAAAACCTTTTTATAATAATATCTAGACTTGAAGGTTCATAAGGAAGTTTTATAAAATCTATATGTTGTTTTTCTATCCATTACTATGTACCATAAATTTTTATAAGCTGGTGTTGGTCAGTTGTTTTTCAAGTCTTTTTTACTCATTTAAGAGATATATTAGAGTTATAAAATTATCACCAACACTAAATAATATAACTTTTGGTTATTTTATGAAGGTTTTATATTATTTGCTGTAACTTCTATATAGACAAAAATGCTCATTGGGTTATTAAAATCAGACAAGAACCGTAAGATATAATCTAGCTGGCGATCTAAGAATATTTTATGTCGCAATAAAAATTTATCCGAAAAACAATGCATTTTTGAATAATAAAAAATGCATTCTCTTGCATAATCCGTAGATATCCGTATATCCGTAGTTACTGTTTTATATAAAAAAAAGTAATCCAAAACTAGGTTTATAATCTCATTCTACCAAAGATTTTTTTATGCATTTTTCAAATTTTTAATTACAAATTAATTATATTGTAAAATCCGTGAAAATGGCTCTCGAAGAAGAGACCGAAACGCGTAGCGATAAATATTTGTGGAACAAGGACGCCCCTTTCACAACCAGAACTAAACAATTATTTTCTGAATGCAGTTTTGATCTGAAGTTAAACAAAATTACCAAAATTTCCGATCATAGCAGATGTTTTGTCAAATTGGTCCAGAAAATTTTGAAATCAATTCAATTTTTTGTGTATTTTTTTTAATTTGAAGTTTTTTGTTAAAGTGGAAAAATATTGTATTGTGCTTTACAAGGTGCTTTGCTATAGGCAAAAAACTGCAGGAGACTAGAGCAGTTCTTTTCATTCATCATTGGTTTTGTCAAATCAAAAAATATTTACCACAGAATAGGTTAGATGAAGTTAATGGGTTAAGATTTCTCGTTGCTTAAATTTTTTTGATTGCATAAATATTTATTATTATTAGTTAGATATGGTTATCCGGTCAGTGTAAGTGAACAGAGGCCTAATATCTGAGTTGCCTGTCACTTTTTTTTTTCAGGGTGATGAAAATGCACAAGTCCTAAATCCTAAAGATAATGAACACACTTTTGGTGCCTTTATTTAAAAAAAAAACACACCTTTTAATTGAACGAAGAAAAAAAAATAGTAAAAGACATTTAAAATCATGAGCTGGAAACAATAAAGCTTGACCTCTACATTATTTCACTCCACAGAAAATGTTTGCAGTAAGTTATATTAGAATTGTGCTCACCTATGCTGATAGTAAGGTAGTGTGCTATCCTTAAGACCATCTCCCTCTTCGGGCATAATAAGTGTAGAAGAGTATATTCTATTTCCCATCGAATCCCTGTTCTTCTCGCTTTTCTTCTTTTTGCGCTTCTTGTTTTTCTTTTTCTTCTTGCTCGATACCACTGCAACAAAATTTAAAGAAAAAATAAAACAATGTAAAAACGATATACAATATTACAATATTTTTAAACAATATACCTTATTTTGCAGCTCATGGGTACAGGTAGTGCAATTTATTTAAAAAACTCGTAGTACTTATATGTATTTTAGATTTTCACGGTTATATAATGGAATACTATGGGAATTGTTTTAAACTAAAGGGCAGTATGGGTATGGTTGTTCAGTGGCGGTCCCAGGGGGGGGGGCCTCCAGAAAAAAGTAGAAAACAAAGATGCTGGTGGTAACCCTAAAGTCTTTGGAAAAAAAACGAGAAATTGCAGAAAGTTCCTTTAAAGAAATTCTAGAATCCCTCCAGAGTATTTTGGGACAGTTTGACCTTCAATTCGTCACACCAAGAATAAACAAACGCATGACGTACTTACTGCGAAAACCTTTGGAAATACAGAACAGTATTATAGAGTTTACAACAAGTTTGATACAAGGTGAAGCCAAAATCAAGGCAAAACTAAGTAAAGTCGTATCTACATACTATAAACTGTTTGATTAATCCAAAACACAAATTCTTGAACTTTTATTGGGAGAAGTCAGTATTCGGAAACAATATTGGTCAGAAATAGTCAAAAGCTTAAATCAAAACATACCTGATAATGTTTTCGAGGCAATGAAGAAGTGTGGCGATATTTTTCCGTTGATAAAAACATTCTTGGTTGTTTGCCAGCAAGTAATGCTTCATCAGAGAGAAGCTTCATGCCTCAGAAGATTAAAAACATAAGTACTTAAAAAACGGGCTTAGCGTTGCTGCATATCAACCAGACATATTGAAATTGACATTGAGCGAGTCATTGACCGGTTTGCCCAAAAAAACCGGAAACGAATTTTTTTTTGAGATAGGCATCTTATGTTTGAGATATGAAATATAAAATGCAATGTTTCAACTTAAAAAGCTTTTTAGACCTCAAAAAAAAAGGTATTTTTGGTTTGAGGTTTGTTTGTTATCTATGTTTTTATAACTGAAAAAATTATACGTAGTTACTCAAGCGCGTATTTCAGGGGGATAGGAAGGTAGTTAAAGTGGGATATAAATTGCGGCGCTATAACACCTTTGATATTTACCGTATTAGTTTAATTTTGTGTTAAAAATGGCATTCGTAGTCATTTTCTTAAAAAATTTTGCCTGCTGCGCTTTGAAACCATTGTTATATTTACAATTTTAGTTTAATTTCAAATAAAAAAATGCAAATGTGTAGTTTTAGTGTAATTTTCTTAAAAATTTTCGCATGCGGCGCTATTATACCGTTGATATTTACGATTTTAAGTTAATTCGACTCAAAACTTGCATTTTTAATGTAATTTTCCAAAACGGTGCATTTTAACATTTTTTAAAATAAAAAATGTATGAAATAAACGACTTAAAATCTGAGTACCCTCCCCCTATTCCTCATTATTCTAGTTTTTTCGAAACCGCCTCCCCTCCCTTTTGAAATGGCTGGGACCGCCACTGGGTTGTTTCTTAATAAATTCTTCTTACTGATTTTTCTTTAGTTAAGATCAGCAACGCGGCAACACCGGCAACGCGGCACGCGTAGTGATGCTGACAATTAAAATGAATATTTTAAAGCGTTTTTAAGGATTTTCGTTTTACAATTGGTCCTGGTTCTGGTTGAACCGGTCCTTTCGTTTTAAAACAATGACGTCACAGTTGCAACCCGGTTATGAAATTTTAGAACCAGCCTGGGAGGTTGGTTCGCCCCTTTGGTTGTAAACATAACCACTAAAATTTTGCAAAATAATAGATAGTCTTTTTTTGAGTAAAATCAAAGATATCTTAATAATATTTTAAATGACGTCATTATTTTAGAACCGCTGTCAAAATTTATGTCAAAATAATGTCAACCAGAACCAGAACCAATTCTTAAATCGAAAATCCATTTTGTCAGTTTTGATAAACAGTGCCAGAGAATAATATAATTAACTGTAATTGTTTTGTTACCTTCTGATTTCATCATTGGACTTGATTTTTTTATATTTTTTGTCAGGCGCCATCCACAAAAATAAACCATTTACTTATATCTCCAATAGGTATTTCTACCAAAGACGAATAGAAAAGATAAAAAACTCAATTTTTGGCGCACGCAATCGTCGACAGCAGATATAAATAAGGTAATTCGGATTTCTTTAGTTTCAATTTTTTGACACTGCCGTAATAGTGTTAAATACCCGCCTTTAGTTAAAATTGGATAAAGCCCGTCCTCGAATTCGAACTTTGAACTTGAACTTTAACCAGGGCTAAATTCATTTATACTCAATAAAGTCAAAAAATTCAAGTGACTACCAAGATATTTACAGATTAAAATTTTTGAGGTCATAAAAAGCTTTTAAAATATTTTTTAGATAATTTTTTGGCAAAAAAAATAACCTTTTGTCTGACAATAAATAAATACTATAAAATAAAAACTAAATAAGCAAAGTTTAAAAAAAAAAATTAGATTAGAAATAATGCCGGTTGCAAATAAGTAGTTTAATTCTGTATTCCAATATCTTTAAGAAAGAAAATAGTGATGCGGGCCAAAATTTAAAAAAATATATACTTAAAGCAAGAAAAACGAGGAAAACAACTGGAACCAGTCCTTTCGATTTAAATATAATAATATAATAATAATATTATAAATGACGTTATTATTTTAGAACCGCTGAAAAAATTTCTTTCAAAATAATGTCAACCAAATCCAGGACCAATTCTAAATCGCAAATCCCTAAAATAGAACGAGAAATAATGTGTTATATTGGGATCAAAAACATTATTTTTATGAAAATAAACACAAGGTACCTAAATCTTCACAAGAAGGTACACTTTGCAAAAAACTTTTGTCGTGATGGTTTTTAGGTCTGTGGTCGTGAGAGGAAACCCTCAAATTTAATGTTAAACAAATAATAAAAATACAGCTTTCTAAGAAGTGTAATACTAAAATAATGCTTTTTGAAAGGGCGACGTTCTTAACTATGGATATATATACAGGGTGGATTCTTTAAATGCAACGGTGCTTCTAGCGGCTTTAGGGAAGAAGCCCAGGACCCACCAACTATTTTTTTTAAATAAGAAGCTATCACTTGTGGCACCTTTTTGGAAAGCTTGTTAAAAAATAAATTTAACGGGTTTTTTTTTACATCTCTCGAACCAAATACCACACAAGGACATTATTGGCGGCCCATTTGGGGGCCTTAACTGAAGGTGCAGGGCATTCTAACATTTTTTTCATGAGTAGGTACCACTGGCATCTTTTTGGAAAGCTAGTTAAAAAAGAAATTCGATTAAATAACCTTTTTTGACATCTGTCAACCCATGTGTTAAAAATTTAAAAAAAAACTATTTTTTGTCAATTGTTTTAGTTTCAAAATAAACTACATATTTCTTTATTTACTATGTAGAATAAAGAAACTACAACACAAAGATATTATTGGCGCCCTATTTGGGAGCGCAGCTTAATTACCTTTTTTTTAATTTACTAGGTATTAGATAAAATGGAAATAGATTCAAAGCACACCTCGATTTTCTTTTTTTGTCAACCTCAACGACAAAAAATAGATTTTTGAAAATATTAATACATGGGTTGACAGATGTCAAAAAAATTTATTTAATCGAATTTCTTTTTTAACAAGTTTTCCAAAAAGGTGCCACAAGTAGTACCTCCTCATGAAAAAAATTTTGGTAGGACCTGGGCCTTCAGTGAGGGCCCTTAAATGAGCCGCCAATAAGGTCCTTGTGTGGTATTTCCTTTATTCCGCTTAGTAAATATAGAAATATGTATTTTATTTTGAAGCTAAAACAATTGAAAATAAAATAAGTTTTTTTAAATTTTTGAGACATTAGTTGACAGATGTAAAAAAAACTAGTGCGTTAAATTTCTTTTTTAACAGGCTTTCCCTAAAGCCGCTAGAAGCACCGATCCATTTAAAGAGTCCACCCTGTATATACATATTATGGATGTAATACAGGTTTTGCATTATTTTTTTTTTAGATTGGAATTAAATCCATTTTATATCATCACTGCTTTGCGCTGGACGAAACCTACACCTACGTTTTTGCACACTTTTCAAAAAGCCACCGTAACTTGAAAATGGATTGACAAATCAAGATGTGGTTTACACCTTTAAACTTCTCTTAAAAATTAAGGCTCGCCACCCACAACCCTCCAAAAAGACCCAATGTTCCTATCTTAACACTGTACAGGGTGGTTATTTCTAAGGGACATAACGAAACACTAATACAGGGTGATTCAAAATTTCCTAAGAAAAGTTACGTGATTATTTTGTTTAAATTTCATATTTTTTTCTCTGAATTTAGGAGTAAAATTTGTGTATTTTTTTGGAATCGCGTTTAAAATAATTTACCAAGCAAGTCTACGTGTGCTGACAATGACATGTTTTAGGTTTTTTTGTCAAGCATTTTGAAGATGTCAAAGTTTAGTTTTAAAAAATTGATGTTTCGACCACGTAGCAAAGCGTGCTTCTCATAAAATATTAACAATCTTTATATGCAAATATCTCTGAAACGAAAGAGTTTACAAAAATATATTTTGCTAATTCTTTGTCAGAAAAATAAATTCTTCCTATAGTTAAACCCTTTCTAGGGAATTTTGAATCACCCTGTATACATATTATAGGCTCGATTTTTAAGAAATTAATATTGGTAAAAATCGCATGTCAGTCACTAAAAAACTATTGGAAGCTGGAGACCCGAAGTCCATGCAGTAAACAAAAAGAAGAAGAAGTCAGTCACTAAGTTAATCCGTTTTTGAACTACAAGGGCTTTTTTAAAAATATGCGTTTTAGAATTTCTTTTTGGTGTAGATTGCTTGTATGTAAAGTGGAACCCTTTTATAAAAAAAAGAAACCACAATTTTTTTTTGTCCTGGTAAAAAAAGTCAGGTCTGAAGGGGATATAAAGCACCTTTTTCTTTCTCGGGTGACCTCAATGTTCAGCTGACCTTTGGTCAAGCTCCACACGCACCGCTCCTCGAGCGAACAAACGAACATTATTTATTTCAATTCAATATCGTTTGGTTCAAAATAGTACCTACCTTCTTCGTCCATCGTCCCCGCAAGCGGTGTGGGCGGCCGACTCCCAAAGAACGACCCATTGGGCAGCATGTCGGGACCCATTTGGGACAATATCATGGCCCTCTTTTCCTCCATCAGCTTCCTGGCAAATATCTGCGGCTGTTTGTCATAGAACTCTTCGTCGGTGTCACTTTCGGTCGTTTCTAGGTCGCTTTCAGCTAAAAAAATTGGTACGGTTTTAACTGAATAAATCAGTTTTTTTAAATGTCTAAGAGACTCACAACGCTGATGGCCCTATTTTGGCCTGATCTTTTCCAGGCAAAAACGCAAAAACAAGAAATTCCGAAAACTGATAATAAAGTTCACAGAGTTGTATAGTAAATTATTTTTAAGAGTAGATATTCTTTTTTTTTCTGTCAGTGACCTTAGTTCAGGAAATGTCGAAGTGAAGTCCAAACGGATCATGTGATATCCATTTGGAGGCTGAACGTTGAATGGAAGACACATTTTGTAAAAACTAAGACAGGCTTGGAGTACTTTTTTGATTTTTTGCCAAATAAGCTAAAATTTCTTTTTAAGGCCAGCGAATCAATGTTACGGCAAAAAATCAAAAAAACGGCTCCGAACCTTGTCTTAGTTTTTACAAAATGTGCCTTCCATTCAAAGTATAGCCAATTCTGATGTTTATTTGATTCTAAAAAGTATGGATATCACATGGCCCGTTTTGAACCTCGCTTCGACATTTCCTGAGCTAAGGTCACTGTCAGAAAAAAAAAATCTAATCTTAATGACCAAATCGAAAAAGTTTTCCAAAAGTTTCCCTTGTTCCGAAACATCTTGGTTTTTTTTCCAATATACAAGTGATATTTACGAGAAAATTAGAGCAATATTTCTATTTGTGTATTGATTTGTGAAATGTCCTAAAAACCACTTAGATAAAAAATTATACTACTGAATAAAGTCTTTAATTAACAGTTTCTTTCTGTTTTTAATCCAATTTTAAAAATGCAAAACGTGATAAATACCATAACCGTTAGTTATTTGGATTTTGTGTTGATTTGATAAAGACATACTCATATTGCAGTTTTTCTTTTTAGAGTAAAAAAATAATAAATATTTTGAAGGGCACAGTTCAATCCAACAAAACAAGATAGGTATCATTAGTTACTTACTTTTTACCTTTTATTGACCGCAGCTACTATGGCTATTTGGTCAGAATTTGCCATCCGACAATATTTTTAGACTGATACTGAATGTATACCCCCCTACCCCACTCACCAGACCGGTCTGATGAGCACCCCCCAGGAAGGCAGTTTTCTTTTCCTGGAAGGATTTAATTTAGACTAAACCCCTTTGTCGGGGCAAGGGATCTTTAACGTGCTCCACTATCAATATATGGATCACACGGGACCGTCCTCTTAACGTCCTCTCCGAGGGACGGTATGGAATCGAATTAGCCTGCCTTCTAACTAACTCGGCATACTCCGCTTCATACTGCGTTTTACCTTAATCTTACAAAATTCTGTAATTTTATAAGAAAAAGTCCAAGTAGACTACCTGATGCACGACCCGGGGGTTGAACCCGGCATCTCCTGCTTGAAAGTCGCGGCGTTAACCCCAACACCAAGCAGGCAGGTGTATCATTAGTTAAATTTTAGAGATATAGCAGAGTATATTATTATGCTCTTAGAAATTAAATTTCGCTCCTAAGCCTGGAAGAACCTTATGAGTTTTGAACTAACACGGTCCGGTCCAGGGCTCACTCTTGGGGGAGGGCACTCTAGGGGGGGGGGCAACCCGGGCATTTGCCCGGGGCGGCAAAATTTATAGTACTCGATTTTTTCTTTGGCGAAAATTAAAATGCATTAAGTATATTCTCTGCTTTTGCCCAATAGTTGAAAAAGTATTTTTTGTAATCCATAATTTCTCTGCCGAAAAACAAAACTATAAACACCTGTTCAAGTCTTTAACAGATATTAAGAGATTTGATTAGCTTCACGAGATTTCACCAGCCAGATTTTTGCGGCGTGAAAACTTGTGAAAACTGATATGGTCGTGAGAAATAATTTTTGGCTCTCAAGAATTGACAAGATTTTAAAATATCCACAAACCTCATCAAAAACCATCGATGTCAAAAACATATTAAATCTGGTAAAATTTTGTCAAATTTCTCCAAGATATTTGATGCGG
Organism: Oxystoma pomonae; assembly: GCA_963921995.1. NCBI lineage: Eukaryota > Metazoa > Arthropoda > Insecta > Coleoptera > Brentidae > Oxystoma > Oxystoma pomonae. The sequence continues at coordinate 35,184,623 of OY998164.1, forward strand.
TATTTTTGGCAGGGTTTGATTAAAACAACAATTAAAGCACGGCACGTTTATTTTAACAAAAGGGCCTATATTATAGGTATACTAGTCGCGCCCCACAGCAGGCAGGTATGTATTGACTTGTTTGTTACCTCTAATTACATAAGGGCTGTTTCGTACAGGTTAGGATTATTTTACTAGTTCGTGGATGGAGTGTTATAATAACAAGTACCTACCTGGTGCAAAGGCAATTTCAGAAACTTTAGTGTGTGATATAGTATATTACATAACAAGAGAAGAAAAGGCAATTTCAGAAAGTTCAGTGTGTGATATAGTATATTACATAACAAGAGAAGCGTGCGTGAATGTTGGAAACGAGGCGCAGAAAATTAATTTCTATCGAGTTGGACAAAAGGAATTTTCCTAAGACCACATATAAAAATTATGGATTTCACATGATTTGCATCCTTAGAAAACGTTAAATTTCACCCGTGTGCAAAAATTTTTCCGCACATGTGTTCCAAAGTACTTTTCTACACATGTGCAGAAAAGCAGATTCATTTGATTTCTGCAAAATTATAAAGACCAATTCATCAGTGTTCGTAGGAAAAATACCGTACACAACTCGATAGAAAGTAACTTTCTTACACTCGCGTGTTGTTTCGCTCGCGCCTCGTTCACAAAATTCACGCTCGTGTGAAAGGACCCCGCTCACTTAGCATTGCCACTGGCTTTCGGTTGGAATGGGCTGGGCGTTTGATATGTTGTAGAACTGTTCTCCCTGATCAACGTCAAGTTTTTTGCCTATTTTGTTGTATTCGAGTAGCTAACTTGCTACTCCCTTTTTAGGTAGAGAACCAGGCTATGAAATGCAGTTGAAAAAATTGACATATTTCATATACGTTACTCTCAGTGGCGGCACAAACTTGAAAAACGTAAAAAAAACTTTTTTTTTCAAAAAAGAACAAACGGTGAAATATTTTTTATTTTTAAAAGATAAGCTACATATGTATAAGCTTATCACACTTTGTGAAAAACGCCCGTGAACCTGGGAAATGCTCGAGTTATTGTCCCCATTTCTACTATGTATATGTGTATGCCACGCTAGAGACCCGAAGACCCAGCCGATTTTGACAAAAGTGGTACCGCTGGAGTGCTCTGAGCCTCAGAGGCACTATATGACATATATTGTTCAAGAAGAAAATCAATATGGCGGATGCGAGCCGCCATTCTGTAATTTTTTTATACTTTTGAGATATAACTTACAAAAATATAAAGCCATCTGATAATATAAATGTTTTTTCTTTGGTTTCTTTAGAGTGATCACTTAATACCTCTTTTTCCACTTATATCACTTATATTACATTTTTGATGTTCTAGATTTTTCTAGAGTTTTCCTGACTTGCCTTTTTTTTGTCAAATTTTCTGCCTTGATGCATGTATATTGTATATAAACACAACCAATCTTTTTACAACTTTCTTTTTACAGGGTGTTCTCAGATTTATTTTGCAAAAATTCTCTGACTTTCCCACACCAAATTAAAAAATTGCTGAACCCACTTACCAATGGAAATAAAAAAAAAATATGAATATTTGTAGAGGAAAGAAAGAAAAAATAAATTATTATAGGTTTGTGGAAAGTTCAAAAAACGTATGTGCTGGATAAATACAAAATACTTATTTATATTTAAAAGTAAGGGCGGATTCTCTTGTGAATCTAATCTCAACATTTTTTAGTAATTTATACTAAAATTATGCCATTTTATAGGTTTTGAATGATCTTCAGAAAAGTTTTTTTTTATTTAAGCAGCAAAATTTAAAGATTTTTATATCTTTTACATTTGCTCAAAAGTATGTTTAAAAAAGTAGATTGGGTTGGCATCTAAATTCTAAAATTGTTGCCAAATCATGTAATAAACACACTGCAGGCACACTCTTTTCTTAATTTAAGCAGAAAATTCTTGAAAAAATTAAATCTTTGTCGCGTTTTTTTGGTGAAATATTTTTTTATAAATGGCTGGTTAGCTGAGAACATGTTTAATAAAGTAAGTTTTGTCTAAATTTTAAAATTTCCAGTATCTCCAGGTAATTTTAAACCGTTTTTCTCTAAAAACTAGAGAACCTAAAAATTTCCCTGGCTTTCCCCTCGACTTTCCCTAACAATTTTTATCTTTCTTTGACCACTTTTGCATTCCCTAAATTTCCAGATTACTAGTCCCAAAAACCACCTGATATTGACAAAGGTAAACAAAAATCAATACTAACCTATCGGCGGTTCCACGTGCACAGGAGGTTGATCTGAAGTGACAACTTCCATTTTAGTTTCCTGTTTAACTGGTGAAGTGACCTTTTTATGTTTATTTTTCGATTTTTCTTTCTGCCTCGCCCGTTTTTGCCGTCTTAGTTGCTGTTTTTTCCGGCCTGTAAAATAAGATAATTATGTAATAAGATTAAACTTTAACAGTGGGATTTACTAAGATCTAAAATAGTACCCCCCACAGGTCTAAATATTTACACCTGTGGGGGGTACTAAATTTTAAAACCGATTTTCGCAAAACACTTACCCATACAGAAAAGTCACAACGTTATTCATTATTTTGTATTGTTATTGCAAAATACCACTGAAAAACTGTTTTTTTTCTCAAAATATACCATATTTTAGTCGAAAATACCTTAAAACTAATTTCTTTTGACAGGTTTCAAAATGGCAAATGGTGAATACGCCAAAAATTTGGCACATAATAGCTTCATTATCTGTGTTTGAGGTTATAAAATTAGTGCTTTTTTAGACCACCTCTGGGGGGTGGTTTATATTTATAGCCCCCAGAAAGGATTGTTTTACCGCAATTGGTAATAAGTTCGTTTATAATTTCCATCAGTAACCCTTTTTACGAGTCAAGAAAAACGCCATATTTTGAACCCGTTTTCAGCACAAAAAATATATTTATGAGGGCACTACGGGGCAAAACAAACATAAGTGAACTTACTCAAAGCCTACTAATTTCAAAGCTGTAGCTTTCATCAGTTGAGGTTGGTGCAAGCTAAGGTACAAGCAGAGGTAAGAAATCCGAACTCACTGTTTGGGATTTGAATGCAGCTAATATTTTGCAACTGACATTTCCAGTCACAGAAATGTAAGCAAAACTCGCATTTAAGTTTTTGAATACATTTCATAAATAAAACCGCCTTTTAAATAAATAGAAAATTAATCTACTCCTTATTTTATTATTACCAATCTAAATCGTTGTGTGACATCAAGTATTAACTGAAAAAATTAATTAACAAGGGTAAGTTTTAATTAGAGTGACATATAACCCCAATTTTAATTTGTTCTACAGAGTGTTTACTATTTAAACTCTGCATGAGTTTAAATTTTTTAATTTTCTTTTCTTCTAAATTGAAACTTTCTTCTTAAATCCAACAAAAGATTGTGTTAAGGTGATTATTCAATAAACAAATTTATTAAAATTCTTCTTATAAATCAAACTATGTCCAAAACTCAAGGAGCGTTGGTTTAAAATGCTTAAAACCAAAAATTTCACTTAAGCTTAGGACAGTTCTAAAACTTGACTAAACCCTCTTAGTAAATCCCACCGTAAAAGCTTTATGCACTTACAAACTTTTTAAAAAAATTGAACTGTTCTAAGGTTAGAGATACAGGGTGGTTCAATAAGGCTGGCCATCGGATTTACTTGGGAGAAGTTTTAGAGCCAGACAGAAAAGGCAGGCCTCAATTCATGTAAGATAATTTTTTCCTCAAGTTTGTAAGGCTCATAGTTTCCCAGATAAATCCGAGTTATTGAACCACCCAAACGGCGGCTAATCTCATTGATCCATCCTGTATAATAAACCAACAAAAATATATCTTACCTTCCTCAGTAGAACTATCCGAATTTGAACTTTCCACAGATGAACTGTCACTGTCAGAACTTGAACTGCAACTGCAATTTGAACCGCAACTGCAGCTTGAACTGTCACTGTCACTGCTTGATGAGCTGGAACTGTCTGCAAAAATTTATACATAGATAACTATTTTTTTCTTTCAAAGTTAGTTTATTTAGTCCTGAACTATCTATCACTATGCACTAATGAATTGAATTGACTCAAGTTGACAGAGAGAAAAAGTAATTAAGGCTAAGTACAAAGCATAGTCAATTCGGATTGCTACCAAAAAATAAAAATTTTGCAAGGGTATTTTTGGCCTCACATTTTTCTATCCAAATACAGAAATTTTTCAAACATTTTACTAGTAGTAGTAGTAGGAAACATGCTTTATTGTCTATTATACAAAGACCATTATTGACAAAGCGACCTGAGCCTAGAAAATCTTAATTTAATCCTAATTGTTGTAAAATGTAAAAAAAAATAGTAAAATAATAATGAATGACCATAGATTAGGTGCAATTAAAATAATAAATATGCTAGTAATACAAACTTACCAGTGAGAAAGTCAAATATAATTACAAAATTTAGTCAGATATACAAATCATAGTATAAGAAATAAAAAAAAACAAACAAACAAGTAGGTATAAAACTAACATAATACAAAAGTAATTCAACATGATTAAACTCACAATATTACAAATCTTAATGAGGCAGAATTAAAATAAGAGTTTGATTCACTTTAGTTCTAATCACAAGATACAGGGAACTTTTTGTAATTAAAGTTTATATGTAGCTAACTGTAACAGAGGCAGCAAGGTTATAATTTTAGGATTTTTAAACAAGGATTTGCAATTTTCTCTTGAAAAAGCACCAGTAATAAAGCGAACTGCTGGTTTCTGTAGTTTAAAAACCGATTGAAAAAGGTACTGACTGCAACAGCCCATAAGAAAGGTGCAAAATTGTATTATGGCAAAATATTCAAATTTGGCTAGTGCTGCATCAAAAGTTATAGCCACCGCTCATACATAGTAAAAACCAGAAGTAATTTTCTTGTTTAGTCCTATGATATGTTAAGAAGCACTGATGGAAAATTGATCACAGAAAATATCATCAATGTTGCACCAGACTCCAAGCACCTGTTTTATTAAAAATAAAAAGTAGCTTATTTGCGTCACACCAGCACTTTATGACCTTCATATCAGATATGTCAAGATACAAAAGATCATTGATCTAAATGATGAATAAGATTGGTCCAAGGACTAATCCTTATGGAACTACATAAAAGATTGGCTTGCCTGAGGAGCTTTACCCGTTCGCGGTAACACGCTGAATGCGATGTGAAAGATTTGATTTAAACCACTCCAAGATCAACCCATGAAAACCATAGACTTCCAATTTCATCAGCAGTATTCTGTGACTCACACAGTCAAAAGCCTGGGAAAAGTCACAGAATATCCCTGAGGTGGCAAAGCCATTATTGTAAGGTCTAAATAATTATTTCATCATTTTTTGAGAAGCTTTTCCACAACTTTTAATTGCTTCTGCCAGAACACCAAAACTCTGGTCTGGTGTACATTCAATATTACAGTCTAAGTTATTTCCATGTTTGTCAGATAAAATAAGAAGTTTCTTTGTATTGGTGGTTATAGCGGTGGATATTATGTTTTTATTTGGCAGTCTTTAAACCAAGGAGGTATTCCATCTACATGAGATTACAGGTTTGTTAGTAACTGAGTTTAATTCCTTTCTAAGAATGTTTATAGTAGTTAAGTGCTCATTATTTTGTGTTTCAAGTGTACATATTTTGGTTTTCATGTTTTCATTTTGTTAATTTAGGTTTTGTAGATCCGTTTGGCAGTTGTTTATACTTCTTTCCAGATTAAGCCCCTTGTATATCCTTAATGGTTTTAAGAAGTTTATTTATTCTTTGTTCGATTCTCATTTTAAAGACAAAGCTTGAATGTACGGTTCTCTAAAGGTACAAAAATTATTACTAGAGAACCCTAGATCTTTAAAATGGAGCTAACATTTCTGTATTGGAAAAAAAATGTGGGGCCAAAAATACCCTAGCAAGCAAAATTTTGCATGAGAAAGGCAAGGAAAGCTGCCAGCAAAGACTATACTCTTAAAATCTAATTTTTTGTCATTTTTTTTTAAATATGCATACATATTAAAAAAGGGAATGAACTTTTTCAAATTGTAGGAGGAAATTGTGTAAAAAAATATAAATTTTCTTATTTAAATAGGATTTAAAAGAAGTAAAAATTAGTCCAGTTGTTTTTTAAGAATTAAAATATTATAATTATTTGTAAACTATAGATTAGGCAAGAACTTTCTAATAAATCTTATTCTATGAAATTTTGTTCAGACCTTTCTTTTAGGAGATACTAAAAAGTACTTAAAAGTGGAAAATATAATCCCCAATTACCTTCTTTTGTAGGTTTTGCATCATCATAATCTAAAATAGGCTCTTGAGCAGTGGCAGCAACTCCTCCTAGTAACGTTAAACGTGGTTTTTCCACGTATTTGGGCTTTTCTTCTTCCACTTCTTGCTCTTCCTTGTACTCTTTCTCTTCTTCTTTTAAAAAGCAATAATCATGGTCAGCTCGATCTACTTGGTCCAGAGCAGGCTAAAAAATAAAAAAATGTAATCTGCTTGCTTATTCTTACTCAAACAATTCAATGTGATACATTGCTTTAAAGAAAATTAAATTTTTTGAAAAACAAAGTTAGTTTACAGTAACTTAATTTCACTCATTTACAAATTAACAAATTCAGTAAACAAAAAGTCAATTTACCCTTGGTAACAAAAATAAAAGTTGTGCATTCTGACTAAAAAGATTTACGATATTTTCTAGTAAACAAGTTTTTAAGAAACAAGGTATGCAACAAAATATAAGCAAACAATAAATTGTACTCAAGACTTATAGGGCAAACTTTTAAATATAGCTTAGAGGAAAAATCAAAATTTTCTAAGATTTGTTTTTTTTACATTTTTTCGAAATATAAAATAAATGAAAAGCATTGGAGTTCAAAGAGAAGGCGATACAATAAAATACAGATACATATAGAATTCAGATAAAGATTTTATTATGCAAGATAAAAATGAACATACTTTTTTGTTTTTCCTTGTTCAATTTGTTTAATAATGATTTTAATTACAAACTAGTGTTCTTATATTTGTTTTTGATGTACAGATAAAGAAAAAGTACAAATATCAAGATTAGTTTACTATTATCTTGATATTTTAACTTATCTAACATTCAGAAAATGTAGAATTTATTAATAATAAGTAATAATTCTTTTTTAATTCTGTGGTTCAATTACAATCCAACTAAAGTAACTCAGTAATTTTATCCTACCTTAACCTCAAAAAGACTAGTATCCTTGACCACCTCTTCCTTTGGAGGAGGGGCACAATAATCATGCTCTTTCAATGCTTTTTCCCAAGTCCACTGTTCTTCTTCTTTTTCTTCTTCTATTATTGGAATGGGAATATTGGGCTCATCTGGCTCGATTTTCTCCATAGAATCTTGCCCAAAAAGCTTGTCTTTACTGGCTTGGTAGTTCTTAAAGTTGTCCCATATGTTATAAATCACTTCGGTGGTTTCTTCTATCACAGCTTGAGGTTCTGTGTTCAGGACTGGCTTGACTTCTAAAGGTTCAAGCTTTTCTTCCTGTGTAAAATTTTCATTTAATTTACTTATTTTATCCAAAGTTTCACTTTCAACTTTGGTTTCTTCTTTAGCATCTTCAAGATCATCTGTTTTAATTGCTTGTTTTTTATCTTCCTCTACCTCAGAATCGCTACTGTCACTTTCTGACAAATTTAACTCTGGCAAGCAGTTAATTGGATCAACTATTGGTTTAACAGGCTTTGGAGGTTCTTCAATTTTTTCCACTTCTTTTGGAAGAGGTCCGTCGTCCTCTTTAACTTTCTCCTCTTTAACCTCCTCTTTTGGTTCCTCCTCAGGAGGCTTTTCTTCTTCTTGGGGTTCCCAGTGCTTTCTCTCATGTTTCATCATGAGCTTTTTGGAAATAAACATTTCCTCACAACCTAAAAAAAGAGATAAAAAAATTATAGGGATTTAAATTCTATACATATCAAATGGGTTCAAAATTTAGAGGAGAGTCTTATACTTAGTTTATTTCTTTAAAATTCTACATACTTACCTTCAAAAGTACACTGATGTTTCTTTTCATCTGTATGTAATCTCTTGTGCACCTTGAGATAAACTGCTTTTGAAAAAGTAAGACTGCATTCTTCACAAGTAAAGACAGTTGGTGGTTGGCAGAAATGGTACATATGAGGCCATTTCTTTTGAAGGCATCTTTTGCAAAGAATACTTTCTGTGCCATGTTTCCAAAAAAGATGTCTTGTAATGTCAGGTTTGTTTCTAAAAATTTGAAATAGTTAAATTTTATCATAAACTAAAAATAGGTATTTGGAGGTTTGGCAGACCATCTCCCCAGTTTTGATAATTTTTGGTACATTTATTAAATTTTATCATAAACCAAAAATAGGTATATAAATTTGAATTTCTAAAAATTATGACTGCTGGGTCATTTCATATGAAATCAACCAAAAAAAAAGGGAGGTTTGGCAGACCATCTCCCCAGTTTTGATAATTTTTGGTACATTTATTCTACCCATAAAGAGGATGAAAAATCCCAAATTTGAAATTTTTTAGACCATTAGTTTTTTTGAAATTAATTCTAAAATCACAAAAACTAACATTTACTTTAAAAAATTGAAATATCTTGATAACTACTTAAACTTGGTTTATAGCTTGTTTTAAAGGCATTTTAAATACCTTTTGAATGATGTATCACATGATATACTTTTTGTTTAAAAAAAAAATTGCAATTAAAAAAAGAAAAAAAGCTTTTTTTTAATTTTTGAAAAACAGAGCATTTTTTATTTTTTTATAAAAATAGTAGACCTATTCCCAGCATAAATACCTTTAAAAATACTCAGGAGCATCTAAGAGCTGTTTAAAAAGAAAAGAGAAGTTATGGTAGATGCTCGAAAGGAGGTTCATCAAAAAAAAAATATTTTAAAAATTATGTCATATGTGATACTTCATTAAAATGGCATTTAAAATACCTTTAAAACAAGCTATCACTCGCTCAAGATATTCATATTTTTATAAACGTCTGTAAAGACAGTCAATTTTAACCAAATGTGCAGGTACAGGGTGATCCATTATATTTTGACCATGTTTAGACGCCTATATCTCGATAACTAGTCGCAATAGAATTATGATTCTGGTGCCAAAGGATAGCCCATGTTAATACATTTTAATCTACGTTATCCGTTTTTATCTAAACATATGGTAAATGTCATTTATTGACCCAACTTAGCTTTTTTTAATGGAACTATATGTCTCAAATATATTTTTTCAATAGCTTATAAAATGCACCTCTCGAAAATATAATGCATGCTTGGGGTTTTATTATTAGTTTGCGAGATATTTGCAAATAATCTTTAAACAATATTATTTTTTTTAAATATCGAAGACTATGACAATAGTTGAAGCACCCGCCACTCTATAGTGCATGAAGTTGATATTAGCGATTAGCGTTATCTGTCAGCATTTGTCAATCAATCAATGTCTAGCTAATTTCCAAAAGAGGCGTTTTACAGTAGAAGAAAAAAAATAAAAGAAGGACTAAAAGGGAATATATATATATATATATATATCCTCGTAGACCTATTCCATAGAGCTGTTTAAAAAGAAAAGAAAAGTTATGGTAGATGCTCGAAAGGAGTTGGACTCTTTTATATTTTATTGTTAAGAAGAAATATTTTTATCTAAATCACGTCAAAAAAGGTAACATAACATACCAACAAAAGTAAAGGATATTGAGCCATCTTTTTTGTTTTTATGTTGCTGTATTCCAAAAATTGTTGTATGTAGATATTTGGTGTCTTTATATTTTTTTATAGAAAATCCGAACCGCTCCATTAGAGACTGCTCTCGTGATATGAATAAATCCTATGGAAAGATTCAAGGCCTTTAAGAAAATAGAGATATCATGACTACAAATATACAAAAGTCCAGAAGCTGTCAGAAAGAGATAAAGGGAGAAGGCTAGCATTTGTGACTGACATGTTGGAATGCTTAAACGAGAACCCAAATTTCTTGATGACCGTTATTTGGTCAGATGAAAGTAATTTTACCACAGCTGGGGTGCCAAATAGAAAGAATACACATTATTGGTCCACAGAAAACAATCATAAAACCATGGAAATAAAAAAATCTGGAAGGCAAAGTATTGGCGTTTGGTGCGGAATAAAGGGTCAACATCTTCTTGGTCCCCTTTTTTTATGAGGGTCCAAGATATTTGGAAATTTTAGAAGGGCAAATTGAAGATGCCATAGACGATTTGCCACTGGCCCAGCAACAAGGACTTGTCTGGCAACAGGACGGTGCAACCCCACACAATGTTAGACCAGTCAGAGGATTTTTGGACGGTCGATATCCAATTTGGATTGAATGAAATGGATCAATCAAATGGCCAGCGAACAGTCCAAATCTAAATCCACTTGATAATTTTTTGTGGGGATTTTTAAAATGCTGAGTGTATGCAAACAGATCAAATAACAGGCAAGAATTAAGGAGACGCATTCAAGAGCAGATAGATTATCTCCTATTTAACCAAAGAGACGCCCTAGAACGGTCAGTAGATAATCTGAGAAGGAGACTTGAACTTTATATTCAAGAAGAAGCGGGCATTTCGAAAACTTGTTGTAAATTATTTTTAAAATATTTTGTATTATAATAAGTTACATTTTTGTTTGTTTGCGTTATTATAATTAAGGTATAATTATGATATATTATTCTCAGCTTTATAAAAAAGTAGTATAATGCGCAGCATACTTTGGCTTTTTATTTAAATAATAAACTCGAATATCCAAGAATCCTGTTTTGATTCTGCTTATAGTCCTTTATTATTTTTTATCATAAGCAACAGAGCAAAAACTAAAACGAGTGTTATGGATTAGTGGTCTTAGCATACATGGCAGTTGACATAACAAAAATGCCAAAATACAGATGTGTCAAGCTTCTGTCACACTTAGGTAAATGAAAGGTTCGGCTATTGTTGTCATAGGCGCCGAATTTTTGTATCTATTTCTTGAGTTTTTTGCAAATATCTCGCAAACTAATAATAAAATCCCAATCATGCATTATATTTTCGAGAAGGGGAATTCGTAAGCAATTGATAAAAAATATTGGAGACATATAGTTCCATTAAAAAAATGGAAAGTTGGGTCAATAAATGACATTTACCATACATTCAAATAAGATTGGATAACATAGATTAAAAGGGGCTATCTTTTGGCACCAGTATCATAATTCTATCCCAATTAGTTATTGAGATATAGGCGTCAGAACATGGTCAAAATATAATGGATCACCCTGTACAGAAAAAGAGTAATATCTTGAAAACTGTATACCATAAAAAAAGCAAGTAATACCTTGTTTTATAGGTATTTTAAATCCCATTTTGATAAAATATAACATAACCTATTTTTTTTTTAAATTATGTATTTTAAAAATTTTTAAAATAATTTTTTTTGATGAACCCATCATCATCTTGAAATTTTGTAAAAAGTTTGGCAAAATATCCAGAAACAAAATACAAAAAAACTGTTTTTCAAAAATTAAGATTTTTTTTATTTTAATTTTTTTTAAACAAAAACTACATCATGTGATACATCATTTGAAAGGCATTTAAAACGAGCTATAAACCACTGTCCTAGTTTAAGTAGTTATCTAAATATTTTTATTTCTTGAGGTACATGTTTGAGTAAAATGGTAATTTGCTTTGATTTTCAAGAAATAATTTTAAAAAAACTAATGGCCAAAAAAAATTTTGGGATTTTTCATTCCCTTTATGGGTAGAATAAATGTACAGGGTGTTTGTTTATAACCGGAACACTCAGTATCTTTTTTATTAATGAAAATAAAGGGTAGGTTTGAATTCAAAAATTTCTTGGCAAATTGCAACAAACTTACAAAAATGCCAAACACTATTGAACTATCTTTTGTAGTTTCTGAGATATTTGCATTTAAAATTTTAATAAAATACATTAGAAACGACCATCTGATCAAACTACATTGCCGTCAATCGTTTTTTTTTCAAGGCCACTAGATTTTTAAGTCTATATTGTTAAAATAAAGAAATACATTCATGGCCCACTTGGTAGCCCAGTTGGTCATTTCCAATATATTTACATTTTGGAAATTATTAAAACTTAAACGCAAATATCTCAGGAACTACAAAAGATATTGAAATAGTGTTTGATATTTTTGTAAAGCTAATTTTTAAAAAAATTCAAAAATGAAAAAATATACAGGGTGTTCTATTTTTAAAAAATTGTCTTTATTGCCACACACTGTATACCAAGGGCAACAAAAAAGTTGTTATAGCGCTTAAGTTTGTTGCAATTTGCCAAGAAATTTTTGAATTTAGACCCACCCTTTATTTTCAATAATAAAAAAGATACGAAAAGTGTTCCAGTTATAAAAAAACACCCTGTACCAAAAATGATCAAAATCAGGGAGATGGTCTGCCAAACCTCTGGTTGATTTGATTTGAAATGATCCTGCTCAACACCTTTCTCAACTAAAAAGCCAGTTAACTCATTTTTGATTTAGTATCCTTTGGCCTATTATCGGTGCAATATTGACACCTAACTGACAAAAAGTCCATGTTTTACCTGTCAATTAGGTTATAAAAATGGCAGCCATTGTAGGCTAAAGGGCACTGAGATGGTAGGAGTTACCTGGCTTTTTAGTTGAGACGGTGTTGCCCTGCTTACCTATATGCAATGCCACAACGGTAACAGAAATGATTCAATTTGTGCTTCCAAACATGATTTGACAACTTGAACTGTGTATGGCACATCTCCAAACAAACATCACAAACATTGTGTTTTATTCTTAAATGCACCATTAGCCGGAATGAAGAAGGCAGATCATCACTTACACACATGCAGCACCTAAACTGTAAATCAACTTCTGTGACATACATCCCTGGACACAAGTGACAAATCAACTCGCTATAGCTGTAAAAGTTGGACTTGCACATGATACAAAGCAACAAATTTTTTGAGTGAAATTTTCTGTTGTGCAGATACAATTCTTTGTGAACATTAGTTGTGTAGTAGCATTGAAAACACTCATAGATATGAGAAAATGTGACAGCCTCATCTGATAACCCAGATTCCAAATTAAAATACATGTCTTCTAATTTGTCTAAACTTTCTTTAATTCTTGCTAAAAATCTTTCAGGCTGAAGTTCTTCAGCAGTAATACTTTTTACCACAGCAGAATATCTGTGTTGTGCAATTGCATGTAAACCTAGTTGTTTTCCATTTACAGCAATTCTTCGAGAGTGGTTACAATAGATGCACTGGGCTGCAGTAGCTTTTAAACATTTTTGAACCAACACCCTGATATCAATTTTGTCCAAAGGTTGTTCTAATTCAGTAAGTTCTGTAGTTGGTGCATCTGAACTAGCCTCAGGAATTTGCACTGGGGAAGATTTTTCTTTCTCTAGAGCCTGTTCTGTATGCTCATTTTCACTTTCTATGTGTTCTTGATCTTCATTTATATCCATTTTATCACTGTAATCACTATCCTCTGCTTCTGGTTCTGGATAAGTGCCAGGTTTGGGAATTTTTAAAGAAAGTTTGGGCACCTTGCGAGTCTCTACTGGTGGTGTTTCTTCAGTTTCCATTGGTTCTGGACTGTCGACTCTGTTTTCTTCATTAGTGTCATCAATAGAATCCAATGTTTCTTCAGAATAAGCTTCTTTCATCATATTAGTTTCTTCTGTGTATTCCTCACTCTCTTCTCTTTCTTTTGTTGTATAACTTTCTTTATTTAAATCATCATGATTATTTTCTAAACTTTTTTCATCTATTGACATATTTTCACACACATTTTCATTTTTGTCATTTTGACTTTGAGAAACATCAATGTCAGTTAGAACTTTGTTTTCATTAGATAAACCTGGCATATTATCAATTCCTTTATCTACTTCACTTTCAATTGTTTCTTGATCCTCTAATGGTTTAATTTTTTCCACTTTTTCTGAAATTACTTTTGCCGTTTTACTTGCTGCCTTGTCTTTTTCTTTAGAATTACTTTTAATTTGTTTGCTGGAATCTACAATATTTTTAATTTTGTCTGAAGCACTATCGTTAAGGGCTCCTTCACCAGTAACATGCTGTTCAGGTCTTATAGGAGTTTTAACAACTTTGGGTTTATTTTTAACAGTTTTATTAGGAACACACTTGTGATGAAAAAAATTTTCTTGTTCTGTAAACAATTTGCTACATTCACAGCAAACCACATAGCAAGGTTCATTATACACTTTATAAAATTCTTCTAAACTATTTTTAATTCCAGGTTCTACACTGTGTTTTGTTTGTATATGATTAAATAAATCGTCTAAAATTGAAAACATACCTAAACAATATAAACACACATAACGTTTGTGAAACTCTAACATATGCATATAAAGGTTCCAGTTTTCATAATAAGTCCCACATGCCGAGCACAAAAACACTTTTCTAGTCAACTTAAATTTTGAACATTTCTCTTTTTCAGCTTTGTTGGTTCCTGCAGTGACAGCAATTGCCTTGCACTTAATTAAATGATCCTGCAAAGTAATTAAGCTTTCAAAACCTGATTTGCCACATTTTGAACATTTAAACTGAACAGCTGGTTGTAAACCTAAATAATGAGCATATTCTTTATTTTTTGGTTTGGTTTTTACCTTTCGTACATTCTTAAATTGAACATTACTATTGTTACTAACAGTTTGTGGAACTCTTGCTTGAACTTTTGTTTCAGGCTTTGAAATTTGATGATTAGTCGATTGCAATTGAGATTGTTGTGACAATTCAAACAGGGACTCATTAAAATAAGGATTAGAATGAGGTAATGTTTCCTCAAATCCTAAAGCTTCATTTTCTATCTGTGACTCTAGGGGTGTTTTGTTTTCGGTTACTTCGCAATAATGTGCAAAGGACCCTTGGGGTAAAAAATCACTAACATTACTGTTTTCAACATTATTCCCCATGATTTGGTGACAAGCACTAATGGTTTCAATGGGATTTTCACTGTCTACTATTTTAATATTATCAGTTTGTTTAAGTGGTGCACTGATCCCTATGGTACCATTCTCAGTTTCCTTTTCATTTAACTCTACACTCTTACACTTCTTGTTTCTAGTTCGGTTCCCTTTTTTCTTTGGAACACTCTCATCTATCACTAAAGCATCACTCTCTGAACTGTAAGAATCTTCTTGTGGAACAAAAAATCTATCTAAGTGATTTTCTCCATTAACTTTTGAAGATTGTTTGGCCTGTGTATCTAATTTCTCTGGAGAATGGGTATGTAGAGGACTATTTAGATGGTTTACAGGGCCTGGTGACTTGGGTTTTGGCTCAGAGCTTGGCAGGCTATCAGCCATGCTGTAATGTTAAGTTTTTCCCAAGGTTTTTCCTAAAAAAATAATAAGAAATAAATGGATGTGACACATATTTATAGAGAAAACATTACTCATAAAAGAAAATGAAAAAGGAAAAAAGCATAAAAAAAATTGTGTAGTTAATCCCATGAGAATTCATTACTAAATTGCAATATCCAATGTAAAAAAATAAGGTAATTATGCAGTATACGGTTTTCTGCCATTTTTGATTTTTTTTGAAAAATTCTTTATGGGGGCACCTTCTAGGGTCCCTAGGACCCCAAATCCGCCTGCGCCCGATTTTTTTTTTTTTTAACGAGAAAAAAGGGTGCCCAGGGGGGGTTGTAAAGTGTTTTTTTAATTGTTTTGGGTTGGTTTGGATTAGGTTGGGTTGGACTGTGTTGGTTTGGTTTGTTTTAGTGAAAAAAAATTAAAAAAAAACAAAAAAAATCAAAAAAAAAACCCAAACGGCGCAGACGGATTTGGGGTCCTAGGGACCCTAGAAAGTGCCCCCATAAAGAATTTTTCAAAAAAAATCAAAAATGGCAGAAAACCGTATACTGCATAATTACCAAAAATAATTGACAATCAGCTTAACAGAATGATAAGCAAATTTTTCGGAAGCATATAGTTTCATAAAGATTAACAACTTTTTTGCTCTAAAAAAAAACTAGCATTAGTTATGTAAACAAATGCTTTTAAAACATTGAAATACCTATTTTCACTTAAAAAACACAAAAAATAGGCAGGATTTCTAATTTTTTCAAGGGATAAGAATCGAAATATGCGTCGGTCGTTTAAGGTGGTTTCATAACCAGTCTGCTTTGTGTGAACAAGGATACAAAAGCCACAACACCAACTTTTAACACCTTTGATCTTACTAATTAAGCCGCTTTTTGATCAACACTTGAGTAAATATAAATACTTACGGTATGCACTTATCGTTTAAATATCCGAAAGCCTTTCTTGCACAAAAATAACTTGCACATATTTTCATAACAAATTTGCGTCTCCCCGCCTAAAAGGTTAACAAAAATGGCGCACTGCTCCATGCTCGAACGTTTTCATTTTGCACAACGCGATGCACAACATCACGTTGACGTTTTCACGTTGGTTAATAGTTCATTAGCACGAAAATGCTAAGCTGAAGTTAGCCTTGAATGTCAATTTTTTTTAAAAAAAGATTTTGTCAATCACTTCTTTTCTCAGTTTTTTCCACAAACCTTATAACCATTGGCAGGGCCGACAAGAATGTGTTCCACCCATTGGTTATAAGGTTTGTGGTTTTTTCCCAAAGAAAAATGCCAAATTTTTTATTGGTATTTTTCTTTGTTTTTTCCCCTTTCTCTATGTACGCATCGACATCCAAGATCCAGAAATGCACCCTTTGTGGAAGAAAAATTCTGTTGAAGATCTTGAAAAAGGGAAACAAGAAGAATAACCTCAAAATTATAAGTTTCCAAAGCTGTTTTTAGTTTTTATATATATCTTATCTCTTCATACGTGTCCGAAAAAATGGAGAGGATTGTGGAAAATTTGTTAAAATGTTCTTATAAAGAACCATTATTTTTTCTTAATTTTAAAAAGATAAACAGAAATTTTCAAGTTCTAAACAGTCCTCAAACTCTAGTGAAAAAGGTATCATTAACTCGGTGGAAGATACATGATAAATGTTTATCCAAGCCTGTTATAAATGAAGGTAACATAAACATACTTTTTAGTGGAGAGTCTTATATCATCCTGTGCAAATTCTCAGTACAAAATAAGACAAATGATGCAGACTGTCTTCTTTTTTATTGGAGAGGAGAGCAAGCTTTAAAAGGATATTCACCACTTCCTCCAGGAGTTGATGAATATCATCCTATGGATCGGTTTTGGCAATGGTGTGAGTCTGCAATATTCTTCAACTGTTTTCCTTGTAATCTTATTGTCTTTAGTGGGCCAGAAGATAGTTTTAATAGAGAAAAACTTCACTTGTTAATTATAAGAGGAGAACTTGAAGGTGAAATTCATTTGTATGAAGTACCTTGTGAGAAAAGAAGTTTAAGAAGGAAAACAAGTTTTCTGCTTGTTTATCCAGACAAGAAACAGTTTGTCTATTGGCATGGACTGCAAACCAATAAACATCATAAAGATATTTTAAAAAGTTTGGCACTGCACAAGATTTTGAAAAATTATGAACCAGCCTGGGAGGATTTTACTGTTTCAGAAATGCATGAAAAATCAGAAACTAAGTGGTTTTTAGATATTTTTCAAGGAAATCCTTCAGACTATGATTCCAAACATAAAATTGAGTTTGAAACAAAACCAAGAATGTTTTATTTAAATTCAGTAACTGGGGATTTTGCTGCAACTGAGATTGAGTACCCTTTAAGGAGTGAAAATAACAATTTTGCTGCTTATCCCTTTTTACAGAGTCATCTTTTGATACCTGGTAAGGTTTATAATTTAAATGTGACTCTTTCCCTCAGAAAATAGTGCGGGCAACTTTGACCAATAGGAAACAAATTCAGTGACAATTTATTGCACTAAAGCAAGACAATAGCACTTTATTTTAAAATTGTAAAAAATTAAGAAATATAAAATTTAACTAAAAACATCAATATTCCTTGTACATGAACATTTTGATCATTTTTAACTTGGAAAAAATTGACAATAATTTGCTAGGTATGCACTTGTCTTATATAAAATACTTATTACCTATGCTTATTTTTAGAACTCTTAATATTTCTTTAATTTTTAGGTCTATTTTTGTTAGACATTATTGGCTCAGAGATCTGGCTATGGATTGGCGAACCAAAAAGTGATATTTCAGTGTTGAATGAATTTAAGAAGGATCTAAACCTTGCAGAAGAGTTGGTGGAAACTTATGCAAAAAAACGATCCAATCTTTTAGGAATTCCTGTTTCAGTGTACCATGTAAGAGCAGGAGAGGAGCCCTTAAAGTTTAGGAACCTTTTTCCCACTTGGAATTAGGTGGGTCATTAAATTTGCTTAAAATCCTATAAATAAGGATACTATAATGGACCTGTCCTTGCATTTTCCAGAAACGCTGTAACTTTCCCAATCCATTTTTGCCACGTAAATAAAGTGGCTATTGAGCACTTTTGTAGCTAAAGTGCATAGTCAAAAATTTTTAACCTGGAAGTATATGGGTAAAACCTCGGGTAAAACATTTTTTGTCAGTTTGTTGTCATCAAGAGTTTGAGGGTTAAATTGAGTTTATCCAGTAACATAATGGTCAATGCAAATCTTTAATATATTCTTCAAATTAAAATCAACTGATCCTAATGCAAGTGTGTATACAAGTGCTTAATGCATAACTCTTACATGCAAAAGTTGACAATTTTTAATATTTAGGTTCATGTTTATCCATTAGAGAAGTGAATTATCCATCCAAGTATGTTTAGTGATAACTCAAATTCTAACAATGTTTCTATAGATTATATTAACCGAGATATTAACAAAGCTAGTGGATGCAAGACTCACAGAGGAGATGACTACAAAATAATTACATCTTATTTTTACAAAGGATACAGATATAAAGAAATAAATTCCTTTCTGCTGCTATAAATAAGGCTTTATGCAGGTCAGTATAGAGCAAAAACTAAAAAATGAATCAAGCTTACTAAAAATGGTATTAGTTTCAGGATATTCAGTGTTGAAAAACATAAGGTTAAGTTTTCCCTTCAACCATTTCCTTAACTGTTTGGAAAATCAAAAAATAAACAAGCAGAGACATTACATAAGATTCAAAAACAGAAAATAAATAAAATTTCATACATAAATTTTGTAAATGTTTATCAAAGTAGGGATCATATATAGGTTAATAAATGCAGCACAGTAAATTCAAATTTATTGCATGCTGTATCAAAAATATAAAAACTAATTTTTTAATTTATACTTTTTTGTAAATGAATGAATGAATACATACCTATATGGTACAACCGAGGGTACAACTGTAAAATATGAAAGCATATTTAGGTTTATATAAAAACTTAACTGTATAAAATAAAAAAATATTAAAAAATGGTAATTATGCAGTATACGGTTTTCTGCCATTTTTGATTTTTTATGAAAAATTGTTTAGGGGGGCACCTACTAGGGTCCCTAGGACTCCAAATCCGCCTGCGCCGGTTGGTTTTGTTTAAATTTTT
This sequence comes from Oxystoma pomonae, assembly GCA_963921995.1. NCBI lineage: Eukaryota > Metazoa > Arthropoda > Insecta > Coleoptera > Brentidae > Oxystoma > Oxystoma pomonae. The sequence goes on from OY998164.1 coordinate 35,204,131, forward strand.
TTTTTTTTTTTAAATGTTGTAATGTGTTTTTTTGATTGTTTTGGGTTAGGTTGATATAGCAGAAAATTATAACTAAAAAAATAAAATTAGCTAAAGGATCGTTCATACAAGGCATAGGCTTAGTCACTTGATTAGTATTTGGTTTTGTTCTAGTGTTAGTTATAGTTTTAGTCTTAAAAATTCCTCACTGTTCATGCTTGTCTTTGTTATAGTCATAAGCAAGTGCATCTAACCTCACTTTTTTGATGTTTTGTTTACTTTTATTATTTGTAGTTTTTTTTCAAAGAAAATAAGGTTTAATACAAACAGTTTTTTTTTGAAACCTACAAAAGAATTAGCAACTTGTTTTTTGCTTTTAATTTTCCTGTATAAAATTTTTGAAAAATATTGATTTCATTCCTGTCAACATAGTTGGGCGTCATACTTGCAATTTGGAACTCGCGCATGCGCACTTATATTTGTTACAGTAATAGTCCTAATTTTAGTTATAAAAGTTGAAAGTTACCAACTTTTCCTTAGGACTGTGACTAAGCCTATGACAAAGCATAATCAAAAGCATTGCATGAACACTTTCATAAGAAACAGTGGTTTTAACTTTTTTGTGATTAAGACTGTAACAAACATTAAATGCCTTGTATGAACGATACTTTAAACCCCAAATAAAAATGCAGCTATTTTTAGATATATATAATATAAATTCACTGAAAACCACCAATAAAAAATGCAGATATTTTATACATAAAATGACAAATCATAATAATCTTAATACCTAATAATTAACTATTTATATAAATATAGGTGAAACTATAAATGAGGTTATATTTTCTCTCCTTTTCTAAGGATTTTCGATTATAAAAATTGGTCCTGGTTTTGGTTGACAACTTTGACATTGTTTTATGACAGCAGTTCTAAAATAATGACGTCATTTATAATATTCTGAAGATATCTTTGATTTTACTCAAAAAAAGACTACCTATAATTTTGCAAAATTGTAGGGATTATGTTTGCAACCAAAGAGCCGAACCAACCTCCCAGGTTCGTTCTAAAATTTTATAACCGGGTTGCAACTGTGACGTCATTGTTTTAAATCGAAAGGACCGGTTCCGGTTTTGGTTCAACCAGAATCAGGACCAATTGTAAATCGAAAATCCTTTTTATTATGAAAAACGCTGTTGTGCTGTCACCATAGAAATATAAAGGGAACGAGAATGTGCTTCAACCTGCGCGAAAGGGCTAATGAAGACCGCAGCCATTTTAAGCCACGCATAGAAAACTAAATGGTTGGTTATGGGTTATGACAGTTATATAATGCTTCTATGCCTCTACCATGTTTACATTCAAGCTCAAAGCAGTCTGGTGTTTAAGAATAGTTTAGTTTTTAATAATAATAATCTACTTTTAATTGAATACAAAAACAAAATATATAAAGGAACTTATTGTGAACATTTTAGGAACCCTTGTTAAACCAGTTGGTTAAAATTAAATTATTTCTTCGATATTTATGTGAATTACTAATTGCAATGTAAATGAGCCCCATAATCAGCTGTTTTTTATAAACAATGAAACATTAAAAATATAAAGAACTTACTTTTAAAATTGTATTACGTTTAACATATACCTATTTCCTTTTCTTGTTTGATGGTTATGAAATAGGTTTTTTCAAAATAATATTAGTTTTATTATCACGCTAGTATTTTTTTAGTTGATAAATACAAACACTAGATGCCTGATCAGAGTTCCATAAAGGAAGCAGTCTTAAGACGTATGATGCAAGATAAATGAACAATGGGATTTACATATTGTTGTACATAGTAAAATGTAAAAAATATGGAGTAAGGAGATATGATTTCTGTGTATTTCTTACTCTATGAAACTCTGAACAAGCCTATAAAGTTATTAAAGATTGTATATTTAAAACTATGTATGTATATATATATATATATAATATAAACAATAAAGTACAATCCACTAGGTATAAAAAGAATCTTATCTAAACTTATTTAAAACAAATTTGACAAGTAGTCGTGACTGACTAGTTGAGAAAAAAGCCTCGGTTAGTTAGTGGGGATGCAGTCTTATATGTGCCGGAATAAAGTAAACTCCTTTTTTGACAGTCAAGCTTTCGAGAAGAAGAGAAAAATATATTCTCAAATGCTTGACTGTCAAAAAAGGAGTTTACTTTATTCCTAACCGAGACTTTTTTAAACTTATTTAAGTACTAATCCAGCTAATCTACTGATGGCTAAATAAAACCAATTTATTTAATTTTTGTCTTATACTTTTTCCTTGCACAGCAGTGCTAAATTTTTTGGATTGAAGATTAAAAAATCTAATTCTTACATAGCAGCTTACTATGTGCTTAATAACAGGGCAGGATTATTCTGGAAATGGTCAACAAGTTTTGGAAACAGTGTTTCAACCTGTTCGTAAAACATTTGACTTATCATGACCACAAATGATGACTGAAAATTATTTTCTGCAGGTAACTTATCACCTGTAAGTATCATAAGTTTTCGTATAATTTTTTCTGCTCCAAGACATACTCTGATTAGTCCTTGAGAGGGGCGCTTTAAACCTCCTAAAAAATAAAATTCTGTTAGTATACCATCTCTCCATAAATGCAAAAGAATAAAAAGCTCCTAAACAGTAAACCAACCTCTATCCTTTCTGTTAATAAGCTTGTAGTGCCTTATCTCATCATTAACATCTCCAAATGCACCCTCATCTAAACAATCTGGGCAGACATTCTTTTTCACCAGCATTTGAATTACATATCCTGCAATGTAGGCAACTACATCTGAGGATATTTCACTTAGTGGAATAAAAAACTTGGTTAGATCATACTCGTTGTCTTAAAGTATCATGTCGTCCAAATCCATTCCATATTTTCTTATCAAAGAGAAGTCTACTGGCTCTAAAGCCTTGCTCGTCTGGCTTGGAACTGACAGTACTACTGTCGAATCAATCACCCTACAGTTTCCTCCTTGACCATCAATTCTAGTATGTAACAGCAATCTTCTTAAGGAATACTTAAACTGTAGGGGAGTTGTATTGTTGTTCCAACCATTGCGACTTCTAAAAAAATTAGGGGAAATATCCTTTTTAATTTATGTGCAGTAGAGATAAGCTACTTTGAAAAACTACTCCTCTGGCCAATATTTTGACATTAATTAGACAGAGGTAAAATAATAATAGTGATCTGACAGTCACCTATTCTTATTTTCAACACAATCTCCAGAAATTTTTGGTAAAAAATACCAGCTTACCTTATTGCACAAAAAAATGTTTCTAGGTGATCCTGACTCAACTTGAATGTTAAGATGTATTTAAGTTGCTTGGTATTTTTGACATAATGGTCAAAAATAGCTATTACTGATTTGATGGTAATAGCAAATCCTTTAAATGGCGTTTTCTGGGGTGTTAAGTATAACGGCCTTCCAGCTACATCAGTACATCTTAGAAGATACTCCACCATTTCTTCTAAGAATAGTCTCCAAATAGGTTCATTTGATTCCCTTAGGGCTGCATTATACCCTTTAGCAAAAGGACTTTTGGAATTTAAAATGTCAAAGAGCCTATTTATTTTTAAAATAAATTCTTCTGTGGCTAATGAATCTTTGAAATCTGGATGCTTCAAATCTACTCGAAGATATTTTATAGCGTCAGCAACACTTCGTGATAAAGTCTGAGCAGCCAAAGATACCTAAAAATTAAAAAGATGCATTATTTTGCTTAAAAAAAAAATTGGATTTCGTCAAAATTTTCGTCTTTTTTTTTAATAGTCTTTATATGTGACCCTTAAAATGTAAACATATTATTTCTAATAAGTTATTAACCTTCATTTTCTGATTTTGAAACTCCACATGCCTTTTAGATAGTTTGTTTCCCAAATTTAGCGATTCTGTCTCCTGTAACTCGTGCAATTTTTTTATGTATACTGAATAATCCTTCCATCTGGGTCCTTGAATGAATGCAATGATGCAAGGTTATTCCTAGCTAGTTTTACCATGTGACAGGCATCCAGAATAGCATATATTTTTGATTCTCCAATAATAAAACCTGAATTCAGATTTTTCCCGGCTTCTGAAAGGTCAAAATTGCAGCCTAAATTTTCAAACATTGCAAAGTTTGCATTAGGACCATTGCATGTTACAGAGCTTACATCAATTTTTCTCTCATGAAGACGAGCAATAGCTTCATTTATTAAATTTGCCTTTTCTGCTGAACTAAGTGATTTAATCAGAAAGTACCCAATGGGTAACTTCCAAGAGGCTTGATGGCAAACCACATTAATAACCAAAACTTCACTGGCAACATCTAGTTAATCATTATCTAGTGGAACTCTGATATCAACATAGCCCCACATTTTTTTGCCATCATATTGAATTTGCTTTTTAAGTGACATTTCGTCAAACATGTCACGTCACACATTCCCACTTTGTTGAGCTTCCTCTCTTTTTTGTTCCAGTAAATTAAGTGACAAATCCAAAAAGCCAGGGTGACACTCTACATTGGCAAACCATTTTCTTATTGTTGCTTGCTCAGGCAAAGCAAGAGCAAATTCTTTTCTTACTGCTTCATATGCCTTTGAAGAATAGAACTGCAATGTGGCAGCAAAACGCCTTAGAGGTTCAGGATATTTTTCATGAGTGACATTATCATTCTGAATGTTTTTTAAATACCTGGACATAAGGAGATGTGGTACGTCACTGATACTTTTGTCAATGTGGTCCACACCATGATTAGACAGTTCTTGCCTTTTTACAAAGTCCAACACATTTTTCATGTGAAAAATTTTGTTTTTAAGTTTTGTTACTTGTTTTCTTGCACTGTACAACTGTTTTCTATATTTCAGTTGAGATTTTTTTAATTGCTTGTTCTTTTTTATCACAAAACTAGGCGATGTACTAAAAAAAAAAATATATTTATTAAATTATGACATTAACTTTTTTATTTTAAATGTTTTTTAAAATTTAGATGAACCTGTATTCTTAATTCCAAAAAATACAAATAATAGATCAGGTTTATGCTTCACCTTTGTTGGTTTTCTAGTAAATTATAAATACTGTCCCATTATAATCTTTGGCTTAATCAAAAATATAAGTTTCAGAATAAATATGACAGGGCAGCATACTAACCTGTAATTGTGAATGGTTTTAATAAATGCCAGCCTCTTCCTCTTGGTACCACTGCTGCTGGTTGATGTAGAGCTGCTTTGAATTTCTTCATTTAATCTGAAAAAAGTTTAAAGCAAAATAAAGATAAATATTGTAGTTCAGAAATCAAACATTTTGAATCAATCAATCATTCCTTTTCTTAACAAACTCTTAACAGGAAAATACTATTAAATAAATAAAAATTAGTTTTTAAAAATGTAGCGGTAATATAAAAATTCTATAGGTAAAAATACTAAAAGTAAAATTACTTTAAAAAATGTTGTTTTATATATCATAAGAAATACCAGATAGCAAAAATATGAATATTAAATATTCACAATATTTTATATGCCAACTGATAATTAAAATATCTTATAAAGGGATTCTATGGAAAAGTGAATGTTATTTAAAAATGAAAAATTTGTTTTCAACAAATAAAAATGTAATATTATGAAATAAAAGACTTACTTTCTTTTTCTTGCAATTCTTTTCAATGTCTTTTCCTTAGAAATGCTCCCTGATGAAGATGCAGATGCATCAGCTATGGTTGCATTTTGTGAAACTTGACTATGCTTGCATCTGAACTCATCAAAGTTGATTTTTGTGATATATCACTGGTGCTGGTACTAGGCATACTTAAATTTTGAATTTCTATATCCAAAAGTAAGGATGGTACAGCATTAAATTTAAGCATCTTACTCTTTTTATCTGATAAGAAGTCTTCATCTTTAAAATGCCTGGAGCACACTAATTTGTTTTTTTTTCCATTGCCACCCTTCAGGATTTATTTGAAGTGCCTGAAGCCATAATTGTGATATGGGACCTTCCTTTGGAAACCTAAAAAAATATAAAACCTTGTGTTATTAAATTATTCACAAGATGTTTTTAATAAATGTTTAATTACAAAACCAACAATGTTACATTTTTTGGTGGAATGGATATTTTTTTTGTGACAAATGCAAACATACTAAAAATTGATTAAAAAAACAAATAAATGTATCTGTTTTTGGCTGTATATTAGCTAGGTAGATACTTACACATATATTTTATTTAAAATTTAGCAATTTTAAACTGTTTGGTTTGTATAATTATATTTATTTCCTCCAATTACTTAATTTACAGTGCCATTTACTTGTCAAATATCAGTCTGCCCTCAGATATACAAAAAGAGCTACTTAAAAACCAACTGGGTTGTTAAAAGATAATTTATTGCAAATGCACGCATTCAAAAAAGGTAGCCTTTTTTTTCTTGTATTATTATATTTTTAGAACCACTACTTCATTTTTTGCTTTAAATTTTTTTACTTATATTATGGAATGTTTAACCAATTGCAAATTGGGGATGGGCATCCTGAGGAACAATTTTTGTCTTGTTTTTGATTTAATTGAGCCCAAGTATTTTTTATGTATGATCACTGCAGTGTCCAGAATCATAAAATTTAAATTGTCCAGCTTTTTTTTGTACCAAAACTATTAATGTAAAAGTAAATGAAATATCCTAGCTCCTAGTTGCACTTTTTTGTCAAAAAAAATAAGTATGCTAACCACAAAGTATGGTTAAGTGAACCCACAATGTTTAGAGCACAAATAAAAAAAATCTTTTTGTATCAGGCAACTGAGAGGGATTTCACTTTTTTTTATACACTTCGCATGTTTTTGCAAAATGTGAACCAATGAAAAAAATTAAGGATTTTTTTTTAAAGCAGAATAAAAACTAAGAGAAAAAACAGGAAAATATTTAAAATAATGTACAAAATTAATGTTTATTATTTGTACATATATTGCAGATTGAAATTCCTCTTGGAGGCAACTTTACACTCATTTTCTTCACCAATTTTTTTATTGTGAAAAGAAAAATTTTTTTGGAGGTATTGCCATTGCCTACCTATTCCATGCATCACAATTTACCCTCATTTCTAAAAATAATGTTATTGTTCCTATAAAAACAAACAGCAACATCAAGTTCTTTTGTTACTCTGCTTGGTACTCGATGTAATTAACACATTAAAACTTAAGTTAATGGAACATTAAAAGTCCAGTTGTGGTTCCGTAGAGTACCTAAGAAGTAAGAAATAAAAATTATTAATTTCTTACTGGTAAGCCAAGCTGTGGACTATAAACAACAGCATGTATAGTATGTAGTATATTTTTCCTTGTGTCTTACTTCTTCTGCTTAATTTAACTCTTAATTTACGGAACAATGAATCCAGCTCAAAGGTCAATTCATACTCATATCTTAGATCAACAAGCAGTACAAAATATGCAGGTTGCTTACCACATAAAAAATTTGCAAACATTGTCTTGCTTGATCTAAGTTGCGATCATAAACTGACCCTTACACTTACTTGTGAAAAGAAATGTTGACGTCCTCCGTCAGCCTCCTTATCGATTTGCAATTTTTCACTGCACAAGACATATTCTCAAAAATAAAGTTTAGCTTCGCCACAAATACACACAGACCACTTAAGGTTTCTAAATAGTAGCTTTACACAAAACAAAAAATTATTAAAAACACAAAAAACACGGCCGACGAATTCAAAAACAAAACGACAAATAATAAGATAAATAAGGCTATGAAGAATGTCAGGCACAGATATTTGACATTAGTGACATAGGTTAGTTGCAAAAACAGTGAGTCGACCAATTCCGATCTTTGCACGGCTTAAAATGGCTGCCGCCCTTGCGTTCCACCAAAAGTGGATGCGCAGTGGTCGTAGCACGTTCTCGTTCCCTTTATATTTCTATATATTTCTATGGCTGTCACGCAAAAAGGATTTTCGTTTTACAATTGGTCCTGGTTCTGGTTGAACCAGAACCGCAACCGATCCTTTCGTTTTAAAACAATGACGTCACAGTTGCAACGCGGTTATGAAATTTTAGAACCAGCCTGGGAGGTTGGTTCGGCCCTTTGGTTGTAAACATAACCCCTAAAATTTTGCAAAATTATAGATGATCTTTTTTTGAGTAAAATCAAAGATATCTTAATAATATTTTAAATGACGTCATTATTTTAGAACCGCTGTCAAAATTTATGTCAAGATAATGTCAACCAGGACCAATTCTTAAATCGAAAATCCTTAAAGTTACGAGGTTGATTGGTTCAAAAAAGCGCGTTCAAAAACTTGGAAGTTCTGGGACATTCCACGAAACTTTATAGACCCAGTTTTTCAATAGCAGTTTAAACTTGGGTTAAGTTTTTGGTTTGGCCTTAAACCAAGTATGGAGGCACGTTTAAACTAATTTTTCTTAAGCGCCCAAATTCGTAGATTTAACCAAGTTTTAAATTCCAAAATCATGTTTTAAAGAAAAATTTATAGTTTATGCTTTTCCTACACAAAAAAAGTCATATTTTGTTGTGTAAACTACCCACAAGGGTGAGAGTATAATAGTAAAACAAAATATCAAAGTTACCTTTAGTCCTCTACTGTTTTATATTGTCAGTTCTTTATGGTCGGTTTTGTTTACTCCTGTCTCCTCTTTTTGTTTTCTTTTTAATGTCGAAGCATCTCGAAAAAATGCCCCACTCTTACTAAAACGAAGATTTGATTTTTCATGCATGCTTTTCATTGGCCATTTCAAGAAACATCGAGGAAACACCCAAAAGACACAAAATTTCGTAAAATTCTTGTTCGAGTTTGCGCAATTATAAGAAAATGGTTATTAAGTTCAATCCCTAGATAGCCCTATAGGGCGAGGTGACCTTATTCTGGTTTAAACTTGGTTTGAACCAAACTTGGTTTAGATTTGAATTGAATAACCGCTCACTGAAAATAAACTTGGTTTGGAGAAAAACTAAGTTTAAGAACAAAGTTTAAACCGCTATTGAACAACCGGACCATATTCTTTCATTTCCCATGCGATGGTCGGAAGCCAGAGAACAACGTAGAATCTAGTGACGCCCAATTAAAGGGTTTTTTGGAATTTACAGAAAAAACAAAAACGCGTCCAGGGAAATACCCGCCTGTACATCCTTCGATCACTTTTTTTTCAAAATATTAGCAATTTTTTTAATTAAATATTCAGCTAAGAAATATTTAAAAACCCTTGTTTTTATATAAGATAAACTTGAAATAAGCAAAAACACAGAAAAATATGGCCAATTCCACCAACCAGTTTAGTGGCCATTGTGGTTAGTGAGTTAGAGGTTAGTGTTAGAATGTGACTTGACGAATTTTAACTAGTTGCGGAAAGACACATTCTAACAACCTCACTAACTAAAATGGCCACTAAACTGGTTAAGATTATTCTGGCCAGTTGATAAGTGTCAGCATGTCAACTGCTGTGACTTGATCCTTGGATCTTTGTGAATTACCGACTATTATCTTCTCGACAAATATTTTGATTTTTTTTCTTAAATAAAATCTGATTTTTATTTTAAAAAAGTGTAAGGACCAAGAAGTGCGGAGACAAGTATTATAAAATTCCCGTATTCGACGCGGACGATGGCGTTACGTATAAATGTACCGTTCCAGTTTCAGTGTACAAAAAACTTGAAAAGAGAGGTAACTAACGTAATATATTTTACCTACGACCAACGAATAATACTAATCTCAACACGATTTTAATGGCTCATTTATGGTCCTAGAACACGGATGTAGAAACCTTTTTACATCCGTGTCCTAGAATCAAAATAAAGCTTAGACGTAAACCACAAGATGGCGTGACAAGCGATGAAACTTTATTTTATAAGAGCACTAATTGACGCAAAAATGTGAATTACTTTTATCTTTAAGACAATAATAATTTTTGAAACGAAAATAAATTAATATAATTTTAGTACCTAACCAAAAATAAGTCCTGTTAAATTGACATATTACGCATTTTTAACAAAATAAAACCTTGTTTTTAACAAGATATATGAAAAGTCCCTTAGTAGCCTTATTTGTTTTGATGTTTTAGATAGAACGTCATTGAAACTTCATGTTATGAAGGTTGTTGACGTAAGAGTGTTTGATATTTTTAATAATTTCTGATATTTATAATGACATTTTCATTGGTCGTAGGTAAAGTATAGTACACTAACTCGCATGTTATGGTCATTACACGCCCAGATAAATTAAAACAATCCCCTGCGGCTTGCGTCTCAAACTTTTTCTTCGCGTTTAATGAACATCATAACATGCTTGTTATGTAACGTACTATTATATAGCGGTAAGAGCCAAATTCATAGACCTTCTTCAAGGCTCCGTCCTGGTTCCTTGCCCATGTTAATTCTTATGGCGAAAGGCCCAAGAAATAATCAGCTAATGAGTAGGGTTTGAGATAATCGCAAAATTGTTCATAAACATATTCAAATGGATCGAAATGTAGAATAATAAAAAGTTTCAAAAAACACTAGAAACCAAAAAAAAATATAAGAAAAAAGTGTAGTGTAGTGTGTTGTTTAGGTCAAACATAATTTTAACTAGTGATTTATACTGGAGCCGCCTACCGTTGCCGTCACCGCCCGCCGCGTCTACCGTTCGTAGCAGGAATTTATACTGCCGTCGCGTCGGCGCGTTGTGTTAACCTCAAAAACATTGTTTTTGTTGATATTATAGTAGCGGTAAAATTGAGTGCACCATCGGTGCACAGCCAGTTGTGCACAACACCCGTCCGGTGCTGTCAAAAAGTGCACCGGTGCAGTTTGAATGAAACATACATTTTAGCCTATGCCAGATCCTTTATTGTTGCTACGAATATTAGGTGAATGCATAATAAATAAGAGATGTGACTAATAAACTATATTGCATATCTTTCCATGCAGACACAGAAGAGGGGTTATTGAGTCCTGCGACCTGCTAGAACTTATTTCTGTTGTAGTTGTTGCCTTATTGTTACTCGGATCGTTCTGTTTTTTTTTATTTGATAGTAGTTTTATATAGTAGGTCTATAGTATTCCTACCTACCTTCTTGTCATTCTACTTATGTAGGTATCAAATTTTCAATAAGGTTCTTAATTTTGGGGTTTGCCTCACGAACATATGTAATAACGCATAAATCTCTGATGATCGTCATCATCACTACTACCTGATAAAAAACTAGAAAATTATAAAAAATCTTTGACAATATTACTTTTCGCATTTCTGGCCGGTGCAGAAAATGCTGTACTCAGTGCAAAACTGAAATTGTCAGTTGTCCAATGCATTGAATTATAAACCATATATAATGGTTTATAATTCAATGGTCCAATGGAACAATAAAACTGAGAAAGGGCACCCCAATTGAACAGGTGCACCGAACGAGTTGTGCACGAATTTTGCCAAAGGAATACGCTATAGATTAGAATTCTTGAAAAACAAAACAACAATAAAAATCATGTGACAACTATGCTTTTCTATTGGTCGGAAAAGGAAAAACTTGGCTCATCTCGGGCGGCAGCCAGCGGCGGGTCGACGCAACGACGGCAAGGTATAAATAGAAGTAAAGGGTTCCCATATATTAATGTTTCCCACGAACGCAGACGCATATGGCAGGCGGTCAGTAAAAATCAAGCTTAATTGAAAAACAGCGCTCCTCGCAAGAAAACACGACGTTGATCAACACAAGAAAAATAGTTTTGCTATAGCCAGCAAACCTTAATTCTTCTTTTTTCACATTTTCTGATAGGCTATTCAAATTTCGAGTAGGTTATTCTAATGATCATTTTGCGCAGATACTCACAAGCTCGAAAGCAGCTCACTATCTTGGAGATAGTTGTCATATGCGAGGTCGAAGGGTGTGCAGGCTGGTATGTAAGGTGACCAACTCCTAAAGGGGCAAAACCGGGACACTCCGGCCATTCAATGTATTGTATATCATTTATTTTTTCTTGTATGCATCTCTAATAATATTAAGATGTATTTTCCAAAATACTTATTAAAGAAAAATAATTTAAGTAAGGTTTCAATTCAAATTTATTTTTTTAATTGCAGTGATTTTAAAGTTACAAAATACAGTGGTATCAAAACCGGGGCGAACCGGAACTTTTGCTGAAAAATCGGGACTATCCGGGACTGATTTTTTTCCCGGCCAAACCGGGACGGTTGGTCACCTTAAGGATTTTCGTTTTATAATTGGTCCTGGTTCTGGTTGAACCAGAACCGCCACCGATCCTTTCGTTTTAAAACAATGACGTCACAGTTGCAACCCGGTTATGAAATTTTAGAACCAGCCTGGGAGGTTGGTTCGGCTCTTTGGTTGTAAACATAACCCCTAAAATTTTGCAAAATTATAGATGATATTTTTTTGAGTAAAAACAAAGATATCTTAATAATATTTTAAATGACGTCATTATTTTAGAACCGCTGTCAAAATTTATGTCAAATTAATGTCAACCAGAGCCAGGACCAATTCTTAAATCGAAAATCCTTCTTATGGTATGGGTAGTATATGCTGGATCTCTCTGGACCCTGATTCTTGAGCAGGGAAGGACAGGTACAGATTTGCGTCGAATGATTCCCACGTCGTCTTATGTATGTTTTCTTGAGCGGTGATCGCACATTCCATTCTATCAAAACTTGGGCGTTCGAGCTCCCCGAGTCAGGGATCGGTCCTATTTCTTAGGCACGCATGCATGTAAAATGTATATTTCTCAATCCAAAATTTCGAAGAGGTTTTATGGAAAAGCATCTTTTTTTCGGGGGATCATTCTCCGGAATTGGTTCCTTCTCTTGAGGGATCGTTAGGACCCTGGAAAAAGGAATAGCAACAATTTTTAAGTTCCATTAACCAATAAATCTTTTTTCTTCTTGCTCTGCTGCGTTCCTTTTGAAAATCTGGTGGTAATCAACTAAATTTCTGTTGGTTCCTTTATTTTATTGTGAACGTTTGGAGGAAATCTTTTTGGTCCAGATTTAAATAGAGATTTTACGGATCTCGGTAAATCTTGACAGATTTTTTAAAGTTTAAGTAGTGGACATTTTGGCGGCTGCAGATTTTTTAGGCTTGTTTCTCGAAATAACTCATTTCCACAGAAGATATTTTGTTCATTCTTGCTGTTGAGGTAAAAGTGAATGCGCGTGTCCTTTTGATTTATGGCGAAGCCGACTGTGCTGTTTCTTCACGTTCGGTCCCGCTGTCTAAGGACACTAATCCTAGAGCAAGCTCTTGCTCTAGGATTAGTGTCCTTACCGCTGTCCACTGTGCCCATATACTTAAAAACTTAATATACACGCCCTGATAGTGGCAATTTTCTCAACATATCATAATCAAGTAGGGCATACAAATAAATATTTTACGGTCGTTTTGAGCAAGTGTGTTGGATTGATGTTATTCCTGACGCCATTTTTGTTTGTTTTGATTCCGAAAGTGGTGTTTTTTCGGTTTTTAATTTTACTCACATGGTACACACATAGTTAAGTTTGTAACGATTTGCACAAAAATAATCTTACCTGTAAAATTTTTCACATCTTATTAATTTTTCGATCATTAAAATCTGATTAAAAACGCCATAAGATTAAACTTTTATTTTGGGCGACACATATTTTTAACTAAAGAAACGAAAACTGCTTGGTTTTCGAAAAGTAAACACTCTTCTTTCAACGTGAAACATGACAATCATATGCCATCGGACATTGCAGTGAAGGGCATCGCGCATGCGTAAAGCGGCTGAAATTCCAAAAATTTTCATATCCTCCTGAATTTAGATGATTAATCTTGTTTACAAAAATTTTCACGGGGATGCATTGAAATGCCGTGTATATCTTGTTTATAAGTATATATAGGGCTGCTGTGCGCAATCACCATTTCCAGATCATTTTTTAAGCTGAATTTATGAACTGGGTTTGTAATGATTTTACAGTTTAATGAAAACAAAGAGTTAAAAGTGTGGTTAGAATACAATCCAGGAGCGCTCCTTTATTTCGATTAAATCCCTTTACTCCGTCGTCACGTGACTTCAAATTGCTCGGCTCTCCAAGCACTAAGATTTGATTAAAGGAATTTAACTATAACACCAAAACGATTAAAATAATTAATAGTAGATTATATAACCAGAAAAGAAAATTACAAATTTCACACGAGCGTGAATGTTGTGAAGAAGGCGTTAGCCGAGTGAAACAATAATACGCGATTTGTGTACCCTATTTGTCCTACGAACACTGATGAATTGCACTAATTTTTGTAAAAATTGGTCTTGAATTTTGCACAAATCAAATGAAACTGCTGTTCCGCACATGTGTGGAAAAGTACTCTGCAACACATGTGCGGAAAAGTATGGTGACAGTTAACGTCATCATACATTTTTCCACACATGTGCGCAAAACTACTTTTCCACGAAAAAATTTTTGCACACGGGTGAAATTAACGTTTTCTAAGGATGTAAATCGTGTATCCATCCATCATTTTTATATGTGGTCGTAGGAAGAAGTCTCATAAATGATTTTAAGAATAAACTTGAAATCTGTTTAAAAATACGTTTTTTAGTCACGTGTGACCACATCTTAAGTGGTCCCCATAATTTATCCCAAAGATACATTTTACAAAAGTATTCTTAACAAATAAACATCGCACAAACAATACTAATCTTGATTCCACCAAAAAAAAAAACATTGGCGTTGTCCAACACCAACGCACTGTTGCGGAAAAAAACGCGACTTAACTAATCGATGCCGAACTGTTTCTTGAACCACTTTTGAATTTTAAGGTTATTTGTTAGAAAATAAGGTTATTGTTTTTTTGTTTAAACTGTTTTACGAAAATTAATAAAATGGATCCAGAGGAAGTGGAATTCTTTGGAGAAAAATCAATGATCGAAATAATACCATCATTTCATTCGGCAAAAATATGTTTAATCCAAGGCGATGTGGGCCCCTTCAGGGCCACCATTCCAACTTTGGTGCCTCTATGGATGGCCATCGATTTAAAGAAGCAACACCTTTGCAAAATAAAGTGCCCAGATTGGCTGACTGTAGATAGCTTAACTACTATGAAAGAGGCTGAAAAAGACAAGAAGTAAGTTTGTAGAATCAAGTTGTGGTCAGATATTTAAGGGCTGGTTTATGCAGCAACTTATTGCAGAATTCTTAAATTTAGTGCTTAATTTTTCATCTCTGTCTTTTGCTACCATACTATGTTGGAAAAAGACTTAAGAATTGTTCATAACATTGCTGGGTAATTCCACCTTAATTTCAATATTATGCTTTTTGTTTTTAGCAATGAAAATAAGTTCACTGCTATGCCAGAAAACTACATGGTTGAGGCAAAACTACTTTTGGGTACTGCATCAGATGACATTCCACAAGCTGATGAAGTCCGAACTCTCATAAAAGATATTTGGGACATAAGAATGTCCAAGTTAAGATCGTCTGTTGATAATGTTATCAAAAAGACTACCATGTATGCCGCTGTAGATAATATTACACTTATGGAAATCAACAGTATTAGGCCTATATTGCCACATGCCTTGGATCAGATTTATAGAATAATCACTGTAAGTTTATGCTGAGTGCTATGAAGGAAAGACTTAATTTTCATCAAACAAGTCCTCCTTTATTTCTCTTTAAAAAATATTTATTGAAAAGCATCTTTCAGAATGCTGCTGGGGTTTCTTGCCTGGTGGCTTTAGGTGGGGAAGAAGACAAAATAAAATTTGCCACAGAAGCAATCTCATTATAATATTTAGTATGTTTTCACATTGTACTCAATATGTATTGAAAACCTTGTCTTCTTTTTCTTTCATAGAGCATGTTATCTGTTCCGACAAAGAGCGTGATAAATGAAAGAACAAGATGCTCGATTTTTAATACATATTGAATACAAAGTGAAAACATACTAACTGAAAGGTATAAGTCAGCACCTACTTAATTTTTTTTAAACTGTCACTTGCTATGTTTATACACACCTAAAAGTGCTTTTATATAAGGACGGTTCTAAATAAAATTGCCTTCTTCGAAAGTTTATATGTCCTTCATTAAATGTCATTAAATATGTCAGTTTAAAGAAAAAAACAAAACAACTTAGTTAACAACAGATTTTCCAGAAAACCAGGGTTGAGTATTTCTTTAGATTAGGTTGGAAGAAATGCACTAAAGCATTTTTAAAGTGTTTGTAATGACCCTAAAATGGGTTTTGAAGCGATAAACCCCTTTCTTAAATCTCTCTAAAATAAAATCAATTTAGTGCTTAAATCGGTTTTACTGGTGTTTATATGAAAATATTTTGAACCTGTCCTTATACAAAAGTGCTCTAAGTATAAACAAAGTAACTGGGATAAAAAATACTTAATTACTATAACTATTTCTTAATTTTGTGTATGTTTTAACAAAAGTATTAATAATATATTTTTAGAGCAAAAAGAATGTAGCAGGAAGAACTCAAGGAACAACTTTATCAACCACTAGGCACACTTTTGGAAATACTTCCTCATTTTCAAGTTAAATTATTAATTTTTAGGTCTAAAATAAATTTGTTACTTTTACAGAAATAAACAAGTTTTAATTTATTTAAAAATTTGATAAAAAGTACAATGCACCTACTTCAAACTGATTTCATGATACAGGAGACTTGTCTTCTTTAACATATCCAGTTTGAGATAAATGTTTCACAATATCAACCCAATTCCAACCTCTAGGTTTCTCACCCTTAGAATCCATTTGTTGCCATTGTCTTCTTTTTTGAGCCTTTGTTAATTGTTCCTTCTTTTCTTTTTTGGCACTTTGACCAGACTCATCTTCTTTATCTTCTGAAATACAAAGTTTATCAATTACTGGTACATCTTGCTCTGGTTGCTCAGCCAACAGTTCTTCAACTTTATCTTTGACAAATTCAAATAATGAATAAGTCATGGACATTCCTAGGTATTGTTCAGCCTCTGTTTTAGTTACTTCAACTATTTTGTCCTTTATTAAAGGTAACAAGTGCTTGTTATAAAATACTTCAGTGGTTATCATGGGCAATTCTTCTGGGTATGAAGAGCCCCATTTTATTTCTAAAACGAATGATTTTTTGGTGCCTTCCTCTCCATACTAAAAAAAACATGTTATTACAAATTTGTAACCAAAAACTTAAACATAGCCAAGTACTAACCTTGTACTGATAAGTATTCTTGTCTATCTGTTTGTAGCACTTATCTCCTTCATAAATAGAGGCCAAAACTTCTCGTTCTTCCTCTTGCGTCACTTCATTATCTGACATTTTATAAATCTTTTTTATTAAATTAGTTCTAACTAAGATGGCACATTGTTTTTATTTAATTGCTACCAAACGATTAGAAATTCAAAATAAAACAGACGAATTTTGTTTAACCTTTTTATTTTGTATAAAAAATGTTTAACCTAAAAAATACAAAGTCAGAATTCTCATTTCTCTGGTTTCTTTGCCCGATGGTCGACATCGACACCATGGATACGTCGATGGCCGACACAAACAATCGCCAAAACAAAACTTTATTCGTCCACTGTATTCATCGAAATATTTCGATGACTGTATTCGAGTAGTTCAAATTGAAAATGATTCGATTCAACGAGTCTTATGTCAGCATTGTCAAAATTTCCAAAGAAAAAAATACTCTCGCGGGTGTTGTCCTAATTAAATACATAAATATTTTTCTTGAGTAATTTTTTGCTTTTTTTAGTTGTAAGTATAAAATGACCTCTTTGTCGTTACCCCGAGTGCTTCATCCACGCAAAACAAGCTTAGAAATCGAAAGGGAAAATTTTGAAAAGTCCCAGGTGTGTATATATTATTCAAAAAACATTACGTTTTTGTTTGGGGGTAGTTTTGTTGGTAAGTACGGTTTTCTGCCATTTTTTATGAAAAATTCTTTATGGGAGCACCTTCTAAGGTCCCGGTAATTATGCAGTATACGGTTTTCTGCCATTTTTGATTTTTTTTGAAAAATTCTTTATGGGGGCACCTTCTAGGGTCCCTAGGACCCCAAATCCGTCTGCGCCGGTTGTTTTTTTTTTTTGATTTTTTTTGGTTTTTTTTAATTTTTTTTCACTAAAACAAACCAAACTAACACAGTCCAACCCAACCTAATCCAAACCAACCCAAAACAATTAAAAAAACACTTTACAACCCCCCCTAAGCACCCTTTTTTCTCGTTAAAAAAAAAAAAAAAAATCGGGCGCAGGCGGATTTGAGGTCCTGGGACCCTAGAAGGTGCCCCCATAAAGAATTTTTCAAAAATGGTAGAAAACCGTATACTGCATAATTACCAAGGTCCCTAGGACCCCAAATCCGCCTGCGCCCGTTGGTTTTTTTTTGGTGATTTTTTAAAATTTTTTGGTAATGCAGTATACGGTTTTCTTCCATTTTTTAAAGATTTTCGAAAAATTCCTTTACAGATGGTTAATATGCCTCGCCAGAAGTACAAAACCGTTTGCACGTCAAAAAAATTCTCTTTTTTTAAAAAGTTACAGGCATAAAAAGTTACAAAAACAACAAACTTATGGGACAGAGGAGTGAATTTTTCATAAAAAATCAAAAATGGCAGAAAAGAAAATAAAGAGTTTATAGTTTGTGTAAATTTATAATTTTACAGGGTAAAGGGCGGAGTTATTTGTGAATTTTAACAAAAATAAAGATTAAATTATACTTTTTTATAGCCAAGAAAATTATTTTCTGTAAAAAGTCACTTTTTTTCAATTACCGGCCCATCAGAAAATCTCTTAATCTAACGCCAGCCTAAGTGTAATCTAATTCCGGCTTATTGAAAAAATTTGGGTTTTTTTGCAAAAAATAAATAAAATGGCCAATTTGGATTTTGGAAAATTTTGCACATTTAAAGACAAGTAACAGCAAAAATATGCATTTTAATTAAAAAATAGTATGGGGTCATTTCCAATGACTTCCAATTTTTTCCATTGCTTTTATGTATTACAATTTTTTATGTCTTCTGTTAAACTCAGAAAATATTTTGTTCATATTTATAATTATTTTTATAATTATAATTAAACTGCAGGAAAATGGTAAGTATACATTTTCAAATTAAATAAGTAAGAAAGAAAACTTGTGAAAAGGTATAAACATTTTGTTGAACATTTTTTTTACTTATGGACAATAGTATTTGATTTAAACTGCTTAAAAAATGCTTTTTGTTGTAAACACTATCCAAAACATGAAAATAAAGAGGCATATTTTTACCGCAAAACTTATGGGCCGGGAAAAGTTTTCAATATTTTTAAAGTGTTTCTCCTAAAATCTGAAATGCAAAGTTTATTTTCTCGTTAAAAAATTAATAAAAATATATAAAACATCAATGAGCCGTAATAAGATAGAGGTCAAAGATATTAATCTGATACCGGCCTATTTTATTTTTGTGATTTTCACTGTTTTTTTCAAAAAATGTAAAAATTAGGCCTTATTGAAGCAAATGAAATCAGATACATATCCAATCAATCTCAAATCCACAAGTTAGTGCAAGACTGCTTTCCTCAAAAAAAAAACTTTTCATTGACTCTCTTTTTGGGAACAGTCTTTGTATGGGTAATATAAAAGGCATCTTTTTTTCAATACCTGTAAAGAAACTTGTGGGCCGGAAATAGTTTTATATTATTTTTTGAAGTCCCTATATCTCCAACAATTCGAAAAAAAATTTCTGTTTTTTTGTTAGGCATTAAAAAAAGGCGATTAAAAATAATTGCGATTTTTGGCAATTCTGGCCCAATGAGCCTCAATAAGATTGAATTCGAAATATTAATCCAATATGGGCCTATTTTATTTTTGCGATTTTGTCCATTTTTTTACAAAAAAATATTTTATTAAGTGTGAAAATTATGTTTAATGGACCTTATTGAATCAAACAAAATCAAAAACATATTTAATTAGTACCAAATCTACGAATTATTGGGAAAATGCATGCCTCAGAAAACACTTTTTATTGACTCTTTTTTTGTGCAAACACCCTTTGTAATTGGATATATAAGAGGCTTATTTTGCAACATCCGTCAAGAAATGTGTGGGCCGGAAATAGTTTTATATATTTTTTAAAGTATATCTCATAACAATGTGGAAACAAAGTTTTAAGTTTTTTGTTGAAAATTAGAAAAAAACACAATTAAAAATAATTGAGAAGTTTTCCAATTTAGATCGAGGTTCCAAATATTAATCTTATACCGGCTTATTTTATTACAATTTTTATCATTTTATCTGCAGAAAATAATTTATAAAATGTCAAAATTATGTTTAATAGACGTTTATGAAGCAACCAAAATCAAATACATATCTAAACAGCCAAAAATTTTTGAGTTATTGGTAAGAATTCCTTAACACATAAACTCAAGTAACTTACTGAAAAAAGGGAAAATTACAATAAAACTGCACCTGTTCGTCTCCCTTGACACTTCTGGACATACTTTGAGCGGCGGATTATAATTCTATCATAGACTGGGCGCCATTCTAAGAATTTTTAGCCGGAAATAGGAATAAATCAGGCGCAAAGTTGGTGTATCTATTTGAGCTGGAATTACCTTACGATTTTGCATGAGCTGGTAATCACCCATTTTACCTTAGGGTACCTAGGACTCCAAACCTGCAACCCCCATTTTCTTTTATTAAAGACAACAAAGGGTGCCTGGGGGAGGGTTGTATGTGTTTTTTTATTTTTTTAGGTTGGGCTGTGTTGGCTTAGGTTGTTTTAGTGAAAAAAAGATAAAAAAAAAAAAAAAAAAGTTTGGCGGTTTTTCATAAAAAATGAAAAACGGCAGAAAACTGTATACTATACACTGTTACCAATACCTTCAATTCAATTAAAAAAATTTTTATTAGCAAATTTGCTACAAAAAACAATGTTTAATCATTTTGCAATAAATATATAGGTAGGTACTAAAAATAAACAAAGGGATTGCAACTTGCCACCTATTTATTATACTACACTACTGCTCAAGAAAAACCTTGGTGGAGTGGATGCATCCAGATTTTATAATCAGTACCATTTGATAACACGAAGAGACAAGAGTAAAGGTTCTATGCACTTTATCTTAATTTAATCTAAATTGTGAGCATGAAGTGTCCCTAAGGTATGGTGCATAATATTTGTTTGGAAACAGCATTTTATTTGAACATGTCCACTCCCAAGTAACGTGCATGCTGTAAATAAGCTAGGATAACGTTTCCAAAGCAAAAAAGATAACAATAAGGCTTTTGCTGTCTTCTGCCACAACGTTTTGAAAACATCATGAAAATGTTGTCACAGCTATTTTGAGGAATATTTTTTGCCTGTGACACATCTATAGCAGCTCGAAATACAGCATTTTTGCACATGAAAGCAATGTTGTTCAAAATTTAACTTCCCTGACAAAAAATGTATCTAAAAATAGCAAATAAATTAAAATTGTCCGCCAACATAAAAGACGGAAGATGGAAGACAACTAAAATAAATGTTTAAGAAACTCTCAATCAAAAATACGCATTTTGTGGACTTCCCCAGAGTCAAATCTTTGTGCAAAGGCCTGTTTGATAACAAAACCTGTTATGATACCTTGTTAAACTGCATGTGCATCAAAAATTTGAGGTAATAAGGGTATTTTTAATTTTATTTTCGCTTGCCTGCCCGTGCAACCAAGTGGTGGAGGTAGAGGGCGCTTATTCTCAAATGCTAAATAGCATTGAAAGCAGCTGTATTTTAATAAAAATTCTACTAGGATACAACAAATAACTGCCATTGCCATCTTGGCATTTTTTTCAGTAGTATTTTAAGAAAAAAAGTAAAGATTGAATCTATTTTCTTAGTTAAATTTTAGCATATTTTTAGGTATATGTTTTACCTTTAAAAGAAAGTCGATTAGCTAGATGATATAACTAGAAGTTATTTTGAATGTAAATTTAGTAGTCAAACAATTTTAACAGCCAAAATTACAGATTAAATGAAGCTACCTATTTTAAAGCAAAAGGGGAGCTGTACTAACGTTTTTGCAGCATTGACTTGGCTCTAAAATTTATATTGTTGAAGCTGTGTTACTTGGGCTTGGAATATGCCATAAGGATTTATTTTTCTGACTTTTATCCCGAATCTTTTAATTGTATAGATGGTAGAGGTGTTAGGGTAGCTTTGATGTTACATTGGCAAATTTTCTCAATTAGCTCCCTCATATCTCTGTATCTGGTTACAGCATTTGAGTTATGAAAATCAGAGAGTATGCATTTTATTAAGAGATTTACTGCAGCTTTTACTATTCTGTTCATATAATAAATCTCTAGAAAGACAAATTCTGTACATTGAATATTTTGTAAAATTCTTGGTGTCTGTTCTAGCATCATACAAAAACTACTGGACCGATTTTGATGGGACTTTCACTGCTCCATTCTTTAGATCCCTGAGGAGGAACCAGCTAATATTGTTAAAAAAGTAACTTATCCTCAAACTTAGTTTTAAAACTTTCTATAATCTTTAACGAGGATTTTAATTAATGCAAAGAGGATTCACAAGAAACAAGGACTCCTTCTGTGGATAAAATATTCTATTTACCTATTTATTTACTTAGGGGTTAGTTTTACTTTATATAATATTTTCTTTTCTATTCTTCTATCGCTGGGCATTGATCCTGTAGTAGATGGAAAGTCCCAGTATAAAAAAAAAATTCTTTGATGAGTAGGATCTGGACCACCAAAAAGATTCAATTAACACCAGAAACTCTTACATTAATGTTGATTGTCAGGTTCAAAGAAGAGAGTGTTGTGTAGTTTTTTACAAAAATTTAAAAAAACAATGACATTTTGAAAAAAATCCATATTTCTCAAAAAAATATTGATAGGTGTTCTTTCTGTTTATTTTAGTTAGTAGTACATATAAAACCTATGAAGTAAAATTTATGGATTTCACACGATTTGCATCCTTAGAAAACATTAAATTTTACCTTTGTGCAGAAATTTCTGCGTGGAGAAAATTCCGACCATTTCACCGTCGGAACGGGTGTTCCGGCTCGAACTCTTCCTCTCCGAAGATTCCCTCTCTGATTCCTCTGTAGGCCGGACACCTTGCAAGATAGTGGTGTGAGGATGTGTTGCAAAGTACTTTCATTTGATTTGTGCAAAATTAAAGACCAATTTTTACAAAAATTAGTTAATTAATGAGATTCTATCAGTGTTCGTAGGAAAAATAACTCGATAGAAAGTGACTTTTTATACTCATGTGTTGTTTCACTTGGCTGCCCTGGTAAAATTTTCCCCTCGAATCTCATCCAGACCGGAGCAGTTTTTATCATATTTTTATTAGTTCTATAAGATCCAGTGAGAAGGCCAATATTTTTTTCGATAATATTTTATAATCTTTTAGAAGCAGAGAAGATTATATAGGGAATATTTGATGTTTTATCAGCTTGTAGTTTTAGAATAATTTATAAGATTGGATAACATTTTATCAACGAACAAATACCCAGTTTTAAAGAAGATTTGATGAGAATGAGGTATTAAGGATGTTTGAGGAGATTCTATCAGTATCGTGATTATAGAAAATCCTATGAGCAATGATTTTGGATAAGTTTCTATGGGTTCTTGTGGGATCGGTTTCCAAGATATTTGATGAGATTCTATCCAGTATCGCGATTCCTATCAGCAATGATTTTGGAGAGGTTTCTATGAGTTCTTGTGGGATCGGTTTCTAGAATATTTGATGAGATTCTATCAGTATCGTAATTCCAGAAGATCATATATATAAGCGCAAAGATTTTTATTGGTTCTTGTTGAACCGGTTTTTAGAATATTTAATGAGATTCTATCAGTATCATGATTATAGAAGATCCCATGAGAAATGATTTTGGAGAAGTTTCTATGAGTTCTTGTAAGATCGGTTTATAGAATCAAAGTGGTTCCACAAGAACTTCCTATCCTATAGGATAAAATTATCCTCCCATTGAATTCCCTACAATATGGTACGATTATAATAGGACTCCTAGAAAAGATACTGATAAAATCTCTATATATCTTAAAAATTTTGTCCTAGGAGAAATTGAAGGTCATCCAATCTGCTGGAAATTTTTGCAAAAACCGACCCAAAACCCGAATAAAATCCTTTGGCACATTAGATAATCTGGAAGTATGATATTGATAGTACCCTTTAATATTCTACAAAATAATACTATTGCCCATAATCACTTTACCGATAGAATTTTCTGGGATATATCCTTGAATTTGTTTCAAAAACCCACTGAAAATCTAAAAATATACATAATAATATAAATATATAATCTCTTCTAGTATCCTATAAACTGATCCCAACAAGTACTCTTTAAAAACCATCAAAATTACTGCTCGTAGAGCCGATAGAATCTGCTGCAATATCTTAGAAAACGTTGCAAAATACCACCAAGAACACAATTTCTAGATTCATGATACTGATGGAATCTCCTTAAATGTCCCAGAAACGGATCCCACAAAAACTTGGCTAACACTGGGCATTGATCCTATAATGGATGGAGGTCCCAGTATAAAAAAAAATATATATATATATATTACTATTACAAAATTATTAATTACTATTACAAAAGATAAAAATGTATACCTGCTTATACCTCATTTTTATTCTGATTATCATTTTCTATAAAATAAAATGTTTTTTTATTTATTCCCCCACCTGGAGGCGTTTACAAATCCCTAGTCCATTTAGACCCTATAGTATGGAAGATTAGAGAACACGGTGTATATACCTACTATATCTGAAGATATAAATAATTGGTGTTCTGCAGGGTAGTGTACTTGGTCCTTTATTGTTCATCATTTATGTTAATGATTTAATCCAGAATGTTAAAAATTGTGTCATATATTTGTTTATTGCTACTTCAGATTTAAATACCTCCATTAACCTAGCGACCCCACCCCAAGAAAATCAAAATTTATTTATGCCACAATTATGTGATAATTTCGTCCCCAAATTTTTGGTTTTAAAATTATCTGCTAATTATGTGCTCCACGAATATATAGGAAAACAATTTAATTTTAAATTATGTTTTTCTAAAAAAAAGGGTGGGGTAGGTAGGTTAATATTAACTTAGCGACCCCACATGTTAAGGTATCACGGAATTTAAAAATTTCAAAAACCAGTATTATCTGCAAATTATATGCTAATTTCGTCCATGATCAGAAAATTTTGTACTTGTCTGTTTTCCGAGAAAATCAATAAAAACGATAATACATTACATCATTTGTAATAACCTAGCATTCAGAATCTGAAGTACGATTTCAAAGTAAAAATATATTATTACAAAATCATGTGCTCCATGAATATGTACAAGAAAAATCCGAATTTTTTGTTTACAGTGCAGTTTTTTAGTGGGGTAGTTCGCTTAATATTAACCTAGCTAACCCACATTCTTTTTTGATTTTCTCGTAAATCAGATGAGTACAAAATTTTCTGATCATGGACGAAATTAGCACATAATATGCAGAAAATACTATTTTTAGAAATTTTTAAAAACTTTTGGGCTCGCTAAGTTAATATTAACCTAGCTACCCCACCCTTTTTTAAAAAAAAAAAAACACAATATAAAACGAAAAATTCGATTTTTTTCTTATATATTTGGAGAGCACATAATTAGCACGTAATTTTAAAACCAAAAATTTTCTTTTTTGATTTTCTCAGAAACCCGAGGAGCACAAAATTTATAGATTGTGGACGAAATTAGCACATAATTGTGGTGTGACTAAATTTTAATTTTCTTGAGGTGGGGTCGCTAAGTTAATGGAGGTGATTTAAATCAATACAATACAATACAATATTTCTTTATTCAAAGAGCCATACAGTATAGAACTTAAAAAATGAAGAGAAATTTAACTTAATTTAAAAGTCATAAATCTTTATATAAATAAAGAAATCCAGCAAAATATTTAATTTAATGTCTTGTAAATAAAAAACACATTAAAATATTGTCATTCAATAGACAAAAGAAAAAGCAAGCAAATTTTTTTTTTCAAGAAACAAATGACAAAAAATCACTAGTTTAAGTCTGTAAAATTATAATTCACGAATTCCTCGATCCTATAAGGTTCAATGTTAAGTAATATATTAAATAAAGATTTTTTTAAAAGTTCAATCTGGTTTTTTTCCTTTTTTAACTTTGCTGATAACCTATTAAACCTGTTAACCTGTGTGGAGGGACATTATAATTTAATGAGCGTGTATTGTAATTTTGGTGTAGATTTTCAAATTTAGCAAGCAAGTTGGCCGGATCTCAACATAACCCAAAATAATATTTTTTTATTTTAACTTATTTTTAATAGATAAAAATCAATTTCTTCAGGATGGTTTTTTTTACGGTTTTTTTTCCGGGTTTTTTTTTTCCGGGGTTTTTCTGCCGGTTTTTTTTTTCGGGTGTTTCTTCCGTTTTGAATAATGGGTTATTTTCGAATCTAGGAAAAAAAACCCGGAAAAAACCCCGGGAAATAAAACCCTCTGGATAAATTGATTTTTATCTATTAAAAATAAGTTAAAATATTTGGTATTCTTCTTCTTATTTTGGGTTACGTTGGGCGGGTCTAGCTTGAATTGGGTTGGTTTCGGTTAGTTATTATAATTTTATCTCAGGAGTTTTTTTTTCCTGGGTTTCCTTTTCCGGGGTTTTTTTTTCGAGGTTTTTTGTGTCTGTCTTCCATCGTGGATTTTTGAGAAATGTTAAATTTTAAACCACAACTATCCGAAGTTACACCAAACGCAACAAATGCGAAATGCTATATCAACAGAAATTGAAATTCAACCAAATTTATTAAATTCTTATTATGTTTCTGTGAGAAATAACATTTAAAAAAATATTAATTCAGATAAAGATCCCTTGTCTTATCTTTCCAGCAAAACAAAAATAGATGTTTGCTTTTTTCTTTCTCCAACTTGTCCTTTGGAAATTAGAGAAGTTATGGGAAAGTTAAAAAATTTGTATTCTACTTGTATACTACACTAAACGTTCTTCTCGAACTGCCAGACTCAGACTTACTTTGTCTTTCTGAAGCCATTAATGACTCTTTTATTGAAGGCTACTTTCCAGATGTTTTAAAAATTGCCAAAATTATCCCTCAACACAAAGCAGGTGATCTAAAAACACCTAAAAACTTTAGACCAATATCTTTACTTTCAATCCTCTCTAAAATAGTTGAAAGTATAGCGAAAAAGCAACTTTTGTCGTTTTTAAATAAACACAAAATTTTATATAAAAATCAGTTTGGTTTTCAGGCTGGAAAAAGTACATCAGATGCCTTATTTTCTTTTATGTCCGATCTCTTCCAAAATTTAAATAATAGGGAGGCTTCTGCAGCAGTATTTTGTGATTTGTCGAAAGCTTTTGACTGCGTGAATCACGAGGTACTGCTTCAGAAGCTCTACCATTATGGCATACGTGGCACTGCTTTGAATTGGTTTAGGTCTTATTTGTCTAAACACGTACAATCAGTTTATGTAAATAAAGTTTTGTCTGACAAGATGGAGGTAACTTGTGGAGTACCTCAAGGATCTGTTCTGGGCCCCATTCTTTTTATCATTTACCTTAACGATCTGCTAAACTTGGATGTATCAGGAAAATTTTACACTTTTACAGATGATAATACCATTTCTTGGAAGACAAAAGATCTGAATTCTTTCACTAATGTCATAAGAAATGAAATTACAAAAATTAAAAAATGGTGCGACTGAAACAGTCTTTGTTTTAATATGTCCAAAACACACTTACTCAATTTTAAATGCAATGTTGAACAGCTTGAAATTAACAATCAAATCATAAGTGCATCTGAAAGTACGACATTTCTAGGAATAACAATAGATGATAACTTGAAGTTTAAAAGCCACATTATTTCCCTCAACAAAAAACTTTCATCAGGATGTTACACAGTTAAAGTGATTTCGAGAGAGTTGGGCAAACATATTGCTCGATCAGTTTATTTCGCCCTAGTGGAATCCCATTTGCGGTATGGTCTTCCATTTTTGGGGAGCTTTAGCAACTATATGTTCCAGTCTGTTTTTATACTTCAAAAAAGGGCTATTAGGTTTTTATGCCAAATACAACCAAGAACTCATTGTCAACCACTTTTTCTACACTATGTTGGGAATTTGGAACCTTTGGTTGCACTAAAACAAAATTATGATTGTTTTCCACAAACCAAAACTACACTTTTTTTGCACTCGACGCGCGTTTCGCTAACAACGTTAGCATCATCAGGAGACGATAAACAATTTATCGTCTCCTGATGATGCTAACGTTAGCGAAACGCGCGTCGAGTGCAAAAAAAATGTAGTTTTGGTTTGTGGAAAACAATCATAATTTTGACTTTTTATACAGATTCAAATACTTACACTTCCATATCTTTTTATTCTTGAAACAGCGTGTTTAATTCATAAAAATCGATTACACTTTCCACAACATTAAAATGAACATTTTACAAGGCAAATAAATCAAGTTCCTCTCCCTATTTCTCACTTCGCCTTAGTAAAGCATTCCTTCATTTACAGTGGACTGAAAATTTATAATAAATTTTCAGCTAATATGAGATTTCAAAATTTTAAGCAATTTCGAAAAACTGTTAAACTGTTAACTTTTTTTAATAGAAATAGCTTTTTACGCTGTGGAAGAATTTCTTCAAGATAATGCAGTAGTCTAAAAATCTAGTTACCAATTTACGTATTTTATTTTATAACTTAAAACTGATATTTTTAAGATAAGTGCATGTATAAGAATAAGTTTAAGGTTTTTGCTTTGTCAATAAGAAACATTTTGTCTTGTACAGATATTTTTTGGACAATAAAGAATGTTTTCATTCATTTTCAACTACATATTTAAAGTAACACCAGTCAGTATTCAAAAGCCAATAATTTTTATATTTCTTTCGGACCTTTTGTGGCAATGAGTTGAATTTTGTCCAGTGTCGCACATAACTTTTAGGGGGGGGGGAGTGAAAATTACTCGTTATTCAAAACGGTCCGCTATCTTGGATTTTTGTAAAATGTCAAATTTTGAGCCGGATCGGAAAAGGCTCATGTCTTGTCTTCCCAAAAAGTTACAACATTTTGAAATCGAGATATTCGATCAAAAGTTATAGGAAATTTAAAAGTGTGCAATGTTTTTGGGCCCACCCTATATATAAAAAATACACTGCCAATAAATTCATTTCTATGAATTTTCCTCTACAGGAATCCCTAAATGCTATATTTTGTATTGTTCGAATAACTCTCTTTTGTGTGAGAAAAATAACCTCCAACATGTTAGATCCACCCCAAACCTCGCTAAAGATGAAAAAATTTGCAAAGTATATTAAGTTTAATGTTTCTATGCTCAAATGATTTCTAAGTATTTATCATCATCATATTTTACTTACTTAAAGACACCTTGAATAATATTTTAAAATATGTGTATAATTGGTGCAATCTAAATGACCTAAAGGTCAATATATCAAAAACAAAATACATAATAATAGCTAAAGAGTCCATTTACAGGGAATTGTCAACGATGGATTTTAAGTTAATACTGGGACGGGCATTATTAAAATGGTCACAGAAATAAAATACTTAAGTATATGGATTGATAACAGATTAAACTTTAAGATACATACATCGGAAATAATAAAAAAAATTGAATATAAGATTTATTATTTGTTGAGATGTTCTACAAATGTAACAACTTGACCGAAAAAAGCGATTTATAACAAAATGAAATATAAAAAAACAAAAAAGAAGTTAAAAAACCTCCAAATCAGTTACTTCAACCGAAAAGAAACTAAAACACAAAAGATCAAAAGATCTTGGGTGGAAATAACGAAAATTCAAACTTGGATGAGCATCCCACAAGGAAAACACAAAAGATCAAAGCGAAAAGAGAAATGATCAAACGATGTTTCGCTTGGGAAGGAACACACAAAAGATCAAAGCGAAAAGAGAAATGATCAAACGATGTTTCGCCCTGGGTAACCAGAGTGGGCTCATCAGTAGTTTCACTGGTCACCCTCCACTATACATCATTAAACACCATCATCCACTTTGATTTCCAACCTTGAACCACTCACAAATAGGCATCGTTCCGCACTGGTACTTATCCAAGTTACCTGATACGAATTCGTCCTGGCGTGTTAATATTTCCAGTAGGATTATGCTCCTAAGGCAATTAAAACAAAAAAGAAGTTAAAAAACCTCCAAATCAGTTACTTCAACCGAAAAGAAACTAAAAAACAAAAGATCAAAAGATCTTGGTTGGAAATAACGAAAATTCAAACTTAGGAGCATAATCCTACTGGAAATATTAACACGCCAGGACGAATTTGTATCAGGTAACTTGGATAAGTACCAGTGCGGAACGATGCCTATTTGTGAGTGGTTCAAGGTTGGAAATCAAAGTGGATGATGGTGTTTAATGATGTATAGTGGAGGGTGACCAGTGAAACTACTGATGAGCCCACGCTGGTTACCCAGGGCGAAACATCGTTTGATCATTTCTCTTTTCGCTTTGATCTTTTGTGTGTGTTTCTTGTGGGATGCTCATCCAAGTTTAAATTTTCGTTGTTTCCACCCAAGATCTTTTGATCTTTTGTTTTTTAAAAATCAGATATCTTATTTGGAAAAATTGCAAAACAGCTATGAGGATAATACTTAGAAAACCAAGTTTAACTCCTGTAAATTAATTGTTGTTGTTAAATACTTTAATATTTATCCATAAGATGAAGTTAGGACAGGCACCAGAGTATCTATTAAGTAAGATAACGTTTAATCTTCTAATTCACCACCATAACACTAGAAGTAGAGAAAATTTTTATTTCTCAAGAGAGGTCACAAAATTCTATATTTTTTAAAGGGCTAACTGCATATAACAATTTACCGGTTGTAATTAAAAATATTGAATCCATTAATTATTTTAAAAACAATCAAAAACAACATCTATTTCAACAAAAGAACATTTGTTTTTTTTAGTAACTATTTCCATTTGAGGCCTCTAGGATCAGAACCCGCCAAATCCAGTTTTGATCAAAAATTTGTTCCATACAGTAAAATATTCTCCTACTTAACATATATCAATGTGAATAGTACTACAGTTGCAAAAACTACCTAATCCCTCTTAAAATACAGTTTGAAAATTCAGGCTAGGTTCAAATTCCCCCAAATCCAACATTGTTTATTTTTAAACGCCGCCAAATCCAAATTAACCAATCAGATTATTCCTAGTGATCACGTAACAATAGAAGGCCCTTAAAAAAGGAAAAAACAAAACAAAATCGATTTATCTCTAAACATTACGGAGCACAATGGAAAGATTTTCCTAGACTGGATTATTATAAGCAAAATATCTAGAAGGTAATAATGGGGAAGAAAATAATGAAAGTGATGTGGAGAACCATAACGACCTTTGTGAAGCAGTAGAAGTGATTCCGGATTTAATTGTTATATTTTTTACTTTTAAGCCTAATATTGTTTGTTCTTTTGTTCACTGTAAGAATATTATAACATTTTGAAAATAAATTAGCTTTGTGTCAAACGACACCCTAAGGGATTCAAAGAAAACTTAATCCCTAAGGGATTAAAATAAATTTAATCCCTCAGCTTAGGGATTAGAAGTAAATTTAATCCCTCAGGGATTAAAAAAAACTAATATCTGGAAAATTATAATTAAATTTATGGCAAGTCAAGCCAAACTGCACTCGCTCTTGGCCAAGATTTCATTCTTAGCACCCTTTCTTGTAGTTGACAAACCATTTGGCGTA
Organism: Oxystoma pomonae; assembly: GCA_963921995.1. Lineage (NCBI taxonomy): Eukaryota > Metazoa > Arthropoda > Insecta > Coleoptera > Brentidae > Oxystoma > Oxystoma pomonae. The sequence continues at coordinate 35,235,846 of OY998164.1, forward strand.
GAAATAACGTAATTTTAACAAAGATCTTTTCCTAAAGTGTAAAGTATATAAACCTCGGGACTAAAGTGTCGTTGAATCCCTTAGCGAATTGGAGCCCTCCCTACGGTCGGGCTGCAAACCTTTCGCGGAGGGATTAAATGTGGCACTTTAGTCCCTAGGTTTATAATTTACTATTATTGTATTAAAAGGTTCTAAATTTATAAACCCATAAACTCTTTTTGAACATTTTGGTAAAATGGATTTGGCGGGTTTTGATCCTAGAGGCCTCATTTTACCTAATACTCGATGCAGTTTTAAAAGTTTCAAACTACCTTCCATGTTCCATTATTTTAGATGTAAGACTTTCTACTTGTGATTTCTGTCTGTTATATTGTAATAATTTTTGACTTTGTAAATTTTTTTGTTGTTGTAAAAGATGTATGTATATCTTTGTATATACATATTCTTATCAAATAAAACATTCAGATCACACTAATTTAGCAGCACTAAAAATTATGGTCCCGTTATATTTTCTACCTATTTCTCTTTAAAATTGTAATTCAGGTAAGTATATATTTGTAAATAAACCTATCAGTATTTATTTATTATTTAACTTGATATGTTTTGACTTGTGTGTGATGTGAATCGATTGTCCCCTGATAATAATACATGGATAAATAGTTAGTTAAAAGAGCTAAAGAATTAGATTCTTACAGTTACAGCTAGAGACTCGTTTGAAAAGTTATCGAGGTTCTTTTAGTAAAGAATTTGTCCCAAAGTAATGCCATTGTAATTGTTCCGTAATTATTGAGAAATATACGTTCTTCTAGATTTTATTGCAGTTGAAGCCGGGAATTTTAAAGTATGTTATTGGCAAAAAATTTGAGGTAAATCAACAACTCGGAATCTGATTATCCTCCCCCCCCCTAGATTTGAGACTAGGTCTGCCCTTGCATAAAGTGCATATTAAATAAAATAAAATAATACTGAGAAAAATCCAAAAGGACCGGGAAATGGTATAAAATGACACTCTGCTATCTGTATAGAAAGTTTGAACGGTTTTTTTGTACAGCTTTAAGAATAAAGGCACAGAAAAATAAAAACCTTAATAAAAATGAAAAATTCTACCCAGATTTTTTAAACTTTTTTTTAGTTTTGAGCAAAGCGTTAAATTTTGCAACTTTTTTCCCGTTTTGGAGATTGCATAGTCAACATCGAATTTGGAACATCCTGTAGGGAGTTTTAACAAAAACAAAACTGCAATTTTAAGTATTCGGGTATTTGGAGTCTAATTTGAAAAAACAAACCTTTGTTGATTTACTTTTATTGTAGCAGGTATACCGGGATTTTTTTTGGATTTTGTTAAGAAGTACTGAAAACAATGTTTTTTCTTCGCTCCATGACAAATTCAAAAACAAATATTTCAAAAACAAATTGATAAATTTTTTAAAATTTTAACATATTTGTAGAAACATTTTAAACACTTCCAAATAAGGAAGCTATCACTCAACCCACTATTCTTATTTAAATTTGGGGGTGAAACTCACTCCCAGAAAGGGGTGTGTAGAGGGTGTCCCATTTTCGATGGGATTCAATGGGAAACTCCCTTGTTATTGAATATATATATGTCTTACTTTTTTGAGCTTAAAAAAATGGTACAGATTTATTCTGTCACTTGTAGTTTTTGAGCTACAGGGGAAAGTTGAAAAATGGTCGAAATTGCCAATTGAGGATATCTCCCTTCATTTAAGAGATAATTGAGTTCTCTGAACACATGTCTGCGGCAACATTTTTAGAAAAACAACGTTCTTTTTATTTTTTAGTTCATATTTTAGTTTCTTTTTAAGTTTGAAGTTTCGGTTCCGAAAAAAATTATCTTTAGGGCATTTTTTTTTCTGGTACGGCCCTGTCCCATTTTAATTTTTTTTTGAGACCATTTATATTTAACTACTATATAGTAAACCGGGACAACGAAGATATATTATATGAAAACACCGGGTGAACCGAAAAAAATCGGACAAATTGTATTTCGCTATAACTTTAATTACCACTTTCAATAAAATAAACTATTGATAAGACAAATAAGCCTTTTGAAAAAAAACATTCGCTTTGCCGCCAGAGCACGCTGACAAACTAGCTTCAAAGCTTAGAAAAATAAATTTCATGTTCAAAAAACTTCGTAACATCCTAAATATCTCAAACCTTAAAACGATATATCATGCAATCTTTGAATCACTACTTCAGTATGGGATACTCATTGGGGAAGTAGTTACGACGCGTCTCTCAATAATTTAGAAGTACTGCAAAAAAGATGTATTAAAATAATTTTGCAAAAAAATCAATTGTATTCAACAGATCAACTTTTTCAAGACTTCTCAGTACTTAAATTACGACAGTTATATGCAAGTAAAGTCTTACGATATATACAAAAGTACCCTGACACTATACGCATCATAAACTCCAACCAATATAGAACCCGACAGGTAACGCAAAATATCGCTGAGATACCAAAGAAACATAAAAGATTAACTCTAAGTGTATAACCTACATGGCACCAAAAATATTTAACCTTTTAACTGCCGATCAAAAAACGTCAATCTGTAAAAATTACAAAAACAAAAAAATTTATAAAACATTTATCACATCAATTAATTATGAAAGCCTTAAATCCTGTCTTTCGTAAAGGAAACTATTCAAAAATACCAAAAAACTTAAACAAGCAGAGTCACTTATTCGAATTCAAATTCGACTAAAATAAATCCATTTAAGTTCTTTTTTCTTTTAGACTTTTTTTTACATATAAACTAAATCTTAAGAAATTATCTAGCATTAGTAGGTATAGGAGTTATTAAGCATAAATAACATATTTATATTGCGCTAAGAGTATATATTGAAGAAAGTGGGAAAAGCTACGCTCTGGCAGAAGTACCAATCCCTTCCTACTTTATTCATATTCCTTAAATTTTTATTTTATTTATTTATTTAATCAGATTTTATTTATTTATTTATTCAGATTTTATTGTAATTATTTTTAGTTTAAATTTTGAATAAAGTTCATTCATTCATTCATTCATTCATTCATTTAATACCAAGATAGCGAAGAAAATTAAATTCCTACCTTTTTTAAACCCCTTTTCGTTAGATGTTGCCATTTTTTTCTAAATACATACTTGGTTTTGTATGTCGAAAAGTAACATTTATACCTAAATAAAAAACAAGTTTGAAAAAAGGAGCGCATGTGATTTTATGCGCCATTTTGGATTTAAATATGGCGGCAAAGCGAATGTTTTTTTCAAAAGGCTTATTTGTCTTATCAATGCAGTTTGTTTTATTGAAATTGGTAAAGGTTTAGCAACATCAATTTGTCCGGTTTTTTTTCGGTTCACCCGGTATTTTTACATAATATATCTTGGTTGTCCAGGTCTACTATATAGTAGTTAAATATAAATGGTCTCAAAAAAAAAAAAAAAATGGCACAGGGCCGTACCAGAAAAAAAATGCGTTGAAGATGATTTTTTTCGGGTTCGAAACTTCAAAATAAGAAAAATTATATTTTATTATCAAACAAACCTAAAACGAAACTAAAATATGAAGTGAAACATTTTGGTCCGTATTTAACTTCTTGATCCTGATGATGGTATCTACGAAACGAAACGTCGAATTAAAATTTTGAAAATACTATTTTGTTTTTGTAAAAAGGGTGCCAGAGACATGTTTTTACAGAACTCAATTATCTCTTAAATTAAGGAAGATATAATCAATTGGTAATTCCCCTGTATCTCAAAAACCACAAGGGACAGAATAAATCTGGTAATACCATTTTTAAAGCTTCCTATATTGCCAAAAAATGTTCGCATGAATAAAAAACCGACGTGTTCAGGGTTTTAAAAAAAAATCATACTCCAAAATCGGAAACGCTTCTGTTCCGTTTTTGTTGTCTCTCCATTCAAGAATAATTCTTTAGTATTTTAAATTCACATTATAATACATGGGGAAATATAATAAGAGTAGACATCTAGTAGCATTTATTTTCATTTACAAGCCGTTAATTTATTTTTGGTCTGATGTTTACTTCCGGCATTATAATACTGGTGTTAAGTGGGCTGAATCAACTCTTTTTGTAGGTAATATAGGGTAACTCGGGTCGATCTTAATCTTTGAGAAAATTGAAATTGTTGGCTTTTTTTGTGATAATTCAACCTATTCAATCCAGTCGTGTAGTTGTTTTTACAATTTTAAACCTAAAATTTTATAGTTTTCTTTTCAATCAGAAAATTTTGTGTCAAAATTAACTTTAAACTGTTTTTTATGACCATTTTATGGTTCTAAAAGGTTATTATAATCTGCGGGCACGGTATGGCAGTGAAAGCCCTTATTAGAACCATGGTACAGTGACGGGAGATATCTACTATGATATAGTATATTATAGTCAATATATGGATTATAACTCCACTCTGGAATAAACTACAAAACTCGAGCTTTGCACAGACGTAGATCCTTATAGCCTTAAAAATTTGATTGAGTTCCACGGAGCACTAAAAAAGTTACGTATCTTTAAAAAAAAAAGAAGTGCCATATTTGTCACTCGTTTCTGACTCACTTACTGATGTATCTAGATCATCCAAGTTATCATCAAAATTCTACAGAGTATTTCCAGAAATGCTAATGCTAACTAAAAGAAATTATGATAACCCCTGGAAAAAAAATTCTTTTTTACCCTAGAAGCTGGACAACCAGGTCTTTATAGTTTTCTGCTCTAGAGTTTCCCAGAAAAATTGTTGCGACCATTTTAAATGCTTTCCAAGCGTGTTTTTCCTTGCCTTGAAGTATGGAATCGAATTGCGCATCTCTGAAAAGTTTCGTAATCTGGGGATCTACAAGCTTCATTGGTTTTAGGGAACTTTTCTTTTAATAACTAAAAGCATGGCCTTAACAAAATTTTTCATAAGTCCTAATGTTTTGAAATTAACTCTGTGTTTCGGCGTTTCGATCAGTACAATATCTGATCGTCTTCCGGTGCAAACTACAATCTATTCCTAAGGCTACGTACTTAATACGTACGTACTACGTACAATAATCGCAGCTTCAAGGAATTTTCGTTTCTTCCGGTGTGTCTTCTTGTGTAAAACCTTTGATTCTGTCTCCTCCATTCGTTGTTGTTTTCACCATGCATGTTCACCTCTTTGGGTTTTCGTCTGATGTTCCGTAAGCCTAACAGATGGTCTTTTTGTCTCGCCTATGTATGATTCACCACACTCACAAGGAACTTGATAAATGCATTCCTTATTTTGTTTGTTCTCCAATTTTGTTTTACTAAGAAGACTTCGAATTGTATTATTAGATTTAAAAGCTGTTTTAATATTAAAGTTGTTCGCTACTCTTTGAATTTTCTCTGATACTCCTTTAATGTATGGAATTGTAAGGAATGCATTTGCCTGGTTTTGATCTTGTAATATCTGTCCTGTTTGCTAAAATTTAGAAATAGTATCTGTTATAAATTTAAGGCTGTAACCATTCTGCTGCAGATGATTCTTAATGTTTCTTATAATTTCGATTTCCAAATCATGAGAATTGTTACAAATTTGAACGGCTCTGTTATAAAAAGTTCTTATTATGCCTCGTTTGGTTGTAGTATAATGATTTGAACCTTGATTTAAATAACAAAAGATCCAGAGATCTTGGGCAAAAATAACGAAAATCCAAACTTGGATGAACATCCCACAAGGAACACACACAGAAATGATTAAACGATGTTTCGCCCTGGGTAACCAGCGTTGGCTCATCAGTGGTTTCACTGGTCAGCCTCTACCATACATCATTAAACACCATCATACACTTTGATTTCCAACTTTGAATCATTCACACATAGGCATCGTTCCGCAATGGTACTTATCCAAGTTACCTGATACGGATTCGTCCTGACGTGTTAATATTTCCAGTAGGATTATGCTCCTAAGGCAAATAAAAGAAAAAAGAAGTTAAAAAACCTCAAAATCAGTTACTTAAACCGAAAAGAAAGTAAAAAACAAAAGATCAAGTGGAAATAACGAAAATTCAAACTTGGATGAGCATCCCACAAGGAACACACAAAAGACCAAAGCGAAAAGAGAAGTGATTAAACGATGTTTCGCCCTAGGTAACCAGCGTGGGCTCATCAGTGGTTTCACTGGTCACCCTCTATCATACATCATTAACCACCATCATACACTTTGATTTCCAACTTTGAATCACTCACAAATAGGCATCGTTCCGCACTGTTACTTATCCAAGTTAACTGATACGGATTCGTCCTAGGATTATGCTCCTAAGGCAATTAAAAAAAAAAGAAGTTAAAAAGCCTTCGAATCAGCTACTTCAACCGAAAAGAAACTAAAAAACAAAAGATCAAGATATCTTGGGTTGAAATAACGAAAATTAAAACTTAGATGAGCATCCCACAAGGAACACACAAAAGACCAAGGCGAAAAGAGAAATGATTAAACGATGGTCTACCTCTACCATATATCATTAAACACATCATTAAACACCCTCATACACTTTGATTTCCAACTTTGAATCATTCACAAATAGGCATCGTTCCGCAATGGTACTTATCCAAGTTACCTGATACGGATTCGTCCTGGCGTGTTAATATTTCCAGTAGGATTATGCTCCTAAGGCAATTAAAAGAAAAAAGAAGTTAAAAAACCTCCAAATCAGTTACTTCAACCGAAAAGAAACTAAAAAACAAAAGATCAAGTGGAAATAACGAAAATTCAAACTTGGATGAGCATCCTACAAGGAACACACAAAAGACCAAAGCGAAAAGAGAAATGATTAAACGATGTTTCGCCCTGGGTAACCAGCGTGGGCTCATCAGTGGTTTCACTGGTCACCCTCTATCATACATCATTAAACACCATCATACACTTTGATTTTCAACTTTGAATCACTCACAAATAGGCATCGTTCCGCACTGGTACTTATCCAAGTTAACTGATACGGATTCGTCCTGGCGTGTTAATATTTCCAGTAGGATTATGCTCCTAAGGCAATTAAAACAAAAAAAAAGAAAAAAGAAGTTAAAAAACCTTCAAATCAGTTACTTCAATCGAAAAGAAACTAAAAAACAAAAGATCAAGAGATCTTGGGGTGGAAATAACGAAAATTCAAACTTGGATGAGCATCCCACAAGGAACACACAAAAGACCAAGGCGAAAAGAGAAATGATTAAACGATGGTCTACCTCTACCATATATCATTAAACACATCATTAAACACCATCATACACTTTGATTTCCAACTTTGAATCACTCACAAATAGGCATCGTTCCGCACTGGTACTTATCCAAGTTAACTGATACGGATTCGTCCTGGCGTGTTAATATTTCCAGTAGGATTATGCTCCTAAGGCAATTAAAACAAAAAAAAAGAAAAAAGAAGTTAAAAAACCTTCAAATCAGTTACTTCAATCGAAAAGAAACTAAAAAACAAAAGATCAAGAGATCTTGGGGTGGAAATAACGAAAATTCAAACTTGGATGAGCATCCCACAAGGAACACCCAAAAGACCAAAGCGAAAAGAGAAATGATTAAACGATGTTTCGCCCTGGGTAACCAGCGTGGGCTCATCAGTGGTTTCAGTGGTTTACCTCTACCATACATCATTAAACACCATCATACACTTTGATTTCCAACTTTGAATCACTCATAAATAGGCATCGTTCCGCAGTGGTACTTATCCAAGTTACCTGATGCGGATTCGGCCTGACGTGTTAATATTTCCAGTAGAATTATGGCCCGAAGGCCATTAAAACAAAAAAAAAAGAAAATAGAAGTTAAAAAACCTCCAAATCAGTTACTTCAACCGAAAAGAAACTAAAAATCAAAAGATCAAGAGATCTTGGGTGGAAATAACGAAAATTAAAAGTTGGATGAGCATCCCACAAGGAACACACAATAGACCAAAGCGAAAAGAGAAATGATTGAACGATGTTTCGCCCTGGGTAACCAGCGTGGGCTCATCAGTGGTTTCAGTGGTTTACCTCTACCATACATCATTAAACACCATCATACACTTTGATTTCCAACTTTGAATCACTCATAAATAGGCATCGTTCCGCAGTGGTACTTATCCAAGTTACCTGATGCGGATTCGGCCTGGCGTGTTAATATTTCCAGTAGAATTATGGCCCGAAGGCCATTAAAACAAAAAAAAAAGAAAATAGAAGTTAAAAAACCTCCAAATCAGTTACTTCAACCGAAAAGAAACTAAAAATCAAAAGATCAAGAGATCTTGGGTGGAAATAACGAAAATTAAAAGTTGGATGAGCATCCCACAAGGAACACACAATAGACCAAAGCGAAAAGAGAAATGATTGAACGATGTTTCGCCCTGGGTAACCAGCGTGGGCTCATCAGTGGTTTCACTGGTCTACCTCTACCATACATCATTAAACACCATCATACACTTTGATTTCCAACTTTGAATCACTCACAATTAGGCATCGTTCCGCAGTGGTACTTATTCAAGTTACCTGATGCGGATTCGGCCTGGCGTGTTAATATTTCCAGTAGAATTATGGCCCTAAGGCCATTAAAACAAAAAAAAAAGAAAATAGAAGTTAAAAAACCTCCAAATCAGTTACTTCAACCGAAAAGAAACTAAAAATCAAAAGATCAAGAGATCTTGGGTGGAAATAACGAAAATTAAAACTTGGATGAGCATCCCACAAGGAACACACAATAGACCAAAGCGAAAAGAGAAATGATTGAACGATGTTTCGCCCTGGGTAACCAGCGTGGGCTCATCAGTGGTTTCACTGGTCATCCTCTACCATACATCATTAAACACCATCATACACTTTGATTTCCAACTTTGAATCACTCACAAATAGGCATACTAAAATTTTATCAAATTTCACCGAAATAATTTTTCAATATTTTCGTGCGGGGTTCTTTGCCATTTATATCTTTCATATTGTATAGCTTCCAGTAACAATTTCATTCATATGGAGTGCATGACCAACTGGTATTGAAGGCAACTTGTTTCCATTATGGAGTAACACACCTTTAAGACTTAATTTTGAAGAATCAATGAAAAGTCTCCAGTCTTTTGAATCATAGTCCAGATTTAAAGCTTTCATTAATCCCTTAATACAGGGTACCAAATTGTTTTCCATGTTAAACAATGATGTTATGATGATTCCTAACAATATTATATAAAAATTTAACTAACAATATAGGATTTATGTTATAAGTATTTAAATACCTTATGAAGTACAATTGGTATAATAAATCCAGGGGGTAACCACTAGTTCAGAAAATGTTAAATGATTGCCAATTTTGTTGAATTGTGAGTGATTGCAGGGGACTGCCGAGAGATTTCTAAATACTCCCAAGGGTCTGCAAGCCAGGGTTTGGTGACGTTTAGGTAGTTGCAGGGGCTGCAAGGGATAAGATTTGTGAAATGATTGCCAACAGTGGTTACCCCCTCAGCAGGTAATTTATCATAATTAGCATGGACCACAAACCTTATAACCAATTTGTGGCATGGACCTATAAAATCGGATAGACAGATTATTATTAATTAGTTTAATAGAATAAGTAAGATTGGGAAAAATTTTTGCTGTTCCCCAGAGTAAGCGCATATATTTATTAGGTACTGGTGGAAATGAAATCAGACAAATCCTCCAACACACATTTTAAAATAAGGTGACCGTCCCGGTTTGGCCGGGACAGTCCCGATTTTTAACCATTTGTCCCGGGGAAAAAATCCGCCCCGGATAGTCCCGATTTTTCAGTAAAAGTTCCGGTTCGCCCCGGTTTTTATACCACTGTATTTTGTAACTTTAAAATCACTGCACTATAAATTTGAATTGATATACAATACATTCTTTAAGTTAGCAGTACAATGTCAGCAGTGCAAAGATTTTATGATTGGAAAAATTAGTGCTAATAAAGTGCTAATTAAATGCCAAGTCATAAAATTTTGTGCTCTTGTAGTTTCCGAGATATGACCTGCACTGCTAGCTACCCGTTAAAGATAGGAGTGCACCATGCTAGAATGGTCCAGAAAAGTAATTGAGTGATCAAAATTATCCAAAACATTAACTTCTAATTAAATGCTGCCGTTTCAATAAAAAAATTGTATTTTTTACTTTTTTTCTGCATATTTTTTAAAGTTAACGTGGTGGACGTGGTGCACTGCTAACTTTAGGTTGTACACATATTTGAGTTCCCGTGTTTTTGATATTGGAATAAATTAGTACTATTTAGGTGCTAATTCAATTGCAAGTAACCAAATTTTGTGCTCTTATAGTTTCCGAGATATGCAGTGCACCAAGTTAATTCTAAAAAATTTGCAGAAAAAAGTAAAAAATATAGAATTTTCTTATTGATTTGGCAGCATTTAATTAGTATTTAATTTTCTGGACCCTTTAGATCACTCTACCAGTTTTTGGGACCATTCTATCATGGTGCACTGCTATCTTAACTGGTAGCTAGCAGTGCAGGCCATATCTCGAAAACTACAAGAGCACAAGATTTGGTAGTAGTAGTAGTAGTAGTAGTAAGGGGCGGCCCGCAGGCCTGGCAATTAGGCCTCTTCATGGGCCCTTTCTGCCATACCGCGTCTCGCACCCTTATCCTCCCACTCCCCCAAGATTTGGTTACTTAGCATTTAATTAGCACTAATTTATTACGATATCAAAAACACCACCAACGTCTTCTTTCATGAGAACTCAAATATGTGTATGATCTAAAGTTAGCAGTGCACTAAGTTTATTTTAAAAAATATACAGAATAAAGTAAAAAATATAGAATTTTATTATTGATATGGCAGCATTTAATTAGCATTTTATTTTCTGAACCCTTTAGACCACTCTACCAGTTTTTGGGACCATTCTAGCATGGTTCACTGCTATCTTTAACGGGTAGCTAGCAGTACAGGTCATATCTCGGAAACTACAAGAGCACAAAATGTTGTGCCTTGGCATTTAATTAGCACTTAATTAGCACTATTTTTTCCAATCATAAAATCTTTGCACTGCTGACTGTACTGCTATCTTTAGGGACGTGAAACTAAGAATATTTTATACTTTCGAAGTTAGATTAACATTTGATTGTAAACTGAGAATATTTTATGTCTTCTAACTTATTGGTATTATTATTAAATAAACTAATTTAGGTATAGTAGCCAGTTCAAAATATATTTAAAACTAATACAGAGAACATTTCATTTTAAAATGCGTGTTGGAGGTGATTGATAATTTTTTTGTTGGCAAAAATTTTTTGCGTTTTTTTATTTTTGTTAAGATAAAATATTATTTATCTAAAAAATGTCAATTTAAATGTGCACAAATTGTAAACCATTCCTTTTATTACGACATCATGCTTGGTAACATTTTGGTCTGTTATTGTTTTTACGTTTTTGTTAAATCTGTAAAAAATTAACTTGATAAGCGATATAACAAGCAGCATTTTATGGTTCTGTACTCCTTCCTACTTTAATTATTCAGTGTGTTCCAACGAAAACGAAACAGGTGCTTTTCAAATGTAGCTAAAATTACCAGAAAAACGTGTATTTAGAGTCTTTTTTTTGGAAAAATCCTCGAACACGTCTATTTTTTGTTTAAGGGGTGAACTTTAATCCTATATTTTGAATAAGAGAAAGTGGGTCGAGTGATACCTTATTCTGAAGGTCTCTTCAATGTATTTACCTACGACCAACGAATAATAGTAATTTTAAGACCATCTCAACACGATTATAATGGCTTATTTACGGCCCTAGGATAATAATAAAGCTTAGACGAAAACCACAAGATGGCGTGACAAGCGATGAAACTGTATTTTATAAGAGCACTAATTGACGCAAAAATGTGAATTATTCTTCTATATATTTTTAAGACAATAAATATTTATTAAACGTAAATAAATTCAATATAGAGTACCTAACCAAAAATAAGTACCGTTAAATTGACATATTACGCATTTTTATGAAAAAACCTTGTTTTTAAAAAGATATATGAAAAGTCCCTTAGTAACCTTATTTGTTTTGACGATTTAGATAGAACGTAATTGAAACTTCAGGTTATGAAGGTTGTTGACTTAAGAGTGTTTTTTGTGTATTTTTATTGGTCGTAGGTATAATGGTGGTCATGATGAACCTGAAAATAATTTTGTTAAATACCTGTTAAATTATTTTTAGAAGTGATAAAATACACTTTAGTAGGACAAGAACTGTCAAGAACTTTGATTGAAAGAAATTAATACCGCCTTATGTTTTACACACTTTACACTTTGAAAAAGTACAATTTTTGCTGTTTTTGGATAAAAATGACAAAATAAAAACCATACGCACGACACCACTCAAGATGACAGACAGATGACATAACAGAAATTTTTAGTAAACAATTGCCTTAAATTATGTCCATCTTTCTCTAAAATACTTTTTTATAGCCTGCTGTCTCTCTTCAACAACCTTAAATATTTTTGCACTTATCTCTCCATCTACTTCTAAAATGCTGCCCTTTCTCTCTAAATATTTTTCATTTTAAGAGAGAAAAAATGTTTCTTGGCAGTACTTTTTTTGAACGCTAAAAAACCAGTGAAAACTTGAAAAATGTGAGTGTTTTATTCCAGAAATCGAAAGTATGGAAAGCTTTAAAATGTGCGTAAAATCATGGCATAAAAATGTGAAATACATAGTAAAAATTGCTTAATAAAAAACGTTACCGCTTATGCTTATGCTAACATATTTTAACCCTTAAATTATCATCATGGCTGGACCATAAGTCACATGTTATGGTCATTACACGTTCAGATAAATTAAGACACTCGCCTGCGGTCGCGTCTCAAACTTCATCTTCGCGTTTAATGACCAATAACATGCTTGTTATGTAAACTACTATTACAGTAGTGTAAAAATTTCGAAAATCAATCAATATTTTTTTTATTTGTTGAAAAATCCCTGGACACGTCGACTTTGTTTTTGTTATTAGTACATTTTATCATTGTATTATTCCTTCTAGGATGCATTCCTATGAGGGGTAAAATTGGAAAATTTGAGCTTACTGTAAAAGTGAATATCCCAAAAAATATTTAGATAATTGCAAAGACATTCAAGAGACTTCACAACAAGGTATTACTCGATACACTTTCCGTATTCAATATATAGAGATAAAGTTTACCATTCAAAGGGGGGTGTGCTTCTCGAATAAAAAGTCGACGTGTCGGGGATTTTTCCAAAATCAGACTATAAATACGTGAAAATGCCCCTGTTTCGTTTCAGGAGATATTTCAGAATGTATTGAAAAACAAACCGTATTTCCTCGATATTTTTTTGATAAGAAAATAATCAGAGTTAACTAGGGAATTAATCTAATCTTTCATCAATTTTGATAAAACAAAAAGTAAAGTGTACTGTACTGATGTATAGCCTATGGGTACTAAAAATTGGTACTTAACCATTAAAACTCAGTTTATTTTTTAGATTTGCATGTTTATATAAAAATGCCTGCATGCATTAACCATTAATTTTTTGGATCGCAGTATAGTAGAATCTTAAGGTGTTAATTATGGCCAGGCAATATTCAGAGAAAGATTTTGAGAAATATGTAAGTATTCAGTTTGTGTTATGTGGTATCTTCAGTTTTTGTTTGCTTGTTTTAGTAGATTTAAAGAGGCTTGTGTGTACTTTTTGCTTTAACTAGCTTACTTGGTGTTGTTTTAACCAGCGCCCTCGATACATACATACCTTGAAGGAATAACAGTTTGTTATTCCTCCAAGATCGTGCCTAATCTTAGATTATGCCTAATAGACCGGCGCACAGTGTTCGATTTTCAGAAAATTTGCTCCTGTATTGTTGTCAAGATACTTTATAAATATAATAAATTATGTTTTTTAGTTTTTTATTATTTGTGTGATTGTCTTATATAAATACTTTTAGGTATACTTTAACATTTGACAGGTAAGTTTGTTTTAAATATAACTGTTTTATTCAAAAGTTTATACTTGGGTTTTATAATTATATTTTCGATGATTATTTTTTTGGTTAGCTTTTTCTTGATGAATAAACCTTGATTTACCTTATGGAAAAACATTTTTATAATCTGCAAGTATTATATTAAAAGATTATATAAAAAGATCACTTGACAAAGCAGGCTAAAGCTAAAATAATGACAAAGTCATACCTAATAAGAATAGACTAAGCATAATGACAATTTTATAACAAGTGTAAATAAAATTTTAAAATTAATCAAAATTATAATAAAAATAAATAAATAATAAAATACAATAAATAATACAATACTACAATAAACATTATATTACAAAACACTTGTTTAGGTGAAAACCACACAACATTAAAAAATAAATAAATAGAGGGATAAAAGAATAGTACGGGTTACTAATGTACGAAGTCTAATTGACAAAGGCAAATGATTGAAGACTTTCCTACCTTCATAAATCAGTGATTTTTGGGTTAAAGTAGTTTTTGGTATAGGTAAGGGTGCCTTAAAATTTTGACGCGTGAAAAGTCGGTCAGTCCTACGAATCTTTTTAAAGTTCTTAAAAACAAGTGTAGCAGTCTCAAGTATATAGAGAGATGTAAGTGTTAGGATTTTTTGTTCAACAAAATGTGGCTTGCATGTGTGCTTACTTATAGATCGGACAGCTTTTTTTTGTAAGATGAATAAAAGTTTTAAAAAGTACTAATGGTCAGAACCCCAGAACGGAATCCCGTATCTTAAATGGGACTCGACTAAGGCAAAATAAACGGATTTAGCGATCTCAGGACCTAATTCAGCGCTTGCAGATCTAACAGCGAAGCATCCAGGTGAAAGCTTTTTGCTTAGTTTAACTATATGCTCATCAAATTTTAATTGATTGTTAATATGCAAGCCCAAAAATTTTGTGACGTCCCTGCTTTGGAAGAGATCATCTCCTAAATGTAAATCTTGCATGCCACACTTAAAACCTATGATGTTAGTTTTGTCAATATTCAAACAAAGTTTATTGGCATTAAACCAGCACTGAATTTTCATAAGATCTTGAGAAATTCGGCTTTTTAAGATGCCAATATTTTTATGATGCCACATGACAGATGAGTCATCAGCAAACAATGTAAATTCCCCGGTAATCTTTAAACGAACGAGATCGTTAATGTATAAGAGAAATAGAAGAAGCCCTAAAACCGATCCTTGAGGAACACCGCAGGTAACATTTAATGAGGAGAGGAAGCCTGCACTTACTTCTTTTTCTTCTTTTCTAGTATATTTTTGTACCCCTCCTAGAGAGTGAATTTGAATAGATATGGAAATATGGTAAATACAAAAGTTTTGCATTTTTTTATGAAATGTCAAATTTTGACAGGCTAATGTTGTATACTATTTTGTTCTTTAATCTGATTGAAATTTTACTAGTTTTAGTGTAATATAATTTATGTCAAATTTAAACTTTATTATTTTTAAGGCGTATTTTTTTTAATTTAAGGTGCTGTTCATCAAAAACGGCTTAAGACAGAGCAAAATGAATGTTATTTCCTTGTCTTGGTTTTTTAAGAGCTATCTAATGGTACGTGCCGTTCCAGCAATATTACTGGTGGGGTGCAAAAATATACGTGAAACCCCTGTATATATAAGTAGTGTATCTTTATAGCAAAATTATTTTATTTTTTATCCTCATTCAAAACAATTAATGCAATATGAAATAATAGAAAATTCACTATTGATTCCTCATAATATATTGACACCCCTCTTTTTTATTTGAAAAAAAATCAAAAAATATTAAATATAAAAATAGAAAGACTTTAACTGTAGGTAGAATTTGTTGTTCTGAACATATTTTTGTAAACTCTTTAGTTTTAGAGATATTTGCATTTAAAAATTGTTAATATTTCTGAGAAGCACCCTTTACTAGGTGGTAGAAACATCAATTTTTAAAAACAAAACTTTGACAACTTCAAAATGCTTGACAAAAACCCTAAAACATGTCATTTTCAGCACAGGTAGACTTGCTTGGTAAATTATTTTAAAGACGATTCCCAAAAAAATACAAAAATTTTATTCCTAAATTCAGAGAAAAAAACATTAAATTTAAACAAAATAATCACGTAACTTTTCTTAGATTAATGATATCTAACCACTGTTCAAATCTTTCTAGGGAATTTTGAATCACCCTGTATAATGACAGTATTCAACTGTTAATATCTCGAAAACAGTTGAAGATCGACATGGGGTATTGAAATTATGCAACTTTCGGTTGGCATTCTTTTTAATATACCCTACATACATAAAAATATACTAGTAGTGTATATTTGTATGTATGTGTCAATTACTTTGAAGTACATTTGATTGTTCTAAATTAACATTTTTAGTTTATGAAACGTTGATTTGGTTGGGAAGGGGTCAATTAAAAAACAAGAAGAGATTATTTAAATTTGCGAACGTTTCGATTTATTTAAAATCTTTAATTCCGGTTTTTAAATAAATCAAAACGTTCGCAAATTTAAAAAAAAGCTTTTCTTGTTTTTTAATTCACTCTTTACCAACCAAATCAACGTTTCATAAACATTAGGGTCACGAACTAGCCATTTTTAGTTTAATTTAGCCAATTAATAAATATGTGTCTCACCTCATAAAAATTTCTTAAGATAAATGTGAAAATTCACACGATCATCCTGTGTATCAGCTATATAAAAATAAATGCTTGTATAAATATTGTAAACTATTTATTTTTTTATTAAAACTCAATATTTTGTACGATTAAATTACAATGTGGAAGTCTTTTTCAATGTCCGCGTTTTTGCAAAAATCGACCACTGTGCGGCGGTACGTGACTAGTTTATTGCACTTATCATAAGTATACCAGAAATGGTCAATTTTTGCAGTTTTCGCGTGCGTAAGCCATTTGGTGGGCACAAGAAATCGTTAAAATTTTTGAAATATTCGAACGATTTTAAAATGCATGCCAATGTGTTTTATAGTAAATTTGAAATGCCCAACGACGACTTACTAATTGGCATGCAGTTTTGATGTGCAAACCCTCATCAAAAATTACTCGAAAAAAAAAAAAAATAGGTATTACCGAACATTTTAAGATCGTTCGGAGAACTAAATTCTTTGCATTTTTCCAGTAATTTTTGATGAGGTTGTGCACATCAAAACTGCATGCCAATCAATAAATTTTCGGTTGGCAGTTCAAATTCACTATAAAACACATTGGCATGCATTTTAAGATCGTTCGAAGATTTCAAGAATTAGGAGAGGTAGGAGAAAAATGTAAACAGAGTAAGAAAGAAGTGCTTTGTTTACAATGTTTGTAGTGCGGATGCATATGGGCATTTTTTTAAAATTTTAAATTTGGGCTTCCCCAGTAACTTTTTTCTCCTGAATTAAAAACTAAATTTTTAAAAGCTACTATTCAGAAAACTAGAACTTGAAATCTTCAAGAGGCAACTTGAATCAAAGTATACACTTTTCAGAAGTTTATATTTAAATTATTGGGAAAACTCAAAATTTCCTCTTCCGTCACGTTACCCAGTAAAAAACTTCTATGTTTAAAATCACATATAAATGCTAAAATCTAATTAATTTATTAATTATTACAAACACTTTTTTCCCTGAAGCTTTCATTTTTTTAAATGATCCGAGCCGCGCGTTATTACAAAATGTGCCTTCCATTCAAAGTTCAGTCAATTTTGATATTTAGTTGACTCCAAAAAGTATGGATATCACGTGACCCGTTTTAAATGTCATTTCGACATTTCCTGAGCTAAAGTCACTGATAGAAAAAAATCTCCACTCTTAAAGTCAGAAAATTTACATGTTGTAGTTGGGTCATTTCATATGAAATCAATCAAAAAAACGGGAGGTTTGACAGACCCTCTCCCCGATTTCGATAATTTTTGGTACATTTATTTTAACCATAAAGGGGATAAAAAAATTTTTTGAGCCTTACTTTTTTTTTCAATTAATTCTTGAACATCACAAAAACTACCAATTTTGCTCAAACATGTACTTAAAGAAATTGAAATATCTCGATAACTACTTAAATTTGGACGGTGGTTTATAACTCGTTTTAAAATGTATTTTAAATACCTTTCGAATGATGTATTACATGATATACTTATTTATACTGTTTTAAAAAAAGTTTGAAATAAAAAAAATTATATTTTGAAAAACAGCATTTTTTATTCTTTTTTATAAAAATTTATTTTTTTCCTGGGTATTTCGCCAAACTATTTACAAAATTTCAAGATGGAAACTTGATGGGTTCATCAAAAAAATTTATTTTAAAAATTTTCAAATTTATATTTTTTAAGAAAAATGAGGTCATGTGGTACTTCATTAAAATGGCCTGTAAAAAAAGAGTAATATCTTGAGAACTGTATACCGTACAAGAACAAGTAATACCTTGTTTTATAGGTATTTTAGAGCCCATTTTGATAAAGTATCACATAACTTTTTTTTTTTTTGAAAAATTGTTTTCAAAATGTTTAAAATAGCTTTTTTTTGATGAACCCGTCAAGTCTCCATCTTGAAATTTTGTAAATAGTTTGGCGAAATATCCAGAAAAAAAATATATATTTTTTTTAATTATTTTTTTTGTATTTCAATTTTTTTTTTAAACAAAAAGTACATCATGTGATACATCATTCGAAAGATATTTAAAATACCTTTAAAACGAGCTATAAATCCTGGTTTGAGTAGTTATCGAGATATTTCATTTCGTTAGGTACATGTTTAAGCAAAATTGTTATGATTTTCTAAAATTAATTAAAAAAAAACTAATTATCAAAAAAAAATTTAATTTGGGATGTTTTATTCCCTTTATGGGTAGAATGAATGTACCAAAAATTATCGAAATTGGGGAGATGGTCTGCCAAACCTCTGGTTGATTTGATTTGAAAAGACCCATTTACAAGCAATACATTTTTGCAATCTTCTTTTTTTAATTACTTTGACTCAATTCGTTCATAATTATAATTATATAATTTCTTTGCTGTGTATTATAGTACGGATATTTTTATTTGCCAAGCAATAAGTAAATATACATGGTATCCCAAAACGCTTAGTTCCTTCATTTAACCCTCGATTTAACTTTGCTAATAAAATCACAAAGGACCCCGCTCGGCCCTTAGCTAATGGAGAATGGCTTTCGTTGGGATTTTGTTCAAATTTTAGTATGTTGTAGATCTCTATGCTCTGATAAAAAGTTATCATAGCCACAATATCCTCCAGCCAATAGTTTCCGAGATACAGAGGTCCAAAATTTACGTTTTTGGTTTTTATGCATTTTTCACAAAAAACATTTTACCTATTACGTTAGGCCAGGACGGTGTGTTACATTCAGTGGCTTTCGAAACATAAAAATTGGCAAAAAAGTTTTCTTCAAAAATCGTTTTTTTACAAAATTAGATAAAAAAAATCAAACGGTGGAATTTTTTAAATAATTTTCTCTGTTTTAGCCAACTCCTTATGAAACCAGAATATGTATACATGTTTAAACTAGGGTACTTCAATTTTCCACAAAATGGTGAGAACTCTACTTCTGTTTCACTGACCATGTAAAATCATTTTGGAAATATAATATAATAATCGGAAACTATTAGCTGGTGGACATTGTGGCTATGAAAACGGTTTATCAGGGTGTCGAAGTCTACAACTACATACTAAAATTTGAACAAAATCCCACCGAAAGCCGTTCTCCAGTAGCTCCAGGCGGGGTCCTTTGGTTTCAACATTACGATGATTTTCAGACTGATAAAACTTTACTTTCTGATTTCAAAAATGGGAAATCACAAAGTTGATCTTAGAACACGTTGTTTTGAACTGCCCGTTAATAAGGTAATTGTTTCGTCAGGTAATAATGCTAAAAGTAGCTATTATCAAAGGATTTGAAGCAAAACTATTTATTACTAGAAATGTAACGGGCGTTTGCTTTATTTTAATTGAGTAACTAATTAAGTTAATGATCATTTTTGCCACTAACATACTCAGAACGTTTGTGTTTTAAGATTATGGAAAATAAATGCATCAGCAGCGTTAAAAAAGTTTATTGAGAATAGTTTATTTATTAAATGTTGGAAGCTCACGTTTTTTCTTATAATAAATAATGACGGAACCCATTAGGCAATAGGGTACATTGCCTAATCAACTCACTCAACCCACTGGTTTTTGCTTAAAAAAATATTACTAAAACTTAATACTTTTCCAAAAAAAAATTCTACGAGGCTGCATTTTTTTTAATTAAACCTTACTGTTTTCGTTTCGTAACAAAATATTCAATTTACACAATATTATAATAAAATCCTTGTGTCTGCCCCCCCCTCCTCTTTTGGAAAAACTATCCGCCCCTGAACAACGATTTATGTAGTAAAATCATAAACCATAAAATAAATTTAAAACAAATAAAAAGTTTAGTAAAAAATATTTTTATATAGAGTTGGTATAATGCACAAAGTAGGTCTGTGATATAATGGTAGTTTCTGCAAACTTGAATAATTTGAAACTATGACTCAGAGAGTATAATTCGTGGGATCGGTTTTAGCAAAATGCGAATATGCATCAAACACGAAACCAATTTTTTAGTCCAGTAATAAGAAAACAATGTTTTGCGGAAGCTGGGGTAATAAAGTTCAAAATATATACGGTTTAACTTTGAACATGGGTGCAATATAAAAATTTTCTAAAAACTGCAGAGCAATTGTTATTTGTGAGACTAAACAAAAATAGAAAATTCAAATCGTTTTTAAAATGGTAAAACAGACCAAGTAAACAGACCAAGTTCCTGTAGCCTTCCCAAGAAGTTCTTAATACCCCGGGGGGAGGGGGGGGGATAATGGGAACGTCATCAATATTGGCGTTTACGTGCCAGAGGATAACAAGAAATTATTTCGACTTACTTAAAATATCAAAAATATAATTTTTGCGTGTAAATGCAAATTTGACTCCACGGGTTGAAAGTCCTTACCTTTGAGGTCAATATTCCACTTACTAGGACATCTGTCAAACTATCAAATACAAGATGGCGGCTGAGACTTGAAAAACGGGAAAGTTTGTTTTAAAAAAATAAAACTTATTTAAGAACGGATTTTTTTTAAATTAATTTTATTTTATTTAAATCATAGTGAATTTTCAGGTAAAAAGAAAAACATATATCCTGCGACATCATGTTGTGTGATTTTTACTTTTTATAAGATATTAATAAGTTGTATCCACAGTAGGTACCTTTTTTACCATAGGTTGAAAAGTTTAGGAGTTACTTTTTCATGAAACTTTCAAAAGCTACTAGCATTTCCAATAACTTAAACTGGTGTTTAATTTTTTAGTCGATATTGTGTCAAATATGAGCCAAAAAATCATCACCATAGTCGATGAATAAATCATATTATTCCCTATTTCCTCATCTAATAAATTTAACAATTTTTACTCATGATTTGCCAAGCAGAAAGGAAACACATGTTTACGATGAAAAAATTGCATTACTTTAATGAATCAGACAGTTATTTATCGTTTTTATGAAACATATATTTTCAAGGATACCACCTAGACTTTTTTATCGTGAGTGGGTCGGATTGGAAGTTCATATACAGGTTGTCAAAAAATTAGCATTCTTCCTGACGTAGTTTAAAAAGTCATAAGTTTCTGCTCGAAGAAATTGCCAGAAATAGTAAATTCCAAAGAGTTTATCATAGAACCATGCAAGAAGAAGGCCGAGGAACTCATGGGAATTATAGGCTAAATCTCATTTGAAGGGGAGGGGGTCCCACTATGTCTTACTAAGGGAGAGGTGGGTTCCACTGTCCCACTACGTCTTACCAAGGGAGAAGGGCAAAACATCTTAAGTAAAATAATCTAAAAGTGAGTTATTTTTGTCGTTGTGTATACGTTTTAAATTAAGTTTATTAGAAAGGGCATATTCGACGATTTTTAAACACAAGTTTGCACTAACTGCTTTTTTGTCAAGAGTAATTTGCTAATAGTTCTTAATACCCAGTAAATAAAAAATCTCAATTTTAATTTTTGTAGATAATTTTTGTGAAAACCCCTTTTTTTATTCAAAAAAATATGTTATTAAGCTTATTTTTGTCTGTAAACAAACCTTTAAAACTTTTAACGTACAAAACCATAGATAGCCATGGAATATGTCACTGCCACTGTTGAGAAAAGTCACACAAACTGTGTAAATTTATAATCACTGGGCCCATATTAGTGAAGGGCCATGTGTAAGTTCGTGGGATTTTGAATGAAGGAGTTTTGTGACTATGTGGGATCGATAGTTCTTTAGTCACATAATCAAGTGTTATCGGGTGTTTTGTTCGCATCCGTGTAGAAGAGGTTTATATGACGTCATCTTTTAAGATGGCGGCCTAAAATCATAAAAAATGCAACTTGTGCAACCGGGTCATGATTATACTCGATTCAATATAATTCGACGACGAGGATTCCATAAAATTTACTTTCAAGGTCATCCGAGCTTAAATGACCTTGAAAATCGCAAAAATTTTTTTTGCCATTTTCTCTACAAAAAATCTTAATAATTCGTCGTTGTCAGACTAACTTCAAATGTACCTCAAACTATTAGGCATATACGCCAAATTTGATCCTTGGAGTTTGATGCAGTTCGAAGCTTCATGACCGTGAAAAATACCTCAGTAAAATTAACATATTGCAAAAATAACATACTAAAGGGCGCTATTCATCAACTATTAAAGGGAGAAGGACCTAATTTGGTAAGAAAGATAGGATGGTCAAGCCCAACAATATTGTTATAATAATTTGGTTCAGCTATGACGCGTTTCAATATGGCGGCTATAACCAAATTTTATTTTATCCAATTTCGTAAAAAAGCAAAAATGACAAGGTGGCCATCAATTCTTGTTGACTTATTGCCGCTTACTATGAAAAAAAGTTTAGTTGATGCATGACCTTGATTGACCTTAAAAATACCATGTACAAGTGAAAAACCAGCTTTTTGTTGTAATTTTTCCAATTTACCACTACGCAAAAACTTTAAGTACTGGAAATAAAATTATTTTATTATTTTATATTAATTTTTTTTCGATCTGGTGTCCAAGATGTTTATGCTATACCGCGGTAAAAATGATCTATATGCCTGTCGTTTTTATTAAGTTTAGGAACTTTCTACACGGATGCGAACAAAACACCCGGTGGCACATGAATGTGTGACTAAATAGCTGTAACCTCATCCTTGAATTTTATTATGAATTAATAATAAACACCTGGTCCAGTATATGGTAATGTATATCTAACTTCTGCTAACTCTCTTATAGGTAATTTAAATGACTTTGTTGGTTAGACAAGTGAGTAGAACATAAAATTCACAGTTCCGAAACTTTATTTCATCTCCGGCACTTAAAGTTTTTGCGTAGTGGTTAATTGGAAAAAACCCTACAAAAACCTGGTTTTTTACTTGTACATGGTATTTTTAAGGTCAATCAAGGTCATACATCAACTAAACTTTTTTTTCATAGTAAAGCGGCGATAAGTCAACAATAATTGATGGCCACCTTGTCATTTTTGTTTTTTTTTTTTTACGAAACTGGATAAAATAAATTGTGGTTGTAGGCTGCCATATTGAAACGCATCATAGCTGAACCAAATTTTTTCAACAATGTTACTGGATTCGACCTTCTTATCTTTCCTACCAAATTTGGTCCTCTTCGCTTTAATAGTTGATTAATAGCGCCTTTTAGTATGTTATTTTTGCAATATAACCGGTAACACTTGATAGTGAACATAGTCGCAAAACTCCTTCATTGAAAATCCCACGGGATATATGCCCCTACACTATATGTACCCACTATAAAGTCCCCTGCAAAGGACCCCAGTAAAGCACAAAATTCGTAAAATTTTAGAAATTTTGATGAGTGATAAAAGGTCCCAACTCTTGACGTTAATTTTTTATCAAAGGGTTTACTGATTATGCGTGACAAGTTTCATTGCTTTTTTGATATTGAGGTTTTCTCTATTATTTCACATAGTAGCGCCTGATTTGCTTATTTCATTTGTAACAGCTATTTTTTTTTTGGGCCAATAGGTTCAGAAGAATTTTGGTTTTGGTGAGTCTCTAGCTGCGCGTTAAGTACTTCATGAAATAATGGGGGAGGGGTAACGGGGGGCAAAATCAGACTTGAAAATATCTCAAAAACTACGACTTTTAATAAAAAAAAGCAAGGAAAGACATTTTAAAGCGCAGGTAGACACTCACAAAACAAATAGGTGTTACAAATTGTTTCCTGTTTAAAACTCTTGCCTGAACTATTAACAAAAATCCATTTACATAATTTATAGTAGTGTAATTTTTTTTTGTACCTATTTTGTTTTCCAACAACAGAATACGTGAGTTGATTTTACGCCTTGGCTGAATGAAAATTATGTCCGTAATATGCACTTGAACTGACCCTGGGAAATTCACGCGAATAAGGCAAATTCTATTTTTTATGGCTTTTGTACCTTACTGGGTTAGTAAGACGAATAGGTTTGTTATTTTTATCTGGTTTTATGATAAATTAAGCTATTTATCCTATATAAATATTTTCTCATTGTGTTGTTAACCAAAACTTTGATTTAACGAAGAGATAGTATTGAACGAAGATTAATGTCCATATTGTGAAAATTTTCCGATTAAGCTTTAATCATAATTAACACTAATCGGGTTTGAAATGAATATTAATGATATTAAGTCTTGGCTTTGATTTTTAGCCACATCTCCCCTATCTGAAGTCAGCCTACCCATAGTTTTTACTCACAATTTAAGCATGCAAACATGGACCACTTGTCGAATGACACTTTAATCGAAAAAATTTTGATTGAAAACAATTATATCGAATGACATTTTGACGGAAAACCAGATAATCGAAAACATTTTAATCAAAAATCCACATTTCAATTATGTTTGGTGAGGTTGGCGGTAGGTTCGCGGCATCTTGCGAAGGCTGGAGTTGGTTTCATTGCAAAGATGAGGCATAGGATGAGTGGTATGTAAATTCGCTTATATGTGCGTGTGGGCGTCTGTACTTCTCCCACCTCCGCTCACTAAAACCAGCCACTTCCTATCCCATTACGCCGAGAAACCCGCCGTCAACCGCACCCTTAGTTGAATTCGATAAGAATGTTTTGGATAGAAACACGATTGGACTATTGGAGGAAATTGTTTTTATATAAATCAAAATATAATTCTAATTTTTTTGGGAACATTAGAAAGCAAAATTAGAACCAGGGACACAAACACAAAAAATAAATACTGAATCACTTTGGGATACTAGTATAAAAGAACTGTACCAAAAACGACTACAGGAGAAAGTTGACCGCAATCCAATAAGCGAAGCGGAAGAAGTGAATGAAAGCTGGGAGAAACTGAAACAGAACATTATAGAAGCTGCAACAGAAGCCCTTGGCACCCGAAATATAAAGCAACAAAAGCACGGCTCCAATAAGACTCCATGGTTCCGCAGCGAAGTTAAAGAACAATTTATCAAAAAAAGGAAGGCTTATCTAAAATATATGACAGCAAAAATGCCAGAAGCTTATGATGATTACAAGAGGCACGTATACACTAGTAAGGCAAAAGAAAGAACAATATTGGGAGTCCTTCTCGAGAAGAATGGAAAATTACTTTTATGGCCTCCAGAAACATGTGGAGATTCATCAGATGCCAGAGAAAAAAAGCAAGTGAATTTATTAGCACAAACCAAATAACGAAGGAAACTTGGGTCTAGTATCTTAAAGAACTATATAAAAAAGAAGATACTGAAGTCATAACAAACACTCTAGAAATCGGTACTAACGAAGTAATTGAAATAGAAGAAAAGGATAGAAAAAGTCCAGTCCCAGACGGCATTCCCAATGAACTTCTTAGATACTGCGGGAGAAGCCTAAAACAACAACTGACAGCCAAAATTCGCAAAATCCTTTTACATCAAAAAATCCCGAATGAATGGCGAGTACCACAATCTTACTGTTCAAAAAAGGAGACAAATCGTTACTACCTAGGCATAAACCTTTTAAATACAACCCTAAAGCTAATAACAAAGATTATAACAAATAAAATAAATGAAGTCACCACATTGGGCGATAAATAACAAGGATTCAGATCAGAAAGATCTTGTACAGATGCAGTATTTGTCCTAAGATAAATAACTGAAAAATCCATCGAGTTTAACAAACTAGCCTTCATGTGTTTTATCGATCTAGAAAAGGCGTTTGATCGAATACAACAGGCAAATCCCGCATAACATCATGAAAACCATCGAAAATATCTACCATAAAAACAAAATACAACCCAAAATGAATGGCACAAATACCGAAGAAATTACTGTAAATAGTGGTATTCGACAAAAAGATTCCCCCTTTTTTCAAATAGGAAACTGTCAAAACCAATTTAGACATAGTGGCGGAAGGCGCACTAGGGGCAAGCCCCCCCCCCCCCCGATAATTTATACATATATCTTTATGAAGACATTCAAACTGTCGCAGATATAGAGAACTTTGTGCTTAAAGTTCCAAGTGCTTAAAGTTCCAAGATTATGACGCAACACCTGGAGAATTATAAAGTAGAAAACGTGAAGGATTATTACAGAAGATTAGTGTACATACCAATGATTAACAATGTCATCATGGACATCAAAACAAGATTTTCGGAGGAATCGTTGGATTCTTAAGTAACTTACCGATACATACAAAGATCTGCTGTCTTCTAATTTGGTGGGATTAGATGGAGAATTAAACTTAGAAGAAGATGGGCTATCCATCTTGCAGTTGTGTGATGAAGATATCTTTCCCGCCATGCACAACTCGCTAAACATTTTTATAGCTCTTTCAATCAGCCACCTCTGAAAAAACCTTCAGCTGCTTAAACAGGGTGAAATCGTGGTTTTGTTTATTGTATTGCTGCTATGATATTGCTATAAGCACTGAAAAAAATAATTGAACGATTTGGGAAGGCAGGTCCGCGTAGACTAGAATTTTCAGGTACCCAGAAATTATATCAAGATATGAGTTATTGTAAATTTTTGTTCTGATAATTTTCTAAATAAGGTACTCCTTCCAAAAATACTTGCCTTTTTTACCAACACGGGATGTCACCTAAAGTGTCCCTCCCCCCGAGAAGCACATCTGGATAAAGTTAGTTCCTTTTTCCACCGCGGCGATAATACTCTTTAAGGACGAATAGCACACAAAAATAATTTGGGATCAAAATTTAAAAAAAATGTGTATAGGCATTACAAAATATTTCATATCCTTTCTAGAATCAAGCTCTCCAAAAGGCGATCAACTCCCAAGAATGTCCCGTCAAGCAAAAACACGTGCGTTCGGCCATCATAGGCACTTTTCACACGCAGAGCGCGAAGACTTTTTGGGCCTACGCCCTCAGGCTGCCCGTGATGGATGACAGGATCGTGGCGTGGAAGCTGTGCCACGTGGTACACAAGGTGTTGCGCGAGGGTCATCCCTTGTGTTTGGTGGACAGTCAGAGGCATAGAAATGTAAGTGGATGGTTGATGAGAAAGAAATTGTTGCCTGGGAGTTGTTTTTTTTTAAGTCCAAAATTTTTAATTTTTTGAAATTTTCGATCAAAAGAATAATATATTCCCTAACATTATTGTTTAAGCTCAGTCAAGCTAAACCCCCCCCCCCTTAACGAAACTCAATTTGAATATTGTAAACATTATGTACTAATTTAGTCCCCTTTTAAAAAAATTTTGTACTTAAATGAATAACGGAGTTATTCTCACTTAAAAGCCCATGCATAATTTTGTACTAATTACGTACTCTTAAAGAAGTTAGTACATTAGTACCAAATTCTGGCATATTTACTTTTGGTCGAATCTTTTTCCTAAGCAGAGGGGGGTGTACCTTGATATCAAGCTACACACCCCATAACAAACAAATAAAAATCTTAGGAACCGATGGTTTTTGTAAACTAAAAGTACCCTTCTTTAAGAGCACATAATTAGTACAAAATTATGACATATCAACTTTCATTAAATCTATTTCCTAAGAATGGGGGGTGCAACTTAGCGCCAAGCCACACCCCCCCCCTGCGAATAACTCCGTTAAATTAGTACATAATTTTTACAATAGCCAAATTGAGTTTCGTTGTTAAATCGAGTTTAAAGCTAATGGTACGGCCATGATGAAGCCTAAAATATTTTTGTTAATGATACGGCGATAATGGTAATTTAAGGCCTAAAATATTTTATCGTAATTTAGGCGTTAACGTTTTTGTTTATCGGACTTTTTTGTAGGTTTTTCACATTTTTAAGCCATAATCTTAGCCGCATTTTATAGTTTTCTTTCAAAAAATCTCACTTTTTTCAAGTTTTCGCTGGTTTTTTTTAGCGTTTAAAAAAAGTATAACGGTAAAAATATATTTTTTCTCTGTAAAAATAAAAAATACTTAAGAATGTTGAAGAGAGAAAGCAGTATTAAGAAAAATATTTTAGAGAAAGAGATAATTTAACGCCATTTTTTTGATTAAAATTTCGAATTTTTCGTTTTTGTCATCTAGAGTGGGGTTGTGCATATGATTTTTATTTGACCATTTTTATCAAAACAAAAGGCAGAAATTGTATTTTTTTAAAGCCTAAAGTGTCTAAGACATTATGTATATAGTATTAATTTCTTTTAATCAGCATTGTTTAAAATTACCAAAAAACGTGTCCTACTTGAAACTGTTTACTAAATTATTTTAAGGTGGCTGTACCATAAATATCTTTTTAAATATTTTTAGATTTGCGAAAATACTTTAAGTAGGACTCGTTCTTTGGTAATTTTAAGCACTGTAAAGCACTTTGATTAAAAGAAATTAATACTACCTTATATCTTACACACTTTAACGCTTTAAACAATTACAATTTTTGCTTTTTTTTTGATAAAAATAGTAAAATAAAAATCGTATGCACGACACCACTTAAGATGGCAAAACCAAAAATTCTAAATTTTTATCAAACAATGCCGTTAAATTATCTTCATTGTTCTCTAAAATACTTTTTTTAATAAGTGCTGCTTTCTACCCTAACATCCTTTGATACTTACGGCCATGATGGTAATTTGGTAACGTTCTTGTTTATCGGATTTTTTTGTAGGTTTTTCAAATTTTTAAGCCATAATCTTAGCCGCTTTTTATAGTTTTCTTTCAAAAAATCTCACTTTTTTCAAGTTTTCGCTGGTTTTTTTAGCGTTTAAAAAAAGTATAACGGTAAAAATATATTTTTTCTCTGTAAAAATAAAAAATACTTAAGAATGTTGAAGAGAGAAAGCAGTATTAAGAAAAATATATTAGAGAAAGAGATAATTTAACGCCATTTTTTTGATTAAAATTTCGAATTTTTCGTTTTTGTCATCTAGAGTGGGGTTGTGCATATGATTTTTATTTGACCATTTTTATCAAAAAAAAAGGCAGAAATTGTATTTTTTTAAAGCCTAAAGTTTCTAAGACATTATGTATATAGTATTAATTTCTTTTAATCAGCATTGTTTAAAATTACCAAAAAACGTGTCCTACTTGAAACTGTTTACTAAATTATTTTAAGGTGGCTGTACCATAAATATCTTTTTAAATATTTTTAGATTTGCGA
This sequence comes from Oxystoma pomonae, assembly GCA_963921995.1. NCBI lineage: Eukaryota > Metazoa > Arthropoda > Insecta > Coleoptera > Brentidae > Oxystoma > Oxystoma pomonae. The sequence continues at coordinate 35,265,409 of OY998164.1, forward strand.
AAATACTTTAAGTAGGACTCGTTCTTTGGTAATTTTAAGCACTGTAAAGCACTTTAATTAAAATAAATTAATACTACCTTATGTCTTACACACTTTAACGCTTTAAACAATTACAATTTTTGTTTTTTTTTCTGATAAAAATAGTAAAATAAAAATCGTATGCACGACACCATTTAAAATGGCAAAACCAAAAATTCTAAATTTTTATCAAACAATGCCGTTAAATTATCTTCATTGTTCTCTAAAATACTTTTTTTAATAAGTGCTGCTTTCTATCCTAACATCCTTTGATACTTACGGCCATGATCGTAATTTGGTAACGTTCTTGTTTATCGGATTTTTTTGTAGGTTTTTCAAATTTTTAAGCCATAATTTTAGGTACATTTTATAGTTTTCTTTCCAAAATGTCGATTCGTAGAATAAAAAAATTTAAAAATAAAATTAAAATTGTAAAATTATCCCGAGGTATTTTAACTAATAGTTCCACGTCAAACATAGGAAATAGAAGAAATAGGAAAACTCTGGGGTCACCTGAAAGACGGATACGGCAAGATGATAAAACTATACACGCTACTGTTAATACAAAAGTTGGAGTTTCACAGGAGGAATCCCAGATTTCCGGGTCATCTTGGAGTCACGCCAGAAGAGTTGGACAGTATTGGAGGGAATGACGTTAATAACTAGTAAGTCCTTCGCACAATTATAAAAAAATCTTAATCTGTTTGGTTTTAAATGGCAAAACATTTTATAGACGATCGGGGTTGAAATTTGGTCTTAAGGGCCGGTTTATCAATAGCGAGTTAGGCATTCAACCCCCGAGTTAACCTTCAACTGTCTCGTTCTGGCACTTGATATTTGTCGGCGATCTTTCTCTTTAACTCGAGAGTTAAATGCCTAACTCGCTATTGATAAACTGACCCTAAGAGTATAGATTCGTTTTTTTCTGTCAGTGACCTTAGCACAGGAAATATAGAAGTGACGTTCAAAACGGGTCATGTAATATCCATACTTTTTGGATTTAATTAAACATCAGAATTGGCTGAACTTTGAATGGAAGGCATATTTTTTTTTTAAACCAAGACACGGTTCCACCTCTTATTTTTTTGCCGAATAAGCTAAAATTTCTTTCTAAGGCCTCCGATTCAAATTTTTAAATAGGTATTTCTGGTGTTGGATTTATTTGGTATTCGGTAAAAAATCAAAAAACTACTTCGAAATGTGTCTTAGTTTTTTCAAAATGTGCCTTCCATTCAAAGTTCAGCCAATTCTGATGTTAGTAGTAGTAGTAGTAATAAGGGGTGACCCGCAAGCCTGACAATTAGGCCTCTTCATGGACCCTTTCTGTCATACCACGTCTCGCACCCTTATCCTCCCGCCTCTCTCTCTCTCCGGGCCTTCCTGCCTTCCTTACGAAGGTCAGCACGTCAGCCCATCTTAGATAGTGTAGTTCCTCTTCTATTGTGGGGACACTCCACGGCTGCTGCCTCAATCTGGCGTATCCGTCATACTCTCCTATCAGGTGCACCGCTGATTCCTCCGCCCATCCTCATGCTGGAAAAGCGGAGTCGTCTAAATGCATATAAAGTGTTTACGCAGCCGATTATGCCCTGTCAGCATTCCTACTAACAGTCTAATGTATTTGCGAGTTTTTCCCAGGTGCCATTTAATTAGTTCTCGATGCGTTCGGTCCACTCACGAACAGTTTGGACTGTCTGCACTCTCGCTCTTCCCTCCAGGACGACTTGAGTTGATCGCTCGCTCATTTGTTGAGCTCGATCTGCACCTGCTTTCTTGTGATTCCCAGGAGCGGCTCCGGTCCAATATATTGGGGTTCGGCCCCCAGCTCTGGCAAGTTCGTCGGCCTTCTCGTTTCCTGGTATTCCCTCGTGGCCTGGGACCCACATCAGTGTCACCTTCTTGTCTTCAGCTAATGTCTATAGCTCGTTAATGCACTCCTCCACTAAGCTACTGACAATTTTTGGTGAACTAAGAGCCTTGAGGGCAGCCTGGCTGTAGGAGCATATGCAAATTGTCCCTCCCGCCATTTGTGACTTCTGGTAGGGTTGCCGCCATGATAATGGCGTATACCTCCGCCTGAAAGACCGTAGCGTGCTCGCCAAGCGGGTAGCTTTGTTGTTGTCTGCCTGGCTGACAGTTTTGATCCGTCAGTGTAGCAGACCGTCGCATCTCTGCTTAATTCGTTTCGGAATTCTTCTCTCTACCACTCATCTCGTTCAGGTATTGTGACTTTATACTTTTTGTCGAACCTCCATAGTTTCGAAGGAGTCTGTACTGGCATCTTTAGAATAGGCATCTCTTTTGTTACTAGTTCTTCGAGTGCCAGATTTTCCCCTCTGCCCTTCCATAGGCCCTTGTCCCTCAGTCGTAGGTGCGTCGCCATCGCTTTCTTCTTGATCTAAGTTGGAAGCAAGGGGAGACCTAAGATGGTTTCTAGGGCTCTAATGAGGGTAGTCCTCATTGCGCCTGTTATTCCCCTGCAAAAGAGCCTCTGCAGGCTCACGAGCTTTCTGGAAGTGGTCAATTTTTCTACTACAGGCCACCAGACCACTGACCCATATTGGATCGTCGCTCTTATGATGGCCGTATATAACCAGTATAGGTTCCTGGGGGTTATCCTCCAGGTTCGACCGACCACTCGGCGCAACTGTCACATTTTTGCCTGGACTTTTTCGGTCATTTTGGCAACATGCTGCCTCCCCGTGAGTTCCTTGTCCAGTTATGACCCCCCAATTCTAATGTTTATTTGACTCCACTCTGTAAAAATAAATTATTCTGCTATTATAGTAACGTACTTTATAGTTACAAGAAAGCATTTTCTAATTTCAAGAAAGATGTCGCTTTTATTATTCCAGCAGAAAATATATCGTGGTATTACCAACGAAATCTTAAGACGATTTCGGCAAGCTTTCCTTGGTATAGCATTTGGTTAACCAATTGGTACCTGTGACTGCCAAGAGAAACAAGTATTAACCAAACTTTTTTCTTTGTTTTTTGTGGTTATTTTGTTATGTTGCAGTCAGTGTGTAAATTGTTCACAATCTCTCACACAATCTTCCACAACCTTTAAATCTATTCTATTCAATAATATTTGTCAGTTGTTGTACAACTTATTCATCACCTGTTGAACCTTCAACAAACGTAAACATCAGACAGGAGGAGTTAACACTATACCAAACCACACAACCGTACTACATACCAAAAAGGATACCAGAGTCAGGGTGACGTCATCATTTTTGTATCCGAAATCGTAAGCATTTGGCAGACCAAACAGGTTACCAAACAAAGTACCAAAGCTTGCCGAAATCGACTTTACTTTCCGTTTTTTTTTTGTAAGTGTCTTAGCGGTCTGTTAAATGACGATCCTGATAAAAGGCACTGTTTCAACGATAAGCGTGCTGACATTAAATGATTCTGATTTTGAGATTTCTGATAAATTTTGGGCTCCATTTCGAATGATTTTTTTTTGTTTTTAGTTTTGACATGACCGTTGAAATGTTCGACTATTTGGACTGTATCTTGGCCTTACAATTAGCAGGTAATAATTATAAATACAGTTCTAGAGGTTTAAGGAAAAGGACGCTGATTTTTGCACTTTGCCGGTATATTCCTCTTTTCATATAATTGCTTTCAGAAAGAAACAGATAGGTTACCGATAGTAGGGCAAACACGCGTCTCTTGTTATTTTATTCCCTACCAAACTCCAACTTGTGGGTGTCACGAGCTCGAGATCATAAGATACCAGGATTTTGAGCTGGCAAGAAGTGTTGCCAGGTCCTTTTTTAGAATAATAGTAGATCAGAGACAAAAATAATAGTAGATTCTAGAATTTTTATTTTTAAAAAATAGTAGACTACAAAAAAAACTTTTATTGATAAAAAACTGAAAAAGAATTAATATTTTAATCTTTCACCTCATCTTAAACTCGGTTTAGTTCAAAACCATAAAAAGGATAGGAGTAATGCAACCAACGTTCCTTTTGAAACATCTCTTGCTGGTGAACAACGGAAGCTTTTAATCCCATTAGAAATTTTTTGTGTGGTAGAAAAAGAAAACAAGTGTTCTGACCCAAGTAGCATTAATCCGTCTTCCCACCTAATCTGTAATAAAGCGACGTCGTATTAGGTACAAAATAAGTTGTCTCCTAGTAAGTCAAACGACAAACGTCTTTTGTAATAAAATCCGACGTTTACGTAATCAGGTACACATATGCGAACCTTAAACGACGTCAAAATAGGTAACATAATTTGTACACATATTTGCCCAGACGGATTCACTTCAGTTTACGTTTCAAAGTCGACTGTTTTAACGCCTATACCTAAATCGACCACGAAACATCGTCGGCCTTGTTACTTTAATCGACGTCGCATTTCAGGGCCCTTATTTGGAAACCTACCATAAAAGGATCGCAGAAAAAGAAGGATATTTAACCTACAATTTTGCATCTGGGACATCAAATTGCACAATTTGTTGGTTTACTGCCAACCAAAAATCTGATGGACCTTCAGCGCGCACTTATATTTCTTCCACGGTCACACTGATATTGTTTAATGTGGCTTTTTTTGATGGGGAACCAACAATTGTTATCCTCCTCCCGCGTCTGCTGGACAGGTTCAAACAAGGAAAAACGAAAAGTATTTTCCTAGGTTATGTTCAGCTGAACTGTCATTCTTCTTTTAAGTCAGTTTTGGTTACATGGCCAACGAAGAATTGAGGCGAATTCCGAACGTTTGCACATATTAACGTTGGCTGGTTAGATTTGGATAAGATTAGGGCTGCAAATCGGTGTCCTTGTCTAAATTGGTGATAAATTGGTAAAAGTACTACACCAGCCCAAATTCGGCCATTTTGGAGTTGCAAGCTTGGGCAGCCATTATTGAAAACAATTTTTTTCGTGTTTTTATTGAAAAAAAAAAAACAATAAAAGAGACTTAATAGTGCCTTAAAGATGCGTTTAGTATTATTCTTGAGTGATTTTAGTATTAATTACAACCGAAATAGTACTTTAAAAAAATATATTTTTTTCCAAATTTTTTTGTTTTTGCTATTTTGTGCTAATTTGGAAAGGGGGGCGGGAGTTATTTTTCGCCTCATCTTGACCAACTTTTATGGTCAATGAAATAAAAAGGTGGCCATTTATTTTTTGTGACTTATAATTCGTTAATATATATTTTACCTAAAATTCACTAAACAATTACCTACCTACGTAAGCTGTCGGACGTATTATCACGTCGTCATAGATAAACTACTATACCATTGAAGTACAATTACCGACGTCAAGCCGACCCGAATTTGTATTCCCCATTTAGGTCGGATTGGGGTCGTATGGAATGAGATTTGTAGCCCGCTTGCCAACGTCTGGGTTTTCAAGCCAACGAGTAGAGGACGTAGTTTGACGTCCAAATGCTAATTGGGGAACTAGTGATTTTGGAACGAACTCCGCTCCTATACTAACCCGTGCGCTGACCGTGCATTCGCTCCAGACTAATGGTCTCCGGCGATTTAGACACAGAGTTTATAATCGAAAATCACCAATTTTTGTCACCATAATATTGACTGTTTATCGAACTGTTTTTGGTATCTTTTGCTGTGGAGCTTTCAAACAATTCTTCTGAATTAGAGCTATTATTTGTGTATTTTTTTAGTATTTTCTTCCCTCAACCCTTCGCGTTCGAATTCGATGACCAGTGCCGGCCAGTGTCGCTTGGCTCCCCTGATTCCCTGCATCCAAGACGCTTCCAGATTATACGACTATTGCGTTAAAATGATGTACAAAATGCACACGACTTTACCACCGGATTTGTTATCAGGTAAGCCTATTATCACGCAACTTCCTTGCCGTGGTTACCATATTAGAAATATTCTTTCGTTCTGATTGAACTGATTATTTATTATCAGATCAGTTTGCTAGCTCCAACCACATTGAACGAAGAAGAATTTAACAGCTGATTTTGATATGCGTTTTTTTTGTTAGATTTTTTTGGATTTTTAGGTTTCTCTAGTATTAATATAAGAGCTCTTTAAAAATGTAAAATAAAACCAGTTTTTGTCAATTTTTTTACTTTCCTGATTCTTTTCTCTTACTTACCTGTGTGTAAATTTTATTTTCTTCTGGATTAACTTGTACTTTATTATTAATTTATACAAAACAATATATGATGGCAATCAGTTGGTGGGCATGGTAGGGGAAGTGATCGGAAGTTTGTTCATACATACATAGAGCTTCAGGCTCCGGCGAACATAGGACGGAACTAATCCAATTTGCCAGTGTCCATGCAGGGACACCGCACATTTATCAGTGGAGCAACCAACACTCAGGCTTGCGTTCACCGTTCGCGGCTTGCCTTTAGTACGCCTCTAACCACGGTGCGATATGAGTCGATAAAACCTGAATTTGGTTAATAAATAGGCAAATTTTGATAACGTAATTTTCTTGTTTTTTGTCACTGATAAATTAGAGCGTTTTATTTTCAACTACTCAGATTTATCACTAACAACGTAGAAAAATGAAAATTAGACCGATCGGATTAACTCATTTAGCGAGAAAAAATAAAAAAAAATAACAGCAATTTGATGAGTGGAAATGGTAAAGGGCCTTCTAATAAACGTTTAAAAAATGTGTGAGTGGGGCTCTTGCGGGGTAGATCTGGTGGCAATTTCCGGCAAACCTGAACGTCATAGAGTAAAAACTTCAATACAAAAGTTGTAGACGGTGCAAAGGTCTACAAATTTTGTAGATGTCACTTTTTAACATAACCTCAAAATTTTAGAGAAAAATTTCCCCAAAAATAATTGCATTTTTACCAAACTTGGTGAAAATATACCTGTCTGTGTCCTTAATGCCTACAATTTTTTTTAGATAAAAAGGTTAAAAATATTTTGAGATATTAATTTTCTTTTTACTCAGGAAAATTCTCCTAGTATTTTTTGACGTTGCTCATTTTTTTTGCTTTGACACATACTTTTTGGTGGGATAATAAAAAATTATAGTAACAATTAAAAAACATGCTCAGAAATGCAAAAAAAGAAATAATGCCTTTTGCAACAACGAATTTTTCATTTCATTGTTGATAATTTCTTTCAATTTAAAAAAATCAACAACGGATTACATCATCTATTTATACCGAAAAAATACAAAGTAGACGGTATTTAATTTACTACGTTTATACGCGCCTAAAACCGGGTTTATATAAGAACGGTTTTAAATAAAGTTGCTTTCTTCTTCACTAAAATCGTTTTCTAACAGCTGATCGATGTACTGTCAATCCTCTTACCTTACAGTTTACCAAAAATTAAAACATATATATTGTTATATTAAAAAAATCTTATATTGCATTGGTTTTAACCGCAAATAAATCAAGTAAGTCAACAATTTTTTTTCCGGATTTTGTATTTAAAATTGTTCTAATGATATGCCTCGGACAAACATTTTCAAACCGTCATTTGTTTAAAACTTTATTTTGTGCAGTATTGCTACAAACATCTTATTTCGATTAATAAAGTGTCATACATAAACAAAAAGTTGTTTGTCGTAGAATCGATTGGTGCACTAATTTTTTATTTTATTTTAACAATTAAAATATATTTTTATATAAATTTGAATCTAAAATTCGTGTCTATTATGAATGTAATTTTGTTCTAAATTTTTAAAATGGATATTTATATTACTTGCTCACGAAAAATCGTTAGGTAATCTATTAGAGACTTTATTAAGCCGGAATTGCAAAATCAATTTTCGTTTTCAATATTTATTTATTTTTTAATTTTAACGAGAGTTTTCCTGAGTAGAATTTTTTGACATTACTCATTTTTTTTTGTTTTGACATATAAGGAGCAGATAATAAAACATGCATTACGAACATTTCATTTTTCATTAATTTTTTATAATTTATTTCAATTTAAAAAAAAAATCCAGAATCGATTACACCATTCAGTTGTACGGAAAAAATGCAAAACATTTTTTTGATCATTTTAGTAAATATGTATTTTTTTATCTAAACTACTTTCCTTAAAAAAAACTTTTTTATTACCTTTTTTTGTAAACTCTGTTTAAATCAGGATAATATGAGAGGCGGATTTTTTCTATTTTTATCAAAATAATTGTTCGAGGGATTAGTTTCTTAAAATTAAAAATAAATTAATTAAAAATTAATTTTTTAATGAATTTAATCAATTAATTAATAAAAAATTCCAGCTTAATAGGCTCTAATAGATTACCTTACGATTTTTCGAGAGCCAGTAATATAAATATCCATTGTAAAAATTTAGAAAAATATACAATTTTTGAAAACATAAAAATTACAATTTAGATTCAAATTTAACTATAAGGTAAATAATGCACCAATAGATTCTACGACAAACAATTTTTTTATGTATGACACTTTACTAATCGAAATAAGATTTTAATAGCAATACTGCACAAAAATAAAGTTTTAGGTCAAACAATAGAGACCTTTTGCACCTCTTATAAAAAATTCCCGTTAGGTAACTTTATCGCTTAATAACGCGTTGTGACATAGCTAACGTCGCGTTATTTTTAAGACAGCCTTTTTAGTTTTTGCACGCCGACTTTATACGGTATTTATTATTATAAAGATTTAGAAAAATAATTTGTCCAATAATATTTTTCATTTAGAATATCTTATTCCTTTATTTTTTATGGTAAATTATAATTGTTATTAATCTTTAAAAACTCAAAAACACAACAGAGAAAAGGGAGGTTATGATAAACAGATCGGAATCACTTGTCATAGTTGCCAGTGCAAATCAATGTTTTATATTTTTTACGAAATTCTAGCCAAAGAAAATAATTAAACAAAAATTGATACTTATCTTTACAATTAAAAAGAATACGGAACATATTTGCATTCAAAAATCAATTTAATTTTTTTGTTTTTCTACCTAACCATGTCAATTGTAAGGGATACGGTATTCTCCCGCAGGTAACGTCATACTTTATCGGTTAGTAAGGGATTCCGTTATTACCTCGTAACTGCGCATGCCCAAAATATGCGATAAAGTAAAAAGGCATCAAAATTATAGGTGCAAAAGGTCTCTAATTACTTTGTTTATACGGTACTCTTAAAGCGCTTTTAAACAAAGGACGGTTTAAAAATGCTTGTCCTAAACATTAGAACAATTTTAAATACTAAATCAATTTTATTTTAAACCGGGAAAAAATTGTTAACTTAGTTGTTTTATTTGCGTTTAAAAAAAAATTTAACATAAGGATTTTTTAATATAACAATATATATGTTTTAATTTATGAGAAACTGTAAGGAAAGAGGATTGACAGTACATCGATCAGCTGTTAGAAAACGATTTTAATGAAGGAGAAAGCGACGTTATTTAAAACCGTTCTTATATAAAACCGGTTTTAGGCGCGTATAAACGTAGTAACTTAAATACTGTCTCCTTTATATTTTTTCTTTATAAATAGATGTTGTAATCCGTTGTTGATTTTTTTTTTAATTGAAGGAAATTATCAACAATTGCTGAAAAATTCATTGTTGTAAAAGCCATTATTTGTTTTTCTGCAATTCTGAGCATGTTTTTTAATTGTAACTATAAATTTTTATTATCCTGCCAAAAAGTATATGTCAAAACAAAAAAATGAGCAACGTGAAAAAATACTACGAAAATTTTCCTGAGTAGAATTTTTGATTGAAAAAAAAGTGATTTGGAGAGAAAAAAATTCATATCTTAAAAAATGTTAAACTTTTTTACCTAAAAAAAATTGTAGGCATTAAAGACACAGAGTGGTATATTTTCGCAAAGTTTTCTGAGAATACAATTATTTTTGAGGAAATGAAAAATAAGAAACGAAAAAATAAAAATATCACGATTTTTCTCATTTTTCTCGAAGATTTTGAGGTTATGTGAAAGAGTGACAATTACAAAAGTTGTAGAACTTTGCACCGTCTACAATTTTTGTATTGATGTTTTTACTCTAAGACGTTCAGTTTTGCCAGAAACTACAAAAATACAATTTTTCTCCCCCTTCCCCCCCACCAAATCCACCCCGCAAAAGTCCCAATCACGCATTTTTTTTTAAAAAACGTTTATCAAAAGCCCCTTTATCATTTCCTTTCATATTTTAATTTGGTTGAACTAAATAATGAGGAGAAACAAACAAAATAAAATATAGTTAGTACGTCGATGAAAATAATACATTCTAAAAACCAAAAAGATTCTCCCAGTCAAAAAAAAATTAGAGCAAATGTTCGAAAAGTCCTCCTTGCTCGGCTAGGCAATATCCGAGCCTATTATAAAAACCCCTTCTAACATTTCCAAGCATGTTAGGTGTGATAGTTTGAAAAGCTTCTTCAATTTTAATCCGAATTTCTTCCAAATTATTAGCCCTTTCATGCCCGTAAACTTTATTTTTAATATAACTCCACAGATAGAAGTCATTAGGAGCAAAATCGGGTGATCCAGCTGGTCATAAAATAGTTCCCCGTGTACTTGTAACCCGATTAGGAAATACATTATCAAGATATTCCCTAACAAGGCCAACATTGTGAGCGGGACACACCTAACAACTGCCTAGCAGTTGGAATAATATGCTGCTGTAGTAGATACAATTATCTAGGACCATTCAAATTGCTGTCAATAAAAAATTGCCCAATTACGTGCCCCGACCTCGCACTGAGCTGTGTATACCTCCAATTCGCGTGCACACAAAATTAAAAATTAACGAGAGTTAGTTTTAACCGCATCGTTAAGACATACCATTGTAAGTTTTAAGGCCTGTATTTTTACCTTCCTATAACCGAGTGATTTGTTTGATTTTATTTTTTTATATCGAGCGATAGACCATTGCCAGTTTTAAGACATGTTTTTTTTTTACCTTCCTATAACCGAGTGATTTATTCGATTTTATTTTTTGTTATCGAGCGACAGACCATTGCCAGTTACAAGACCTGCATTTTTACCTTTTATAACCGGGGGAATTATTTTGATTTTAATTTTTTTATATCGGGCGACAGACCATTGCCCGTTTCAAAGCGTGCATTTTTATCTCCGATTCATCCGACGATTCAATAATGGAAAAGTGCTTTCATCTGTGAAAAGAATAGATCTCAGAAAGTTTTCATCACGATTAGCCCTTTCCATCATTGTTTTGCAAAATTCCTCCGGACGCTTTGTAAGAATGATAACCATTCTTCTTGAGAACACGTAAGACAGTGGCTGAAGACGTATCAACTGCTTCGGCTCATTGTATACTGTTTTTACATTAATTTTAGGTCACCGAGAGAGGTTTTTAAAGCAATTCCATTCACTGAAGAAATTTTATGAAGGAGTTAACAATATGCAGTATTTTAAGGACTTAATTGCCATCTCACCCCTCCCTGCGGTAAGTTTTCCTTTTGAGTATTTTAGATTCTTGTGTTGGCTAACCTTATTTCTAAAAAAAAGTTGCGTTTTTTTCCGCAACGTTGCGTTGGCGGTGGACAACACGAATGTTTTTTTTTGTTTGGTGGAATTAAGATGTGTTCACACGCGACTAAAATAGTAGTTTTAACAACTAGTGGCTAAACTAGTGCTTTTTTTTTACAAGAGTTGGTTTAAATAACGAGCTCAGCGAGGTATCTAAAAACGCGTTTAAAAAAAGAGTTTAGACGCGAGTTGTTAACACTTTTTTCAATACCTTTATCAAAAAATCCAAGAAAAACAGGAAAATACTTTTAAAGATCTCGAACGAAGAGCACTTCTCGCAACACACCTTCTTTACACTATAAATCAAGGCAACGATCATTTCCATAGCGATGTGCCTTTTTACTCGGCGATGTTCATTGTTGCGACATTTTAATCTTTGACAGTTTGATATTTTGACGATGTTTTTAAATGATTTTTTTCGTAAATACTTGGTTAAAACTGGAGGAAATTGCTTAATTTTTAGGCAAGAATAATTAGATTTTTTTCAATATTACTATATTCCGCTATTTCTCTTTAATTTTGGGTAAAAAACGGACAGAAATCTTTTTTGCATCCGTGATCAAAAGAAATAGTACATTATAATAAACCTAGTGAGTAAAGTGGTACATTTAATCCCGAGGCAAAAAGTTCTCCCTTCGGTCGGGCTATAATTTGTCGAGGGATTAAGCATTACTTTTGTTTAGTTTTGAATATATTATATTATTTTTTGGTTAATTTTCTTTATAATTAACTTTTGTGGGAAAAAGGTTTTCTTTTTCTTAAATTATTTACACTGCGCGTTTTATGCTTGGATCAAACTTTGTCCGCATATATGCGGGCGCACCAGATCATGTGTGCTGGGTCTGAACTGAGTAGGACCTGTAAAGAGCGCGATGAAAACCAAGGTCGGACAGTAGTAGAACAACCGCACGTGCGTGAAACAGGAAAAACTCAGCGGCTAGCCGAGCCGTGCCGTGTAGAGAATTAATGGTAAGTGAGATCCAAGTTTTTCGTTACTATTGGTCCACTATCGAAGGGTTACAGTATTTTTTATTGGAAATTTTAATTACTTTTTTATTTTCATATAAATCGCCCTTTTCGCGATTTCTTTTCCCCACAAAGACGCTTCAACTTTACTCCTGAGGTTTATATACTATTTTCAAAAAATCGCACTCTGTAGACAAACCGCCACATGTACCTTTGCTCTGTCTTTTTGTCAAACGATAACATCCAGTATGCCGAAACGCAGAAACATATGCGTCGCTATGTAAATAAATTTTACTTTATTTCTCTAGGGAATAAATGACCCACTTTATTCCCGCAAAAGCGGGATTAAATGGGTGCATTTATTCCCGGAAGTGCATAAAAGTTTTTTTTGCATCGATAACCTAAAAAGCCATGCTTTAGTTATCTGCGGACAGTTACTAAAATCATGTTTTTGATGAAGGTATAAAAAAAACTTATTTTTAAACAGTTTTTAAGTTTATTCTTAAAATCATTTGCGAGACTGTAATAGAACTATTGCTTTTTTATATTTTAATCGTTTTCGCGTGTTAAATAGGTCAAATATTTTCAATTTATCAGAATTCATTAAATTTTATATAGATCAGCTTTTATTATTATGGCTGCCGATGTCAAAAAGAGGTATGTCCGAGAATTCCGGAAAATCGTCATCGTTTCCATTCTTTTTTTTCATGCTATTGGTAAAGGAAAGAAGCATTTCCCGACCAAAACTTTAAATTTGCGGACATTGTTTTTAATTTTACAAGAGCAGTGCCTTCTGTGGCCAAAATGGTTCAAGACTCGTCGTATTGCTCTTTAGAAGATCTTTTTTCTGACGGGACATCGAATTTTTATTAAAGTAGCGATTCTTATTAAAACGTCGACGTTTAAAAAGTGGAAAAAGGCACACATCAAAATAGGAAAATAAACCAGTAAACAAATCATCACTTTAGTTTTTTTTTAAAGTAAACTTATATCTACAAACAAACACCTTTTATCAGAGAGCATATAAATCTAAATAGAGAGAACACCTAATGGTAAATTTGCGATCCCGCTCAACTGACTTAAAAACCAAGTGGCGCAGCTATCGTTTTTTTTTTAGTTCGTGGCTTGAAAACTTGATGCGCCACTTTCGCTTTCAATCTTGCTTATTTTTATCGATCCAAAGCAGTGTCGGCGCACAGGAAAATCGTATTCTTTTGGACGAGTTCCGCGTTGGGAACTAACCATAATATCGATCGCCCGCGTTGCGCTGCAGACAATAGACCCGTGCCGGTACAGTCACAGGTGGCGAATACAGAAAAAACAAAAAATTGGGCTTAATTTTACAAAATAAGTGTTTTATATTATATTTACTCTCTGTTTCGTACTTCCATATCTACTTTATTTATGCACGACGTTTCGCAGTACAATCTCTGATCGTATTCAGGTGCAAACTAAAATCTATTTCTAGGCTTCGTACTTATATCGGAGCAAAATTATGATTGTTTTCCATAAAACCAAAACTACACTTTTTTGCAATCGACGCGCGTTTCGCTAACAACGTCAGCATCATCAGGAGACGATAAACAATGAACTAAATTAATCTACGCTCTATCTTATATACAATCCTTTAGTGGGCGGAGATAAGACTAATAATTTGTGATCGATTTTTAATCCTATCTCCCCTCAACCAAAGAATAAAGTGTACTAAACGGGATGAGTCCTCTATCTTTATTTAAACTATTTCTGGATTTAATGATTTCCATACTTTCATATGCCTTCAAAAGTCTTTTGTTTGGTACACTTTTTAGAAGTTTTAGGTTATCTAATGTGAATCTATGATTGTTTTCAAAAGCATGCTCGCCACACTTGACTTTTCTGTTCTTCCGTATTTAAGTGTGCTAAGTGTTCTTTAAAACGTGTTTGAATAGAGCGTCTCGTTTGGCCAACATATTTTTTGTCACAATCCATGCAACTAATTTCGTAAATTCCATTTTTTTCTAGAACTGTAGTTTTATCCTTGGGATTTCCTAGTAAGCTTCTTATTGTGTTACCGGATTGATATACTAATTTAAGACCGGTGTTATTAAATACTTTGTGTAATCCTTTCGTATAATTAGGATTATAAGGAATTGATACAAATTTTGAGTCGCAGGTATCTTTTTGTCTGAAAAAGGTAGAATTCCGAAAGGTCTTTTGAAAAGAATGTCTATTTATCAGCTTATTTATTAAGCCTTCGTCGTAACCGTTTTCGCCAGCTATATTCCTAATCCTATTCGTTTCTGCTTCAAATCTTTCTTTGTTTAAGGGGAAATTTACTAATCTATATGTTAAAAAGTGCAAACTTGCAAGCTTATGTTGTAAGCAATGAAAAGAGTCATTTGGAATATACCTGTTGGTGGCCGTGTTTTTTTTGTATAGGTCAAAGTCCAAATTATTTTTATTTCTTATAACTAAAGTGTCTAGAAATGGCAGTGTACCGTTGTTCTCTGTTTCATAAGTAAATTTAATAGTGGGAAATTTGTTATTTATTTTTTCCATAAAATTTTCAACACTAGTTACTTTAGTGTTGAATACTGCAAACACATCGTCTACATACCTGAACCATACTCTGGGGAAATACTCAAATTCTTTACTTATATCTGATTCAAATTTGCTCATAAATAGGTTTGCGATAAAAGGTGATAAACTGGACTTTGACCTATACAGAAAAGGCACGGCCAGCAACAGGTATATTCCAAATGACTCTTTTCATTGCTTACAACATAAGCTTGCAAGTTTGCACTTTTTAACATATAGATTAGTAAATTTCCCCTTAAACAAAGAAAGATTTGAAGCAGAAAAGAATAGGATTAGGAATATAGCTGGCGAAAACGGTTACGACGAAGGCTTAATAAATAAGCTGATAAATAGACATTCTTTTCAAAAGACCTTTCGGAATTCTACCTTTTTCAGACAAAAAGATACCTGCGACTCAAAATTTGTATCAATTCCTTATAATCCTAATTATACGAAAGGATTACACAAAGTATTTAATAACACCGGTCTTAAATTAGTATATCAATCCGGTAACACAATAAGAAGCTTACTAGGAAATCCCAAGGATAAAACTACAGTTCTAGAAAAAAATGGAATTTACGAAATTAGTTGCATGGATTGTGACAAAAAATATGTTGGCCAAACGAGACGCTCTATTCAAACACGTTTTAAAGAACACTTAGCACACTTAAATACGGAAGAACAGAAAAGTCAAGTGTGGCGAGCATGCTTTTGAAAACAATCATAGATTCACATTAGATAACCTAAAACTTCTAAAAAGTGTACCAAACAAAAGACTTTTGAATGCATGTGAAAGTATGGAAATCATTAAATCCAGAAATAGTTTAAATAAAGATAGAGGACCCATCCCGTTTAGTACACTTTATTCTTTGGTTGAGGGGAGATAGGATTAAAAATCGTGATCAATCACAAATTATTAGTCTTATCTCCGCCCACTAAAGGATTGTATGTAAGATAGAGCGTAGATTAATTTAGTTCATTATTTATCGTCTCCTGATGATGCTAACGATGTTAGCGAAACGCGCGTCGAGTGCAAAAAAGTGTAGTTTTGGTTTTGTGGAAAACAATCATAATTTTGCTTTAGTGCAACCAAAGGTTCCAAATTCCCAACATAGTCGTACTTATATAGTATGGGAAATCACTCAACCGTGAAGTTTAAGAAGTTGGCTCCGCCCAAGGAGGGGCTTTCAAATAGTTGGAATTTCAACACTTGATTTACTATAAATACTCTGATTCTGCCCAATAAAGGCAGCTTCAAGGAGTTTTCGTTTCTTCCAGTGTGACTCCTTGTGCAAAACCTTTGCTTCTGTTCACTTCATTCGGTGTTGTTTTGACCATGCGTATTCGGCGATTCCTGATTTCGTTGTTTCACCTCTTTGGGTATTAGCCTAACAGATAGTGAATTCCTTATTTTGTTTGTTCTCCGGTTTTGTTTTACTAAGAAGGCTTCGAATTGTATTGTTAGATTTAAAAGCTGTTTTTATATTAAAGTTGTTCGCTGATGATTCCTTAAGCCTAACAGATAGATAGATAGATCGATCCCCTCTCCGACGAAATTACATACCAACTTCCCCAAAAATGTTGACCTGCGGCGGCGCCAGTTTTTTAGTCCACCATATCAATGCGGTATGGGGGACTATTAAAATTGTGACTTCTTAATTTTATCACAAATGAGTTACTACCCAATGAGCATTTTCAGAAACCTCTGGTGACAAAATTTTTTATAATTATTATAAAGAGGGTTCCATTAATGCCCTAGGGTATTTAGAGGTTTCCTACAGGAATTGAGTTTGTATATTTGTTTTATTAAAGGTTCTAAATTGATGGTACCCTAAGGTAACATAAAACTGGTGTTAACAATATTTCCACGAACATGTTTATAAAAATTAAAGTCATCGGTAACAAATGTTATATAAATTGGTGTTAACAATGTTTCCACCAATATATTTATAAAAATATAAGTCATCAGTGACAAAAGTTATATAAATTGGTTTTTGAAATCTTTCTGTTAACCCATCTATAAAACCGTAAGTAACTATCAATTAAAGATATATAGATTGGTTTTTAAAATGTTGCTATCAACTCACTTATAAAAACTTAATTAACCAACAACAAAGAGACACGTTTATATAAATTGGTGCCTGTAATATTCTTATGAAATCATTCATAAACCTTTTTTGCCCATTCTTTCTATGATGTTTTTATTAATTTCTTTGTATAGTGGTTATAATACCACTGTTTTTACAACAAAAAAACAATTTTAATTTATAACAAAACAAACAAGATTTTTTAGGTTAATTTTGTGACATCAAAAGGTGCGTTTTTGCGACATCAAAAGGCGCGTTTTTGCGAGATACCATACTATCATTATCTGGTTTTAATTACATCAATCTAAGGAGAGACATAAGAGATACAAATTTTCTTGAGATAGTTTTCGATGACAGATATCGGGATCGAATGCATTCTACACCCGATTCCGACCAGCGTTTTCCATGCGCGGCCACCCTGACTCAAAAAACTCATCACGTAGACCGACATGAACTTGTATAGGCAAATCTCGCTTAGACTACGTGATCCGTGTTTTGATTCGGGGAGTCCACGCATAAGAAACCCATAGATGGGAACCGGGTTTTACAAAAAGAGAACAATATAGTAACCGTGTTAAGTTCCCAAAAATGCGACGTGAAACTTCGAGTGCATACAGTGCGCACGGCTGGTCAGCGGCAATTGTGAACACTCCACCTTGACATAGTTACTATTATCCTCTTTTTCTAAATGTATTCGTCTGAGAGACATCCAGCATACCAGGGAAATACCTGCCTGTACACCCTTCGACCCCTCAATCTAACTATCTTCTTGAGATAGTTACCTCTGACAGTTATGCGGGGTTGAAGGTGTGCAGTGCGGGTATTTTTCCTGGTATGTGTAGTATGCTGGATCTCTCTCAGACGAATACATTTAGGAAAAGAGAACAATGGTAACTATGTTAAGCTCGCAGAAACGGACCTTCAGTGTTCAACACTGCGCCATCTGCAGCCTTTTGCATCATGTTTTAAAACGTTGATAAAATAGTGTTGAAAGAGGTAAACAGTGGTATAATTGTATTGTTTTTTTTATAGAATTGTCGTAAATTTTCGCCATTTTGGATTCCAACAATAGGTTTTTGACCAAAATAAAAACGTTATTTATGGGGTTTCAACATGTGCTTTAATCAAATATTGCTTGTTTAGGGTTAAGAACAAAATACAAAATTCAATATTTCTCCCAGAAAGCAAAAAACATGTGAAAAAAAAAGTATTATTTAAATGAATTTTTTTTTCTTCGTTTTCTCAAGTATTTTTGGAGCCCATGAAAATTTTGTGAGTGTATTCGAAAACTATACAGTACACACGGGACCGCAGCTGATTATCAGAGTAGGATGACTGGGAAAACAGCTTTTATTTAACCTATAGTATATAAATATTCATATTCCTGATTCAACTTATCTCACTTTCATTTTAATTTATTTTAGGAGATTGGTAAACACCATTTTATAAATTTTTTATTTTAAAAAGAAAAAGAATAATACATAACAAGGGAAGAAAGATGGAAAATTTATATTTCTAAATCGATAAAAACCTTTAATTTGTTATATAGTATTGTTAGAACAGTTGTAAAACCTTTAATAAGGAAGTTTTATAAAATCTATGTGTTGTTTTTCTATCCAATACTGTGTACCATAAATTTTTATAAGCTGGTGTTGGTCAGTTGTTTTTCAAGTCTTTTTTACTCATTTAAGAGATATATTAGGGTTATAAAATTATCACCAACACTAAATAATATAACTTTTGGTTATTTTATGAAGGTTTTATATTATTTGCTGTAACTTCTATATAGAAAAAAATGCTCATTGGGTAAGGTTCCAAAACACCTTAATCGACGAAAAAAAAAGTTGTCTGTTGCTTGTCTGTATACACGCCTTAATCGATTTTTGTCTGTATACACGCCTTAATCGATTTTAACGAAATTTGATACAAAAATCCTCTATCGGCTGACCATGAACTTATTAACTTTTGGATAGGGTGCTGGGGGGTTGAAGGGGGGAAGAGGGGGATAAAATATTTTTAAAAATTGTAACTTTGGAACAAAAGCAAATAGCGATATACGGTTTTTAGATTTAAGTTTCCATGAACTACAAATTTTGTTATAAAGTCCAAATTCGTGTGAGCTTTAGTTTCCGAATGATTTGAAAACACGTTAAAAAATATTAAAAAAATCATAACTTTAGAAGTAAAGCAGCTATTGATATGCGGTTTTCAGATTTTGGTTTTCGTAAATATTACCCAAAAATTTTTTTATGAGGTTCAAATCTTTCAAAGCTACAGTTGTCGAGATATTTTCATTTTCTTTCAACATAAAATAATTGATTGTATGGTGCTTTCTAGCACCAATTTTTTTTTTATTTTAAATAAAAAATTACTTTTTTGCAAGGTTTCGTCTGCGGCGGTCAAATTTAAAAAAAAATCATAATCAGGTGTTCAGTTTCTGAAAAAAATTTCTTTGTCTCTCCCTTTTGGAGAAGACTCCCCATTATGGGAACCGCCTCTTTTGAATTAGGAGAACAGAACCATTGAAGAAATATCCAAGGAAATTTATCATGTGAGACCCATCAGTTTTCACATATCTTATCACCCATTCTGATCTCCTAATCATGTATTTTTCAAACAATCGGAAATGTCGATTATTAAAATTTGGTACAGAAGAATAGTTTGTGGTTTGATGCAAATGTTTGTTTTTTATAGCAAAATTGAAGTAACCTTAGATAGCAAAATATTTAAAAAATAAATAAAAAACACTTATTTTTTACCAAAGAAAACCTAAATTATATGCTTTCTGCTTCTTCCTAAATTATTACAAGTAATAAAGGCTTGACAAATATATACAATAAAAACTTTCTGCCAGCTCCCTTAGCAACAAGTTCATTTAAAATTGCATTAAATATAAGTTATGTACGCCAGTGATAAATCGATATTCATTCAACGCGCGGGATTATTGCCGTTTTAGTTTTAAATAAATATTACCCCGGTTCATCCTGGCGCATTCAGCTAACAATCGAAAACTCGCTGTAAATCGGGTTGACTTGCTGGTCGGATAATACCATTACGTGTCCTCTCTATTTAGATTTATATGCTCTCTGCTTTTATTCAATTTTTTGAAATATTACACCTTAATCCTAACTAAGTAAAACTCGTCCTAACTAATTCTGTCATGACCTAACCGCCTTTTGCGGTTTCAATAGCGCAACAACAAAACCAAAAAACATAATTACATAAAATAGTATATCGATCCTTATGTTTTAAGGTCGTAGTTACTGTACGGGAAATGAATTTAATTATGTCGACCTGATTTTTTTGCAAAATTTTACGTCATTGAATTTGTTTTCCATGTCAACGCGGAGATGTTAGTTATGTTTATCCACAGTGGGACACCAGAGATTTTTTAGCACCGGGTCAAAAATTTGGGGTTAGGTTACTTATTTTAATTTTTCGCGTTCTGCGCCGCTAAAAAAACAAGTAAAATACTAAAATAAAGGAAAACCATTTATTGCAGAATTACCTGCTAAAAAAACGCTACCCAACTACGTATTAAAGTAGCTGGGTGTAATGATTAAGGTTGCATTTACAGGTGCGTTTATAATTGAATTGGAAACACCCCCGCTAGCTGATACAGACAACAGGTTAACTTAAAAGCATGCTGATTTAAAAATCGGTTACTGGCGCTAGACGAAATAATCGTATTCTATTTTAAACAGGAGCGTCAACGACTAGCAAGAGTCTTTCCAACCTCTAAATAGAGCTTTACTGACCTGTTTTGTTAGTAATCAAGTACCCGTGTGTTTTTGAAACTGAGGTTCTAAAATCTATCCTTTGCACTCCAAGATTTCACTAGTACAATTGCACATAACTATGCCGCAATAATTTAAATTAAAAAAAAAAACGGTTGAATCAAAATAGAAACAAAATTATGTGGGGTTATGGTCGCCGAATGTTTCTATGCGAATTCCTAGTAATCGCAGCGAGCAAGTAAAGTTCTATTGGTTCCTTGATAGACTCGGGGTAATGCCCGCGCAGCGCTAGGCCTTTTTCGGCGGGCGACCGCATACGCGGAGTGGTTTGTTTTTGAAAACACATTTTTGAAAGATAAATAAAACCTCGAATGGTTTTCTGTCAGAAAACGTAAAAATACTCTTCTGTCCCACTGCGGTCTGATTTAAAGTTTGCTGACAAAACACCTGCAGTTACCTCGTGTAAATTTTGCGGTCTATCGGCCAACACTTGAGGTATATGCTTTGTGGAACTGCGTGTGTCTCCCAAATTCAATGAAGTGTGATTGATCGGTTTTCTTTTCCGGAGTTCACAGGCTTTTAGAAAAAAGGAAACTTAGTTTTTATTTTCGCTAAAGCAAGGAAATATAAAAAGGAAAAATGTGAGTATTTCTCTGTTTTTTTTTGTAAATCGGCTTTGTTCTAATCCGCAATTATTTTGTGGCTTTTGGGATAGAGGACAGTACCAGAGCTTTTATTTTGAAGAAAAAATAATTGAGAATTTTGAAAAATCCTTCAGATATTTTTGTTAAGTATTTAAAAATGATCACCCCTGCAAAATTTCAGCTAATTCTGATGTTTAGTTTTGTGCACTCTGGAAAAAGATTAAAAAATTAAAGAACAAGGCGTTGCCAGTTGTACTTTTTTTACTTAAAATCTGGGGAGAAACTATAGCTTTAAGATAAAAATTCGAAATTATTTTAAAGTTGCCAAAAATGCTCATATTTTTAAAGCTTTTCAACATATTTGCCAAGTTTGGTGTTGGTTTGGTGGAGTGACGTCAAAATTTTCACCGTAATGTTGCGGAAAAAAACGCAACTAAACTTTCGAAATTTGACAATTTGGATAAATGTTTGTCACTTTGAAATTTTCTTTGTAAACAGAAAATATGGTTAAAAATTCCAATTTTACCCATAGAAATTAAACAAAACTTTCAAAATTACAGAACAAAACCCACGATACGGTTCAAAATTCTTGGCAGTGAGAAATGAAAGAAAACAAGGCGTTGAACGAAAGTGTGAAAATGCGAATTCAAAAAAGAATGAGAAAATATCGAAAATTGAAAAAGTTAATCAAAATGCAATAAAAACCAGTAGTATAAAACCGAAAAATGACATCAGGGCCGTAATACCTTACAGGGTAAAATTTTAGTTTATTAGTTTAATACTCCTTTCTAGGCAGGAATTAGGACCTTTCAGGTCATAACTGTATTTGCGTTATAGTAAAGCCATGGTGACCCTTAAAATAATTTAGTTAAATACCTGTTAAATTATTTTTAGATGTGCTAAAATACACTTATAGTAGGACACGTTTTATGGTAAATTTAAAAACTGTAAAGAACTTTCATTGAATTAAATTAATACCACCTATGTCTTACACACTTTACGCTTTGAACAATTACAATTTTTTCTGTTTTTTATAAAAATGGCAAAATAAAAATCATATGCACGACACAACTAAAGATGAAAGATAGATGACAATACAGAAATTTTTATTAAACAAGTGCCTTAAATTATTTCGATCTTTCTCTAAAATACTTTTAATAGCCTGCTGTTCTCTTGAACAACCTTAAATATTTTTCGTTTTAACAGAGCACAAATGTTTTTTGGCAGTACTTATTTTGAACGCTTAGGAAACAGTGAAAATTTGAAAAATGTGGGTGTTTTATTCTAAAAATCGAAAGTTTGGAAAGAAAGCTTTAAAATGTGAGCAAAATCATGGCATAAAAATGTAAAAAGCATAGTAAAAAATGCTTAAACAAAAATTTTACCCCTTAAATTATGCTAAAATATTTTAAGCCTTAAATTATCATCATGGCTTTACCATAACAAAAACAAAACTTTTGGAACAATAAAAAACAAAGTTTTTGTTGTCTCAAAACTAATCACAAACGTTGATGCCCTTTAGTAGCTAAAATCCTCGGATCTGTATGTTTTAAGCCATTTTATATTAAAACTTTTTGGAGAAAGACACGTGAATTTGTCTTGCCGCTACGTTAAAACCACGTTAATAGCAAATTTTTACGTAATTCTTTACGTGCATTTTACCTAGCGGAGATCTGAAATTTGTGTATTTACGCGAGCTGAATTGGTTTCTCATTTGTGCAATAAGTAACTAATCTAATTGAGAAAATTAGTGCGCCACTCGTATTGTACTGACATTATTTTGGTGCTGTCAAAAATTTAAAAAACATGCAGTGTAAGTTAGGTAAAGTTACACAGGGAAGGATTTATTATTTTTTACCAACGAAAAATTCGCAAGACTTGTGTAGAATAAGTAAAATAAAAATAAAAAACCATCTAATCTTACGACATCTTCAATAAAATGTCTTATTTGTATCACAAAAGCACAAAATTCTTCCCTATCGTCCTCGTCACTGCCACTTAAAACCCTGCATCTGCCGCCATTTTTATAAAAATTTAAAAATCGAGTGCACGACGAGCTCCGACGGGTAAACCACTTGCAAAAATTTGTACACCAAATTTCCCAAAGCTTTAAAATTTCACACAATTTCACAAAATTTTACATAAATTCTGAAAATTTTATATAATTTCACATAATTTTACAAAATTTCACAAAAATCGTAAAAATTTTCCTTTATTTTAATTTAATTAAAGTTATTTCAAAATCATTTATGAAAATAGGTTTGTTCTACTACTTTATTAATAACAGAACAGAACAGAAAAAAAAATGTTTTAAACAATACATTGCTTAAAAGAAATGTGTTAAAAATGCTTCTGTTTTTGCTGTTTTAACTTTACGAAAGTCAGTCATTTAAATTTAGGGGAATACATAATAAACTAGTTAGATTATGTGAAAAACTTTGTGAAGTTTTGTCATTTGTGTGAAATTTTGCGAACTTTTGTGAAATTCTGTGAAATGTTTGTGAAAATTTTAGAAACATACATATCCGTACCTCAGCAAAAGTGTTTTATTTTATGACTTTACATTTAGCACAAATTAAAAAAAAATACATTCCTCTACGATCGTGCGGAAAACACCACTTTTTCGCACGTATTTTAGTTTGGAAAGTATCACTTTACCGCACTTTTGCTGAGGTACGGATATGTATGTATATGAAATTTTCTAAAAATCTGGACTGAATATTTCCAAAAATTTCACAGAATTTCACAAAATTTCACAGAATTTCACATAGCTTGTACACCAAATTTCACAAGTGCGTGAATGTGTGCGGAAAAATGTGCACCGAGGGCAACACTGGGTTTGTCAGAACAAGAACGTAAAAACTTGTATTAGTTTTCCCAAAAGAATACAAGAATTGCACCAGTGGCGCACTAGTGATGCACTTTTTTATCAAAAAATGGTCATTTACACGCTTCTTTCTTAAAACGGTAGTAATCAGCGTTAAATTGTTCAATATTTATTTCATGCAAAAATTTTACTCCAGCTGTTAATCTTGCACTGTTTTTAGTAAATTATGCCAAAATTTGGGTCTTGTTAGCTTTTATTATTGATAAATTGTGAGATGTGAATCTTAAATCATCCAAATTTGCAACTTTTCAGCACCCGCCAAATTTTTTAATAGTGGGTGATTTTCGCAACTATGTCACTCAAGAAGTAGTAGTACCTCAGGAACCACCTCATGAAGAAGAAACTTTAGAACCTGTCAATGAGGGTAAGTACCAACTTTAAATATTGCTTAGTTCATATTTTAATAACAACATATTTGAAAAAAATTATTGCCCATTAAATATGGGCGAATCGCAATGGGGTGTGGTCTCGGATTAACGGAAAAAATACAACAAAAGGTTTGCGCCCAATTAACGTAAAAATGCAACTTTTTTATTTTATTTCATTGATTTTTGGCAGATAATGTTTGGTTTTCATAATAAATTGTAAAAATTATATTATATATTCCTTGACGCGATGAACCAACCTTAAACAAATGGAAAATATAGTTAATAATATTCCGGACTTTCTCACGCTTTATAAACAATTTTTTTTAAAATATTTCTGAGGTGTCTTCTTTTTAAAATATTATTTTTATGGGGGTAAAAGATCCAAGCGAAAATAAAATATTTTTGGTAACCTACCCAGCAAACACATCTCTTACATTATTTACGTAAATCTAAAGTCAAGAAATTTACATAAAAAAGATTTTCATAATATTTACATAACATAACTTATGTTTCTTTAATTAAATTATATTTGCGTAATAATAAGGGAACTTTGTGCATGGCATTATGCAGAACATGGAAGTTACTTTTTACCTTGTTGTGACATTAGAAGTATATAAATATTATATACACAATATGACTTTAATAAAACAAAGTTATGATTGTTTTCCACAAACCAAAACTACACTTTTTTGCACTCGACGCGCGTTTCGCTAACAACGTTAGCATCATCAGGAGACGATAAACAATAAACTAAATTAACCTACGCTCTATCTTATATACTATCTTTTAGTGGGCGGAGATAAGACTAATAATTCCAATATCTCCCCTTAACTAAAGAATAAAGTGTACTAAACGGGATGGGTCCTCTATCTTTATTTAAAGTATTTCTGGATTTAATGATTTGCATATATTCATATGCATTCAAAAGTCTTTTGTTTGGTACACTTTTTAGAAGTTTTGTGTTATCTAATGTGAATCTATGATTGTTTTCAAAAGCATGCTCGGCCACACTTGACTTTCCTGTTCTTCCGTATTTTAAGTGTGCTAAGTGTTCTTTGAATCGTGTTTGAATAGAGCGTCTCGTTTGGCCAACATATTTTTTGTCACAATCCATGCAACTAATTTCGTAAATTCCACTTTTTTCTAGAACTGTAGTTTTGTCCTTGGGATTTCCTAGTAAACTTCTTATTGTGTTTCCGGATTGATATACTAATTTAAGACCGTTGTTATTAAATACTGTTTGTAATCCTTTCGTATAATTAGGAATATAAGTAATTGATACAAATTTTGAGTCGGAGGTATCTTTTTGTCTGAAAAAGGTGGAATTCCGAAAGGTCTTTTGAAAAGAATGTCTATTTATCAGCTTATTTATTAAGACTTCGTCGTAACCATTTTGGCCAGCTATATTTCTAATCCTATTCTTTTCTGCTTCAAATCTTTCTTTGTTTAAGGGGAAATTTACTAATTAGTATATCAATCCGGAAACACAATAAGAAGTTTACTAGGAAATCCCAAGGATAAAACTACAGTTCTAGAAAAAAAGTGGAATTTACGAAATTACTTGCATGGATTGTGACAAAAAATATGTTGGCCAAACGAGACGCTCTATTCAAACACAATTCAAAGAACACTTAGCACACTTAAAATACGGAAGAACAGAAAAGTCAAGTGTGGCCGAGCATGCTTTTGAAAACAATCATAGATTCACATTAGATTAGGTTATCTAAAACGTGTACCAAACAAAAGACTTTTGAATGCATATGAAAGTATGGAAATCATTAAATCCAGAAATAGTTTAAATAAAGATAGAGGACCCATCCCGTTTAGTACACTTTATTCTTTAGTTGAGGGGAGATAGGATTATAAAGCCTGATCAATCACAAATTATTAGTCTTATCTCCGCCCACTAAAAGATAGTATAGAAGATAGAGCGTAGGTTAATTTAGTTTATTGACTGACTGATGATGCTAACGTTGTTAGCGAAACGCGCGTCGAGTGCAAAAAAGTGTAGTTTTGGTTTGTGGAAAACAATCATAACTTTGTTTTGATGCAACCAAAGGTTCCAAATTTCCAACATAGATGACTTTAATTTTACATAAATATTACATTTTAATACGTAATATTTATACAGACCGCTTCAAGCTACTACGAACATAGGGGGAATCAAGTCCAATTTACTCTCCGTGCCGTACGACCGAGGTGGATTCGAAGCACGCTGCAGTGTTATCTTTTGGAAATTCATTTTGTTTTTATTATTTTGTTTTATTTCTGCCTTGCTCGAGAAACAGATGGGTAAGTTCTTAATTGAAATAATACATTTTTAAAACTAAAAATGGATGTCTACGAAGTTGCCGAAAAAGTGCAGATGGTCAAATGGTCAAATCGTCATAACCCAACACACGTTCGATATTGGTCGAGGGAAAATTTGCATTTGTATTTTGACGTAAGCACACAGTATCCCCAAAAACTAAATGTTTGGGGGGGGGGGTATTGTAGGGAAACACGTAATTGGGCCATTTTTTA
Organism: Oxystoma pomonae; assembly: GCA_963921995.1. NCBI lineage: Eukaryota > Metazoa > Arthropoda > Insecta > Coleoptera > Brentidae > Oxystoma > Oxystoma pomonae. Next base: position 35,292,634 of record OY998164.1, read on the forward strand.
TTAACGGCAATTGCAATTTGAATGGTCCTAGATACTTGGATCTACTGCAGCAGCACATTATTCCAACTGCTAGGCAGTTGTTAGGTGTAAGATTTGGTGAAACATGGTTTCAACAAGATGGTTGTTCCGCTCACAATGTTGGCCTTGTTAGGGAATATCTTGATAATGTATTTCCTAATCGGGTTATAAGTACACGGGGAACTATTTAATGGCCAGCTCGATCTCCCGATCTTGCTCCTAATGACTTCTATCTGTTTTTGAAGAAGCTTTTGAAATTATCACCCCTAACATGCTTGGAAACGTTAGAAGGGGTTTTTATAGTAGGCTCGGATATTGTCTAGCCGAGCAAGGAGGACTTTTCGAACATTTGCTTTAATTTTTTTTTTGACTGGGAGAATCTTTTTGGTTTTTAGAATGTATTATTTTATTTTGAGAACTTGCTTTTATTTTGTTTCTCCTTATTATTTTCATTGTAACACGTCGTCACTGATAAATCTGAGCAGTTGACAATAAAACGCTCTTATTTATCAGTGACAAAAAATAAGAAAATTACGTTATAAAAATTTGCGTATTTATTGACCAAATTCCGGTTTCATTGACTACGCTCCACACAGCACCGTGGTTAGAGGCGTACTAAATACAAGGCGAAAGGCGGCGAACGGCAGCGAATGGCGATCGGAAGCCTGAGTGTTGGTTGCTTCACTGATAGGCGTGCGGTGTCTCTGCATGTACGTACACTGGCAAATTAGACTTCTTCCGTCCTATGTTCGCAGTAGCTTGAAGCGGTCTGTATAACATTTATGTTATAAATTTATGTAGCGGTTACATAAAGAGTAAGTTATTTACGGGACGTCAAGTTTACCTTGATGTTACTTGTAAGATATATAAATATTATATAAAAAAATTACTTCAATTTTACCTTTCTATTTACTTTCTAGTTACTAGTTAATCAATATCTGCTGTTTCCCAATTTTTTATGGCCATTTATTATGGTAAAATGGTCATGTTTTATTGAACCGATTTTATCTTATTATAAAATATACATGCCTACATTATACAAAAATTTTCTCTCTCAGATTCAATAGGTGTTTGTTTTTGCTATGGCAATAAGAACCTAATTTGTCTTAAAGGAAACCTCATTGACACTTCTGACAACGGCTCGCCCGATCACAGCCAGGAAGACGTAAACGCAGCAGTTTTGGCACATCAAGAAATTTTAAAAGAGAGAGAGTACTTGAGGATGCAATGTGATAGGTTAAAGTACGTGTCTTAACTAGTTGTTTTTACTAACTGAGTGTTTTTTCCAACGTTTGAGGATTTTTTTTTTATTAGTTCAGTTTATTAGTTTAAACGTGAAAAAATAAGGTTGGCAACACTGTTGGCCATCGAATATATTGCTAATTCGGTCAAAGAGCACTAACCCCTAAATGCACCGTAGGCACCTAATCGCAATTGGCTATCTAATCCATGGATTAGCTAAACTAATCCGAATATTTTTACGGTGCATCTGAGGGTTAAGCAATACAAGGGTTGACTGCTTGGAGCCACGGAAGTAAAAATAAAGGTGGAATGATAATATGGGGAATTGTTTTTAGCAACACTGTACGGGAAATCAATTTAACAATGTCGACCAGATTTTTTTGGGAACTAAAATCTATCCTTTGCACTCCAAGATTTCACTGCACACAACTATGCCGCAATAATTTAAATTAGAAAAAAAATGGTTGAATCAAAATAAAAACAAAATTATGTGGGGGTTATGGTCGCCGAATGTTTCTATGCGAATTCCTAGTAATCCCAGGGAGCCAGTAAAGTTCTCTTGGTTCTTTGCGCTAGGCCTTTTTCGGCGGGCGACCGCACATGCGGAGTAGTTTCATATTTGTTTTAGAACAATGTTTTTGAAAACACATTTTTGAAAGATAAACATAACCTCGGATGGTTTTGTGTCAGAAACCGTAAAAATACTCTTCTGTCCCACTGCGGCCCGATTTAAAGTTTGTTGACAAAACACCTGAAGTTACCATGGAATCGTATAAATTCTGCGATCTATCGGCCAACACTTGAACTGCGTGTGTCTCCCAAATTCAATGAAGTGTAAACGTTTATGATTGATTGATCGGTTTTCTTTTCCGGAGTGCACAGGGTTTTAGAACAGAGGAAACTTAGTTTTTATTTTCTTAAAGCAAGGAAATATAAAAAGGAAAAATGTAATCCAGAGGAAATTGTGAGTATTTCTCTATTTTTGTTGTAAATCGGGTTTGTTCTAAACCGCAATTATTTTGAGGCTTTTGGGATAGATGACAGCACCAAAGCTTTTATTTTGAAGAAAAAATAATTGAGAATTTTGAAAAATCCTTCAGATATTTTTGTTAAGCATTTAAAAATGATCACTCCTGCAAAATTTCAGCTAATTCTGATGTTTAGTTTTCCCTGTGTACTCTGGCAAAAGATAAAAAAAAAAAAAGAACAAGGCGTTGCCAGTTGTACTTTTTTTACTTACAATCTAGGGAGAAACTATAGCCTTAACATTTATGAGCCTAAATCAGTTGGTATTGACAAAAAGCGTTATCGCACAGCACTTATAAAAGGCAAAAAAGTATTCATTCCGTTTATTTAAAAGCACTGAACAAATCAAAATACTATTTTTTAGCAAAAACACGCAAAAAAACTAAAACACTTTATTTTGACTAAAAAAACAAAGGAGTATTATCCTAGAAACTTTTGGTTTGGTTCAAACAACTGTGTGGCTAATAAAAAAAGCAGGCAAATATATATCATGTTTACAGGGGGACGACTTGAAACCCATCTAAAAATAATATAACGTTACTTTTTCTAATAACAAAAATAAAAAAAAACCCAAAATTTTAATATATTACGAAAAATCATGGTAAAAAATAACATTTACTGATTGTGGAAAAAACACATCAAAAAATAAATAATGTCAAGTCGTTTCGATTGATGTGACTACGTTCTTTTAGGCTCATAACTGTCACCTACATAAGGAGGTCATTCTTGTGAGATTTCTCAGGGGGTATTATCATTCCACCTTTATTTTTACTTTCGTGCTTAGAGCATTGAACCAATGCTCCAAAGGTTGACTGGCTTTAGAGACTACGTTTATACGCACCTAAAATCGATTTTATATAAGGGCGGTCTTCATTAAATGTCATTAAATATGTCACTTTAAAGAAATAATAAATAAAACAACTAAGTGAACAATAGATTTTTTCGGTAAAACCAAGTTTGAGTATTTAGATTAAAAGCAATGCTCTTGAGCGTTTTTAAAATTGTTTCGTAAAAATCTAAAATCGTTTTTAAAGTGATAAACCAGTTTCTTAAATCGGTTTAAAATAAAATCGATTTAGTGCTTAAAATGGTTTTAGCCGTGTTTATACGATAAAATTTTCAAACCGTCTTTATATAAAAGCGCTTTAAGAGGCCCGTGTAACCAAAGTAATTGTGTTGTCCCAAATTCCTGCCAAATTTTTGAACAAGAAGTCTGATTGACGTTAAAGCTTGACAGTAACATATTATTGTTGTTATTTGCGTGTCAAATCTATGATGAAATACCCAAACACCCATCTCAAAATTACTCTTTTAGGCGGGAAATCCACTCGTTAATGGCCAAAAATAATCGCGACATTAGCACTCTACAAAATAAAATTGCCCATTTAGAAACCGACTTGGCTACTAAGACTAGCGAACTGATGCACGAAAAGAACATGAAGGAAGATCTGATGAGTCAATCTTTCGCTGTTGCGCAGAGTCAGGATTCAGAGCGTAAGTAAGGGTCTGTTTATGCCACAGACATTCTCAGCCATTTTTTTATTGTGTCAATTAAGAAAGATTTTCTTTTAAATTGCACCAAAAACTGATTTTGCTAAATGGACAAATATTAACTAATACCCAAGCAGCAAAAATCTGACTCCCAACCAAATACGTCTTCATATGACGTCAATTTCGGGTAAAATGACGGTTGTGATCAAGGACGTTTGTGCCCAACGTTGTTTTTGAGGTAAAAGCGACGTTCTTAGTTATCCGTTACAAAACCAAACGATATGCCGACGTCGGCCAAAGCGACGTACGATTTTACTGCAAAGCCGACGTTTTCAGTACGTAGGAAATTTAAACGTGCCGGATAGCTCTGCTAGGTCTGCTTGTCGTTGAAATTTAAAACCTGCAGCTCGTTGGAACTGGCCTACGTCAACCGACGTAACACGTCCATTTTCGGGCGTTGGATCTAACTTAAACAACTATTTTTATTTCTCTGGTTCTAACTTAATTTTTTTGAAAATTTTAACCCAACAAGTTTTAATTTTTTTGGATGCAGGATCTGCTTATTGCTAGTTGCAAGTTCTCTTGAAAATGTCAAAACGACCATTCAAACATCCGATTGGATATCTTTCTTTGCTGTAGGGAATGAGCATATCCCATTTTCCTCCCACATGTGGTAAATGGGCCCCATCTCTTAAATTTTTTATATTAATAATTTTGAAGTAATCACTCATGTCGAGATAACGAGGCACGACCACAAACAAGAATAAATAAAACCGCCAAAACTGTGAGGTTAGGGCGACACAGGGTGTGATTGACCTACTAAAAATGACTTCAGATTCTAATACGTAGATTTGGTTAACATTACGTACTCCGTGCAAGACGAGCGATTCTAATACATACGCAGGCCGATGGCAACATCATTAAATTGGTACATCATGCATGGCGGACGTACGGTTTTAATATGTCGTAATACGTTTGCGAACCGACGGGTTTCGCAACTTAAGTTATGCTTGACGACTTAACTTGGAGACCCGTTCCGACTTGGTATAATCTTAGTTCAGATTAAGTAGGACACAAAAGTTCGCCATTTTGAACAGGTTGGCGTCTGTTGGCCATTATAATTAATTTTTTGCTTTTCAGATTTAGTCTAAAATTAGTGAGTGTCATGTAGTATAATTAAGAAAATAAGGTTTTGGGGGAATATTAGATCATTTTTTACAACAAAACTAAAAACATTATTTAAAAAATATATTTGTAACCAATTTTTTTAAAAATATTTTTATTTTCTTAGATCTTTCAAATTTTCAGGGCGCCCGATTTTTTTCGAAGTATCTTAATCACATTTATCAATAAACTGCCTTTCGTTTACAAATTATGTGTAAGGTGCTTTAAAAGTAAATAAGAAAATTATATATTATTCATGTATACCTATAGACATCAGGATCCGCCTTTTAAAAAAAATGCATCCATTTTTATTCTTTCACAAAAACTTTATATATTTTAGGTAGTCGAAACAAAACCAAACGTAATTAACATTCTTGTTTAGTAAGTAATTTTAGGTGAGGGAAATTAAACGTAAAATAACGTTGGCAATTGGTAAATCTAGTCAGGATCAATGACCTCGAGGCGACCCGAATCTGTATTACCCATTTAGGTGCGAATGTGGTCGTCAGGCAGTCGAAACGACATCGCTAGCCGACGTCGCGTTTCTCAAGAGCAACGTATGCGCAACGTAAGATAACGTCCAAATGCTACTTGGGTATACTAACTGGACTATTAACTTAAGCACACTATCAGGAAGAATTTTAATTTAATTTTTGAAATATATTTGAATTTGACTAAGAAAGTAATAGATGTATAGTATTCTATTTTTTTTTGGCTTTCTAGAAAAAATGTTCCATGAAAAGTTCGACAAGTTGAAAGCAATATATGTAAAACTGAGGGACGAACATGTAGCCGAAATCAGAAAGGTAAATCAAAATCTACGCATTAATTTTAAAAGGTTCCATTGAATTTGAATATATACATTATGAAAATTATCTGGGAGAAGTGGCCATGCATAGAAATATAGCACCTTAATCCTCCGACCAGGAGAATTTTCATTTTTCGTATTTACAGATTTAGGTAGATGGATGGAATAGTACCAAAAAATCAGCAACCAAAGCAACTATCAAGATTATTTTAAATAGCAGGACTACCTTGGAAAGAGCAGTCAAAAGTGCTTTTGAAAGAGATATATGTTAAATAAAACTCGATCCAAAAACTAATAAGGACTCTTTCATGACCACAAAACCGTATTTATTAAAATCCCAACTGAAGCTATTTTTAAAATTTTGCAAACCGTTTGGTAAAAAAAATATTTCCAGCCGATTTTTATAAAATTTTAATATGTTATGTATTAAAGTTTAAAAAACGGTATTTTAAAAACCTACTTTAGCTTTCCTGGTTTTGAGTACGTTATTAACCAAGAAAAGCTTTATATTTTTCATTTTATCACGGGGTAGCTCAAAAAGTGTTGATTTTTAATTTAGATTTAATTTTATTGTTATTGTTTTTTTCACATTTCCTGTATAAATAAAATGTCGCCTGCTAACATAAAAAAATTTTTTGAAATACATACACTACAGAAAACAAAGTTTCCTAAATGGTACCACAATAAGCTTAAAATATAAGTATAACTAAAACTAGGTAGATAACTTGTCAACAACGACAGTTCAGTTGACATCATGAAACAATTGATTTGAGTTTGAATTGTGTTACAAAAAATAGGTCAATTTCTGAAAAATAATTGTTAAAATTCCTAACAAGCCTATCAACTAGAGAATTTTGACCGTAATTTGTCCTATAACTCATCAGAAAATAATTGTCGATTACGAGTTTTCCTAGATGGAATATGAAATTGAATGGCAGCTAATAGATCTTCACAATCAATGAGATTATTAACTAATTTATGAGTAAAAAATAAAAGAAGAAGTCTTCTCGTAACCTCTTAAAGTTTTCATGCCACATAAGAGAAGTCTGGTATAATATGTAATATCTTTGTACGGAAAGTGATGTTTGTATAAAAAGTATTTTACGAACTAATTTTGTACACGTTCTAGACGTTGAATATGACAGTTGTGATATGAAAACCAAATAACAGCTGCATACTCCAAATAGCTACGAGTTAAACAATTATACAGAGATTCTATGGCTTTAGTATCATTCATAAATCTTGCGTTTCTCTTTATAAAATCTAATAATCTCAAACCCTTAAGAGTAATATGAGTATCAAAAGACAAATTTGTTTCGAATGTTACACCAAGATCATTAATCTTGTCTACAACCTCAAGAAGCTCATTATTAATGAAGTAAAGCGGTCTAATCGGATTCAAACTTCGTAGCAGATTTTTATTACACCACGTTGTTAAATTGTCAAGATCCTGTTGCAAATTCGGGTGGTCGTCAATCACACAGTAACATTTCAAATCATCAGCGTACACGTCGAATTCTGATGACCAAAAACACTCTCCAATATCATTCAAAAATAGCGAAAACAGAATCGGATTAATGTGTGACCCTTGGGGCACACCAGATGACCCCTTAACTTGTTTCACCGCAAACCATAACCTTTTGTGTCCTGCCAAAGAGGTAGGACTCGATCACAGATAGGTAATTTCCACAGATTCCGATTGTATTCAGTTTACACAACAATAGCCTGTGGCAGACACTGTCGAACGTCTTAGACAGGTCCGTATACGCGACGTCAACTTGATGACCACTTTCCACAGAGTCCACAATATACTCGCTGAAAACACAGATTTGTCACTGTAGAACGAGCTTTAAAAAAGCCGTGCTGCTGTTTGATTTCATCAGTGAGAATAGCTTCAAATAGTTTAGGTATAGCTGAAAGAATCGATATGCCACGATAGTTTGTTATATCAGACTTATCGCCAGACTTATGGACTGGGATCAAAAAGATTCTTTCCATAAGGATGGAAAACTGCCCTTGTCAAAGCATATCTTGAAGAGGCCTGTAAGATGCACAGTAAGTGATTGACATCTCTTCAGTAAGATACTCTAATAACGAATGCGAAACTTGTCTAATAACACACTCAACAATTATTACAATCCCATAAAAAGTTGTCTATTTTTGCCACGCCAATAACATTAATTTTTTATAAAACTTGGCTACCTATATTGATTCAGTTGGGATTATTCAAAAAGTACAATTAGTTTTTTGTTTCAGTTTTATTTGACCTATTCCTCATTCAGGAGTACTGCGTAGTGGTGCCATATATGTATGAGCGTAAATGTACGCTGTACCCAGGTCAAAGGTAGTGGCGTAGTCAGAGGAGGGATATTTGGTTAAACCCCCCCTCTGACTGGCTATCACGTCGGGGACGCCTGGGGGAGCTATAGCCCCTCACTTTTTTAGACCCTTTACTTCGGTACTTAACTTTTAAAAATTTTTCGTGCGACGTCATTAATTATAATTTTAGTTTAATATTAAGCAGCTTTTATCAACAGCATTTAAAAAGTCTAATAAGTGACATTTTTAGTATAATTAGCTTAATTTTCTCCAAAATTTTTCTGCAGTTGAGCTAGGTCCGCCAGAGCACCCGCCGTTGCTTTTGAAAATAGTATTTTTGTTTTGTACACACTAATCCAACACCTATTAAACCTAAGGACACTAATCCTAGAGCAAGCTTAGTTAAAGCGCCCCGTTCTCCCCTCACTTTAGTCCAAGAGCTCAGCCCCCCCCCCACTTTTAGAGGACAGGTGACGCCGCTAACCCCATTAGTAAAAATTAATAGGTACAGTTAATTTCAGATAAAACGCGTACAAGGAAAAACAAAATACAACGTTTTTTCTTCGTATAGATGCGCCATTTCACACTATTCATTTTGCACCCGTCAGATATCATGACATTTTATTTTTTATTTAAGCCAATCATTGTCAATCATTTTTTACTTTAGTCAAAATTACTTTTTTAAAATGGTTCCGCAACTTTCGGTCTTTACGAAATCGCAGATAATAACTCGACTGCAAGATAGATGGTCAGTAAGAAGGGTCGCCAAAAATTTTGATATTAATAAAGCCACTGTGGTTAGAATTTCGAAACGATGGCAAGTCTTTGGGGCGAAAACGGGGTACCGGTTTGCAAAATAAGGTAAGCACAGAGGAACAGGCTGGACAATTACTGAATAATTTGCGAGAGAACCCATTTTCCACAGCTGTCGAAGCCATCAACATAACTGGTTTTCCGGGTTCCCGATCTACAGCATGCAGATGAGTGAAAAATTCTGAACTTAAATGTCGCATTGCAGCAAAGAAGCCCCTCTTGACAGAGCAACAAAAACAAGCACGACTGATCTTTGCTCTCAATCACGCTGCAGAGGATGAGGAATATTGGGACAGGGTGATTTTTACTAATGAAAAAATTTTTCAATCTTCTTCGGATAGCCGAAATATAAAAGTATCGGTCGGTTAATTGAGCGATATACCCACCAGGTTAATAGAGCAGGATACTTCTCAGTGAACATGTGGGGTTGGATGTCTGCTAGAGATTTAGATGTGCAGCGAGATATTTGATTAGTTGATTTTTTATATCCAAACAAATAATTTTTCAGCAGGACAGTTGTCCTGTTCACACAGCTAATGCTATGAGTCGCTGATTTCAAAACCAAAATATAAAAGTGTTTCTTTGGCCATCGAACAGTCCCGACCTTAATCTTAAATATTTGGGGAAGATTAGTCAAAATAATATATGAACATAATTGGAGGCCCCAAATTGCCGAAGAACTTTTAAACGCTATACGTACTGCATGGGATTTAGTTTCTAACGATGAAGAATATTGTCGAAATTTGGCTTATTCCATGCCACGTCGATTGGAAATGGTTAATGAAAAAAATGGAGCCGCCATTAAATTCTTTTGTTTTCATCTTCATATTACATGAAATTAAAATAATTTGTTTGTTTATGAAAACGCATGCATAAACAACTCTGTGTAGTTCGCTTTTTACTCTTACTAAGTCCATGAACTTACCTTACTCGTGTATACAAAGAGTTGTTCTTTAGCCTTGTTTAAAAATACTATTTTCTATTGCTAAAAAGTGTAAATTAGATTTTTTGATATAATTAGGTTAATTAAATTTTTAAAAAAATAATAGGTAAACTATAACAATAATAGAAATATCTTACCTACACTACAATTAGCAGCTAGTGCCCCAGGTGCATACTAAAAAGGGTGGGTATAGCTAAATAAACTAAAAAAAAATCGTAGTTTGGTTTTTCATGTACGCATTTTATGTGAAACCAACTGTACATACGTATTTTTTCCTCCTTCCCAGAGCCAGGGTACGCCACTGTCAAGAGTGATCAGCATCTACTTACCGTTTCTTAAAATAGGTAACCCATAAAAAAATTTTGAAAGGTGATAATAGGAAGTTTTTGGTCTTCATACAAAAATAACAACCTTTGTGGTTATCGTTATTTTCCTGCTTACTCATAAAGCAATGTATTGTGCATCTTTTTTAATCAAAAAGTAACAATTGTAAACATTCTTTTTAAAAAAATCCAAAAATAAAGGCACTTTGACAGAAGCTCACAGCTTTTAAAGTAAATAAGCACGTCTTTTGGTTAATAACAACGATTTTCGTAGTAATCTTTATTTTGTTTGTATTTACTTTTGTTAATCCAAGTCAAAATATTTGAGTTTTTGGCAAATTTTTGGCAAGGAAGCTTAACATGATTACTCTTTAAATGGGGTATTATGGGTAAGCGTAGAAGTAGTTGGGAAAATAAACCGAAATACCGTTATTCTTGATGGCTTGTCAAATAACGATAACCACAGAGGTTGTTATTTTTGTATGCTGACCAAAAACTCCCTAATATATATATATCTATAATTCTTTATTGTCAAATAGGAAATCCTAATACATGTAAGACCATGAAAAACAAAAAATTAATTTAAAAAACCAATTAAAAGAACTGAGTATAGGTAACTAGCTGGTAAACTAATACTAAGTTTATAACCAACACGTGAAAATACAAAAACATCTTACTCATTTTACATTTGCTTGCATATGAAAAGGATCAATAATAAAAAAAAAATTATACATATATATAAAACACAATTAAATATTAGTTACAAACATAGCTTAAGGAAACAGTATACAAACATAATTATATTTAAAAGGTACATAATTAATTAATTTTTACACCAAACATAATATGAGTAATGTTTAGCTATTCATTTGTCAAAAATTTCGATAGCGTATTTTTAAAAATATTAAGAGATCCACTATTTTTTATTTCAGGCAGACTGTTGTATTGTTTAAATCCCTTAATAAAAAGAAAGTTTATGCCTCTCGAATTAGATACTCTAGGTATAAATAAATTATTTCTGTTTCTAGTAGCATATCCATGATTGTTATTATAAATTATTAGCTCCTCAAAATATTTTGGAGCCAAATTATGTAATATTTTATAAATAAAAATCATGGAATTGTAGAACAGTTTTTTTTTATACTGGTATCCACTTACATTACACTTTAAAATTTGCAATTTGCTGATTTGGTTCTGATTTAAAAAAATATCAAACAATGACCAAAAAAAGATCGGTTAGAATTTTGAATAGCTTGCTAAGCTGCTCGCTCAAGTTTGAAGCGAAGCAGCTTAATTTGTTTGTTTAATGTAATTTTTTTAAAAAATAAACGAATAGAATGTTCGTGATTTAGGGCGCAACGAACGCTATATGTAAAGGTTACAGTGGTAAACGTCAAATCTACTCTAATCTAACTTCCCGCTCATGACATTGTTAATTTTTTCCTCTAACCAGAAAGCAGAGGTCGAGAAGAAATTGTCAACAGCCCTGGTTTCGTTGGAAAAGCTGCAAGAACTAGAGGCGCAGAAAGAACAACTTATACATTCTGAGAAGCAAAAATGTCAAGAACTATCGCTTCTGCAAAAAGACAAGGAGTTATTTAATATGGAGACTGAAGTAAGAATATATTTTTTTTTAAAGCAAAACCAATTAAACAACTAAATAGTGACGAAATTGCTTACAAAATTTTCTTAATAATAATATATGAAATTTTCAGTGTTTTTTTACTCTGGACTTTTTTGTTAACCCTCAAAACCCCGTTCACACCAACTCGTGCTCACCCTGCTTGAAAAAACGCAAATTTTTTGTTTGTTCTCATAACTAAAATATATCACTTACTTGTCGATTAAATGTAAAAAGTTAGTGGGAATTTAACAAACCGCACCGCGGCAATACCATATCAAAACCATGGTAAAATCTCCTTCGGCATCACTGATCTTTAAAATTCTAAAACAAAAACTCCTAAAAAAGGCCTCTGCACAAAGGCGTGTCAAACCTATTTACCAATTTTTTTACAATATCTGTTTCGGCTTAACTAAGAGTTAAATGATTCTAAGAGTGCTTTTCATATATAGACAATAATATTATGTTCTGTTTTAGATTCTTAAAAAAAGCGTATCAGATGCCTGTAAAGAAAGGGATACTATAGCTACCGAATTACAAAATATTGTCCAGGAGAAAGAAGAACTAAAAAAAAGATCTGAAGAGTTGTCATATAAACTTTTGGATTTTGAAAGGAAATTGGAAAATGGTAAGAAAAAACCTTACTGCCTGTATGTTTTTTTGATATCTTATTCTGTAGTAGTAGTAGTAGTAGTAGTAGTAGTAGTGACTACGATTTTTTTAGAACTGTTTACAATTTAAATAAAAACGACTTAATTGAGTGCAAATATATTCTCGCGAACGAGGGAGAAAAATGGCACTTTACCTCCCTAGTGAGTTTTGTTTAATTTACCTCCCTAGGGAGTTTGGTTTACTTTAACTTCTTAGGAAGTTTTGTTTACTTTACCTCCCACGGAGTTTTGTTTACTTTAACCTCCCTCGGGAACTTTTTTTAGTTTATATAACCTCCCTAGGGAGTTTTGTTTACTTTAACCTCGCTAGGGAGTTTTCTTTACCTCCCTAGGGGGTTTTGTTTATTTTACCACCCTTTGCCGCGCAGATCTAATGATTTGTGTATATATACTGCTCATCAATTTATCAGTTTTTTTTTAATATTTACCAGTTTTTTATTTAAAAAAACACAAAATTTATTTACAACACTGGAAAAATACATTCCTCGAAATTAAAGTGCTTTCTCTCCTTTGGTTTTGAATGCGCTCCTTCGTCGTATTTATTTTCAAATTTAGTACAAATTTAATAAGACAAAAAGGCTATTTGGATGATTTTGATTTTTACTGTTAAAACTATTATAAACATAGAATCAACAAAATATATATTATTATCATTTTTTGTCAATTGTTCTATCGTTTTTTTAGTACAAAAAGAGAACGATCATAGATTAGAGTCTATCGTGAAAAGGTCAATAGAAAACAGCGAGGAAGTATTGAGGCACTCGATCCATGAAGTAGATAATCCAGCTTTGACGGCTTTAACATGCAGTCCTGATTATTTAAGGAGTCTCACGAAAGGTACAGTGTTACAATACAATACAATAAATCTTTATTTTCCTTTGACTATTAAATTACAATAGTATGGAACACGTCAAAATAACATAGTACAAGTAATTTTCCTAAATAAACCTTTATGCCAATAACTATAGGCAAATGTTCCCCAAGTTTGCTTTTATGAAAAGGAATTCTTAATTGATTTTTTTGTCTAGTATAAAATCTATGCACGTCCTTATTACATTCAAGAGTTTGTTTTCTAGAAAAGACAAACTTGCACAATTCGAACAAATACAAGTTACACAAAGAGATAATTTTAAATTGAACAAAACTATTACGACAAGTGTGTCTTTGAGGCAATCCAAGTATACACCTTAAAAGCTTTTTTTGTTTAATAAAGACTTCTTCCCAATCCAAAGATGCTCCCCAAAATATGATACCATAACGTAAACGAGATTTAACCTGACCATGGTATATTGTTTTTAGTTTATCAATGTTCAAGACAGTTTTTAGATTTTTAAAAAGGAAGTATGATGTTCCCAGAAAAAAACTCATCCTCGCACAATGGTTCCTTCAATTAAGGTTATCATCCAGATGTATTCCCAAAAATTTGACAGCATTTTCATTTGTTAATTTTTTGTTGTGCAATTGCATATTGAGTCTACTTTGTGGAAAGTGAAATCTTAAGTAGTTGTTTTTTTCTCGATTTATGTACAATGAATTTGGTTGAAACCAACGAGTAATATTAAACAGTGTTTTATTGCATTTGGATTCTAGCATTTGTTCAGACTTATCATTTACGGTAACCGTAGAATCATCGCAATAACACACCAAATTACTGTCTCCAGTTGCAGAATTGAGATTCTCTATATACAAAATAAACAGTATGTGCCCCAAAACTGACCCCTGGGCACTCCACAAGTAACATTAATTGACTGACACATACTGTTTTCGTGAACTCAAGAATGAAGCAACGAAATTGTTTTCCTTATTTTCAATTTCAAAACACTTCAATCTGTTAAGTAAAAGGTCATGATCGACGCAATCAAATGCCTTGCTAAAATCACAAAAAATACCAGTAGGTAATTCTCCTGCTTCTGTTGCCATTGATATATTATCAGCAAATTATTAGGTTGGTTTTTGTCCGGTTTTTACTAGTCTTTACCCTTGTTTTTATTCTGCGCGAGTTTTTATTCTGCGCGAGTGGAGTAGGAATTTTTATGGGGCGCAAAAATTAGGTGATCAAACACCCGTAGAATTTATGTACTCTATTTTCGTGTTAGTTACTGAACCACTAGTTTGTTGTATTATTTTGTTTTCTTAGTGATAAACAATTAAGATGAGAAATTTTTTTAGGTTGTCGGGAATCGCTAGAAGAAAGTACATCGACAGTGTTTGGTGACCACGCGTCTGTCATCACGATATCAAACCAAATTGCTCACAGACATGCAGTCTATATTATACAAGGAAGGGCCACGTGCAATACCAGCCCCGATATCAATTTTGGCGAGAGTAAGTTTAAACAAAAAACAATCTTTTTGAAATAACGTTCATAGTTTTGTTCAGTTCAAGAAACAATAATCATTTTGCAAGTGGGTCCCGACGAAAAATCTCTTATAAAAATCTCAGGTATAATAATAATACGTCAAAAACTTTTGTCTTTTATTATTAGATTTATTATAAATTTAAAAAATTCCACGACACTGGAAGTTTTTTCACAGCGTTGCCATTTCGTAATCCCTGACGTCTTTTTTTCTTTTTCTCGCAAATTGTGACTAAGTAATGTTGGCATTATTCCAATTATTTATTTATTTATTTCAAAGGTATCAACAGCCTGACGCCAATCACAGATATACTCTTAAATTTACCATATTGGACTACAATAATTATTTTCAGTTAGATTCACATACAATTTTAAGTCAATAAGTTTTTTAAAATCTTTAATACTAATTATATCTATATTAATATCAGAGGCGTAATGATTGAACAAATTGCAAATTTGATAAAAAGGAGAGGTTTTGTACAGATCGGTTCTCGGATACGCTACATAAAAAATATTTGAGTTGCTTGTGTTTACGTGATTTATTGCAAAAGGCAATTGACTTAAAATTTAAGGACTATCTTATGTTTTCTTTAAGAATCTTAAACATACCACACAACAATTATATTGTTTTAAATGCTTCGTAAGGACAATAAGGACGGAGAACTGAGGAATAGCTGTGGGTGGGTTATTCCACTTAACTCAGAAATTAAAGTGTCTTAGTTCTACGGCATTTTATTGACAAAATGAAAATTAATGACGAACATTTTAAAAAAATTCAAATATTCTAAAATTTAGACTCAATAGAATGGATGTACGGAATATAGCTTTTATACTTCACCCTTATTTTTATGTAAAAAGCAAACGCACCCACCCTATGGATAAACTGGTTGGGCATTTCAAAACAAGTCACCATGTAAAACCTTATTGTTTTTCGATTCCATATTAATTTTTAGTCACCGCAAAACAGTCCTTAAGGCGGAAGGGTATCCCATCCAATCGTTTTTTCCTTCTGTAGTAATGCTGAAATTTTGCAAATCTGCTAAACTTTTTGAGCCGAATTGCGCAAATTTTCTTTGTTATTTTTTTTCCAAATTACTTAATTTTTTAAAAAGGAGAGAGTCATCGCCATTTTATAACCAATTTTATAAATCTACAAAATGTCAGCATTCTGACTATTGCCGTTTGGCCTACAACAGAAAAATATGACCTTACAAATTTTGTACAATATTGCAACTTTATACCTAAGGTCTCTGATAAAGTAGGCTAATTTTATGTCCTTTTTTGTTTACTCGGTACCCTGATAATTTCTATTTGTCAGTGATCTTTCAATAACGTGACGTCCGACCAGTTATATATTCAATGTAGGGCGTGACTGAATCACGTCTGGACTGTGTCCATACCCTACAAGGGACTTTCTATCTATACACCCCCTATCCGCTCACCAGACCGGTCTGACGAGCGCTCCCTAGGAAGGCAGTATTTCTTTCTCTAGAAGGATTCAATTTAGCCTAAACCCCTTTGTCGACTCTAGGGATCTTTCACGTGCTCCACTATCAATATATGGATAACACGGGACCGTCCTCTTAACGTCCTCTCCGAGGGAAGGTATGGAATCCTGCCTGCCTTCGAGCTAACACGGCCTATTCCGCTTCATATGGCGTTTTCCTTAATCTCATAAAATTATGTAATTTTATAAGAAAAAATCCAAGTAGACTACTGACTGCCCCGGGTATTGAACCCGGGTTTTCTGGTTGATAGACCAGGTATGTACCCACTATACCAACCAATGTAATAGTAAATTTTCCAAAAGTATCACCAAACAGGTCAACATCACATTTGTTTAACACATCGTTTGTAGACATACACATTCTACTTAAAGACGAATTGACACCATAATTAGTTCTATGAAGTTCAACATTTAATAAAACTCTATTTCTAGAATTAAACGGTAAAACACGAAAGCCAATACGCGCCAGGAGGTCCGGTGCATCTATCATATTGTGAATGATTTTGTAGAGAGTAGAAACACCAAAAAAAAAATTCTTCTATTTTCTAGTGGTGTTAAATTTAAAATCTTCATAATATCATTATAATTTATTTCTTCATAAGGTATTTTTAATTTGAGTCCTATTTTTTTAAAGAAATTTGTGCTGAATCCTCTCCCAACTTATCCTTATGCACAGCATAGTATGGTTGCCACACACAACTGGCATACTCCAAAATTGAACGTACAAGGGCACAATAAAGATGTTTAAATGTAAAAATATTTTCAAAGTCCCTAAGAGTTCGAAAAACAAACCCCAATAGCCTCATGGCCCTATTAATAATATTATCAATGTGGTAAGAAAAAGTTAGTTCTAAGTCGAACCAAACTCCCAAATCCTTCACCAAGGATTGCCTCTCGAGCTGTTCAGAAGCATTTTTCAACATTTAAAGATAAGTTATTCTTTTGGCACCAAGCTGAAAAACGATCCAGATCCTCCTGCAATCATCGGCGAAAGCAAGGAGTTTGGAATATTGAAAAGAGTCTTTAACATCATTAATAAAACAGTTAAATAAGAACGTGGAGAGATGCCCGCCTTGTGGCACTCCAGAAGTAACTGTTGTTTCAGAAGAAATATATTTTTTAATTTTAGTTGCCTGTTTTCTACCTCTTAACTAGATCCAAACCAGCTAAGTAGGGAACCAAATATTCCAACTGCGGTCAGTTTCTTTATCAAAATGTCATGATCAACCCTGTCAAAAGCCTTCGAAAAGTACACAGTGTCCACCTGACACTTACCTTCAAAGGCTTCCAATAGGGATTGCTCATAACACAAAAGGTTGGAAACTGTTGACCTTGATTTCATAAAACCATGCTGTTCCCTGATAATTAGGTGCCTGAAATGAGGTGCTATTTTGTCAGCTACTATAACTTCAAAAACATTTGATATTAAGGATATTTTTGATATGGCACTATAGTTTTTGACATTTAAGTGATCTCCATTCTTAAAAATAGGAGTGACATAACATTTTTTCCAACAAGAAGGAAACACTCCACTATTTAGCGACAAATTAAACATTTTACACAATATCTCCGCTAAAACACCCTTACAATTTTGTAAAAATATAACAGGTATTCCATCTAGGCCTGCACCAGAGTATACCTTAAAGTACAAATTTTATTAAAAACATCCATTACAGATACATTTAAAAAATCAAGGCTTACAAATTTATCACAAGCAAATGACATATTTGGGTCGCTATACTCTAAGTATACTGAAGAGAAATGCTTTTTAAACATCTTAGAAATTTCCTGTGGATCATTACTGACTTCCTAGTCAAGTGTCATCAGATTGCGGATATTCTGTAGTACATTTTTTTGGATTTAAAAACTTCCAAAATAGTTATTTACCTAACAAGTGCGGAAAGTGATACTTTACCGCACGCGACGGCAGGCAAGGGCGGGGGTTTACGCATGTGTTAGGTACAAAATTTTACCTACAAGCCTCAAAAATTCCCCAAAAAGAAATATAAATTTCTGTATTTTAATTTTCTGAAATAAACGTAGTCACTTTACCGCACTGAGTGTGGTAAAGTACTACTTTACGCACGCAAATAAGTGCGGTAAACTGCACTTTACTGCAGTTTATTTTCAAGAGATTTGATATAGTTCTGGTATGATATGCATGACACATTTCTGCACTGCTGTCTTGGATTTGAAAAAACAGTGTAGTCTTCAAGTGACAATGAAGATTTAAAGACTTTGTGAGCTTTTTCTTTTGAAAAATTAAAGTTTTCAGCTCATTTAGAAAATTTTGGGGTTTTATGCTGGGACTGAGGTGTGAATAAGTCAATTGCATAGTACAGCATGTCATAAAACCGTCGTCTCCTGATGATGCTAACGTTGTTAGCGAAAGGCGCGTCGAGTGCAAAAAAGTGTAGTTTTGGTTTGTGGAAAACAATCATAACTTTGTGATAAAACCTAGGGACTACTAAATCTACATCAGTACACTCGACATAAAAGACCAATTAATACTAGACAAAAATATGTTTATTTGTCGAAAGTCAGCAAGCTTAAAATTATAATAAAAATAATCACATAAAATATTCTTTGGTAGGTTACAATTTAGGTTAAAATTACATTCAAAAGCTGGATGCGGTGCATCCAACTTTAACAACGGTTTATCACAGATAGAAACATTAATATCAATATGATTAGTAAACATTTAATCCAAAAAATTCCCATATCTATTAGGAATCTGTATATTTTGAAACAGCCCCAAATATGCTGCACAGTCTGATATTACCGTCATTTGATAGGTTTCCAATTGGCAGCGTTCCATGTTCCCCATTAACCCATGTTATTTTTGGCAAGTTAAAATCGCCCCAAAGAAAAATGTCATTGAAGTCAATTTCATCTACCAATTGCATTACTGATAGGCAAAAACTCTCATAAACATCCACCCCCGAAACACCAGGCATTGCCAACCAAAATTTTGTGCCTTTCACAAGTAATCAAAACAAAGACATGTTCTACATTATCAATTAATGTTGGCAGCTGACGACAAGAAAGGGCACTTTTTACAGCAATAAGCACTCCACCCTGTGAAAAACAATTGCTGGTCCTCTCTGATCTGTCACACCTATATACAATGTAACCATCCAGCCCAAGCTCACTTGTTAAAACCGAACTGTCAAGAAATGTCTCAGTCAGCAGTATCACATCATAGCACTCAGTAACAACATTGCACATTAAAGTCTGTAATTTGGTTTTAAGTCCCCTAACATTTTGATAGTAGAATGTTAAGTTTTGGCAAGCATGTTCTGTGGACTGGGAAAATTTCCAGTGGGCTGCATTGGTCTTTGCCTATTACGATAAGTAAATATGATATTGTTTGGCCAGAAATCATTTTTGTTAAGTACATCATAAAACGTCTCACACACTCCAACCTTAAAACTCTTTGAATTAGCTTTAGTTGGAAGTTCGTCAACAACAAGCAATTTATCGTCATTTATTTTGGTTTTGTCCTTAATATAGTCAAAGGCCTATTTTAATTTCAGAAATGGCTGAGGCCTGCAAACTCCTAGGCGAAATCGTCCTAAAAATTCTCGAACTCCTAAAAGAGAAACAACCGACACATACGTCCGTCCAACTGGCAATCGACAAGTTGGAAGAGGTCGCTTCGCTCGGAGACGAGATCAATACGTCACTTCTCGGAGAAAAGGCGGAGACTTTGGCCGACATGTTGGACAGCGAAATGTCAGCGATGGATAAAGCTATTGAGGAGGCGGCTGGTAGGATTCAGGTATGTCAGCATACTGTTCATTTTTCACCTAGCTTGTACTTCTTCAAGTCCCATGCTCTCTTGGAACATTAACTATCATCAGCGCAATCTGCACCTTGTTTCCTGCCTTTCGAAAGACGACCCGATTCAATTTTGCCTTCTATTAGGGTCTTTTTGGTGAGTGTTTTTGACTCTTCGTTATAGTTATCGTTATTTCTGCCACTGCGTAGTTGCTAAATGTCATTCTGTAATGGTTATTAACCATAACAGAGTCAGGTATTTAAGAAATAGTTATCGTTATTTTTATTTACTTGTTTTCGCAATATTTTTGAAAAACCGATTTATAAAATTGCTAAATTTACTGAAAAGGTGCTTATTTTCATCTTCTTTAATTCGAAGAAAATCGATAAAAAGTAGAATAAAGGATTCGCATTTCCATAAATTGTTTTAGGGATATTGTTTAGAAACATTTTTGGCATATCTGATTAGGCGGTAATCACTACACTTCTTTGATGAATGTCTTTTAGGGAGTGTAACAAAGGTTGCGATTTTTTGACCGGAGACCAAAAAAACCAAAAAAAAAAATATTCAAAAATTCATAAATATGAAAGCTATGGGTTCTTTGTTTGGTTTAATAAACCAAAGTTATGATTGTTTTCCACAAACCAAAAATACACTTTTTTGCACTCGACGCGCGTTTCGCTAACAACGTTAGCATCATCAGGAGACGATAAACATTGTTTATCATTAGCACCATCAGGAGACGATAAACATTATCGTCTCCTGATGATCCTAACGTTGTTAGCGAAACGCGCGTCGAGTGCAAAAAAGTGTAGTTTTGGTTTGTGGAAAACAATCATAACTTTGTTTTAGTGCAACCAAAGGTTCCAAATTCCCAACATAGTTGGTTTAATAAAGTTGACAGGACAGGAATTTACAGTATACAGCTAATCCAAAAGCGTTTTTAGTTTGAAAATATACACGGTGAGTAAAATGCACATTGGCTGTAAACCGAATTTAAATAAAAACTCTTTATGGGCCGTATAACCTATCTATACCTAGTTTATACGGTCCATAAAGCGATAGCAGCCCGATAACTTTAACACTATTTGTGGGAAGGACACGAAAAGATATTGGACTACTGACCGGCCACAAGCGACTCAGTAAGTATCTGACTCGCAGCGGGATCGGGAATGACTCTATCTGCCAGGCGTGCGGGAGGCGGAGGAGACATCCCGGCACTTCGACGGTAGTGCGATGCATACCTAAGGATGAGACATCAGGTACTCGGACGGCCTTGTTGCCTCGAGCGTCACAGTGTGGCCAATATTTAGTCAAAAAAATTATCTAGGTGAAATTTTAAAATAAAATTATGTATGACCGATTAATTATTATTTTATTGAAAATAGGGACTTATCGAACATTATAGGCTGACTTTAATAAAGTGGGCACTATTTTTGACAGTTCAACACAAAGGTAAATAATGACTACATATTTTTAGGCTCTTACACATCTGTTATAGGACGGCGTTGGCGCGGCTCTCTTGGTTGTTGGGGCTACCCAAAACCTACGTTTGGGCTATCCAAAACCTACGTTTGGGCTATCCAAAACCTACGTTTGGACTATAACCTAAGTTTTGGCTATCCAACCAGAGCTTTTTTAATGGCGTCGCTGTCAAAATAATGTTGTGTCAACATAATGTTTGTGCCTACATTTAATAAAGAACAGCATTAACTTGAGTGAAAGTAGGTAAAAAGTCACAATATATAATATTCCAATTAAGTAAAATTTAATAATTAAAATACTAAGATATTGGTACAATGAAAACAAACAAAGTTAAAAAACAGATTATAAATAACACAAAAAAAAACAATTTAAAATTTTAAAAAATTGATTTTAGGATTTACAGTTCAAAAATAAAACAAAACAATTCCAATTTAATTGAATTTAGATATTCGAATGAGGAGATTCTATCACAGAAAACTTTGAATTTAAAAATTGTTTCATCGAATAAATTCGTTTTTAACCAAATATTGTTTTATAAGACTTTTCAAGATTTTATATCCAGGTTTCTAATATTTTCGGGGAGAGCATTGCACAGTTTTATGCTGTGGTAATTTATTTCGTTCGTGGTTTTTTCTAGTCTTTGGTAAGGGAAAACCATATTGTTCATGTTTTTAGCACTGTGTGTAGAAAAGTGAAAAATATTTTCTTTAATATATAGTAAGCAAAGCAGCAAGCATATATTGGATTGGAAGGGTGAGAATATTTAATGATTTAAAAGCTTCCACGCAGTCTTCCATGTACTTAAGATCTGCAACTGTTCTCACAGCCCGTCTCTGAAACCTAAAAGCGAGTTCAATCAATCAATGATTTTTGACTTATTTCCTGAGAAAGTGATCTTAGCAAATAAATGTTTCTGGACAGTCTATCACTTAGATGCCTTATATGACCCTCCCATGTCAACTTTGCATCCAGATGGACCCCAAGAATTTTATAAGTTTCTCAGAATCCGTGTAACTGGAGCTTTGTACGTTTTTTAATACCAGTGTGATATGTTCAGTTTTCTGATCATTGAGGCTTAATTTTTTGGACAGAAACCAATCTTTTATTAAATCAAGAACTCTTAAAGCAATATTTTCAAGTTCGTCCCAATGTAAAGCGAAGTGTAAAACAGTGTTGTCATCTGCGAATCGAAGAAACTCTGAAGAAGGAAAAGCTTTGGCAAGGTTATTAACAAATATTAAAAATAAAACAATACCTAGCACTGACCCTTAAACCACTCCAAGTTGAACCGGTAGAATTTCAGAATCTATTTCCGGAAACGAAACATACTGCGATCTTTTAGACAAGTAAGATTGAATTAAGTTATTACTGTCATTTGTAAATCCATAAAAAAGAAGCTGGATTAGTAGTATGTCATGTGAAACACAATCAAAAGCTTTCGTGAAATCAAGAAACTAAGCCACCATTGACAAGGTCAATCAGCCTATCAATAGCAGAAGCTGTCGAGACGCCTTTCCGAAATACAAATTGCGCCTCAGAAGATATTGTTGTTTTCCAAATAATCAGTGATTTGATTTTTTTAAAGCTTTTTCAAAAATTTTACCTAAAATTGGGATAACCAAAATAGGTCTGAAATGATTCGGATTATTCACATTATCTTTTTTATGCAATGTTGTGACTTTAGAGACTTTAAAGATGTAAGGAAATATACTTTTTGCTATGCATTCATTGAATAGCTATAATGTCCTTGATGGAGTTTCAAAATTTTTTATTTAAATCAAAGGTATCTCTACATTTACTATTTTTTAAACTATTAATAATATCTCGAATTTCAATTGTGTAACAGGTCTAAAACTAAAAGAGGTTTATCACTATTGTTTAGGAATTTCTGGTAGTCAGTGTCTGTGTGATCTAAGTTTTTCTATAACTTCTGAGGCAATATTGGTAAAAAATTAATTAAACTCATTAGGTGTAATGCTAGTGATAGGCTGACTTCTCCTTTAACTTTAATTTGTCAACTTGTCAACTTTAGATGAAATATTTATGTGACAAAAATGTCAAAAACCTTTTAACCTGTGTGCGGAACTGTCAAAAATAGTTAGGCTATGCCGACTTTAAGTACCAATAAGTCCCTAATATCTTTTTTTATAGTTTTCTGGGAAAAATTATTTAAAAAAATGTATTTCTATTTTTTTAAGGATATGTTAACCAACTCGAGGGCAGCCGATTCGGGCATAAAATTGGAAGTAAACGAGAAAATTTTGGATTCGTGCACGACCCTGATGCAGGCCATCAGGGTGCTGGTTCAGAAATCGAGATTCTTACAGAGTGAGATTGTGTCACAAGGCAGAGTAAGTATCACTCTACTACCAAAGAGTTAACCACAAGAAAGGATCTTTGAGATTCTAAAACTAACGAGAAATATGAACTACTGAAAAATACTTGATGCTTGCGGACCGAAGATTCGACAGCCTTTGCATGTCTCGGCGATGTTTCCGTCCCTTTCCAGAGTTTAAAGTTGCCTGGAGATTCTGGGAAAACGTGGAAATGTCATGGAGAATTTTTTGGGTCCCAAAAAGTCATTGAATTGTCATGGACATTTTAAAATTTACGCAAACCCATGGAAAAGTCATGGAATTTTGTAAAAAGTCATGGATTAAAAGTTATTTTTATTAACATTCTCAGCTTACCCAATTTAGTTTTTTTAATAATTTTGATGGATTTTAGTTTAATTTTCATGAATTTTTGTCAACAGCATTCAATTCAAAAATTTTCTTCTTCGGGGACCAAAATGGGTTGAGTGTCGACTTTATATTTTGATGAAGGTGGATGCACTTCGATCAGAGTGATCGACAGTCAACGTGTTAAAGAATTTTTTGATGCTCAATTGCATTTAAAACGTGTGAAAAAGACATTTGTAGTATAAATTACTAAGAATTTTGACATGCGGCGCATTTAAGTCATGGATTTCGTTTTTGTATTACGTTTAGAACAATATAAAACTCGTACCAACTTATAGTTTTAATTTTCTCGCAGTTTTCGTTAAACTGAGGAGAAATCAGATCATTGGCGGAATTTTTAATCGGTCTGAGAAAACACACAAGAATATACCAAGGAGAACCTTTCTGTAGACTGCGATCAAGGTGACGAATCAGTCACTCATATCTTATTTTTGAGTGTCCGGCTCTCACCCACTGCACTGTATCCCGAAAGCGTGTTCAATTGCCAATTGCACCGTAATGTTAAACCTGGTTTAAATTTAACTGATGTTTAGAATGTGACACCTTGATATTTTAAATTCTTTGTGGAAGCGCATTCTAAACTACGGTTTTAAATTTGAACTAGGTTTAACATTGCGGTGCAATTGGCAATAAGTCACCTTTCTGTGCCATTATAACCTGGCACACCGGAGTATGGGTTTCGGTCCTACCGGATCAGTTGCTGATTCCCGTCTAGTCAATCGACCAGCCTCTTATCCAGGAACACCTTCATGTCCTGGTACCCAAAGGGGAGTGACCTTGTTGGAAGACAGTCTTCCCCAGGAAGGCGTAGATTTTCGCCCCTCTAGTTTTATCGTACACGCCCGCCCATTAGAGGACCACGGAACACGTTTATAGTCCTTCCAGACTTCTCTGTTAGGCGTGTAGAACCTAATAGAAAGTTACTTATTGTTTGCCTCGGTATTCTGTTCTTGTTTATCTGAAGCACGGGACAGACCCTGATGCATGAAGGTCATTCTGGAAAAACCTGGAGAGTTATGGAAAGTCAAGGGAAAAAAAGTGGTTATGGAAAGTCATGGAACTTACTCAAAAGCCTTGAAAGTCAGGGAAATTCCCCGATAAGAGTTGCTATTCATATGCTCTTTCAGAGTATTAAAAATGTCCTTTTCAGCTAACCCAACACCCTTTTTTTCTACTATTTCATCAAAACGTGAAAAAGATCAAAATATATATATTTTTTTAAAATTTAATTTAGTCACCTTTCTTAAGGTCCTACTTATAATCTGGGGATTTTTTTTAGCAACACTCTACGGGAAATCAATTTAACTATGTCGACCAGATTTTTTTGAAAAATTTTACGTCATTGAATTTGTTTTCCATGGCCACGCGGATGATTTATTTATGTTTATCCACAGTGGTACACCAGAGATTTTTTATTACCGGGTCAAAAATTTGGGGTTAGTTTACTTATTTTGACTTCGCGTTCTGCGCCGTTAAAAAACCAAGTAAAATACTAAAATAAAAGAAAACCATTTATTGCAGAATTAGCTGCTAAAAAAACGCTAACAAACTAAGTAACTCGGTGTAATGTTTAAGGTTGCATTTACAATTGAATTGGAAACACTCCCGCTAGCTGATACCGACAACAGGTTAACTTAAAAGCATGCAGATTTCAAAATCGGCTACTGGCGCTAGACGAAATAATCGTATTATTCTATTTTAAACAGGAGGGTCAACGACTAGCAAGAGTCTTTCCAAACTCTAAATGGAGCTTTACTGACCTGTTTTGTTAGTACTCAAGTATCCGTGTGTTTTTGAAAGTGAGGTTCTAAAATCTATCCTTTGCACTCCAGGATATCACTAGTACAATTGCACATAACTATGCCGCAATAATTTAAATTTGAAAAAAATGATTGAATCAAAATAAAAACAAAATTATGTGGGATTATGGGCGCCGAATGTTTCTATGCGAATTCCTAATAATCCCAGCGAGCCAGTAAAGTTCTTTTGGTTCTTTGATAGACTCGGGGTAATGCCCGCGCAGCGCTCGACCTTTTTTGGCGGGCGACTGCACACGCGGAGTGGTTTCATATTTGTTTTAGAACAATTTTTTTGAAAACACATTTTTGAAAGATAAACATAACCTCGAATGGTTTTCTGTCAGAAAACGTAAACATACACTTCTGTCCCACTGCGGCCCGATTTAAAGTTTGTTGACAGAACGCCTGCAGTTACCATGGATTCGTATAAATTCTGCGGTCTATCGGCCAACACTTGAACTGCGTGTGGCTCCCAAATTCAATAAAGTGTGACTGATTAATCGGTTTTCTTTTTTGAATGCACAGGCTTTTTGAAAAAAGGAAACTTAGTTTTTATTTTCGCTAAAGCAAGGAAATATAAAAAGGAAAAATGTATTTCCACCAGAGCTTTTAAAAAACAAAAGATCTGGGGTGGAAATAACGAAAATTCAAGCTTGGATGAGCATCCCACAAGGAAAACACAAAGGACCAAAGCAAAAAAAGAAATGATTAAACGATGTATCGCTCTGGGTAACCAGCGTGAGCTCATCAGTGGTTTCACTGGTCACCCTCCCCATACATCATTAAATACCATCATACACTTTGATTTCCAACCTTGAATCACTTACAAATAGGTATCGTTCCGCACTGGCACTTTTCCAAGTTACCTGATACGGATTCGTCCTGTCGTGTTAATATTTCCAATAGGATTATGCTCCTAAGGCAACTAAAATAAAAAAGAAGTTAAAAAACCTCCAAATCAGTTACTTCAACCGAAAAGAAACCAGAAAACAAAAGATCTGGGGTAGAAATAACGAAAATTCTAGATTGGATGAGCATCCCACAAGGAACACACAAAGGACCAAAGCGAAAAGAGAAATGATTAAACGATGTTTCGCTTTGGGTAACCAGCGTGAGCTCGTCAGTGGTTTCATACATCATTAAACACCATCATACACTTTGATTTCCAACCTTGAATCACTCACTCACAAATAGGGATCGTTCCGCACTGGCACTTATTTTGAAGAAAAAATAATTGATAATTTTGAAAAATCCTTCAGACATTTTTGTTAAGCATTTAAAAATGATCACCCCTGAAAAATTTCGGCTAATTCTGATTTTTACTTTTCCCTGTGCACTCTGGCAAAAGATTAAAAAATTAAAGAACAAGGCGTTACCAGTTGTACTTTTTTTACGTAAAATCTGGGGAGAAACTATAGCCTTAACACCGTTTTTAGTGCAGCATTTATCTGACATTTGACAATTGACACCAGATGCCAACCCAAAATATATTTTACAAAAAACGTCAAAATTTTTTGTGTAATTCTTACAATACTCAAGATTTTTGCCTGCGGCACATTTTAATCATTATTTTCGTATCGCTGTTTGAAATAGACAAACAAACAAAACAGGAAGAAAAAATGTTAAATGAGAGGTTTGAGTCAGGGAAATTTTAACAAGTTGGTCATGGCAAATTATGGAAAGTCGGGGATTTTTTTTTAGAAAAATTCTGTGGACACCCTGAAAAATTGTGTCATTTTTCTGCGCCAACATACAACATAATAAATTTTTATTAAAATCTGTTGAACATAATTTTTTATGTAAAACTGTGTGCCAAATTTCAAAAAGAGCCTCAGCTGGGATATTAATGAATACAGACGGGGAAGAACCATATTCCAGAAATACAATGAGTTTTAGGCTCATTTTTATGTAACCTATATCTCGTTCAGGCATACCGGCCGTGCATTACGATGAAATGTCATAAGTGGGCCACAATAGATTGGATATTGGCCGAAGTGGAAGGAGTTGATTTTGGTAAAACCATTTTAAATCGACTTAATTCATTCAGTTACATTCTTTGCTTTAGGGGACCGCGAGCGCCAAAGAATTTTACAAAAGAAACCATCAGTGGACCGATGGTTTTATTTCAGCTGCTAAGGCGGTGGCAGCTGCAGCCAAGTTTTTATTGTAAGTGATTTGATTAATTGGGAGTTTTTGGACAGCATACAAAAATAACAACCTTTGTGGTTATCGTTATTTGACAAACCGTGAAAAATTAAGGTATTTCGGTTTATTTTCTGTTTTTACGCTTACCTGTAAAGCAATCTATTCTGCATATCCCCTAATCAAAAAGTAACAATTGTAAACATTCTTCACTTGAATTGACAGAAGTAAATATAAACAAAATAAAGTTAACCACAAAAATAACATCATAAGCACGCTTTGTGGTTAATATAACAATGATTTTCGTAGTTATCTTTATTTTATTTATATTTACTTCTATCAATGCACGTCAAAGTGTGTTTTTGGCGAATTTTGCTTAAAAATTTGAATTTGCTTAAAATTGTTACTTTTTGATTAAGGAAGATGCAGAATATATTGCTTTATGGGCAAGCCTAGAAATAGTAGGGAAAAAATTACTTTATTCTTGATTTTGAACATATTTTTGTATGCTGATTAAAAACTTCCTAATATTGCTCCTATAGAGCAGCAAAGTATGAAGTGCCAAAATTGTCATTTTTAAATATTCCCTAGAGAAAAAGATTCACACTAAAAAAAGTTATAACTTCAGAATTAGTTACCAAGATTACATGCTTACCTTTTTTCAAATTTGTTAATTTTGGCGAAATCTTTTTTTTTATCTTTTTTTAAGTTTGCGAAAAAAGTTATTTTTCCACTCTGCTAAACATGTGAACTCTTGTACAAAATTAAGGCTTAACTGAAGCAATATTTTATTTATTATATACAAAGGTAAAAATGTTAAAAAAACAAGAAATTGGGTAAATCCAGTCAAGTAGAAAACAGTTTTTATTTTCTCTAAAAACTGGGATGGTGCCTGTCTGTCTGTTTGTCTGTCTGTCTGGGACATGATAATTTAAAAACCGCTAAACCGATTCTTGTCAAATTTGGCACAAAAGTTCTTTGTCACCAGGCGATGAGCTCATTACTTTTTGGTGTTGGTGGGGGGTGGGGAAGAGGGTAGGAAGGGGGGTTAAACTTTTTATAAAAAATCTAACTCACGAACCGTAGCAGCTAGCCACACGCGGTTTTCACATAAAGATGGATAATTACATTTTCAACAAAAGAAAGAAATTATTGTTGTATTGTTTATTTTCATTTGTTTTTCAAATTATAAAACCCGCAGTTTATAATAAATGTAACTAATTACAAAATAATACATTTTCTAAATTTAGTTTTTATCTGGGGCGAAATAAAATTATCGAAGCGATATTTTTTCGAAGTGTTTAGGAGATCTTTGGAATCGCATTTACGTGACTTTTAGTAAAGAAAATTCTTGGAGGCTTGTAGTAAAAGTTTTCTGAACTTTTATTTTACGAATAAATATCTAAATAGATTTTCTATATATTAAATTTTAAAAATTAAAAATTTTTGGTTTCGGCTTCTAACCAAACAATATAGACCGCAAAAATCCAACTTTTAGATTTTGCGTCTGTTTATTTGGGTATTTTGTTTGTTCAGCATCACGCAAAAACTACTGAATCGATGGGAGTTTCACTACTTGGATTCCTGGGCAAGACAAAATGAGATACTATAACGGCTCTCGCATTTTCCCCAAAAAAAGGCGTAGCGATAATTAGAGGCCCTCTATACTTTTGACAGTTATTGTTTTACCAGAGGTGGGCAACTCATATTGCCCTCTCTATTTTTTTCATATTTGCATGTAAAACGTATTTTATGAAATGGACTGATGTTTTGTTGTCTCTTTTTATAATTTCCCCAGACAGTTTTTGAAAGATAGATTTTTTTTTGGTCAGTAAAATATGTCAAGCTTTGACAAAAAAAAAACAACCAGTGAATACACACGGTAGATATTAAAAATGTAAATAATAGGTAAAATATAAAGCCTCCTATGATCTATATTTTTGGTACTCTTTTTCTTACAATAAAATATGGAAACATAACGTGTTATTTATTAACGAAGTACATGCTAAATGCGTATGTTTGTACCTACTGCATGTGGCTCACTTACCTCGCAAATTCAGCTATTTTTATTAATTTTCCAGCTTGGTAAATGCATGTTTTTTATTCACTTTTCCTGAGTTTCTTTCTCCGTTGGACAAAGGAACAATACAAATTCGTCGAGACACGTATTTTTACAGTTTTTGATACAGCAAAATTCCATTTTTAAACCTCACGTTTATTAATCGTAAATCTGATAGTCAAGCCATGATGGTAATTTAAGGCTTAAAATTTTTTAGCATAATTTAAGAAGTAACGTTTTTGATGAAGCAATTTTTTACTATGTTTCTCACATTTGTATGCCATGATATTGGTCACATTTTAAAGCTTTCTTTCCAAACTTTGGATTTCTAGAATGAAACACTCAAATTTTTTAAGGTTTCACTGGTTTTTTTAGCGTTCAAAAAAAGTACTGCCAAAAAACATTTTTTCTCTGTTAAAATGAAAAATATTTAAGGTTTTTGGAGAGAGACAGCAAGCAATAAAAAAGTATTTTAGAGAAAGATTGACATAATTTAGGCAAATGTTTACTAAAAATTTCTGTTATGTCATCTGTCTGTCATCTTGAGTGTTGTCGTGCATATGATTTTTATTTTGCAAGTTTTATCCAAAAAACAGCTCAAATTGTAATTTTTCAAAGTGTAAAGTGTCTGAAACATAAGGTGGTATTAATTTCTTTCAATCAAAGTTCTTTACAGTCTTTAATTTTACCAAAAAACGTGTCCTACTAAAGTGTATAGCACATCTAAAAATAATTTAATAGGTATTTAAGAAAATTATTTTAAGGTTCCTCATGGCTTGACCATGACTGTGACAAAGTTCTTTATTGTCAGGGGTTACCAACCGTCATTGCCAACACACAATTTCAAACATTTTCCTAACAAACTGTCAAATCCAGTTGCTCACCTCTGGTAAAACACTAACTCCAAAATCGTGTACAGGCGGTCGCAGGGGAAGGGGGGCAATCGCCCCCCCCCCTCTTTTTTTCGAGAATTTATTTTAAAAATCGCCGGTTTTTCATAAAAGTAGTCATTTTGATAGTTTTTCAAAAAATTTCGCCTTCGGCGCTCCATTGGGTCGTAATTTACATTAATTTTAGAACTTTAGCATAGTACTTTTTCTTTGCTTTTACAAAATTTTGGTCTGACCCCTGCTCCCCTCCTTTTGGGAAAGCTGCGACCGTCACTGCTTTATTTCATCAAAATCGGTCCGCGGAAACAAAATTCCGGGAAAAAACCGCAAAACAAGTGGGTATTTGACTGGATGGAAGGGTTTGGGGAGCGGGAGATGGCGGGGGAGGGACGTGATAGTGAGAGAGTGGTGGGAGGGAGAGGGATAGTTAAAGCGGGCAGCTACATTTTTAAACACGCGAACAAAGTCGCGGTCAAGAGCTAGCTAAAAAATATATTCATAGTTTGATTGTTTTTCAGGACGGCAGCGGACAAAGTAGTCACTTCGAACGGCAAGCTGGAACAGCTGATCGTAGCCGCACAAGAAATTGCAGCCTCGACTGCTCAGTTGGTGGTCGCCAGTCGCGTCAAAGCGGACCGGAACAGTCAGAATTTGCACCAGTTGACGCAGGCGTCGAAGGGTGTTACCACGGCAACGGGCACCGTGGTCGCCACCGCCAAGGACTGCGGGCAGCTGATCGACGAGGCGGGTGAGTGTTAATAGTATATTACATAACTAGTGTAGAAAGTGAGAAATTTCACACGATTGTGGATATTTTTGCTCGAGGCGGTAGCCGAGTACAAAAACGCACGAGTTCTAGACACTTTCTTATGAGTTAACTACTCTACAGGGTTCCCACTGACCTGGAAAAGTCAGGGAATTTTAAGAGCTACCTGGAAAAGTCAGGGAATGACCAAAAAATCCTCAAAAGTCAGGGAATTTGCACACAAAACCTGGAATTTCTCTTTCTCAACCTATTTTTTTAAACAACTTTATAAAAAATATTATGTAAGTTCTTCTCTGCTTACCTCGTATAAAAACTCAACATCTGTTTCGCCGTCAATCAGTTCCAGTTCACCTAAAATCCAAGAGCATTAGAAAAGACAGGAAAGCTTTTTAAAACGTGTAGGACAAGAACCGTATCATTACCCAGGGTGGCAGATTGGGTTTATTAAACATTTGCTTTTCATTTCGAAATAAAAAATATCACCTGGTATTATTTCTCCTTGTTCTAAGCACAAAAGCACAATTCGCGCTATCTTCTATTACAACTTTCAAGTGTAGTCTAGCGCGTTTTTTCTAATCCGACAATTTTTGTCATGTAATGTATTTATTCGTAACCGTTAAATGATGTGTGGTGCAACTGCGATGCGAGATTTTGAGAATTTTGAATTTTTTTAAGAGCAAGAATCCGAAATGTCAAAAAAAAGCAGTTTCTAATTTAGACTGGATAAGTGCTTCAATAAGTCCACCAGAGTGGAAGTGTCTACAGGCTATGAAAACCAATAAATATCAAGCATATTGTAAGCTTTGTTTAAAAAATATTGAATTAAGCATTATGGGGCGGCCATCTGGAACCATTTTAAGAGCAGTGAGCATGTAAATTACGTGGAAGCTGAAAAAAACTCAAGGACTTTGTTAATCAAGAAAACTGATACACTATCAGTCTTGGACAAAAATGACATTGGACCTACATCTACACCAACTACTGGAATTGGAGGAACCTCCACAGAAACTGCTTCCACTGCCAAAAAGGGTTCTACTCCATTTTTGTAATCTTTTTTTATTAAGCAATCAGCTATGGATGCAGAAATATTGTGGTGCAAAGAGTCTTTAAGATTAATCCTGATGTTGCCAATTATGTCCACATACTCTGCGAAGGCCAGCAGTAGGTTGGATCCTCCCTGGTGGAATATAGCCGTTGGTGTCAAAATCTTTCCTAATTGCATCTTCTAATGCTATGTTAAAGAGTTGGGATGAAAGAGATTCTCGACCCTGCTTAAGCCCATTGTTGATAACAAAAAAATCAGAGTAGCTCTGTTCCACCCTTATCTTGCACTTTGTATCCTTCGTACACATTTACCAGGGATATCAGCTTTTCATTTTTTTATGTTTTTATTCATTATTTGTCTAACAGTGAAAATCTGGTCTATGCTTATGGAATTTACCTCTTCGTTGAGTAGTTCGCAAAAGTAGTTCTTCCATGTGGTTAGGCAGGATCTCTCTTTCGTTGGTTATCAGTTGTCCGTTGTTTGTTAGTGGAAGTTTGCGGTTCTGGGTTGGTATCATGTTTTGTGCTTTGATATTCCCTGAAAGTATTCTTTTATTCTGTTGTTTTGTCTGTTTTCCTCCATTTCTCTTATTATATTTAGATAGTGGTCTCTCTTTGTGCGTGCTGCATAACTTGTTGTTTATACTCTTCTATTAGATGCTGTTGGGTGTTGAAGCATTTTTTTCCTGGTCATATTTCGTATTTCCGTCGCTCTTCTACAGTCGTCATCAAACTACTTCCTTCTTTAAAAAAAAAAACAAAAGATCTTGGGTGGAAATAACGAAAATTCAAACTGCATCCCACAAGGAACTTGGATGTTCATCCAAGTTTGAATTTTTGTTATTTCCACCCAAGATCTTTTGATCTTTTGTTTTTTTGGTTTCTTTTCGGTTGAAGTAACTGATTTGGAGGTTTTTTAACTTCTTTTTTTGTACTTCCTTCTTTGTTTTATCTTTTTGTCGAGCACTTGACTAGTCACCCTAGTTACTGTTTCTTGGATATTCTTCCAGAGCTCGTGTATATAGCCCCATTGCGGTTCTTTTATTTCTTCAGTAATTGGTTTCTGGTATATTTCCTGTGTTTATTCTGTCTTGAATTTTGACGCAATGCGGCTTATGCAGGTCTCCTTTTTCGTGTGCATGTGCTCATGTGCATATATATTAACACTTCGTGCAATTTAGTTTTATAACTGGCTAGATTAACCAAAAAAACGGTGGTAGAACCTCGGGTAGAACTAGGCAAATTAGTCTTTTATTTTTAATACTGTTAAGTACCTTATTTGTTTTTACGATTTAATGAATTTGGTTCCTGTGATTTTTGTCTTCAAATAAAGTTTCTAACAAAGTTTCTCGTCTTATTTATCTGCTTTATACCTTTTTATCTCTATAATATAAATACCTGCTAAATCTGAGCTTTCAAAAATTGTCATGGTAAAAGTCTAAATTTACTTTTTATCCACGTAGACAAGCAATTTATATCCAACAAATACCTGGAATTTTTTAAAAAATGGTCAGGGAAAAACCTGGAAAAGTCAGGGAATTTGGAAATCAGAATTTGTTGGGAACCCTGCTCTATTTTTCCTACGAAGATCCAAAATTTACAGTAGTTTCTGTAATTATTGCTGTTTTATTTTTTTCATATTATATATAAATTGTTTATTTCGCTGCAAACCTTAAGGATTATTACAGGAAAATAACAAAAAAGATTAAAAATAAAGTAAAAAAGCAAACCTAGTGGTTAATTCAATTATATCAAAACGAACAAAAAATAAATAAATAGTTAAAACTCGAGATAAAAGTATTTTGTTTTAATTTAAAAAATATGTTTTGCATCTTTCTTAAATAGATGTAAATGGTGTATTTGTTTCAATGATATGGGTAGCTTGTTATGTTTTCCATCATATAATAAAGATTTTTTCCCAGTATTACTGTTAAACTGTAATAGTTGAAGTTGATTATTTTGTTTAGTAAAATTGCTATTTTGTTGAATTTTGATATTTGAATATTTTTAATCAGAGAATATTGCGTGAATAAATAAATATACTTATTTTTAGTTTATATATAAGTCAGTCAAGTTCAGATAACCAAGGGGGCGGTATAAATTAATAGTCGGTTCGATAAATAAAAGTTTATGAATACATTTTATAATTTTGTTTTGCAATTTCATCAATGGATTTAAAATGGTTTTATTAGCAGCGCCCCAGATTGAAAATATTAGTTTTTAGTTTTTTTAAATACTTTAGATGAATATAATAACAAATAACAACATGGCTTGAATCTACTTTTTATACGACTGCTTTAGAAAACTCAATCTGAAATCGGTACTTTGCAGGTATCTTGAGCAAAATATTTTGCTTACGGATATGTCAACTTCGCAAACTGATTTTTCAACTTTGCACAATAATGTGTAAAATTTGCACACGGTTTTTTTTACAAAAAAGATCGATTTGGTTTATATTTGGAGTCGTATAAAAAGTATCGTGAAAATCTCGCTTGAAAATACCTTTGCACATTCGCTCGACTTGTGGACCTCGCCTTCGGCTCCGTCCACCAACATAAAAAAAGTTCTTTGCAACACATGTGCGGAAAAGTAATGTTGACAGTTGATAACTCTACCTACCTTCAACAGCAGTATTCACACATCTCCGGAAAATTACTTTTTTCTATGACCGTGCGGAAAACACCTGTTTCCCTTACGCATTTTAGTTCGGAAAGTGTATTCGCGCACTGAGTTTGACTTTAAGCATTTTGGATTTCTTATTACAGTTTTTTTTTCCGTTCGATGGCGAGCGGTCGTCGTAGGAAAAATATTAATTTTAACTCATGCGTAAAGTATCTTTCTCGCTCTTGCATGTTTGCCCGAACTCCTCTCCGCGACCTTCGCGTCAAAGGCAGTCGCGTGTTTGAAATATTAACTTTTCGCACTATTTCGAATAACTATTATGTGCGGAAAGATTTCTGCACACCTGTAAAATTTAATGGTTTCTAAGGAACCAAAGTGCGTAAAATTCATAATTTTCGTATGTGGCCATAGCAAAAAAAATATATTTTTAAAGATAAAACTTAAATTTGATATTATTGAAAATGGAACCTTTTTTACAAGTATAGAAAACGGGGTTTGTACAGAACTGAAAAACAAAGAAAAGTCAGGGAATTTGTTGTCCCATGTAAAAGTCAAGAAACTTGACAGAAACCAGCCAAGTCAATCAGGGAAATAAAAAGAAATATTTGTCAAATAAATGTTGCGGTTGTTTTTTGTTATAAAAAAATTACTGGAATTTTTTACAAATCAGGAAAAACCGGAAAAATTTAGGGAATTCAACGAAGGTTTTTCTGTTTGAACCCTGAAAAATAATTAATTGTGTCACAGTAGTAGTTTACCTAATAAGTGCAGAAAGTGCCACTTTTCCGCACGCAATTTTAGCTGGCCGAACGACGCGTTAGCGGAGTTCGGCCAGCAATCAGCTGCGGAAAAGTCATTTTACGCGTGTGTTAGGCACACTATTTTCTCTACAGGCGTATAGGAAAAAACTCAAAAGATAACGCAAAGTAAACCTTTATTTATTTACAATTAATCCATATTAACCAATTCATTATTATTAACAACATTAATGTTAAACCTTCAATTTATAGCATTCTGTAAGTTATTTGCAACAATAAATAACTTTGTCAATGTCAGATGTTTCTTTAAGAAACGTCAGGGTTGAAAATGCAATTTAACTGTAACAATACGTGCCTCGACGAATTTGTATTGTTCCGTTGTCCAACGGAGAAAGAAACTCAGGAAAAGTGAAAAGAAAACATGCATTTACCAAGCTGGAAAATTAATAAAAATAGCCGAATTTGCGAGGTAAATGAGCTACAAGCAGTAGTACAAACATACACATTTAATAAATAACACGTTATGTTTTCACGTTTTATTGTAAGAAAAAGAGTAACAAAAATTTAGATCATAGGATATTTTACCTATTATTTACATTTTTAATATCTACCGTGTGTATTTACTGTTTAGTTTTGTTTTTTTTTTGTCAAAGCTTGACGTATTTTACTAACCAAAAAAATCAATCTTTCAAAAACTCTCTGGGAAAATTATAAAAAGAGACAACAAAACATCAGTCCATTTCATAAAATCCGTTTTACACTTCTCTCCACATAAAACTGGTACAGCAGAAGGTAGCTGCAAATACGATTTTTTATATTTTCTTATGTGCAACACTGACTTTTTGACTTTGTCATTTTGGGTTATATTTTTGGCATATATAAATTTTTTATAAGGAGACGGCTTGTTTATTTTTTACCAATTCAAAATATAAGACCACTAAAAATAAAAACCACATTTCAAAAAAGCAAAAATATTTTATTAAGTAAACAAAAGCTACACAGTAATTGTTCTATTCGACTAGCTGATTATGAAAGAAGCAAGTCTACGATAGTAACCATAATAAATCGATTTCAAGAAGAAGGAACTGTCCCTCGAAATGAAGGCACCGGTTTGATGAAAGTTACTAGCCCAAAACAAATAAAAGGCCAGATCAAGTTAATGAAACAAATAAAATTTTAAAAAAATAATAAAATTAAAAGCATATGGCTGCAATGATGTTTTGAAGTGGTCTGGGCATTGAATTGGCTAAATTTTCAAATAAGTTTGGATATTTAGCAAAAACTTCCCCATATGCCCTTACGATGAGTTCCATTAGATGTTCTGGGAATGATATTAAAACTTGCTAATTTCTATGCGATAAGTCCCCAAACGTTCTCTATTGGATTCGCACCAGGGGTTTTTGCAGGTCAAGGCAAAACTTCGATATTGTTATCCTGGAACCATCGATGTTATTATTATCTTAGAAGAATACAAAATGATTTGGATAAGGGACTCGCACCTCTGGAAGCATTACATTTTCCAGCATATTAACGTAAACTTAGGCTGTAAATCGCCCATTAATTGTAAATAGAGCACCATGTCCTCTAGCCGATACCGATACCGAAAATCTTCCCGCCCGGTCTTCGTTTCCAGCAATATACCGTTCTTCGTATCGGGTTCTTGGCGGTGGATAAACCAGAATTTGTTTTTTTTATCGCTGTTGAACTTAAAAATCTTCTCATCTGTGAAAAACCACCTGCTGCCCAAATTATTCGTCCCTCAGAGAATAATTCAACACAAAAATTAATCGAGACTGCTTCTTTTCCTGACTTAGTTTAATTTTATTTGCCGCAATGCGATACCTTGGCCTCGAACGTTTAATCCTCCTGCCTAACGTTGTTATGGATCCTGGAAAATTTGATTCAATTTTTACTCTTTTCGCTTTGGCAAACGCATGATTTTCCAGAAAATTGATTGCTTTTTGGTCTTCCTCTGGGCCAGTATCTTTCGTCAAACCGGTGCCTTCCTTTTTCGGTGGATAGTTCCTTCCTCTTGAAATCGGTTTTTTATGTTTACTATCGTAGACTTGCTTCTCTCATAATGAACAGCTACTTGTCGAATGGACCAACCACCATCTAGTTTTGCTTTTTGAAATTCGGAAAGATGCGGCGGCATTTTTTTTTAAATTTGGATGACACTGACATGCAAAACATGATGTTGTCAGGAGTCTGTGACATTGTCATTTATAGGAAGACAATGCCGTACTTTAAAAATTTTAAAAATTAAACAGGCTGCTAACTTCTGCTGTACCAGTTTTATGTGGAGAGAAGTGTACATGCAAATATGAACTCATATTGCCCTCTCTTTCTAGTTTTTTTCATATTTGCATGTAAAACGGATTTTATGAAATGGACTGATGTTTTGTTGTCTCTTTTTATAATTTTCCAGAGAGTTTTTGAAAGATTGATTTTTTTTGGTAAGTAAAATATGTCAAGCTTTGACAAAAAAAAGCAAAACAAACAGTGAGTACACACGTAGATATTAAAAATGTAAATAATAGGTAAAATATAAAGACTCCTATGATCTATATTTTTTTTAATCTTTTTCTTACAATAAACCACTTACCTCGCAAATTCGGCTATTTTTATTAATTTTCCAGCTTGGTAAATGCAGTTTTCTTTTCCCTTTTCCTGAGTTTCTTTCTCCGTTGGACAACGGAACAATACAAATTCGTCGAGACACGTATTTTGACAGTTTTTGATCCAGCAAAATTCCATTTTTAAACCTGACGTTTCTTAATCAAAAATCTGAGAGTGACAAAAGTTATTTATTGACAGGGGTTACCAACTATCATTGCCAACCAACACCTGCTTAACTAAAAAGCCAGTTAACTCTTTTTCGATTTAGTATCCTGTAGCCATAAAGTAATTAGTTACTTACTTTATGCTTTTGCCTACTATAGCAGTCATATTGACACCCAACTGACAGAAAATCCATGTTTACCTGTCAATTTGGTTATAAAAATGGCGGCAATCTTTGGTTAAAGGGCACTGAAGAGATAAGAGTTAACTGGCTTTTTAGTTGAGAACGGTGTTGTGCCAACACACAATTTCAAACATCTCCCTAACAACTGTCAAATCCATGCAGTTGCTCACCTCTGGTTAAACAATAACTGTCAAAAATCGTATAGGGCCTCTAGTACCTACCTAATTTAACTTCTTTTATTTTCTCACCTTCTTTTACTCGCCCCTTTATTTTTTCTTTTTTTTAATTGCAGAGGAACTTGACGTTTCCAACCTGTCCCTTCACCAGGCGAAACGTTTAGAAATGGACTCGCAAGTGCGAGTGCTGGAACTCGAAAAGGAGCTCGAACAGGAAAGATACAAACTGGCGAAATTGCGAAGGAAACATTACCAATTGGCGGGTGAAAGCGAGACTTGATTTTTTTACATGTTTAAGAACTTTTACAAGTTGTTTATATTATTTTTATTTATTTGCCTAATGATTAACTGAGAAAGCGACCTGAAAATATCATCTAAATGGATGTGATTAAGAAAAAATCAATGAGAAATGCAAATTTAAAATATGGAGTACCTTAAGTATTTTTTAATAATTATACTTCAGGTTTTTTTAAATACCTAGTTCCATTTAACAAGCAAAAAATTCCTTACATATAGTTTTTTTTTATATTGTAAGTGCCCCAAAGAAATGTTACTAAGATGAGTGATGAGATCTTTATATATATTATATCTACTACCGTTGTATGATCTATCTGATACATACAAAGCTACTACAACCTATGATTGTAAATTAAATAATAGAGGTAATAATGTTATCTCGGTTTATATTTACCATTAACATTTGTATAGTTTTATATGTTTACCATGCAACATACCTATCCATACCTTTATTGTTTATATACACTTATTACCATGCTACAATATTTTATACAATTTATACATATATGATTCAGAAATTATAGAGAATAAACCAAATCGAAAAGTTTTTTTTTAAATAATTACATTTAATTTTACAATAAGTCTTTATTATAGTATCGGGCACAAATTCAATTTGCGATTTCTCTTTTTGGGATATCTGGCCATTTTTCAAGAGATGCTACAAAATTAAAGCAGAGACGGTCTTCCGGACTGTTAAAGTAATCGTAGGCCTGAAAAAACTTGATTTTTCTATTAGCCCTAAAAATAGACTAATGAACTACTAACCAACTACAAAATGTCCCTTTCTTGCTTATATCGTTGTATATGAATTGTCAATGTTGGCACTCCTGACTTTTGACGTTTCGGTGTCCGTGACGTTTTTTGACGTTTCATGTTTTTGCAAATGGAAGTTTAGAGGCGCAGACTTGTGTCATGTACTGAGAAAGTGTTACGTATCGTGGCAAGATAAGTGAATTTACAGTAAATACTAGTGTAAAACGATAGATACAAGGGCAAACTGTGCGACCATGAGTACTAAGGAGAAACTCCCCAAGTTGGTCGACGTGTATCGGCCCTCGAATCCTCTCTCTAGGAGGCAACTGCCCCTTGTGGTGGACGAAAACTTAACGGTAAAAAACTATAAATAGACCCTAAAGGGGACATTCAGGAGTTTTTGTTTATCACGAGGAACTCCCACATTGTGTATTTGTATATAGAAACACATTCTAGTTTCATGACCTAGAAAGTTGTCTTAGGTTGACCATTGAACTCCTTTTACTGCCACACTGAATTGACAACATTTCTACAACTGTAAACAAATATTGTACATTGTTATTACATGAGGTCCATTTCATTAAAACAAATCTTTGAAGTGTGCTTTATTCATGGCTTTGTTTGTAACTTAAAATTATCTTTTAAGACCTAACCCACCCTTTTGCTCCACTGAGAATAATGAAGTATATAATTTTCTATTAAGTTTTATTAAATTAATAAACTGGTAATTGCACCCACACAAGAGACAAACTTCATGTAAGCCTCCTTTATTGCATAAAACAATATGGCAGGAGGTGTACAAAATAGTTGACAGAACCTATGTTATGGATTCTGTCAGGTCCTAATTAAGAAAGGCCTATATTTTAAGTCCTGGGTGTTCTGACAAGGCCTAGAATATGGGCTCTTTTTCCAAGAGGTATTCAAAATTTGGGGGTATTTAATTTTATAGAACTGACAAGTTGGCTGAAGCAACAGCTGGAAATAAGTAATATAAACAAGAAGTTTAAATAAAATTAACTAATTTATTGAATTCCTTACTTGTTATTACAGCTTGTAATGGACATTAAAAACTCAGGGATAATTTATGAAGGTCAAGTGTCACGTGCAAAAGAACTAGAAGAGTTTGCTTTAAAATTTTTGGTGCTACCCCTGGATGAATTCAAGAGATGTCTGCAAATCTCAAAGTCAGAACTACTGCATGTTTTAAACCAAAATGTGCCATGTGTTGGTTGCCGAAGAAGGTAAAAAACTGAAAAACTTTATAATTAATTTCTTTAATTAGCCAAAGTTAGTTTATTATTCTTTTTAAGAAAGATTGTTATTGGTTGAAAGTTGATTTATGGTATTTACAAAATTAATGTGGATGTTTTAAAATTATATTATTTTAATGTAATTAGTAATAGGTAGAAGGGCAGCCTGCAGGCTTGTCTACTAGGTTTGTGTAGTTTTTTACAATATATTCTTTTTATTAATGTCAGTGAAATCTTAACAACAGCAAAACTCTATAATTTTTCAATTGTGAATTGGAGAATCTGGTCATGTAGCTGATTTTCCAGATTTTTATGATGAACTGGTAATATTTTTTGAGATTTTATCATGTATTCCAATATAATAGGTATTTACAAAGCAAAAATTAAATTTGAATGTTGCATAAGGAAACAAATCACCCAATGTAAGTTTGAGATGCATAAATATTATTATTTCCTATTGTTTTTTGATAAAATGGACTACTTTTCCTTACTAACTGTTGCCAAAATTAATTGGAGGACATTGAACCCAAAAAACATGGTGTACTAAGTTATTGCTGGTCCTTGTGTATTTTATGTCTGTTAGAAACACTAGATAGTTATCTTGGTTAAAATCCTACTCTCCATTATTTGTTGCTTTTAGAAAAATTAATGCATTTTTGCCAAAAACTTAATAATAATGGAATGGCTTGGGTAATGGTGATTGGCCAAAAATATTTTTAATTTTGATAATATTGGCTTTATGTTTTTTTGGAATTTATATTTCAAAATAAACAGCTTAATAAAAATAATGTCCATTGATTTTTTTTTGGTTATTGAAAATAAACATGTCACATTAAATTTTGTGTACCAGATATCATTCCCTACTTGCCAAAATATCAATTTTACAGAAGAGCCATTTTTCTGTTTCTGCTATGTATCTTTTTTTCAAATGCAATTTAAACTCAAATTTAAAAAAACAAAAATTTTTTTCTTAAAAGTTTTTGGCTAGATGGATAACCTTTTAACCTAACCTTATATAAAAAACAATGATAGAATATAATTTTATTTTTTGCTGTGTTTTTTTTTTAAATGTTTTTAATATTTTTAGTGTTGAAAGACTGTACATCCAGCTACTCAATTTTGGACATCCTACCCTTGATCCTGTTATTGTTAAATCTGATGGAACTATCACCATAAGAGAGGAAAAACAAGCATATCAGAGTTTGGCATCTATATTTCATGATCATGCGTAAGTAATAACGTAGAACAGAAAATGTGACATAACCATAAAAATAAAAAACATAAAGCATTTTCTTATTTTTAGTTAGTGATATTTCGACTTGCTTTTCACCTGTTAAAAAAAAAAACCTAGAGTTCAGTAATCTATAAACAAAAACAGCTTCAAGAATATGATGCAAACAAAAGCTTTGGCATTTACCGAGCCTTTTTATGTATTGAAATCTAATAAAATTGACAATTAGCTCTGATGATGGCCTAAGGCCAAAAGCGTGCTAAGCTATTTACAATAATAAAAAAGTCCTCTTTCAATCTCATTGTTCATAAAAGTGCACTCACCCAACCAAACAACTAATACATAAAAGATAACATTTTGGATTATTAATGGTGTGTTCGTTGATTTAACTCCTGTTATATTCTGGTGCAGTTATAGTTACTCATTTTTTATTTTAAACAATATACAAAAATTTGTTGCAATGTTGGCAGTTTATAAACAAAATAGGAATAGGATTTATTATTTCCTTACTTCTTAGCCTCTATGCCACAACTCAGTTTTCTGTAAAATCCTAATAGTCTCTGTTTATACCAATATTTTACCTACTTTACAATTTGGTTGTTTGAGTTCTTATTAGCTTATTTTTACTGGTGAGCTGGGTTTGTGAGTATTTTGATTTTCCCTCTGCTCTTGTTAAGTAGCTGATATACACTCCATACCAAATTGCTTCGTACCAGTTTTTTGACACTGACAATGACAGTTCCATTTAGCTTCTGTGTTTAATTGTAAGCCGCCATTTAAAATAAGGTGTAAGTTGGAAGAACAATGTTTAAAAAGAAGGGAAAATAACATGAAAGAGATGGGAAACAATTATTTTCCCAAAAGAAAAACAAATTAAGGCTACTTTTTTTTTTAAAGTTCAAATCAATCAACCAGACGTTTGGCAGACCATCTCCCCGATTTCGATAATTTTTGGTACATTTATTCTACCCATAAAGATAATGAAAAATCCGAAAAATTTTTTTGTCCAATCGGGGAGATGGTCTGCCAAACGTCTGGTTGATTGATTTGAACTTTTAAAAAAAAGTAGCCTTAATTTGTTTTTCTTTTGGGAAAATAATTTTTTTAAAATTAATTCTTGAAAATCAAAACAAACTACCATTTTGCTCAAATATGTACCCAAAGAAATGAAAATATCTCGATAACTATTTAAACTAGGACAGTGGTTTAGAGCTCGTTTTATTTTAAATACCTTTTGAATGATGTATTCACATTTTGTTTTAAAAAAATTGAAATTAAAAAAAAACTTTTGGGTCATTCCATATCAAATCAACCAAAAAATCACAAAAATTTTACGCGACCAATTCCAATTTTGATGATTTTTGGTATATATTTTCTTCTTACCATAAAAGTTGAAAATGCAAATTTTTAGATTTTTTTGATTCGTAGTTTTTTTTTTTT
This sequence comes from Oxystoma pomonae, assembly GCA_963921995.1. NCBI lineage: Eukaryota > Metazoa > Arthropoda > Insecta > Coleoptera > Brentidae > Oxystoma > Oxystoma pomonae. The sequence continues at coordinate 35,337,135 of OY998164.1, forward strand.
AATTTTTCAAAATAAAAATGTCAGCATTTTGACCTTAACAAGAATGTACAAAACTAGCAATATCTCGAGAACCACTTACACTAGGAAAATAATAAATGGCTCATTTTAAAGTCATTTTGAAGCTCTTTTTTATGAAATATCACAACATAATTTTAACAAAAAAAAAAATTGAAAATAAAAAATTGAAAAAAAAAAATTGAAAAATTCAAAAAGGCCATTTTTAATTTTTTTGAAAAAAATATATAATTTTGGTCAAAGTGTTACTTAATTATCCACAAAATTTTATGATGGAGAAATGATGGGTTCAATGTCAAAAAAAATATCAAAAATATTTAGTACATTAAAAATCATGCATTTAAAAAAATAAACATATTTTAGGAGCACCAATAGTGCACTGGATATTAAAATAAATAAATTTGTTGGATGGATACAGGTTTTAAAAAATACCCAGAGGCTTTATCTACAAATTATTTTATTTTAAACTCGCAAAAGAAATAAACAAACTTTTCTACTTCATTGATAAAAATTAGACAGAAAACACTAAGACTAACTATATACCTTAAATTTATTTTTTTAACTTTCTTTTAAGAATTTCTGATGAATCTGACATTTCTTTTTTGCTGACATTGTAAGTTCTGCCAGTAGCAGTGTTGGGTTCAACTTTTTTTATAAGACTTTCTGGTTTAATAATTAAAATATCTTGAGGTGTTGGGTAAAAAAATGATGAGGCAGGTCCTCGTGGATGAAGAAAGCTTACTTTCAGTTCTCCGCTCTCATTATTTTTCCCCAAGACACAAGCCAGCCACCAAGCACTGTCATATTCTACAGTGACAAACCCTGACTCGATATTTTGCAAAATAATGCTTCCACCTTTAAAAAGATTATGTGTTTCGACCTCTAAGCATGTAGAAAACTGTTTTGCCAAAAACGTGCTTTCTGTAAGAGGAATTACAGCATGAATTTTTTGTGTCCCCGGTATTGTTAAGACTTCCGCAAATCTTTTATTCAAAATTATTTCATGATTTGTATAATCTGCTTCTGTGCAATATTTAAAATCAATGCCAGATATGTTTTCTTCACACCAAGTAAACAATTGTAGAGGTGTCATTATTTGATTGTCATAGGGCCTCTGCAAACTGGCTTTGGCAGCAAGTCTTTTAACAGTTCCTCCCAAGCCATCGCAGGCACTTTTGCCATGCGAGGTGGCAAAATAATGCCACTCTGCTTCAACACCAAAATCTTTTTTATGCAGGCATATATTCAGAAAATTCTTTTTGTTTTTGTACTGCGCAGCACATCCATCCAAAAAATAAAAAATTTTGTTAAGTCCTGGTATTTTGATTTTTAAATCAGGCATTAATTTTTTTAAAAATAAATGAAATGCAATTGTATTATGTGTCAAGCTTTCCGAAATAAACACATAATTCAGGTTGTGCAGTTTACCATCACTTAGAAAATAAATGGCAAGAGGGTGGAGGGTTGCCTGGCTGTTATTCCAATGATAAGACTGGACTTCATCTTGCATAACAAAGGAATAATTTTCCGCAAAGTCGCAAGTGATCAAAGACTCTCCAGGTTTAAGGTTAATTTTTATTTCATTGTATCTATCTTTTTGCATTTTTGCAATAAAAGAATGTGATTTAAGTTTTACAAGATCATCAGTAAATTCCTGGACAAAATCATCACTTTTCTTAACAACGGTTTCCATAGTACACCTATCTACTGAGACCCACTTTTTAAATGAGACCTCATCAATTAATTCTTCCTCAAATTTTTCTATTAACATATTTTTAAACTGTTCTACTCCAGGACATTGCTTGCATCTATTGCTTAAAAAACAGTCCACTGAAGGTGGATTACACATTAGTTTATAAAGGCAATCATGATAAGATATTGCAAGAGGCCTGTTATTTTCATCATATAGCTTATTTAATTTGGAGCCATTGAGCATTAGTTTTATATTTTGATGTATAGTACATACACATACAGTATGAGTCCCACTTTTTCCTGCCAGTATACAGTTTTTGGGTCGCAGTTCACAAAATTTTGAAAACCCAATTTTTTCATTGGGGTACTCAGTTTTAAACAATGCATGAATTTCTTTTAAATTAGCTAAGACTAATTTTTTTTGTACATATTCCTTTTCAGCTCCATATTTTCTGATAACAACATAATCTTTTTTACCTGGCATGGTCCTGCTAATGTCATCCCTTTGGTAAAAATCTACCACTATTTGGGCCACTCTATCACTAAGGGTCTTTCCCGGTTTGGGGTTAGGAGAACATAATATCCCATTGTCCTTAACTAACTGTTTTACAGCTCTGGCCAAATATTGAGAAACTCCAAATTCTTCTTCAATCTTCTTTCTACTCCAACTTTGAGGTAAACATGATAAAACTAGTATTTTCTCACTCCTCTTATCGGTTTTTAAAAATTTGTCCTTTAACTGCTTAATCATTTCACTTTCGTCACTCTGGCATTCCTTTACTAGCGTTGAATCTGATTCCTTTGTAAATGCTTTCGCAATTGTATGCTGTACAATATCAATTTTTTCTTTGTATACATTTTTTCTTTTAATCGGCGACACACCAAGAAGCTCCAATGACTTGTTTAAAAGAGTAAATGATTCAGCAGGATCTTGAAAATCTGGATCATTTTCTGGAACTTGACTGGGTCTAAAAAAATTTAAAAAGTTAGTTTTTTATAAGAACTTAAAAAGGGGGTAACAGCTGACCCAAAATGTGTACATAATGCCAAGAAATTTGTACATAATGTCTATATTCTCAAAATGCCATGCAAAATAATGCCATGCAAAATAATGCCATGCAAAATAATGCCATGAGATTTTTCCACTCTGTACTTGACGCAATTGGTTTAGTTTATTAATTTTATATTAAAAAATACTATTTGTTACTTACCCTGCCTCATCTTCTTCAGATGCCTTAAACTCCTTTGAAAGCTTTAGTCTACAACCATCACAGATTTTCATTCCCATTTTGACATTTTTGTAACTGCACATCCACTTGGTCACATTTCTTAATTTCCCAAAATGCTTGATTTTTAACTCTAGTGGATCACAGCACTTTACTTTATATTTAGTCCATCCACTTGCCTCACCCATAGTTGAAACTTTTAAAATTACACAGAGATGACTTCTGATAAACCTTCAGTCGAACTATTATGTATCGATTATTTGGAGCTGTATCAGGAAGATACTTGCCAAAAATTTAAAATCAATTTATGCAGGAATTTTCATGTCAGCAAATCCCCACAATGTACCTAAACAGACCAATAAAATGAAGGAGGTGTGTCCTTAATGTTAAACAGGAATAAACAGGCAGTATTTCACAAAAGTATTGGCAGGTTTATACAGGCATATTTTTCTAAGAATTGGAACATCCAATAGTACGCTTTTTATTAAATAAAATATTGTTAAATATTTTTATAATATCGCTTTAAACCCCATTATATTCTTCTAATTACCAAAATGCATTGTCTATTTATAGGCGATTTTTCATGCATGTGACATTTTTAATAAATTTTTTCACATTGAACCCATGATTTGTCCATCTCAAAATTTTGTGAATAGTTTAATAACACTTTAAAGAAAATAATATAATTTTTTGAAAAAAATTAAAAATGGCCTTTTTGAAATTTTTCAAAAAAAAAATCAAAAATTTTTTTTTTTATTTTTTTTTTCAATATATGTTATGCAATATTCTCATATGAAAGGTCTTTATAAGAGCTTTAAAATGAACCTTCACCTACTTTTCTATTATAAGTGGTTCTTTGGATATTCCTAATTTTGTGCGCACATGTTAAGGACAAATAAGTGACTTTTTCGATTTTCAAAAATTAATTCAAAATAAACAACTGGTCAAAAAAGTCTGAAATTTTGGATTTTCCAGTTTTTTGGTAGGAAAAACATGTATACTAAAAATCATCAACATCGGAGATGGTGTGGTAAAATACCCTGGTTGACTTGATATGGACTGACCCTTTTCAATGTTTGAAAAACAGCATTTTTTATTAAAAAATTTTTTTTTCTGGATATTTTGCCAAACTATTTACAAAATTTTAAGATGGAGACTTGATGGGTTCATCAAAAAAATAATGTAAAAAATTTTGAAAATAATTTTTTGAATAAATTAGGTTATGTGATACTTTATCAAAACGGGCTTTAAAATACCTATAAAACAAGGTATTACTCGCTTTTTTACGGTATACAGTTCTCAAGACATTACTCTTTTTGTGTACCTGCACATTTGCTTAAAATTGACTGTCATTACAGACATTTATAAAAATATAAATATCTTGAGAACCATACATACTACAAAAGCGAGTGATTCCTGGTTTTAAAGGTATTTTAAATGCCATTTTAATTTTTTTGTCTTTTGTTTTAGGTACTTTAAGGTTAAATAAAAATTGCATTTTTAGAATTTAATTAGAAAAGCTAATTTGAAAAATTTTAAACTTCACTTGCCTGATAACATACTCAAACATTATTACAATCCAATAACCAAGAGTGTCAAAATAGGCTTTCTAAAATGCTCTTATTGCAATTTAATTTATGATTTCTGGTTTTCCCTGAACACATCAAGAAGTGTACCTCAAACAAAAATGTATATTTAAAAAGTAATAATAAAACACTTTATTAGAGCCAAATCGGCTGTCCCAAGTAAATACACAGTAAGTGACTTGGGAAAAAATAGAGGAATATGGATTTAAATAAAATTGTTGAAATGCAACATGTTTTATAAAGTGACGTTCTAATAATGCATGTGGAAACGGCTGAAACTGACTTTTTACACCTTAAAGCCTCTAAATTGATATTAGATGGTGCCGCAATGGAAAAATGTTTTTTTTTTGTGAAAATTTCAAATTTTAAAGCTTGATGTTGTTTGAAGGTGGTAGACAAAATTAAACTTGAGAGTAAACTTTTAAAGCTTAAGGTCAGACTGACTGGGTTTTGATTTGCGTCTTAACTTGCTTATTTTTTATCTAATTTTTTTTTCATATTTAGACAAAAACGTACAGAAAAGTTCGGTAATTTTAGATCTATCAAAAACTCAATTTTAAGAAAAATGTCAGTTACTGCGCTTTTGTTTGGGATAGCCGAAATCTCTATATGGTCAGAAAAAAATGCCTTTAAGTTCATAATCTTGCCTACTAGTAACATATTCATTTTCTCTTGAGCAAAATTTTGGGAGTCATGTTATCACTAAAAAAATCCATTGTTACTCCATTTTAATTGTAGGTATAAACATGTTACTTAACATTTTAGACATAATTGAAATTAATTTTGTAGTGTACGTCTGGCAAAACTAATTGAAAATCAGCCAAAACGAAACAAGAAAAGTGTAAGATGTCTCCTGCACTCCTTAGACTCGCAGCGAAGCAGACCCTTAACACCAGTCTGGCGGGATGTGTGGGATTGCATGAAGCCGGAGTGCAAAAAAGATGTGTGCATTATTGAGGCGGAAAGTCTTCACGCCACCTTGGAAACCTACTTAAGGAAACATAGGTTTTGTGGGGAGTGTAGGACCAAGGTTTTAAAAGGTAAGGTTTGATATATTGAGATGTTCCAAAAGTAAAAAACAATTATTTTTTATTGTTTCACTGATGATCAAGAATAGGATGTTTGTGAAGCCACCAGGTCTAGTAATAACCTGACAAGTGGTTCTGCACTAACACAAGCATTTTTAAAAATAATAGAAATTTTAAATATTAGAGCTTTACAGAGGTGAGAAAATAAGGCTAATTTAATACTAAGTAAAAGGTCTTTTGTAAGAAAATGTTCTATAATGCAATTCAATTCAAGAGTAGCTTTATTTATCCAAAATAAATTTTGTATTCAATGACAAAAGCCTGGCTTAGATTTATATTGAAGTGTAAATGTTTAAGTATTAAAGCTAAAACTATATAATATTAATTAACAAACAGTATTGCAAGTATTTTGCCTTTCTTTTTCTTTCTCATAATTGACTTTATTTTTCTTTTTTCTCTTTTTTGGTGTAAAAAGTTGTGCAATGTCTAAAACTGTAAAGTGTTTTAGAAAAAAATAAATAAATACAAGATTTTTCCAAACAAATGAATATAGTTTCACAGAGGTTGGGATTTCGTATGTTTTTGTAAATATTCCTTAGCAAACTTAAAATATATTCTGTCTATTGAGACTTTAATATTTTGCACAAAAAAAAATATAAAAGTAGCAACACTCCTCTATATATGAATTTTACTAGCCTCTAGAAATAACATGAATCTCTACTGTCTGAAACAGAGGTTTCACCTAATAAAATGATCTAGATGACGCTGGTTTCATCAAATCTAGTAAAGCAAAAACGGTTTAACGGTGGATTGAATCGATTTTTGTACTACATACATACATCCCAATGAGCATTTTCAGAAACTTCTGGTGACAGATATTTATATAATTATTATAAAGAGGGTTCCATTGATACCCTAGGGTATTTAGAAGTTTCCTACAAGAATTGAGTTTGTATATTTGTTTTATTAAAGGCTCTAAATTGATGGTACCCTAAAGTAACATAAAACTGGCGTTAACAATATTTCCACGGACATCTTTATAAAAATTAAAGTCATCGTGTTAACAATGTTTCCACCAACATATTTATAAAAATATAAGTAATCAGTGACAAGTTATATAAATTGGTGTTTGAAATCTTTCTGTCAACCCACCTATAAAACCGTAAGTAACTATCAATTAAAGATATATAATAACCCACTTATAAAACTTAATTAACCAACAACAAATTTATATAAGATAAGATTGAAAATATTTCGAGAGACACTTATAAAAACTTGGGAACTCACACACAATAGTTATATAAATTGGTGTCTTTATCATAAACCTTTTTTGCCCATAAGGTTTTTTCTATAATGTTGTTATTAATTTCTTTATATAGTGATTATAATACAACTGTTTTTAGAACAAAAACAAAAATTTTAATTTATTTTGGCAATTATAATAACAAAACAAACAAGATTTTTTAAGGTTAATTTTGTGACATCAAAAGGCGCGTTTTTGCGACATTAAAAGGAGCATTTTTTGCGACATCAAAAGGCGCGTTTTTGCGACATCAAAAGGCGCTTTTTTGCGACATCAAAAGGCGCGTTTTTGCGAGATAACCATACCATTATTATCTTGTTTTAATTACATCAATCTGAGAGAGATAAGAGATCCAAATCTTCTTGAGATAGTTGCCGATGACAGATATCGGGATCGAATGCATTTTATACCCGATTCCCACCAGCGTTTCCCATGCACAGTCCCCCTGACTCAAAAACTCATCACGTGGTCCGACATGAACTTGTATAGCCAAATCTCGCTTAGACCACGTGATACGTGTTTTGATTCGGGGGACCCACGAATGAGAAACGCATAGATGGGAACCGTGTTTTAGAAAAAGAGAACAATATAGTAACCGTGTTAAGGTCGCAAAAACGCACCGTGAAACGTCGAGCGCATACGCTGATACTGCTGGTCAGCGGCAAATGTGAACACCCCGGAAAATACTCGCCTGTACACCCTTCGACCCCGCGATCTAACTATATTCTTGAGATAGTTACCTCTGACAGTTATGCGGGCTTGAAGTGTGTGCAGGCGGGTATTTTTCCTAGTATGTGTAGTATGCTGGATCTCTCGAGGAGTGCATTTAGGAAAAGAGAACAATGGTAACTATGTTAAGCTCGCAGAAACGGACCATCAGTGTTTAACACTGCGCCATCTGTATCCCTTTGTTCCAAGTAGCATGATTTTTTAAAAGGGTCATAAAATAGTGTTTGTCGAGATATAGTTGTATTGTTTTTTTTATAGAATTGTCGGAAATTTTCGCCATTTTGGATTACAAAAATAGGTTTTTGGCCTAAATGAAAACTTTATTTATGAGGTTTCAACATGTGTTTCAATCGAAATATTGCTTTTTAGGGTTAAGAACAACATACAAAATTCAATATTTGTCCTAGGAAGAAAAAAACGCGTATGAAAAAAAACTGATATTTAAATGAATATTTTTTTTCCCGTTTTCTCAAGTATTTTTGGAGCCCATGAAATTTACGTGAGTGTATTCGAAAACTATACAGTACACACGGGACCGCAACTGATTTTCAGAGTAGGATGACTTGAAAAACAGCTTTTATTTGACTATAGTATATAAATATTCATATTCCTGCTTCAGCTTATCTCACTTTCATTTTTATTTATTTTAGAAGATTGCTAAACACCATTTTTTTATTGTAAAAAGAAAAAGAATAATACATAACAAGCAAAGGGAAGAAAGATGGAAAATCTATATTTCTAAATCCATAAAAACCTTCAATTTGTTATGTAGTGTTGTTAGAACAGTTGTAAAACCTTTTTATAATAATCTCTATACTTGAGGGCTCATAAGGAAGTTTTATAAAATCTATATGTTGTTTTTCTATCCATTACTATGTACCATACATTTTTATAAGCTGGTGTTGAACAGTTGTTTTTCAAGTCTTTTTTACTCATTTAAGAGATATATTAGAGTTATAAAATTATCACCAACACTAAATAATATAACTTTTGGTTATTTTATGAAGGTTTTATATTATTTGCTGTAACTTTAATATAGTCAAAAATGCTCATTGGGATGGTTGTAAAAATCATTTATTTTTAATAATATTTTATATTTGGTCCAATTTATTTGGATGTGTTTAATTTACTTAGTGAACTGATATTCATAGTTTGCTTTTACTACCTCAAATATTTGAAAGAATATAGGTCAACCTTGAGAAAGTAACAGTTTTAGACTTTGAAAACATTGTAAAAAAATTGACTGGGGTTAAAAATCTGGAACTTGAGCTCTGATATGGACTTAATTATAAAGAATCAAAACACAATAAAAGTGTGAATCAAGCTCATTTAGTTTTTTTCAATTTCAAGAGGTAACACAAATCTGGTATAATAATACAGCCGAGAATACAGCAAACCCATGCATCCTGTAAATCAGTAAATCTAGAATTTTTACATTCTATCCTGAAATTTTTTGGTTTTTGCAAGTCAAATTTTAAAGGGATACAGTAAATAGCTGCGCCAAATGAATAAATTTAAATTCAGCACTCCCCTTCCTACAACCATGGTACATTTTGTTAAAAAAAAAAACACATAACAAAACTTTTGAGCTTTACTGCATTTAAAAAAGAAACACAAAAGGCAGTTAAAGAGAATTTAAAAAATACTACATTTAAATAAATAAGTTATAACACACACAAAATATGTACTTATACGCCACAGAATTAAGCCTGATGAGCCCCTCAAAAAAAGAATTGAAAGTATTCTTCAGTTTCATAAAAGGCATGTCCCGGGGCGCCGCGAGAAGAAACCATGATTATAGAATTTGAGTTACGTTTGGCAACGCCGGCGCCGCATCTGCTATTAATCGAGCCTCGAGCCCGAGAGAGCAGAGCAAGTTTCTAGAATTTCCAGAAGCCCATATTCGACCTGCGCGTCGCTCGACGAGAATTCGGTTGAACTGTTATGATAAATAGAAGTAGTAATAGAGAGTTTTAGTAGTGATACAAAGTGTTGTGATTTACGAATTCAGGACACATAAACTTTCTAATATCGGATCGGTTGCTTCGTTTTTTCGTAAAAAGTTAGTCACAAGATGAAAAGATTTGCCAATAGATCTCTACACTTATTTCTAAACCTCGTAAGATTGACTTCTTTTTTTATCTTTAGTGGTAAGTGGTTGCAGAATTTAATGCCGTTGTATATGAACGCAGGCCTAACGCAGAGGGGGGAATAGGTAACCTAAGATTATTGCTCTGTCGCGTCGGGTGAGTTGTTTGGTTTGGAAGAGAAGCTGAAAGTTGTTTTTTATGATTTTTATGATGTTTATCCTTTTTGAATCTCTGAAGGTTAGGTGTTACATGTTCACTATGTCAGTATCGCAGCATGTCATATTTTGTCATGGTTTATTACCCAAAAGGTTAGATAAAGCTCCAAAATTGATAATGAAATAGTGTCCTGATTTAATTTTGAAATTAAGAATCTCGGTTATTTAAAGTCATATCTAAAAATCAATAACACCGCTAATCTTAAATCATTTTTACTACAAAATAAACACAACTTTCATTTTTAAACAGAAGCAGTGTCTTTATGACAATAGGAGACTGAAGTTGCCCATTGTATCAGTGGTTCCCAAAGTGTGCGCCGGGGCGCCGCTAGGCGTTCCTGATAAGGTAGAATTTGAGTTTCATAAAAGGCATGTCCCGGGACGCCGCGAGAAGAAACCATGATTATAGAATTTGAGTTACGTTTGGCAACGCCGGCGCCGCATCCGCTATTAATCGAGCCTCGAGTCCGAGAGAGCAGAGCAAGTTTCTAGAATTTCCAGAAGCCCGTATTCGACCTGCGCGTCGCTCGACGAGAATTTTCGCGAGCGCTCTTTGACAGTATTAAGTCGCCGTAGTCCGCTTTGCTAGGTTAGTTTACCGTAAGAGGAATTGTAAGCGGTTGAACTGTTATGATAAATAGAATTAGTAATAGAGAGTTTTAGTAGTGATACAAAGTGTTGTGATTTACGAACTCAGGACACATAAACGTTCCAATATCGGATCGGTTGCTTCGTTTTTTCGTAAAAAGTTAGTCACAAGATGGAAAGATTTTTATTAAATAAGAAAATTGATAGATCGAGACAGAGTGATCAAGCATCGACAAGTGACGGAGGAGTAAAAATAAGGAAACATCGCAATTACGATGATAGCTATGTAAACTTTGGTTTTACTTCAGTAGAAGTAAATCATGAGGAAAGACCGCAGTATGTGCTCTGTTTGAAAATTCTAGCGGTTGAAAATATGCTCCCAAGTAAGCTAAAAAGACATCTCGAAACCATTCATCCTACGATGGTTGGAAATTCACGCGAATTTTTCACAAAAAAGTTACAAAATGTACAAAAACAAAAAAACGTGTTTACTCAACAAACTAAAGTACCTAGCAAGCACTGCTGTCCTCTTTCAAAGTGGCATACAGGGTGGCGAAGTGCAAGAAACCTCACACCATCGCAGAAGAACTTATTTTACCGGCTGCTGTCGACATGGTTAACATTATGATAGGAGAATTAATTTCAAAGGTAACTTTATCTAACCACACTATTAGTCGAAAAATCCATCATATAGCTGAGGATCTTAATGATCAATTGATAGAGGAAACGAAAGGCAAGAAATGAGGCTACTGACAGTAATAAAATGCACACCTTATTTGTTACGTACGCTTCCTGGATAATAATATTATTGTTGAAGACCTTCTTTTCTGCAAAAGTATCGATAAAAGCGGAAAGGCTCAAGACTTGTTTCAAATTCTTGACAAGTTTATAACAGAGAATAATTTAGGTTGGGAGAAATGTATTGGAGTTTGTACTGATGGCGCTCGATCAATGTCTGGCCGTTATGGTGGATTGCAAGCACTTATTCGCAGTAAAGCACCGTATGCCATGTGGACCCATTGCATCATTCATAGGGAAGCACTTGCATCGAAGTCGTTGTGCTGTGAATTGAATTTGGTTATGGAACGTATCATAGACGTAGTTAACTACATAAAAACTAGGCCGCTATAAACCAGACTATTCAAAATTTTTTGTATGGACATGGGAGCTGAACACACTGCGCTGCTATATTACTCCAGTGCACGATGACTTTTACGTGGAAACGTCTTATCCCGTACATTCGAGCTACATCAAGAAATCCACATTTTCCTGGAAGGGAAAGGTCTTGCAAGCTCCAGATAAGGATCCCGACTTTTTGCTAAAACTGGCATATTTGTGCGATATATTTGACAAACTGAATGCCTTAAATCTGTCTTCAAGGCAATAACATGCATATCTTTAAACTATCAGAGAAAATTGCAGCATTTAGGAAAAAACTGCAGTTGTGGATAAAAAAAATTAATGAAGATGGCGGTCAAGATTTTTCCAGAATTGCATAAATTCTCAGCCTCTAATGAGCTCGTTATCTCTCAAGACTTGGTGTCCCTTTTCACCGAACACCTTTCGAAACTCTCGGAATGGTTTGCAAAATACTTTACAGAAGAAAATGTCGAAAAATTTGCATGGATTCAAGATCCTTTCCATGCACAATCTCCACCAGAATTCACTTCACTGGAAGAGACAACAGCCTAAAATCAAAATTCGCTTCTTCTGATTTGGTGGAGTTTTGGGTATCCGTCAAAAATGAATATCCGGCTCTAAGTTTAAAAGCTTCGAGGATTATAATCCCCTTTGCAATATCCTATTTATGCAAAGCTGGATTTTCAGCTGTAGCTGTGATAAAGAGCAAATTTCGTTCAAAGATCAACGTGGAGCAAGAAATGAGAGTGGCAGTGTCAAGACTTATTCCCCGCTTTGAAAAAATGTGTGCAGATCACCAAGCTCACCCATCACACTGATTTTTTTTCCTTCAATGATAATGTATTGTTGTGTGTTAGTTTAATAATAAACCTATATGAGCGTTAGATTGGAGTTGTTTTCATTCATGTGTTTTGTAACTAGTGCCAATATATTTACAATGGTGTTAAATAAAGTGTTGTACAATGCTTGCGCTTTGCTGCTATACAGTAGGTAAGTTGCAAAGCACATATTTTATACATTATACATATCAAACACTTTGTTGGACACAACTATATATGCATATTGCGAGTAGGGGCGCCCTGACAAAATACTAAACCTGTAAGTGCGCCGCAAACTGAAAAAGTTTGGGAACCACTGCTTTATATCAATGAATAGCAAACTTTCACTCAAAAAGACTGTACAGAGACACTTAATTTTCCTTCAAATTGAAGGTACATCTGCCGATTCTGCAATTTGACAGATGGTTGTCTTTTACATGAATCCTGTTTCAGATTTTGTCATCATCATTTCATCTCCCATTTTCCTAGCACCATACTGATGAGCACCATAAGTGCGAAACCCGGGTCTACCGTTATCATTGCCTTTTTGATGGAAAGCGCTCTATTCATATATTTTGTTATTTATTCACCCTCGCTAAATCTCTTTAAAATTATACATTTGGGCCATTGGCTTTTCCCTGGGAGAACCCTGATTTTTACATTATTTTCTTTGTTTTTCAAAGTTACACATTTTGCGACACTTGGACCATTCTAGTATCTCTTTAAGTAACTAATGCTTGCCTTTAAGAAGAGCCTAAATATCCATCCAAGGAGTTGTGTATACTTGACTCCCTAATATTGAGGGCTATCAAAACGAAGTTATGCTTGAATCAACATATATGTATCCTCTTGGTACCAGTATATCTTTTTTTTTGTATAGCGTACACTCTCCTAGTGGAAGACCCGGAGCCCGCAAAAGAGAAAGGTTACGTTTCCTCATTGTACGCGGGAATTAAACGGTGTTTGCCGGACAAGCACATCCATTTAAAGGCACAGACTGACTACATTACCAAGCTGATCAACAGAGCCGAGCCGGAGTTGTTGGGCAGGTATGTTTTTTGAGACTTTTACATGACCAGCCAGTATGTTAGATAGTTAGTCCTTATGGGCTTCTTATGTTTTTTCATTCTGATTTAAGTCTCTTTTGCTTATTTGACCTCTATTAACCTAGCGACCCCACCCCAAGAAAATCAAAATTTAGTTATGCCATAATTATGTGCTAATTTCGTCCCCCATCAGAAAATTTTGTGCTCTTCTGGTTTCTGAGAAAATCGAAAAAGAAAATGGGGTAGCTAGATTAATATTAACTTAGCAACCCCACCAGGAAATATGGCGCCAAACTAAAAATTTTTGGTTTTAAAATTATGTGCTAATTATGTGCTCCACGAATATATAAGAAAAAAATCGAATTTTTCATTTTAAATTATGTTTTTTTTAAAAAAAGGTTAGAGTAGCTAGATTAATATTAACTTAGTGATCCACATGTTTAGGTATCACGGAATTTAAAAATTTAAAAAACCAGTATTATCTGCATATTATGAGGTAATTTCGTCTACTATTAGAAAATTTTGTATTTTGGTTTCCGAGAAAATCGATAAAAAGGATATAACATTATATTATTATTAATAACCTAGCATTCCCAATCTGAAGTGCGATTCCAAAGTGACAATTTATGATTCCAAAGTTATGTGCCCCATGAATATGTACAAGAAAAATCCGAATTTTTTGTTTTCAGTGCAGTTTTTTTAGTGGGGTAGTTAGCTTAATATGAACCTTGCGACCCGACCCTAAAATGCGGTTCTAAAACTTAAAAAGTATATACCAAAATTATACTACTATTATATAAGAAAAAATGGAATTCTTCATTTTAAATGAGGTTTTTTTTTTTAAAAATGGGTGGGGTTGCTAAGTTAATATTAACCTAGCTAACCTACTTTCTTTTTCGATTTTCTCGGAAACCAGACGAGTACAAAATTTTCTGATCATGGACGAAATTAGCGATTCTTCAAAAACCGTCAGAAAATCTCGCACTTACAAAAAATCTGACGATTTTTAAACACAAGTTTATACTTAATACTTTTTTGTCAGGACTATTTGCTAATATTCCTTAAAATTTAGTTTCTTAATACTGTTCTAGTACATAAACAATATTTCAGTTTTAATTTTTGTACAAAATGTTATTAAAAAAATGACGCAGTTTCTCTTACAACGTTAGGATAAATATGGGCGATAAGTAAAAATCGTCACTTCAGAATTCGATTCGATTCGATTTTTTTCTTATATATATTCGTGGAGCACATAATTATCACATAATTTTAAAACCAACAATTCTTAGTTTGGCGCCATATTTTCTGATGGGGTTGCTAAGTTAATATTAACCGAGCGACCTCATTTTCTTTTCGATTTTTTCAAGAACCAGAGGAGCACATAATTTTTTGATTGGGTATGACATTAGCACATAATTATGGTGTGACTAAATTTTGATTTTCTTGAGGTGGGGTCGCTAGGTTAATGGAGGTTGATTTGATTAGATTTTATTATTGATCATTTTTACCCACCTGCACTCTTATTTTCAATTTTTTGATTGAATAGAAAATTCCACACCACTCCTTTTTAACCAGTCAAAATGGTTTTTTTTTGACAGATGACCATGGCAACACATGTATTTTTTTGGATTTGCGGCTGAGTACACTCCATTCCAAATTGCTGCGGACCAGTTTTTTGACACTGTCAATGTCAGTTCCATTTAGCTTCTGTGTTTAATTGTCAGCCGCCATAGTTGAGATTTTTTTATGCAGTCACAGAATATATTTTTTTTCTTTTCTTTCTGGTTTCAATTTCTGGACGCCCACGGTTTGTCAGAATGTGCAAAATCAAACCCGTTAAATAAAAGAAAGTTCAATTATAAAATCATTAACTATAGAAACTGCAATTTGTTAAACCAATTTTTTATCCGAACCTTATTTCTTCAAACCCATTCAATAACAAATTCGAAATTTATAAGACCCGTTTTTAATCAAACCATTGTTCATTCAATATCAAACTCGTAATTTGTATAACCCATTTTTAATAAAACCCGGAATTTGTCAAACCATTATTTTTCAAAACCGGAATTCGTAAAACCTGTGGTTTATCAGAAAATTTTTGCTAAATTGATTGCGCATTCGCCAATAATACATGAACCGGAGGCGTACACGCAGGTGGCGCGGCGTTTCGATGCATTTGATTAGATTATGATGCATTCAAGTTGAGAACAATTATATTATAGAGTGACATCTATACACAAACTATTGGACACTGCCAAGTGTGCGTGTGTATTCTTTTTAAAATTTTCACCTGCGGCATTTTTTGGTTAAAATATTAAAATTACATCGCATAAAAACACCAGTTTAACCCAAAATCGTTACATAAAATTATATATTTGTCGAATCTCTCACATATTTACAAAATAAAAATGGTCACAATTACTTTGTTCATATGGGCTTCTTTAAGCACTTTTATATAAGGACGGTTTGAAAATTTTGTCAAAGAAAGAAAAAATAGGCATTGTTAAAAGTCTCGTTAAAAGACAAAAAGTATAATTTTAAAATTATTTTATTTCAAACAAAATTTGGTGTCGAATTTTCTTCTCGTCTTTGACTCGCGATAATTTTTAACTCTCTCACCAATTTCCACCAATCGCAAAGCTAGACACGACCCGACTTACCACTTTTCGATTGAAACATCTCCACTAGTACAAAGCGGTAGAGTGTTCCCGATCGAACGACGTTGCGAACGAGTGTTGTGAAGTCGCGTTTGATTGGCTTTCAGAGAACTCGTGACAGCGTTTAGCTTTGTAATTGTTGGAAACCATATATCTATTACTATTAGCTTAAATAAACGCCTTACCCAGGCCAAACTTGTAAGCAACATTTATAATCTAGCCAGCCATGGAAATACCAAAACAAAAGACATTGGCTTAACTCTGGCCTTTTACACATACGCGAAAATATATCGATCCGAGGGTTCTCGGTCATTTTCGGCCGGCTTCGCGGCCTATGTCATACATCTTCAATCGAGGCGAAGTCATTTTTGTTGTTGATTCCATATTTTCATTGAATGAATGAATGTAGAAGTGCGGGCGGGACAATTACCATGTACATAGGCTACCTTGCTGGGTCCGTTGCAGGCCCACTATCCATGGTTTAGCCCTGGAAGCCTCTGTCTTTCTAACTAACTCCTTTGACCTGTTCAGGGCCAGACACTCCAGCAGGACATGCAAGGTCTCCGGCGATTCCCAGCATCTCTAGATGCTTGTTAAGGCAACAGTGTCCTGTTAGGAACGCTGTTGCTGGTCTCACATCCTTCCTGCCTAGGTGGAGCTAGAGCGACTTCAAGCACGACCGTAGGCGCCCCTAATGCGTTTGTAAAGTGTCCAATGGGTACTTGTGCAATTCCCTGTCGGGTCTCTTGTGTTAAAGAAGATCTACTGGTTCCTTGAACAGTTCCTTGTTGACCCTTATCTTTAGAGGTTCCACTGTGTACCTGTTGGTTTTCTGTGTTACCTACTGGTTGTCGGAGAGTCCTTCTGGAGTTCCCTCACAGATGAGTAAATCGGCTAGAATCACCTCCCCAGCACTTCGGGGAGAAGGCTATATACAACAAGGTGCGCCTGGTTCCCTGAGGAAGGTTTTTATTGCGGTGCCTCATCCACGCGGCCCTGGCGTTTAAGCCAAGGCCCCCACACCCGTCGCCAATGCACCACTCAGAGAAGTCGAGAGCGAGCCAGCGTTGGGTTCACCTAAGCGCTCCCTATCTCCGGCACGCCGACCACAAAGAGCTGCGTTCCAGGGGTGTGCGGTATGACGTTCCCCAACAGGATTTAGTCACCGACTTGGGGAGAATTGGGGAGAATTACCCAAGTGGGATTCAGAGGAGGGAGCTCTGGTCCCCTTGGACCAGGTTAATGCTTGTATCTTGCCAATCCCACCGAACACAAGCAAAGGCAGGTATTTTCATTTATGCTGCGCATATTTTTCACTGTTAAAAATTAGAAAAAAATAAATATAAGTTAAAAAATGCCGCTGCGTAAAAAAGACATGCTGAGTTTATGGAGAATTAGACAACGAAAGAGCAGCGATATCATTGGAGGTATCGGCTGGAGAAGGTCCAGAGGTTGGTAGCAATGGGATGATGTTTCTTCCTCAGTGGCACACATTTATATTGTTATCTTCGAAAAAAATATAAAAATCCAGAATTTTTGAGAAAATAGTTATTTCTGTCAAACAACAACGATCTGCTGCCTTCGTGGCTTCGGGTCTTAGCCGATGACGCTTGCACGGCGCATGTGCGGAACCGCGTTTCTAAGCCAAACGAGAAAATAGACACAGAAAGGGAGATAAATGAGAGGAAAAGTAGAAAGACATCTTGCTTACAACGTCGTGCATGCTGAAAGCATTGGAAGGGTGTATATTTAAGCTAATAGGTACATGGTGGAAACCTGTCAAATAATTATGCTGCTTGCAAAAGAATAGTTGAGTTTGTACAGATGTGGTTCACATTAATCCTTAAAATTGATGATATTTTCGCAACATTGCCATAGTTTTTGAACTAAATTTTATGAAAAATCGCTTATTACAGATACCCTTTGTGTTATCCCATGTTATTTTTAAAAAACCTATATTAAAAAAATCGATTGTTTAACTCTATTCAGCCGCAGGGAGAGGCACGCCAAGACGCTGGAGATCGCCCAGGAGGAGGTGCTGACCTGTCTCGGGATCTGCATGTACGAGCGCCTGCACCGAGTGTACATGCGCGTGCGCGAAGAAGAGCGCACGTGTCAGCTGTTCGCCGCCGTAGCCATTCACACGCTGAGTCGCAGCTTCGAGACGGCAGTGGAAAAGGTGCGGGGCGTGTCGCAGCTGGAACTGTTGTACGAGGAGTTTGCCAGGTAATAAATAGTGATTTTTCACCTCTTATTTCCTTACTGGCAGAACGACTGTTGCCCCCTAAAAGCATTTTTGAGCTAAATTGGGTTTCTACACCACCCCCTTTTTCGTTAAAATTCGTCAAATCGCACAGATGGTTTCATAACTCGAAAGTAAAGCGGGTTTCGTCACACTTGAGGCATTGAGAACCAGCTTTAGATTATCAAAAATATGACTCTTGCCACAGCAATTTTTTCAAAATTTTTAAACATTACATGGGCGTATCCGAAGCCACTACTTTATTTTTTTGGTGTTTTACACGCACCCTAAAAATACGTACCTAGGTAATCTTTTTGCTTACCCCTATTTTAGCAATTTGAACGAGCACTTTAAAATCTCCACAGTGATTAAAAAACTTCTAAAATTGTGAAGTTTACCAAAATACACATGCATTGGCGGGCTTTTGAATTTTTTAAACACTCCGATCGCGTCTGGAAAATTGTTTTTAGCAAGACTCCCACCACATATCAATTGACTGCAAATATCAAAACTACTTCACTGTAATCGTCACAGATGGCGCTACTTTTACTCAAACTATTAATTATCTATTATTTTTATTTATTTGTGCTTAGGTAATTTTCAAAATCAATGTTTTTTATTATTTTGCACGTGTGATTTTTTGTTGCGCATATAAATATTACCACAAACATGGTGACATCTATTCTGTAACCGCTAAACTACTCTTATTATGTCTAGTTACGCATAATAGAATATATAGAAAAAGGGTTTATCTAAAAAGAAAATTCATTTTGTTTTTTTTATTGCAATGAGAATTTTTGACGTATTTTTTAAATTACCCAAAAAATACAAATATTCTTAAAATCGTTTTTACAGATATCTACAGAACCCGAGACATAACCTTTCCGTTTTTAACAAGCCTAGTTCAAAGAGTCCGTTTTTGATATGGTTTAAGTTTTTTTTTGAAAAATAAGGCAAACTTTTAAAATAATGTTGTTAATTATTTAAAATATGGCATCCTGCCAAATTTTAGCCTTTTTCGATGCCATATTATTTTGTTACGTGCCGGAAGAGAATGTTCCAAAATATGACGAAGAGTGTGGCCACTTGTAAGAAATTTTCTGTAGCCTTAAATGCGTTTTTCCCAATTAATATTAAGTTTTAACGGGGAAAATAAAATGACAGTTTTTTTTTAAATAAATCTAAATATTGAAAATCAAATGTGCCACAGTCCCATTGAACTCTCTAGAAGAATATTGGCTATGTAATTAAGTGTGCACTAACTCCATAAGGAATAAATTGAAATATATATATTTTTTTTAATAACAAGCTTTTATAAAAGGCTCTAAAAAGGTGAAAAAGTGATGAAGTACAAAACATGATATCTATTTGGGGGTTTGCAAATAAAACCACAATAAAACCATTAAAAAAACTACAAAATAAAGCAATCAAATGCATTAATAAATTTCCATTCTTAGAACCCACAGAAAACATTTATAAACCAAAGGGCTACCTTGATATTAACAGTCTACATATTTTAAAATTAGGCATTTTAATTCATTCAATTTATTGTGAAAGTAAAAAATCTAACATTACAAGAAATAACTGAGAACTTATTTTCAACGCATCAGTAAGTAATTTTGGTAAAAAATCGATTATTTGTGATGGAATTAATATATACAATAGAATCCCAGAAGAAATAAAAAATAAGAATATAAAAATTAAATTTAAAAAAGATTTAAAAAAACATCTTTTTAAATGATGTAATCCTCGATGTAATTATTCTCGGCTTTTAATAGTATTATTATTAGTACTTTTTTATTATATATTTTTTTTTAAATGACAATTTATTTATTAATTTATTTATTACCATTTTTACAATTAATATAATTTAAATTTAATAATATCTATAAATATTTACTTAATGTATGTTGTACCCAAATGTTTATAATGTTTTTTTTAATTCCCTGTAATGAACTACTTAAGTTGGTTGGGAATAAATAGTTATTACTTAAAAAATTTTTACAAGGGGTTTGATCTAGGAATCTTAATGACAAATTATATATATAAGGAAGTAACCGGTACCATACGATTTATTAATTTATTAAAAATTTTACAAAAATCTATGATGAGAATGTTTAACAGTATATTTTCAGGAGCAGAGGATCATACTTGTGATAAGCAACTTCTTATTATTTTCTTTCACATTTGTCATCATCTTGAAGTTTAAATTTAGACCCTCAGGTCAAACTCAAAAAGTTTATCGCTTTGTTATTATATTTAACTTTATTTTGACATTTTTAATTATGTCATTCTGATAATGCTACAAGGTATAAGCAATGAATAAGCATAAGCTTGACCAGCAGCACAAAGTAGCCTTCTCGAAGAGAGGGAAGCTGTCAGCTTCATAATTTTTAAATTAAGCCCATGAATCTATTTTTTGAATGACTTGTATAGATCGCATTTTTAGTTATTTCTTTTTAAAAAACGTAGGCATATGACAGATTAATTTGTTCGCTCTAAGTCTATCCGTTCTTACTTTTAAATCATAAGGATCTATGAAAATCATTTTTTTCGCAAATTAGAATGTCTACAGTTTTACTAAAAATAAACGATTTATATTCGGGCAAAAAAATTGGCAACATGTGACGTCAATCCCACATGTGGCCATTGACCCTTTATTTGTAGGCTACCTGTTTATAGTTAAATAACCCTGGCGCTTTTTGTTTATTTTACTTCTTTGAAAACTCAAATAACCGGACTTCTTTTTAAAAAAGGTATATCACAGATATTCGCATAAAGAAATAAAAATGACTCGTAAATTATTTTTTGACCTGCGGTTTTTCAATTTTGTGCAAAATCTCACTAATAATTGCAATATTTTTCTAGGGAGGAGCAAGCCAAGCAAATCCGCAAGGAAGCCAAAAAGATCAAACGGAAGCGTAGGAAGGAAAAAAATTTGGACGGCGAGGAAAAGGAAAACAATTGTTGCAGTACGGAAGACGATAAGGATGACAATGAAAAGGTATAAATTGTCAGATTAGTGCCAAAGAACCCCGCACACAACTATAAATGTGCGTCGACACCAACAGATTTTTTTGAATATGATGTAGACCTATGTGAAGTTAAAATATTGTAGCCTAATTAGACACAGACGCATATCAAAAAAGCACTGATACATATTATAATTTGATATTTGCTCACAAAACGACAAAAATACTTTGTTTTGGAGGCCTAATCAATGCCCCTTAGCTAAAACTGTTTTTATTTTATTTTTTACTCTACAAAATAAAAAAAATGTGGGACCCGACTGAATAAAAATTTCAAATCAGCTGGCATAATATTCTGCTGGATAAGGGGCACTGATTAAGTCTCCAAAACCAAATTTTTGTTTCGTTTTGTGGGTAAAGTAAATCTCTAGAGATATCATTTCTGTACATTGAATATATTTTTTATTTATTTTATAGATTCCAAAATTAGAATTTTTATAATTTTTGCCTGTTTGTTTGTTTCAGCATCACGCAAAAACTGCAAAAACTACTGAACGGATTTTCTTGCAAGTTGAACTACTGGATTCCTTGAAATCCTGGGCAGGACATAGGCTTTATTTCATCAAAATCGGTTCACGGGAACCAAAAGTTATGATCGTTTAACGCAAGTAAAACGGGAAAAAGCGGGTAAAAACACAGGCGAAGCTGCGGGGTCTTCAGCTAGTCTATTTATAAAATGTATTGTATTGATGCGCCCCTGTGTCTAACTGGTGGGGGCCACAATATTCTAACCCACCTTTTTATGACGTCTTTGCCTGGGTCTACATCATATACAAATTTCAAAAAAATCTTGGTTTCGGCGCACACCTATAGTTGGGTGCCGGGTTCTTTTAATAAATAGTGAGACTTTTTTGTTACCGCTTTGACAGTGGTTTCAACTTGGAAACTAATTTTTTAATAATAATAAATTGTTTTATCTTCCTAAAATCCTTGTCTATTTCACAGGATTGCCAGTGCTCCCAAGACTCGTCCTCGATCAACGGGAAGGACAACTCGAGCACCATCGGTTGCTATAGTTGTGGCGGGGGGGATCAGCTGTTGACCGTCAACGGAAAAGGGGGCCAGAACGATGAGTGTGATTCCATGGACGAGTTGGACGGATGTACGAATATGAAACGAAACGGCAATGGACAAGGAGATGAGTTAAGGTTAGTCTAAAGTTATTTTTTTTATTTTCTTACAAACTAGAGATACAAAAAAATCGATGTATAATACAGTCTCAAGCAACAATTATAGTCAATTTCACTAATGCCATTGTCATTGCCACCAAAAATAGGTTAAAGCATAGTAATATTTCCTAACAAAAACTATTTATAGAAAAAATGTCATTATTGTCACTTAGTGTGGTCACTATTATCGTTAAAAAATTACCACAGTGTCGTAAAAATATATAAGTTATACGCGAAAGCAGAGAACATATAAATCTAAATAGAGAGGTCACCTAATAGTAAATTTACGACCCCGCTCAACTGACTTGAAAACCAAGTAGATTAGATTAGATAAGTACTGTATTGTCAAGAACTACAATTTTCTATTGACAAAGCAGGCTAAGTCTAAATTACATACTAGTCCTTACTTATAAAACAAAATGAAAATAAAACTAAGTAATAAGTAAGTTTGGTATTACTACAACCAAAAATTTAAAGAGAAGAAAATTAAGAAATACTTTTATTCTTTTGTTAATATCAATCTTAATTATCTACTAATTATTTAACCTATGCATAAAGAGACATTTACCTACAATTAAAATACACATTAAACAACACTAACAAACAAGTAAAGATTAAAATATTCATAACATAGTACAAGAAAACAAAAGACATGCAAATAAAAGGTTTAAACTTAGCAATAATATAATATAATAATAAAGCAATAATTAAAATTAAAATCGTTTTTCAAAAAATTCTAATAGCGTGTAGAACGGTTCTTCTAATAAAACCTTTTTTAGTTTCTTTCTAAATTGTTTGATAGAGGTAGCACATCTAACATGGATAGGTAGGTGGTTGAATATTTTCCTTCCTTCATAAATTAAGGACTTTTGTGCCAGTGTACTTTTTGGTATGGGCAATGGTAAATTGTGGTTTTGCCTTGTGACACGGTTGGTTCTATTACTACATTTAATAGAATAAGAATTTTTAAATACCAGGCTAGCCGTTTCCGGTATATAAATTGATGAGAGGGTCAAAATTTTTAGATTTTTAAAGTGTGGTCTGCAAGACTCTCTCTGGTGAACATTTGCAATAAACCGGACGGCTTTTTTTTGAAGAATAAAAATCATTTTAAGTAGGTATTGAATGGATGAGCCCCAAAATGGGATGCCATATCTTAGATGGGATTCAAACAGTGAAAAATAAACATTTCTGGCCATATCAGCTCCCAGTTCCAACCTTACACATCTTATGGCAAAGCACCCAGAAGAAAGTTTCCTGCTCAATTTAAAAATATGATCTTCAAAACGCAGTTCATTGTCATTATGAACTCCCAAGAATTTCGTAACCTTTTTATTTTCCAGAGGATTATTGCCAAGATTCACATTCTGCAAACTGCACTTGAATCCAAGTATATTTGATTTGTTGAAATGAAAAACTAGGCGGTTGGCATCACACCACTCTTTAATTTTGCAAGATCTTCAGAGATGTTAAGTTGAAGGATATTAAGATTTTTGTGATGCCATAAAACAGAAGTGTCATCACCGAAAAGAGTAATTATACCCAAGATGTTCAAATGCACAAGACCATTAATGTAAATCAAAAACAATAAAGGACCTAAAACAGACCCTTGTGGTACGCCACAATGGACATTCATGGTAGAAGAATACAAACCAGAGACTAACACTGATTGACTGCGGTAGCCTAAGTAAGATTTAAACCAGGATAGAACAGAACCCCCGAACCCACAGCGCGAGAGACGCAGCTATCGTTTTTTTTTAGTTCTTGGCTTGGAAACTTGCTGCGCCACTTTTGCTTTCGATCTTGCTTATTTTAATCGATCTAAAGCAGTGGCGGCGCACAGGAAAATCGTATTCTTTTCGACGAGTTAATATAGAACGCCCGCGTTGCGCTGCAGACAAAAGACCCGTGCCGGTACAGTCACAGGTGGCGAATACAGAGGGAGGCGATCGACCCTCTCCGGCGAAATTACGTACCAACTTCCCCAAAAATGTTGCCCTGTGGTGCCAGTTTTTTCTGTTATTTTAAATTAAACATTACTTTTTTGCAAGGTTTCGTCTTCGACGTTCAAATTTTTAAAAAAATCATAATCAGGTGTTAAGTTTCTGGAAAAAATTACTTTGTCTTTCCCTTTTGGAGAAGACTCCCCATGATGGGAATTAATATGGTTACGTCACAACCGCCTCTTTTGGATTAGGAAAACCATTGAAGGAATATCCAATGAGAACATCAGTTTTCACATACCTTCTCACCCATTCTGATCTCCTAATCATGTATTTTTCAAACATTCGGAAATATCGGCGTTATTCATATTTTTTACAGAAGCATAGTTTGTGTGTGTGGTTTGCTGCAAATGTTGTTTTTTTATAGCAAAATTTTAGTAACCTAATATATTTAAAAAATTCATAAAAAACAGTTATTTTTTACCAGAGAAAATCTAAATTATATGCTCTGCGCTTTTTCCTAAATTATTACAAGTAATAAAGGCTTGAAAAATATATACAATAAAAACTTTCTCCCAGCCCCCTTAGCAACAGATTCATTTAAAATTGCATTAAATATAAGTATGTACGCCAGTGATAACTCGATATTCATTGAACGCGCGGGATTATTGCCGTTTTAATTTTAAATAAATATTACCCCGGTTCATCCTGGCGCTAACAATCAAACACTCGCTGTGAATCGCGTTGACTTGCTGGTCGGATATTACCATTACGTGTCCTCTCTATTTAGATTTATTTGCTCTCTGGCGAAAGTAATATATTCCACTATATACCATTACTTAC
The DNA here is from genome assembly GCA_963921995.1 of Oxystoma pomonae. Lineage (NCBI taxonomy): Eukaryota > Metazoa > Arthropoda > Insecta > Coleoptera > Brentidae > Oxystoma > Oxystoma pomonae. Next base: position 35,362,494 of record OY998164.1, read on the forward strand.
TTACTTCATAGTTGTAACATTTAATTTCTTTTATATTACTTTTAGAGGTAACGACTCAACTGATATTAATTTGGTTGCAATTCAGTAGCCTCTACTCAATACAAAACTACAAAGTTATGGTCGCCTACACGGTCGCCTATCTACCACGCAATAAGAAATAAATGTGCATATAGTGGAAAAACGTTGCCTACGAGTTATCTCTACTTTACTGACATTGCAAATCAATGCAGGACCGTCAAATGGATGTGCGACGGCCATGTTATTTACTTCTATAAAACATGGAATTCAAATGAAAATTTAAAAATACCTCATTAAATCACGTAAATAAACGTAAAAATATCAATATTTAGTTAACAAAACATATTAAAACTGGAAATTCATTTAATTTGGAAATCCTAACCTCAAATAATTCCGATTTTTTATCAACATTTTAGATAAAACTGGGGAGCGCGTGTTTTTTTTTTATAAAAAAATCAGCATTTTTAATCAGTAAAGTGCTATGCGTTTATAAATTTAAGATATTGTGACTTCAGAAAAGTGATATAGATAATATTTTTGTTTTCTGTCATATCTCCACATATTTTATGGTGTGTGTCCTGATATAGTTTAGAGAAAGATCAAAATATTTTAATGATTAATAATTTGGGAAAGAGAAAACCTATAAAATGTCTATAAAGTCAGAAATACTACTTTATGTGATAAACACCACCTCGACCTTCTCAGATCTATTGTGGTTCCCCTTTCTTCTTCCCTGCTTTGCTAGAACTACAAAACAAGTTGCAGCCTCGTCCTTGTCATGAAACCCAGAAGCTTTGCCAGTGTGCCCTGTATATAGATTTCTGGCCGTGGACATTCTAGGTCCCCCAGTAAGGTCCTGGTTTTAACTAGGCCTTCACATTGACATAGGACATGTAATGAGGTTTCTTCCTCTTTCTTGCAGAAGCGACATGTTGCATCTTCTACCAATCCCATTGCATACAAGTGCTTATTGAGTTTGCAGTGACCTGTTTGGAGCCCCACTATTTGTCTGACAAGCTTCCTTTCCTTACTATGAAGTTCTGCCGTCAGCTTTGGTGAACGTTCTTTAATGAACTGTTTGGCCTGTCTTTGTCCAGGCGTTTGCTCCCACAGACCGTTCGTTTCTTTGGTGAGCCACTCTTTAATAGATTGCTTAGCGCTGGCCTTAGCGATCCCATAAAATGATTCAGGCCCTGTGAGCTTTATTGCCTGGCCAATTCGTCGGCTTTTTCGTTTCCAGAGTGTCCCCGATGACCTGGGACCCAGGCTAGTGTCACCCTTTTGGTGCTTGCCAGCCTATTTAGAGCTGTTCTGCAGTCCCAAACCAGTTTGGACGTGACTTCCACTGCTTCTAGAGCTTTAAGTGAAGCTTGACTATCTAAATATATAACTACCGAATGAAAGTTTTCCTCTACTCTTTGTTTTTTTTCGGCACAGTGATGTATTACCGCTACTTCAGCTTGGAACACTGTGCAACCGTTTGTCAGGCTTATAAAGTCTTGGAGCCGTCTGTGTACCAGATAGATTCCGCTCCGAAAGGAGGACCTCCCTCCCAGTCGTCTCTCCTATATCAAGAGTAATCATTACCGTCGCGATGTAGTTGTATAACCGTCACAATGTATTCCCAAAAACGGTGAAGAAGTAGTAAAACCGTCACCGTGATATGAGCCCACAACTCTATTAGGGTTATGGCGTGGAGACGGCCACCACGTCGCGACTGAACAAACAAAACTAAACAAACATATCGACTCTTCTCTAAGTCGGGGTCCATTTGGATTGCCACGTTTTTTCGCTTCTCTAAGGACCAAAAGTCACAACACTAAAGAGTTTAAAATTAAACCGATCTCTTAGTTCCTCATATTTTTTATTTTGTTTTTTCCCCTACCAAGGGTTCCATAGAAACTTTAAAAAGCCACATTTAGTTCATTTTTCCGTTTTTAAACATCCAACCACCAAACAAAACAAAGGTATTTTTTCAGCTTTGTCTAGACCAAAATAACGATACAGTCATGTCAGTTACTTTGTTTATACGGGTCTCTTAAAGCGCTTTTATGTAAGAACATTTTGAAAATTTCGTCGTGTATAAACACCAAAAAAAACCGCTAAGCACTAAATTTGTATTTTAAAGCAATTTAATTAATTAATTTATCGCTTTAAAACCCATTTTAGGGTCGGTATAAACACTTTAAAAACGCTTTAGCGCATTGCTTCCAACTTAAAGAAAAATCTGTTGTTAACTTAGTTGTTTTATCTGTTTTCTTTTTAAACATTTATTGACATTTAATGAAGTACTTATAAACCCTCGAGAAAGCGATTTTATATAAAACCGGTTTTAGGCGCCTATAAACGTAGTAGTAGTAGTAGGCAGCTGGCAATTAGGCCTCTTCATGGGCCCTTTCTGCCATACCCCGTCTCGCACCCTTATCCTCCCACTACCTCTACGCGTCCTGCCTTTCCCTCTCCGGGCCTTCCTGCCTTCCTTACGAGAGTCAGCACGTCAGCCCATCTTAGAGAGTCTAGCTCCTCTCCTTTTATTGTGGGGGCACCCCACGTCTGCTGTCTCAATCTGGCGTATCCGTCACACTCTCCTATCAGGTGCACCGCTGATTCCTCCGCCCACCCACATGCTGGGCAGGTGTGTCGTCCAACACTGATGCATAAAGAAGTTAAAAAACTTCCGAATCAGCTACTTCAACCGAAAAGAAACTAATAACAAAAGATCAAAAGATCTTGGGTGGAAAAAACGAAAATGATCAAATGTGGAACCACTGATGGACCCACGCTGGTTGTCCAGGGCGAAACTTCATTTGATCATTTCTGTTTTCGCTTTGGTCCTTTTTGTGTTCCTTGTGGGATACTCATCCAAGTTTAAATTTTCGTTTTTTTTTCACCCAAGATCTTTTGACTCTGATGCATGTCAAGTGTTTACGCAGCCGATTATGCCCTGTCAGCATTCCTACTAACAGTCCAATATCTTTGCGAGTTTTTCCCAGGAGCCATTTAGTTCTAGCTGCGTCCGGTCCACTCACGAATAGTTTGGACTGTCTGCATTCGCACTCTTCCCTCCAGGACAACTTCAGTTGATCTCTCGCCTATTTGTTGAGCTCGCTCTGCACTTGCTTTCTTGTGATTCCCAGGAGCGGCTCCGGTTCAATATTATAAACGTAGTAACTGTATACTCGAAGGAGAATACCTGAATAAAAATTATTATTATTATAACCTTTTGGATTTTACTGTTGACTAATTTACAATTATTCACGTAGATGTACAAACGAGTTATGGTTAGAAGACTGCAAGTGTGAAAACAATATAAGTGAAGATCATTTGGATACTACAAACGAAGTGGGTGCTGCTAAGAAAGAACAGTTCAATTGCAAGTGTGATACTGCCATTGATAATATTAGCCATTTTAATAGGTAAGATCCATAAAGGTTGAATGAATGGAAAGATCATTAACAGAATCTGGTCTCAATTGCAGATATTTTTCAAAATTAAGCCTTCAATACTCGCAGGCGAAGTATTTGCCAGAAAACAAAAAATTATTTAAAAATTTTGATTTCTTATGTTTTCTGTAAAATATATTGGAAAAAGTAGATTGGGTTATCTGCGAAGAAGGATTGGGTTGCGGTGGTATTTGTTGCCAAAAAAAAAAAAGATTTTAGTAACAATGCCTTAAAAGAGGTGGGGCTATAGCTTCCCTTGACACCTCCGACGTGTCTCCCTTGCATGATTAAATGAAAAAAGAAAACAACAGCAAGTCACATACAGATCTCTTCAAGCTACTGCGAACATAGGGCGGAAGAAGTCTAATTTGCCAGTGTACGTACATGCAGAGACACCGCAGGCCTATCAGTGAAGCAACCAATACTCAGGCTTGCGATCACCACTTGCATGACTTTCCTTTGGTATTTAGTACGCCTCTAACCACGGTGCTGTGTGGAGCGTAGTCAATGAAACCGGAATTTGGTCAATAAATACGCAAATTTTTATAACGTAATTTTCTTATTTTTTGTCACTGATAAATAAGAGCGTTTTATTGTCAACTGCTCAGATTTATCAGTGACGACGTGTTACAATGAAAATAATAAGGAGAAACAAAATAAAAGCAAGTTCTCAAAATAAAATAATACATTCTAAAAACCAAAAAGATTCTCCCAGTCAAAAAAAAATTAAAGCAAATGTTCGAAAAGTCCTCCTTGCTCGGCTAGACAATATCCGAGCTTACTATAAAAACCCCTTCTAACGTTTCCAAGCATGTTAGGGGTGATAATTTGAAAAGCTTCTTCAAAAACAGATAGAAGTCATTAGGAGCTTACACCAAATCTTACACCTAACAACTGCCTAGCAGTTGGAATAATGTGCTGCTGCAGTAGATCCAAGTATCTAGGACCATTCAAATTGCAATTGCCGTTAATAAAAAATGGCCCAATTACGTGTTCCCCTATAACACCCCCCCCCCCCAAACATTTAGTTTTTGGGGATACTGTGTTCTTATGTCAAAATACAAATGCTAATTTTCCCTCGACCAATATCGAACGTGTGTTGGGTTATGACGATTTGACCATCTGCACTTTTTCGGCAACTTCGTAGACATCCATTTTTGGTTTTAAAAATGTATTATTTCAATTAAGAACTTACCCATCTGTTTCTCGAGCAAGGCAGAAATAAAACAAAATAATAAAAACAAAATGAATTTCCAAAAGATAACACTGCAGCGTGCTTCGAATCCACCTCGGTCGTACGGCACGGAGAGTAAATTGGACTTGATTCCCCCTATGTTCGCAGTAGCTTGAAGCGGTCTGTATATCCGTAGCTTAAGTCAACGAAAATATTATTAGTCCACCACACCAATATGGTATTTCTTAAATTTATCAAAAATGAGTTACTTAGGTTCCAAAACACCTTAATCGACGAAAAAAAAAAGTTGTCTGTCTGTATACACGATAACTCAAGAACACCTGAATCGATTTTAATGAAATTTGGTACAAAAATCCTCTATCGGCTGACCATGAACTGATTAACTTTTGGGTTGGGTGGTGGGGGCTTGATGGGGGAAAAAGGCGGATAAAATATTTTAAAAAATTGTAGCTTTGGAACAAAAGCAAGTAGCGATATACGGTTTTCAGATTTAAGTTTCCATAAATATAGACTACGAATTTTGTTATAAAGTCCAAATTCGTAGGAGCTATAGTTTCCGAGTTATTTGAAAAAACGTTAAAATATATAAAAAAATCATAATTTTTTTTACAAGATTCCAATCTTTCAAAGCTATAGTTTTCGAGATATTTTCATTTCCTTTTAACATAAAATAATTGATTGTATGCATGGTGGAGTATCCGTGCTTTCTAGCATCAATTTTGTTTAAAATATCATAGTGAACTATGTATGTTATGCTTGTAAAATGTATTGTAAGAAGTCATTTGCCTGTCTGTCTGTCTGTATTTTATTTATGTTATTACTCTATTAGGAAGCAATTAACGTGTTATTTTATTTTTTGCAAGTGCGAAAGCATAATCAGCACCAATAAAGGAATCTTGAATTAGTTGATGTCGTAACATTTGTCTTATTTCAGCAAAAAAGAGTCGGGTTCGACGTCCGACCACTCACACGACTGCGGATACTCGTCCGAGAACAATAACGGGTGTTGCGAGACGGGGTCGCTGGTCTCGTCGCTCAGCAGCTCGCCGGAGGGCAGCGAGTTGGCCTGTTCGGACAGTTGCTGTCAGGAGAAGTGCGACTTCGCCACCCATTGCAGACTGAACGGCGGACTGAGTTTACAAGATATGTTAGAGGTAAGGGCCATAAGCCATTTTTTAAGCGGGATTATCTTAAATATATATAACCTCTTCCAATGCTTTCAGCATGCAGCAAGATGTCCCTCTACTTTTTCTCGTAATCATCTCCCTTTCTCTATTTATCTCGTTCTGCACCAGCGTCACACTATGGTATAGAAGGTCCTTATTTTGGACAAAAATCGTGTTGTACAGGGTGTCCAAAATTCAATGGGTTTGGGGGGTTTCGGGTACTTTTAGAGGAGATAGAGAAAATTCCCCCTTTGCGAAGCTCAAATTTCAAGACAAGATTTTTGGTAAAAACCGCATTTCAATATGTCACCCCATCTTCGAGCTATGGGAGCTTTTTGAAAAGTCTGCATTTTGGGATAGGCCCTTTAACTTTTTTATATATGATAATATCTTCATAGTGTTAATTGCATTTTTGTAGAGTTTTTAAACAAGAATTTAATTACCAAATCAGATATTATCAGTCACTTTTAGTTTTTAAGGTATAACACAAAGTTGGTATTTTTCTTATGGAACACCCCAATTTTTTTTTGATTTTTTTGAATGCTTTTTTAATTTCCTTCAAAACGATGTGCCTCTTACCAAAAAATAAATAGTTGTCGAGTTATTAAATTAATTAAATTTTTCGTAAATCTTATAATAGAATGTGATAAAAAATTATTAAAAAAATCTAGAGTGCCTTGATTGACCATCTGAGCATAAAATACAGGTATAATAATTTATTATTGATATAATTGTAGGCCTTTAATTCAGTTAAGAAGCAGAATAGTTTTAATTTCTTCATAACAAATTATTTTTATCATTGATTGATGACAACCATGGCACTCTAGATTTGTTTAATAATGCAGCTTTTATCACAGCCTACCATATGATTTATGGAAAATATTTAATAATAACTCGACAAATTTTTATCCGATTTCCATTTTGAAGAAACTTAAAAAAACATTCAAAATATTTTTAAAAAATTGGGGTGTTCCATAAGAAAAATATCAACTTTGTGTTATATCTCAAAAACTAAAAGTGATGAAATCTGATTTACTAATTAAATTCTACTTTAAGAACTCTACAAAAATGCAATTAACACCACCAAGATACATATTTTCATCTCCTCTAGAAGTACCCGAAACCCTCCAAAACCATCAAATTTTGGTCACCCTGTGCATGGAAATGAGGAAGAAATTATATGAATTTGTATAAATACTGATAAATACACAGACAAAAAATATTCCAACCCCCCACCCCAAAAAAAAATAACAAAAATTGTGTTTGGCTTAGAAATGAAGTAAACACTTGAAAATTATGTTAAAGCGGATAGAAACTAATAAGTTAACAGAAAAAAAAATAGTCTGCCCCTCCCCATCCCCATCCTCCGAAACTCCTAAAAAATAGTGTTTTATGTAGAATTGAAGGAAAAAAGGTCAAAGTGGTTATAAACGAGTAAGTAGACAGAGAAAAAATATTTCGCCTCCCCTCCCACCCCCCGTAAAGCGATAACATAATTTGTAATAAAATTTATTTTATTTTATCTTAAATTAAATAAAAATATCTTGGGTGGAAAAAAACGAAAATTCAAATTTGGATGAGCATCCCACAAGGAACACACAAAGAACCAAAGTGAAAAAAAAAATGATTAAACGATGTTTCGCCCTGGGCAACCAACGTGGGCTCATCAGTGGTTTCACTGGTCACCCTCCCCAAACATCATTAAACATCATCATGCACTTTGATTTCCAACTTTGCATTACTCACAAATAGGCATCGTTCCGCACTGGTACTTATCTAAGCCACCTTAAAATAGCGGACATACTGTATGATAATGTAAATAGCTCAACTTATAAGCTACAAAACTGTGTTTGTTTTAAGAAAATTGGTTGCGAAGTTAAAGAGGTATTAAAAAATAGAAAAATGCACCATAAAGCTATTATAAGAAAAATAGGCCAGAGGGGCAGGTAGGTGCAAAAAAATTTCGGGTAAATCTCTTTTAACATTTTGTTGTAACCCTCTCTAAAGTGTAATTAAATAATTTTTTAAATATTTCTTACCCCTGTTTGGATAAAAATCGTAAATATTAGATTTTGTTTAGTTAAAATATATATCTTACCTTTACTTAAAATGCTAATTATTGAAAACTTCTAAAAAATCATCCACTCTCCAAGCAGCCGTGTTTGAACATAACACAAAATATAGCGGGTTATGAAACACTTGTTTTATCTGTCGGGCACATCCAACTTTGCACTGGAGTATCTCCATGACTACTTGAACTAATGCTATATGTTTATAAACAATCCTTTACTGACCAAAATTACGCTATTGGATATTTTTATTGTAACTTCGATCATATGCATTTATACTTTTCTCAAAAATCCTGAATTTTTGTATTTTTCGAAGAAAAAAATATAAATGTGTGCCACTGAAGAAGAAACATAATCCCTTTGATGTTTATGTCATTTAGTGCGCGTTGATAGGATATTAGGTGTTGATTTTTTTTCTGTATAATTTGGAGAATTGAGGCACTCTGCATAGGATTTCTTGGTGGCTACATTTCTTGAATATTAAGTTCATAAGGGAGAAAATCTGGTCGCTTTTTGGAGAATTGCTACTAATATTTTGACCTTGAGAAAGTATCAGATGTTAAAATTTTCAGGGACCTTAATAAATATCTGTTAATTTCTTAATATTTTACAAATTTTGGTTTTTACTTCGGCAATATGGATACTCTGCAAAATTACACTTAGTATGTGTGCCAAGTTTCATTGCTTAATCATTTTTTTCTTCAAAATGGCAAAATATAGCATCGATAGTAATACTGCATATGGTTTTAATTATAGTTGCAGCCAAAGACAATTTTTTGAACCATATAAAAATATGAACGAAAGAACTGGTGCTATGTAGGTCCTAGACAGACGATTTAGTAATCTTATGGAGCCTAATAGAAAACACGGGTCTTGTGTCTTTAAAATTAAACTTCCAGAAAAAATGCGATTTTTACTTTTGTGAAAACCGATCAACGGATTGTCAAAAAACTTGACACCAGTTAAGACTAAAATTAAATTTTAGGAGAAAATGTCACCCCTCAGAAGGTGGGAGGGGGATGCCTTCCCCGAAAATTAGGAAAAAGACAAAATAGCTTCCGGGTCAAACCACAAAAAATTTGGTTTCTATTTTGACCCTCTCCGATTTTTATGATTTTTGGCACACTTGTTCTACCTGCAAAAAAACTCGAAAATACAAAATTTTAGAATTTTGGGACCAGTTTTTGTTTTATGGATTTTTGAAAATACCAAAATTGTTAATTCTGGTCCTTACAAGCCCCAACAAAAAGCTCAATATTTTGAAAACTATTATAGCTACGAGATTGAGTAATACTACGTTCAGTGTATTTAGCTATACCTACGTTTTTTGTATGCACCTGGGGCACTACCTGCTAATTAAGATATATACCTGTGATTTTTTTAAAAATTTTACCAACCTAATTATTAAAAACTGAAACTCTTGGAGGATTATTTATTATTTTGTCAGTACCTAATTTCAACTTAGCAATAGAAAATAGTATTTTTAAACAAGGCTAAAGAACAACTCTTTTTCACGAGCGTGGCAAGTTAGTGGACTTAGTCAAAAGCGAACTACACATAGTTGTTTATGCATGCGTTTTCATAAACAAAAAAATTATTTTAATTTCATGTAATATTAAGATGAATGGAATAAGCCAAATTTCGACAATATTCTTCAACGTTAGGTTCATATATTATTTTGACTAATCTTCCCCTAATATTTTCGATCGGGTTAAGGTCGGGAGTGTTCGATGGCCAAAGCAGCACTTCTATATTTTGGTCTTGAAACCAGCGACGCAAAGCATTAGCTGTGTGAACAAGACAATTGTCCTGCTGAAAAATTATTTCATTGTTTGGATATAAAAAATCAACTGACGGCACCATTACCCCTCCTCAAATTTCCAAATATCTAACTGCGGCAAATATTCCTTTAATTTGCCAGTAAACATCTAACCCTCTAGCAGACATCCAACCTCACATGTTCACTAAGAAGTGTCCTGCTCTATTAACTTGGTGGGTATATCGCTCAATAAATCGACTTCGAGGTGGGCGATATACTATCCGAAGAAGATTGAAAAATTTTTTCATCAGTAAAAGTCACCCTTTCCCTGCAGCGTGATTGAGAGCAAAGATAATAGAGGCTTCTTTGCTGCAATGCGACATTTAAGTTCAGAATTTTTCACTCATCTGCATGCTGTAGATCGGGAACCTTGAAAATTATTTGTTTTGATGGCTTCGACAGCTGTGGAAAATGGGTTTTCTCGCAAATTATTCAGTAATTGTCCATCCTGTTCCTCTGTGCTCACCTTATTTTGCAAAATGGTACCCCGCTTTTGATCCAAATACTGATGTTTTTGGCATTGATCGTTTCGAAATTCTGATCACAGGGCTTTATTCATATCAAAATTTGCGGTGACCCTTCTTACTGACCATCCATCTTGCAGTCGAGTTATTATCTGCGATTTCGTAAAGGCCGAAAGTTGCGGAACCATTTTCAAACAGTAATTTTGACTAAAGTCAAAAATTATTGACAATGTTGACTTAAATTAAAAATAAAATATGTCTTGGTATATGACGGGTGCAAACACACTACGGGTATAGAAGGCGATCTGACGACTTAGGGCCCTGTTTGTTTTGCTACCGTTGCGCCTCTAGTGACTCGGTCTCAAAGCTTGAATTAGGGTAGCGGCGCTGGCGCCGGGAAATTTAAATTCGGGTATTTTTTAAAGTATTTCAGTTTAGAAACAACATTATTTTGGGAAACCTAATTCATCAATAATTAGTTTTATTTTCCAAAATACTGTTGATTCTAATGACTAAATTTAAGAAATAAACCAAATGCGTCGTATTTAATATACATATTATATTGTTCTTTTAATTATTTATTATTACCATTTATCATGTTCCCCATGTCGGCCTCAATAGCAGCAGTTTCTTTTAAGACTTGCGAGATTTCTTCATTTTCAAAAAATTCGGTGTAACTGGTTACCCATCAGCATTTTTGAACGGAATGGGCTAAAAAAGATGTAATTAACAAATAGGCTAAATATTAGAGCGTTAATAGACCATCAAAATTGGTGATACCGTAGGCAAAATTGGTTATTTTTCTCCCGTATCCAAAAATAACCAAACCGAAATACGTTTTAATTACGGAGGCTTAACGGGGCCCGCTCGATTATTTTTTGCAACCAACCAGATTTATTTGTGAGCAAAAGCTGCAGCTGGTAGGTGATATTTTTTTTTTCTTTAGTTAGGATTTTAGTTTTTTTGTGAAAGTTAATTTGCAAAAACAGGAGTTGTTGTCAGTGGCTGATCGTTGTTTTCTTTTCTATTCTATTTACATTGGCAGTTTGTCTGTGGGCAAAAGAATACGGTTACGATAATTTGTGTTTGTGGTTTAAAAATTTTTAGCATCTCAATTACGGTAATACGTTAAGCAAATAAGGTGACGATAAGTTAGTGATCTATTAACTCTCTATTGACAAGGCTGTTTTTCCTCTGGGTGCCGATTCTTGAATTTCGAGAGAATGGTCGCCTGGGGACGTTCACATCCTTCGTTTCGGCCAATAAGAAGGCTCAGAAGCTGCCAAGCTTCTACGGTGCACGCGCAAAGGTAACTCGATTATCGTTTTTCAAGAGCACCCGTTCTCCTGCTCAGGGGCAGGTGTATGAAAGTGTAGGAAAGTTCCTTCGATACATGGCAATCGCGGACGTTCGGCCGTGGTCGGATAGGTTTCGGAAAACTCGTGATAGCTTTAAAGCCCGTTATTGGTTCCCGTGCGACCTTTCCTACAAAATTCCAGAATCGGCACCCAGATGTAGATAACTTTCCCGGTACTTACCCTTAAAGTCTGTTTTCGACACTGGCGGTAAATGAAAGGATCGAATTACATGCCGAATTAGAAGGCTTCGTCCACAGTTTTTTCAATAGTTTTCTGGTTTAAAATGTCGGTTGCATACTCTAAACCTATAAAGCGTTTCAGATAACAAACCATTGTCTTTGGCGAATTTGATCTCTAGGGTGTGGAAAGCGATGAAGCAGAAGATCTCTGGGACACAACACTTGGATACAGTTTTCCAATTGTACTTATTACAAAAATCCAAGAAATTACAGTTCAAAAAAGGTCAAAAACACACAAAACTAAAAAACTTTAATAAAAAGACCTCATGAAAAGAACAAGAAGACGATGACATTGATGGACATTGATTAAAATAGATGTCATCTGCGCAATTTGTCGCGTGAGCTTCGAGACCGAGTCCCCAGAGGCGCTGTAACTTGTTTTTTGCGATGCCCTTAGTAAGAGTTTTCTCTAAGTCCGTAGGTATATGCTTTGTGGGTGCAAAATGAATAGGGTGAAAAGGCGTATCTACACGAAGAAGAAACGTTGTATTTTGTATTTTCATGTACACATTTTATCTGAAATTAACTGTACATACTCCACCCATGTTCTCTATTTTAAATTTAGGGCTAAGTTTTACCTGTTTGAGGGGTTGCAATCTAAGTTTCTAAATTGTGTATCATAGATTCTAGCTTGTGGCGCTACTTACTGAGTGAAAAATCTCTTGTCGATTTAATTTTAGGACCACAGCGAAGAGGACGACGAAGAATGTTACATTTCGGCGGAGGAGGTAAAGGAGTTCAAAAGCAGAAGCAGACAGGTCTTCGAGAAGCGGCAAGAGCTGCGGGAAACGTTGCAGCGGCGTTTTGCACAGTTTTGCGTCAACGGACCGCCGCTGATGCCGAACCTGTTCCTTCAAACTAAATACGCTTCAAATTAAGCCAATAGTAAGTCCCTTAAAATGCAGTTTTTAATTTTTTTTTCAAGTTATACCTTTGTTTTACTGTTTTCAAAAATTTTGGAGAACTTGCAACGGTGACGAAGTCGAATGTTTTTGTTAGTAATTTGCAATAATTTGTATCGTTTTTGTGGACAAATGATTTACCAAAACCATCATATAACAAGGTCTTAAAACGTTAACTTTGGTTTAACAGTATAAAAACTTTCTACTTTTTTAAATAAATCTTGGTGTTGCTTGGTAGTGTCATATTATTATTTCTTTTCTGAAGTAATAAAGCAGGGTTCGTACGCTACTGGAAAATGGAACAGGCAAAAAAACTGAATTTGAATAAATATTTCACCTCAAAATCTAAGTAAAATTTAATTTTAAAATTTTTTTCCTGCTTGCTTCAGTTCGAAAATATCAATCAAACGAACCTAATTTCTGGTGCTTTATATAGACGGCCAAGCTTTTTTTTAACCATTCCACAAAAAAACATATTTCAATATTTCACAAAAAAAAACTTGAAAGAGCGAGTGAAAAAAAAATGCAAAAAAGTTTGCCTGCGGCGCGGCGCTGTAAAAATCATGGTTTGTTGATTTTTGTTAACAATATTTAAAATAAGCGTATTTTTTTTATACACTTTTCCTCAAAATTTATATAATAAAAAAAAACTTTTTCTCATACTAGATTTTTTAATAGATGCTAGTTTCGCCTTTTCATCCTTTTTTATATATATTTTTTTTAAACCTGGAAATTTATTAAAAAATGATTTAAAACACCTGGAAAATGAAGATGGTTTTTGCGTACGAACCCTCAACCAAAAAGTTATAGTATTTTTTTAAGTTTAGCATTTTCTGTCAGTCAAAGGAAAAATGTTTGATTGAATAGCATACGCAGGTAAGATGTCAAAATCACTTAACTACACTTTATATGACCGTGGTATTTTAATCATTTGTCCACATTACTTACCATCTCTTGCCATAAGTGAGATGAGAATCATATTTTATTTGTTTTAATTCATTATTAATTGCAAATTAAAATGACGAAGTCGATTGTTGTGAAAATTTCCCAAACATAATTTTGATTTATTTATACTTAGTATACAGGGCGTTGCAAGATTGTGTCATAAATATAATATCAAAAAGTTCAATGCTCTTCTCGAAAATGTTAAGCCAGGTTCGTATAATTTAGGCACCCGCCAATTTTTGTACGAGTTAAATAAGTTGCATAGTTTATACTCTACTCAGCATATAACAGGATTCAAATAACGCCCTGTATAAATTGATAGGCGGTTAGTAGGTAAAAAAAAAGATTGTAAAATTTTGGTGTAAAACAACATTGGGCATTGGACTTGAGCAACTTGAATTTATCTTTGCCTCAATTAATGAGCGCCAGTATGTATACTAGGTATACGTCTTTATATATATTAATTTTCTACAATTGTTATTGTCTTCGAAAGAGCAGAAAAGAAAAATCGGTTTACTTTTCATGTGTAGGTCTTAATTATTATTGTTAAAAAATATTAAAAAGAAATTTATTAAACTGTTCTTAAAAGGGATTCCAATACGCAAGAAAACAATATATATACTGTATGTATTTGTTGCATTCCATATTGGGTTAATAGTGGCGTTCTTTCAGACTGCATTTCAGAATATTCTGACTTGATGGTAGCAGGTCTGCAACTACTGGCAACTGGAATGTTTAGAAAAATAAATGTACGTTTTCATCGACTATTTTCGATACAATTGAAACTCGTTTTTAGGGCTGCAAACAGCTAGAAACAAGTTAGAATATTCTGAATTTCAGGCTCAAATAAAGCCTATATTGTTAAAAAATAGAGTTGTTTTGTATTAGCGACCTCCGGTGTTTGTAATAACGCCTCGGTCCGCTCAGATCTACATAAGTCATAATAAAATATTTAAACGAAAAATCGTTTATTTTTTAGCTCTTCACCGTATGATTAAGATGATTATCATGATCATCAGGTCACTCCTTTCGTTCTGGAGATGCATGGAAAAGAACGAAGGGTGTCTGTCGGCAGTGCCGTAGCTAGGGCCAAATTTATTGTAGGCAAATAAGGGATTTGGCGCCCCCTAACCTAACCACCCAATTTTTTAAACCAATCCGCGAGCAGGGATCTGATTTTCGAAACTATACGAATATCCGCATACGCGTACTAAATAATAGGCAATTTTTACATCAGTCTCTTTCTATACCGTGTGAAATGAGAGGCGAAAGATAAGCCGGTATGTGTTCACCGCGTTAAAATTCGTCTAGTTTAAATCAATATTGCACGAGTGGGTGGAGGGCATTCGTGTTGTTTCGCATGAAAAACCGGTAATTCTTAGATAGATATATAGATAGAAAATTATACTTTATGTCCGAAATAAATGTTCATTGACTTTCTCTACATACTAAAAAAGAATAAAGAGTAATACAATATAAAGTTATAAAAAAAATTATTTTATAAAATTATAAAAAACATTTTTAAATATATCCGGTTAACATACAACACAAAATATGATACTAAAATTACAATTAAAAACACGACGTATATAAAACTACAATACTGTAAAGGGACATACAACTTTTTTTTAAATGAAAACTTTTCAGAGAGGAATTCGTTTAAACAATAAGCTTTGCTACACAAAACTAGTTTTACATTTTCCCTAAAATCTTCTCTTTCTTTAAGGTAATCTGGTAAGTGATTAAATATTTTTTGTGAAAGTGAATTTTTACTTTTTACTAAGTGTAAAATCAATCAAAATGAAAAAAACCGTAAAAATTTTATGTTTAACAAACAGTTGCTTACAACGATCCCGGTAACCTACTCTACATAAATACCTTATCGCCCTTTTCTGGAGGACAAAAACAGATGCCAAATCTTTTTGTGTGCAGTTTCCCCAAAAGGCAATACCGGCTCCACCAATGAAAATTAAACCATTTTTGTATAATTAATGCCAAGTCCATCCGCTAACTAGTTTATTGTTAAGATTGGTTATGTATGTTGAAAACTTAAGCCGGTCATCAACGTGAACCCCCAGAAACTTACAAGACGTTTTGTTTTCTATTTCTTGACAATCCAAAAGAAAATCATTGTAAGAAAACCTAAATGTCATCAAATTGGTCTTTTAGCGTTAAAACAAAGCAGATTCGAATCACACCAATCCTTCATGACCCTTAAGTCCTCCGCAACAACCATTTTAACAGTCTCTGCATCTAAACCTCGCCAGAAAAAGATTATTGTCGTCAGCAAAAGCAGTGAAACTACCTCTTATTGGTAGACTAAAAGGTAAAGCAGAAATAAAATAGGTCCCAATTCGGACCAATCAAGAACACCGTTTGTTATATTTTGATTCAAAGAATGGGTGGGACCGATATTTACAAAGTGCTTTCTTCCTATGAAGTTGTAAGAAACTCCTCTAAAGCCATATATTTCCAGTTTCCTCAACATGATTTCATGATTTCTAAAGTCGCAAAATACAGTTGCAATAACCTCATTTTCGTTTAAAGCGTTAAAAAATTGATCAAGAAGATTGTGTTTTTGCAAGGCTGAAATCCAAACTGAATATCGCTTAAAATATTGTGTTCTTTAAAACATCATCATTCTACTCTAAACCAAATTTTCAACAATTTTGGAAAGAGTTGACAATAATGATATAACTACGTCGGTTTCAAACAATCTGGAAAAACACCAGTCAAAAAAGATATACACAGGGTGGATTCTTTAAACGGAACGGTGCTTCTAGCGGGTTAGAATTTGGTTGAATAAAAAAATATAAAAACACATCAACTGAGATTTTTAGTTTCCTTTAATCGTGCTATCTTGGATTTTGTCTGTCATTTAGTTTACGAGGTATGGCAATTTTTTATTTTTTTAAATAGGACACCCTGTATATTTGGCAATTTTTGAAATCTGCAAACAATTCTCTCTTCAGCAATACCACAGAGAAGGATCTATCTTTTACGATAATCAAGATATTTTTATCTAAATCTGTATGGAAAACTTCGATATTAGAGACATAAAGCTATTTGTAACTCATCACGGTATACGTATCCGCATCTAGCGAGAACCAAGAGCAGTGATTGGTCAGAAACTTGTAGCACGTTCGAAAAGAGCAGATATATGCTAATTTAAGGTGTTTATGAATGCAATAGGTGCTGAAATACGATACGTGTGCCATAGCGATACGTGATACCTAACGCATCTCAACACCTATCGCGTTTAAGAACACCTTAGATTAGCATATATCTGCTCTTTTCGAACATGGTACAAGTTTCTGACCAATTAATGTGCTTGGTTCTCGCTAGATGCGGATACGTATACCGCGATGAGTTACAAATAGCTTTATGTCTCTATTCATTGAAATATCCCCCGTAAAACAATTACATGCAAGTTTAAATGCCTCTATCTTGGAAACAGTAAGAGATAAGAGTATTAGTGTGTGGTATTGTCAAAAAGATAATTTTTTTTAGAATTCAAAAATGTCAAATTATACAGGGTGCCCTATTTAAAAAATAATATTTTTTTGCAATAACCTCGTAAACAAAACGACATAAAAAAAATCCAATATAGCACGATTAAAGAAAATTAAAAATCTCAGTTGACGTGTTTTTGGACTAAGTACTAACCCGCTAGAAGCACCGTTCCGTTTAAAGAATCCACCCTGTATATACATTCAGCTAGAACATTAAAACTGTTCTGAAGTAATTTTACAGATATGTTGTCGTGGCCACTTGATTTTGGATTTTTCAATTCCTTAAAAGTTTTCTTTAGTTCAGCTATATTTGTTGTTTTTAATAGAAATGTGTCATGTTTATGTTGGACATGTAAGATAGAGGATCTATGATACAATCCAGTGTGAATTTAAGGTTATCAGCAACTGTGCATTAGAAATTGTCAAGAATATCTGGATGTATATTCTATTAGTTGACTTACTAAATTCCAGTTTTCTTTGGTTTCATTTTTTGCATTTTTGATTTTGTTTTGAGAAAATTTTTCCTTCGAAATATTTATAACTTTTCTATATGTAGTTCTATATTTACAAAAATAGTCACGCACTATTCTATACGGTATAGAAGAGACGGAAATAGTCGCATGCGAATAATTTCATATGGTTTCGAAAATTAGACCCCACGGCCGGTTCTACGCGCCCTCATGCAGCAGCTCGATTTGGCCCCCTCTTTACTGCATATAAAATTTCGCGGGCAGGGGGAGGGGTGTATAAGGCACCGCACTCAAAAACTTTTGAAAATTAGCTGGTATTATTGGCAGACTACTGTAAATAAAATCTATATGTTTGTGGCGGATTCACAATGTTGAAACTACTTTTTTTAGTTAGGATTTGCGTGTGTGTAGGCAAATTTTTAATCTTATATAAAAAACACTGACAACCCAACAATTTTTTTTTCTTTAGGAATTTACGCAATGGGTTTTAACATGTTTTTGAAAAAAATTCCTTAACTTAGTGGTGAAAAACCCAAAACAAATTAGTTTCAAAACTAACTTTCGGTTTTTTTTTGACGGCAGTGCGTTCTTATGGTTCCTTCTATACCATCCAAACAAATCCCTGCCGGCGGATGGAGAGAAGGGGGTCATGGGCCATGCAGGACTATAATTCAAAAATTCTTAAAAATTAAACGATAAATAAACGTGTATTTAGTAAGTGTAAAGTAGATTAAGTAAGATACTTAATCTTGCATAGGTACAAGCCGAGGCGGTTGTAGCTTTTTTTTTAAAAGGAGGAGCTGTTTAATAGATCTTGGGTTCGAATAATGTGTAGGTACCAAAAAAAAGTCTTTTTATATTTAAAAGCAGAAAGTGAGTCCTGAGATCTAGTCTATGCTAGATGTGTGGCCGCTAGCGAAAATTTCGAAAAAATACAGCAAAGATGCTATCTTAAACATCTTAAATATCGGTGAAAAAAATTCACTAAAATCCTTAGATTAAAAAGAGACAAGATATCTGGTCCAACGAAAACTTGGCAAATATTAACCACTGTTTAGTTACAAATAAAATCACAACAAAACAAAGGTGAGAAATTTCGATTATTTTTCTGTCCTTTTAAACGACGTTAGAACGATAGGGACAGAGAATTCTGTCTCAACCACTGTAGGTCGTGATTGGCTTGTGGATGGGGAAATTCGGCAGAGCGCAGACGGTCGGATGATATTTTTATTGACATAAGCTTTTTCGTGCTATTTGTTTGAAAATTTCAGGATGTTTTAAGCAGTTTATAAGTCGTTTTAAAACCACATTTTGTCAAAAAACGTTTATAGTGTGTTTTTTTTACCAGTAGAAGAATATTTCAATGCATTTAAAGTGATATTTTGGAACATATCGTCCAATGTTTTGAAAACAAACGGAGAGCAAGTGAAATCAGTCAGTGGCGGTACATGCCGGTAGGAACACTGAAAATAAAAAAAGTTTATGAAATATACTTAAATTAGTAGATCCTTAGATTAAAATATCAACAAACACGTTTTTTTTTTATGAAGTAGTTAATTCCCAATGCGTCAAATGAGATATTTTGAAACGTTTTTATAAGGTTTTTTTCGAGGTTTTTTTTTAAGACGATAAAATAAAGCATACTTTTTATGAAGTAGTTAATGCGCAAATAAGATATTTTCGAAGGTTTTTTTTATAAAGACTATAAAATAAAGGTAGGTAAAGTCCTTAAACCAACTTGCAAACAACAATAGAAGTTAATTCACATATATTCAGGTTTGTAAGAATATTGAATTCCTACCTCCTACCAGAATATTAAGGTTGATTTATACTGCAGCCGTTGCCATCTGCGCTCGCCCTTCGATCCTGTCCTAGATGTCTATATACCCTAAGCATTATTGACTTTATTGTGTACTGAAGAAGTCAGTATAAGCAAGTTTCTGCTAATGACCAGAAAAAATATCAAAATTAACAAACACAATAACATAATTTTTAGCTAGAAGGTAATATTATATTTTTTTTTCTTGATGTTCCAGGTGAATTAAATTGAAATTGCTATAAATCATATACAAACTTTGTAATAAATTTATTTGATATAAAATTATACTACAAACATTTATTGTTGGGAAACTTCCAAAGCTCAACTTGGCAGAATTACTTTTTGCATGTTTTTTAAATTGTTTTGCAGATTTCATATTATAGTAAAATTTTAAAAATATAATCCATGTGTAAATTTATATTTAAGTAGGTACGCCACTGGTATGTTTACTGTCAACAACAAAAAGGTAAACATTGTTCCATATAATAATATAACCAAAGTCTTCGTAAGTGTCAGGTATCTTGTCTCTTTTTAATCTAAGCTAAAATCGTAATAATCAATGATGTTATAGCGCAACAGGCAAAACTTTTTGCGATTTAAGCAAAAAATTCTTAAAAATTTTCAACTTTTTGTGGAATATTTTAAAAAATGCGCTGGCAAGGGGGATTGGTGTGCATGATATGGGATCTAGTCTTGAATCTAGATTTTCTGACAAAATTATGTCGTAAATGCGCCGCAGACGAAAATTTTGAGTAAACTACTAAATATGTATTTTTTTTACACTTTTGCTTACAATCGCATAAAATAAACTTTGGATAAAAATAGAAAGTTTCTAGAAAGGTCTTATTAAAACGTTGCGACATGCCGGCCGGCCATTTTCTTGTCACACAGGGGGTGCTAAATTCTGTTGATGCTACCAATATTTCGCAGAAATAGGCCCAATTTTGGGTCGGAGATGCGCATGTCAGTGTGACGCATGCGCGGGTAAAACCAAATTTGTTCTTTTGACAGTGGAGATAAAAAATAAACTAAAATTGATTTTTTTTTCAATTATGAACACGTTTTCAATGCTGTTGACTGCTTAAGATTACACCAAATTTGCGCTTCACGTTTTTTGTAAAATTTAAAAAAAATTGGATCGGGTTAACTGGCAGAGGGCTTATTCTTGAATATCGTAGGGAAGGTTGCACGGGAAACTTCATATCCTTCCATTTTCGAGCTGCCAAAGGTGAACGCGCAAAGCTGACTCAATTATCATTTTTTAAGGGTGCCCGTTCACCTGTCCCTCAGGGGCAGTGTATGAAAGTGTACGAAGGTTGCGTGTTCGGATAGGTTTCGGATAACTCTTGATAGCTTCAAAGCCTGTTATTGGTCTATATCAAGGAGATCACATATACCCAGATATTGCAGAATAACCCCCAGGGTGCCGATTCATAAATTTTGCATCCGTGATTTTCGAAACAATTAACAGTGGTAACAAAAACAGAATTTATTTGCCTAAAATTTATTTTTTAAATCTACTTAACAAACTCGGCCAAACACAAACTGGCATTAGTCCCTCCAAACCCAAAGGCATTTTTTAAAGCTATTCTCCGTTGACTCTTCCATTCCTGGCTATGTTTGGGCACAAAGTTTATGTCTTTATCTTCGCTGTCTTCAAGATTTACCGTTGGTGGTAGCACTCCATCTTCTATCGCTTTTACTGTAAATGCCGCTTCTAAGTTTCCTGCGGCGCCTAATAAATGCCCATGAGCCCCTTTGGTTGAGGAAACGGCTAGATGCTTTATGTTATTGTTAAACAATCTTTTTATAGCTTTAATTTCTATTGCATCTCCTACTGGTGTTGATGTAGCATGGGCGTTAACATAAGTCACATCGGTAATGTTAATTTTTGCGTCGTTTATTGCTCTTTGCATTGCTAAATAGGCTCCTGTGCCGTCTGGTCTAGGTGATGTCAAATGTGATGCATCTCCAGACAAGCCATAACCTAGTATTTCTGTGTAAATGTGTGCTCCCCTATTTAAAGCATGCTGTAATTCTTCAAGAATTAAAATAGCACTGCCTTCTCCCATTACGAAACCCTCTCTTTTCTTGTCAAAGGGTCTTGAGGCTTTTTCTGCTTGATCATTAAAAGATGTGCTTAAGGCTCGTAATCTACCAAAGGCTGCTATAGATAAAGGTGATATGCAACATTCAGATCCTCCACAAACCATAATATCTGCATCTCCGTTTTTTATAAATCTAAATGAGTCTCCTATGGCATGGGCCCCTGTTGCACAAGCAGTTGACACTGAGTGGTTTGGTCCTTGAAAACCATATTTAATACTTATTTGACCTGCGGCCATGTTGGGCAATATTCGAGGGATAAAATAGGGGCTTAAATGGTGATACCCTTTCTTTAGAGCTTCATAGGTGTTGCAAACGTCTTCTAAGTCGATCATTCCCATACCTGTAAAGATAAAAATAAGGTAAGTATAAAAGTGTTTCGATCTGTTTAAAGTAAATGAGTTAAGCTTGGTTTATACAGCCAAATAGTTCACATGTAAACAAAAGTGAGAATTATTTACTTTATGGTTACACCAATAATTTAAAAAAAAAATAAACTAAACTCCATCATACTGTTTTCTTAAATAATATCTGCCAAAAACTAAAAAAGACAGATAAAAATTAAAAGTTGGGAACGCCCACGGTTTATCAGAATGTGCAAAATCAAACCCGTTAAATAAAAGAAAGTTCAATCATAAAGTCATTCACTATAGAAACTGCAATTCGTTAAAACAATTTTTTTTTCCGAACCTTCGAAATTTATAAGACCCGTTTATAATCGAATCATTATTCATCAAACTCATTCAATATCAAACTCGTAATTTGTAAAACCCATAGAAAGTCTATGGTAAATAGGGTTGCCAACTTTTAATTTAGCTGGCCATTTGTTCTAAATTATCAGGACATTTGATGCAAAATCGAGACATTTTCAAAAACTCTTAGAAAAAAAATAAAACAATAAATATTTTTTTAAATTTTGATGGTTTTTTAATTTTAATTTACAAGCTGGCTAAGAAATTTCAATCGAAACAAAACAAAGTAATAGTATATTACATAACAAGATTAACAAGCAAAGAAAGTGACAAATTTCACACCAGCGTGAATGTTGTGAACGAGGCGTTAGCCGAGAAATCAAAAAGCTTAGGTATGGCAGATTGAATGCATACACTGCGATAATTTTCAATATTGTCTTTACAACATAACTCGACTTCTAGATCTCTGGATACATAGAAGTCTCTAAAGATGAATTAAACAAAATAAATAGAGGCTTAATAAGGGTACATATGCACTTCTTCAGAAGAAAATTAGGAACACCGTCCGACCCAGCTGTAACTTTGTTAGGAAGTGAGCTTATACCTTCAAAAATATCTGTTACAGTGATTTTAGAAAGATTAAGAAATGTATTTATGTTAGCATACTCAATATTGGTATCCAAAATTTGCAGATTATAATCACTCGGAGAATAGACAGACTGAAAAAAATTCTTAAATAAGTTCGCAATATCTTGGACATTAGATGCTAGTTGATCTTTATAATACAATGAGTTAGGGAGGGAATGGCTAGAACGCTTGTCATTGACATATTTCCAAAAAGACTTTGGGTTATTTTGTAAACCTATATCAATACCTCTCTCTAATGTAATTATTAAAACAGATCGCAGATATTTGTTTACACTGTGCTCTAAGATTGGAAAATCTAATATAATGAGAATCGGATGAACTTTTTATATACATATAATGAGCATATCTCTTTTCCTTTGTCAGTCTTCTAAGTTCTGGAGAAAACCATTTTGGAAAGGTCGAAGTTTTAAATTTCTTCAAAGGAACAAAATATGCAATGCCTGTTGATAGGATCTCGTACAAGAAGTTTGTTGCAGAATCAATATCCTTACCATCTACAGAATTCTGCCAGTTGATTGAGGCAAGAAAGTTATTGAGCTCAATGAAGTTCGCATTTCTAAAATCATAAAAGAACTCTTCATATACCAACTCATTTGATTTTAACACATCTGAAACATATAAACAACATTCATAACCAAAATGATGTATGCTTGCCTCTAACAAAAAATCGCTTACTCTTAGTACACCCATTCGAAAAAACTAAGTCTAAAAATATATTTCTACTATTAGGATAACATTCCTATGTGTTGATAAAATTTTAAATAACCATATAGGCTTGTGCAACATCATCAAGCCATGCTCGTCATTAGACCATATTGCGTTTGGCAAGTTGTAATCCCCAAACATGTAGATATTGTGTTTTTGGTATTGGGTCACAATACTTTCCAAAGATTGACAATGCCAGTTATATGGATCACGTGAGGATTGAGGAGGGATATATAAACCACCCACTATGAATTTTGACTGGTTAAACTGACACAAAACAAATAATTGTTCAACTCGATCTTCAGTGATATGAATATATTGTGACTGTATGTCAACCTTAATAAATATCAGAACTCCACCGCCACTTAACTTTTTGCTAGTGCTAGGATTTCTATCACAATGAAAAATGTTAAACCTTCACATTCAGTTCTTTAAAGCTTTCATTGAAGTTACTTTCAACTATAATAATAAAGTCATAGGAACAACAAGAAATACTATTAACGAGATCAACAATTTTTTCTTCTGGTATACCATTACGGTATTTTACGACAAGATTTTCTTCACCAGCAGCCTTTCTGTCCTCCAAAGTTTTCCTCGCAGTCTTGTAAGCATCCTGTTCCATTTTTCTGATAAATTCCTGGTTTGATAAACCATAGGCTTTAAAAGTTGTCCCTTTTTATTTTTATTTATGCTGTACAAATGCCTACAATGTTCTCATAAGCTCAACATTGGCTCAACCATAGATAGAATTATCTATGGGTCAACTTTTATTTTAATTATTATTTTATTTTAACTTTAATTTTTATTTGCCTGTATAAACCTAGCTTTTTAATTTAAAAAAAGGGCAGCTGATGGGAGTTCTTCTAAGGTAAAAATCCAATATATATCATCTCTTCAGTAAATTATAAATATGAATTCACAACAAACATATACTGCTGTCCGCTGCTGTCAGAGGGAAAAACCCTGCAACCCACAAATTTTTCCAAAATTGAATTGATGATCAAATTTGAACTTACTTGTTGGTTTAAACAGGTTAAAATGAAAAAAACAAAATATTTTTTTTTATTTTTGACTTTAAAAAAAAATATGAAACCACATATTTACAACCCTTATATGATGTCTACTAAGCTAAACATGTATATAGCCAGTGCTAAAAAAAAAACATATAAAGTCTGTGGATTTACGTGGATCTTTCTTAGTATTTATGGCTTTTGCCCAGCAGGACTGCCAGAATAGGATATGGTATTTTACCATATGTGACTTATCTTATCTGCAAAACGCACAATTAATCATTATTGTGTTTTATTTTTTGGTATTTTAATTCATGTTTTGAATCTTTATCTATAGCCAAGAAAATCATTTGTCTGTATTAGACCTAGAAGGTTTTAGAGACCTCTTTTCTATTTTTCAAAGCTTCTTTTCTATTTTTCCACAAATCAAGTTTAGGTCGCTCACAGGGTTTTTCCTTCTGACGGCAATATAGGTAGATTTTATTTTGAACAGTGCATTTAAAAAAAAAACTCCCATCAGCTGCCCTTTTTTTAAATTAAAAAGCTAGGTTTATACAGGCAAATAAAAATTAAAGTTAAAATAAAATAATAATTAAAATAAAAGTTGACCCATAGATAATTCTATCTATGGTTGAGCCAATGTTGAGCTTATGAGAACATTGTAGGCATTTGTACAGCATAAATAAAAATAAAAAGGGACAACTTTTAAAGCCTATGGCCCTTTTTTTAAATTAAAAAGCTAGGTTTATACAGGCAAATAAAAATTAAAGTTAAAATAAAATAATAATTAAAATAAAAGTTGACCCATAGATAATTCTATCTATGGTTGAGCCAATGTTGAGCTTATGAGAACATTGTAGGCATTTGTACAGCATAAATAAAAATAAAAAGGGACAACTTTTAAAGCCTATGGTTTATCAAACCAGGAATTTATCAGAAAAATGGAACAGGATGCTTACAAGACTGCGAGGAAAACTTTGGAGGACAGAAAGAATTAAACTGATAATATTATTTTTAGGGATAACAGTGTAGTATACGGCTTTCATTTATTAAAAAATCTTTTGGACATTTAGTAGTATATAAATATAATATAACATATAAATTTGAGTAAAACTTTTATTATTTGCCCAACTGCACTGTACTCCTGGAAAATTTGATTAATTTTTCTTACAAAAAAAAGATCTAAATGAAGAGCATCAAATTTAAAACATGACTTTTGTTTAAATACATCCCCAATCAGTGAAGAACTATTATTTATAATTTGTGAAGACACCACGAAGTAAATGCAACAAAGGCAAAGTAAAATCTGTTGAAATTACATTAATTATGAATAATAATAATAACTTGTAATAGCTTACCTACTTAAATAAAATTCCTTTAAAATATTTATCTGCTGACTAAAATGAATAAAGCTGTATACTACATAATTATCAATATAGTTAACTACTCTGCTTTAAGCTGGGTTTATAATAAATATTTAAATAAAAATTATTTCGGTTTATACAGCCAAATAAAAATAACTTGTGACAACAGTCATTAAACTAAACTGCACCTTCATACTGTTTTCCTAAATAATATCGGCCAAAAACAAACCAAAAACCTGCAAAACACCCATTTAAATTAAACAAATGAAAGTGCAGTTATGTCCATCAATTGCACATGCACAAATCCATTTGCGAATAAAAAAATGTTCCCCACCTTTTCATTTTTATTTCTACTGTATAAATGCTTACACTGTTTTCAATAAGCTCAACTTATTTTAATTTTTATTTGCCTGTATAAACCCAGGTTTATTTTATACCTACTGCTACTCCAGTATTCAGTTTATCTTTATCGCTCAATGTAAGCAAATTGGCATCTGTCAGTGCCTCTTTAGCTGCAAGAAGGGCAAATGCAGATGCTGGGGCCATGGATCTTAGTTCGCTTTTGGAAAAGTGTTTTGTTAGGTCAAATTTAGTGCCATTTTCTTTAACATATCCTGCTACCTTACATGGTAGGGACGCAAATTCGGGAGCTTCGAGTTTGGTGATACCACTCCGACCTGCAATAATGTTGGCCCATGATTCCTTAACGCTTGCGCCTACTGGGGATAAAGTTCCAATACCTGTGACTACGACACGCCGCTGCATTTAACTTTAAAATATCAACAAAATAAAATATAAATAAACAACATAACCCTACTTTGTCATGTGATGGAGCTTGCAATAATTGGTATCACATAACTTGCGAAAAGATCGACGAAAAATTGTATAAGGCCTTACAAAATGCCCCAGATAAATCTATGTTTTGGTTTTATTGTCAAAAATGCCGGCCTAATTTACAAAAAGTTAATCAAGATGTAAATGAATACAAGCAACAATTAGAAAAAATCAATAATGCCCTGAACAGCCTGAATGAAAAAATCCAAAACTTCCAGGACCCATCAAAAAGCTTTTCTGACTGTTTGAAAAATAGGATAACAGTGCCTACAAAAACTCCATCAGCAAGCAAGAAAAACCTACCTACAATATTGATTAAACCAAAAACACATGAAGATCCCCAGAAAACCAAACAAGACATAATAAAAGCAATAAACCCCATAGAATGCAAGTCACCAATTAACATAATACACCTAAATACAAAAACTGGAAACATTTCCATAAAAACTAACTGTAAAACCTCTACAGAAACTTTCAAAACACTTGCAACCAAAAAACTACCAGATTATGACACAGAAATTATAGAATTGAGAAATCCTAGCCTAGCCTTAATCGGTCTAACGAAAATGTTTGAGACAGGAGATGAACTCCTTGATGAACTAAAAGCCCTAAATTCAGAGATTTTTACTCAAGATGACCAACTAAAACTAACCTACACCCGACCCATGCTGAAGCAGAATGACAGATACATTGCTTATGTTGACACAACAGGAGCAACTTTCCATAAGTTAGTCAATAAGCAACTAGCAGTCAACTGGGGAAAATGTCGAATTGTTGAGAATTTAAATCTTAAACAGTGTCTTACCTGTCTACGTTATGGACATAAATCACAAAACTGTGATACCAGAATTCAATTCTGTTCATTCTGTGGAGAAAATCACAAAAGGCAACACTGCAAAAGCCAAACACCAATGTGCATAAATTGTAAACACGTAAAGGACAATTTTGATGCAACCCGAGATGTCAACCATGATTCAATGGATGAGGATAATTGCCTAATTAGAGAAAAAAAGGTCAGACTTTATAAAGAACAAGTAGACTACTATAAAGAAAATATTTAAATAGTTTCTTTAATTTTGATTATTTATCACTCTCTAAATTTCTTATTTATTTAATTTATATACTAAATTTTGTCTAATTTTTCTCTTGTATGGATAAAAATTTGCCTCTAGATTTAGAAATTGAAAAAGTTAAGTTTAACTATATAAACTTGGAAAAACTAGAATCAAGTATAAAAAAAACACAGGGTATATCAGTTTTTCACATTAATATTTGCAGCATCCATAAAAATCTTGACCAGGTTTTAACATATATCAAAAATTTAATCTTTAACAATAATGAACATGAAAACTTGGATGTGATAATTTTTTCAGAAACTTTTGAAATCTTTGATATATTATCACATAATATTGATGGGTACACAGCATTTTATAATCAATCAAAAATTACAAGTCATGATGGAACCATCATTTATGTAAAAAATACTTTAAATCCTGACTTTTCTATAAAACAACTTGATAATTTTAAATTTCTTCGCACTACCTTTCAAAAAAATAATGAAAAAATTGGAATTACAACCCTCTACAGACTTCCAAGATACACAAAAAATGAAATAAATTTATTTACCGAGTCATTACACATCTGTTTATCTAATTGTAAAGAAACACTTGAATTTTTCATCGGAGACACAAACATTGATATTCTCAACTCAGAAAACAATGATTACTTAAATGTTCTGCTTTCTTTTGGATACCTTAATTACATCGATAAACCTACAAGAGTATCATTTAATAGTTCAACATGCATAGATCACTGTTTTATTAAAATAAATAACAGCATACAGCAACCCAACATAAATTTCAGTGTGTTGGAAACCCATATCACAGATCACTATCCAATATCTTGCCTTATATCGTGGAACTCACCCACTTTGTCATCTAAAAAATCAGTAGAGCCTATTATTTTTAAAAAAATTGACAATTTAAAATTAAAATGTGAACTCATATCAAACAATATAAACTCAGTATTAAATGAACAAAACCCTGAGACAGCCTACAGTAATTTTGAAAAAATCTTATTACAATCAATAGAAAACAGCACAGAAACAAAAACGTATAGACAAAAAATTAAACTTAAACCTTGGATTACAAATGGAATAATCAACTCAATGAAAAAAAGAGACAGCTTCTGGATTCTATCAAAAAAAAACCCTCTGAATGAAGATTATAAAAAGCAATATAAAAAATATAGAAACATAATAAACCAACTAATTGTATCTTCAAAAGAAAACTTCTATAAAGAAAAACTAAACCAAACAAATGGAAATATAAAAGAAATTTGGAGAATCACGAATGAGGTAACTGGAAACCAAAATAATAAAAAACATAAATCAATAAACAAACTAGAAAACTACCAAAACCAACTAATAACTGAGCCAAAAGACATAGCAAACGAATTTAACAAATTTTTTACTAACATTGGAAACAACCTAGCAGAAAAAATAAATAAAAATATTAAAATTAAAAATAGCAATGAACCTAACAGCAATAAATCATTATTTTGGTCACCCATAACATTATCAGAAATTATAAACATAATTAACAACTTAAAAAGTAATTCTAGCCCAGGACTTGACTCAATCCAATGCAGTACTCTAAAATATATTAAAGAAATAATAGCTCCAATATTGTCCCACATCTTCAACTTATGCCTTACACAAGGAGTTTTCCCTGACAAATTAAAAACTGCTGTCATAACACCAATTCACAAAAGCAACTCAATATTAAAATGTGACAACTATCGTCCAATATCCCTTTTAAGTAATATTTCTAAAATTCTCGAAAAATGCATAAAAAACCAACTAATGACATATTTGGAAAAAAACAATCTACTTTTTAATCATCAGTATGGTTTCAGAGAACAAAAGGGAACTGAAAATGCAATATTTTTATTAACAAATTCAATTTCAGATTCACTTGATAACAAAAAAAAGGTTATAGCTACTTTCTTGGACCTGAAAAAAGCATTTGACACCGTCTCCCATCCAAAACTATTATCAATTCTTGAAAATATAGGAATAAGAGGTGTAAGTCACAAAATTTTTAGAGAATACTTATCATTTAGAAAACAGTTTGTTAAAATTAAAAATGAATTAAGTGATTATCAATATATAAAGTATGGAGTGCCTCAAGGAACAGTCTTAGGGCCTGTTCTTTTTTTAATATACATCAACACCATTTTAAAAACTAAACTTCCTGGATTAATAATATCGTATGCGGATGACACTGTCTTCATTGTCGAAGGGGAAACCTGGGAAGAAGCAAAACAAAAAACTGAAGAAGGCTTAAAAATTCTTAAAAATAATCTAGATGCCTGCCTTTTAACTCTGAATTTAAATAAAACAAACTTCATGGCATTCACTTGTTACAAAAATTCATCACCAAACTTTGAAAATATAACCATACACAAAATAGATTGTTCAAATGAATGCAAACAATGTACAAACAAAATATCACGCGCAAGAGAAGTTAAATATTTAGGTATATATATTGACCAAAATTTAAAATGGCAAAAACATATTGAAATGATTAATAAAAAGTTACGCTGTGTAATATACAAACTTAAAATAATTTCAAAAATAGTAAACTTTAGATTAGCTAAAATGTTCTATTTTGCACTTTTTCAGTCAATATTAACCTATGGAATAATAGGGTGGGGAGGAGTATACCATAATAATCTCAAACATCTATCTTCTTTACAAAAGTACGCAATTAAAATTATTTTTAAAAAACCTTTTAGATATCCCAGTATTTGTTTATTCCAAGAGAGTCAAATTCTACCAGTTAGATTTTTATATTTCAAAATAGCTGTCATCTTCTACAGAAAACATCCCTCTCTTTTTCTTAAAACAGAACACATACATAACACCAGAGCCAACACTAACAATAAGCTCAAAACTATAAGACACAACCTTTCATTAACGCAAAGACAAATTATATACATTGCTCCAAAAATAGTTAATAAAATTCCAGAAGAAATTAAAAAATTATCAATTAAAAACACAAAGTTTAAAATAAAATTAAAGAAACATTTCTTGAATAACTATGGAATATACAAAGATTTCATTTAATATCTATATATCTAAAGTTTCTAAAGTTAAACATCAAAAAGCAAAGCATTTTTTCAATTTTTCTTCAATTTTTACCTATTTAGTACCTGCTTATAATACTTTTAATTAATATTATTAACTCATGATGTGTTAGATGAAATTCTGTAACCTTTAAAAACAACTCAATCACTATTGATCTTGCTAAACGAATTTGCAAAATTGTATTATTACTATCTATGTACCTGCATAATATTTTTTTTTTTTTTTAGTTTCTTTTGTAGTTAATTTGTAATGTACCTATTTAATCCTAAACAACTAATTTTATATAATTTAATGTAACTACCTTTAGTTTTTAAAATCAATATTGTTAATATGTTTACGCTTATCACATAGTAAATTTTACATTTAGTGTATTCCTTATAAGCAGTACAACACAAATCTCTGATTTACAGTCCTGCTTATTTATAGTTAAAAATTTCTATGCAATCATTTAAGTACCTGTTGTTAAAGTATCAATTTATTTTGTAATATAAAAATTTTAATTCAATTCATTCAAAAAATTCAAATTCATATGATTTGGTGATAGTAGTTCATTTGCACATCGT
Organism: Oxystoma pomonae; assembly: GCA_963921995.1. Lineage (NCBI taxonomy): Eukaryota > Metazoa > Arthropoda > Insecta > Coleoptera > Brentidae > Oxystoma > Oxystoma pomonae. The sequence goes on from OY998164.1 coordinate 35,393,985, forward strand.
TTAACAATCGACATAACCTCAATGTTTTGGCGGCATTTTGCGAAAATCGAAAAGATATAAACAACCGTTTTGGGAATAAAAAAAGGTTTTCCTAGGCTTTAAAGATGGTAAATCCTCCAGAAGTTGACGAAGGTATATTGCGTGCCTATTACGGCAGGTTGTTCCCCTCATTAGCGATGTACCAATGGCTAAGTTATGGTAAGTTTAAAGTCCGGTTTGTATTTAAATCACAACCTTTATAACCAAAAAATTTAAATACAACGGTCATTTGCTGTCCTTTTGGTACACGAACCGACTGCCTTATGACCATTTGTAAAGTATGGTTGACCCAGTTAACCAGTATCATAGTTGTCCCTTAGTGAGGGAAGTAAAAAACAAAGAAATAGTACAAAATGAAATTTGAATCACATGGATAGCAGAACCTTCTTGTACCACTTTTTTGTTTGCTTGAGGGTCCTAAAACAATTTAATATTTGTTTTACTAGGAAGTCCAAGTGCTTTTTCACGTAGGGAAATATCTTTCACCCTCACAGATGATATCTATATTCGTTACCAATCTTTTGATACCCAGCAAGAATTTCTTAAAGCGCTTATCAAAAAAGCCCCCATTAAAATTGATATTGGAGCTGTTTATTCCTCCAAACCAAAAGATAAAATGACAGCATTTGATATTATGAATCCAGAATCAAAAGAAATTGTATTTGACATTGATATGACAGATTATGATCACATAAGAACCTGCTGTCAAGGTGCAGATGTTTGTTCAAAATGCTGGAAATTTATGGCAATTGCTAGTAAAATTTTGGATGCTGCATTACAAGAAGATTTTAATTATACCAATACTCTGTGGGTGTTCTCAGGAAGAAGAGGTAATTTTTATTTTAACTGACTTCTCACATTTTGAAAATAAATTGATTTTTTTGTCATTCGTTTTCTACTAAATCTTAACAGTGGGTTACAGTACATTACTATACATAAAACAGAATAAATATTTATCTTCTCACTCCAAAAATACTTTCATTTTAAAATGTCTAGCTTTAATGTAGACTTACATAATGACCTTTTATTCATTTATTGATTTTTAATTATTATTTATCTTTTTGTAATAGGTGTTGTATTGTAACTTAAAACATTAGTCTTGACTAAATAAAGGATTTATAAGTTTGTATATGAGTTATTAAATTTGAGTTGGGTTTGTAAGTGCCCATTTAAGAATTTCATTGAATGGGAGATACTTCAGTCTAGTTAACTACTGTTAAAGTTAACAATTCTTTATAAAATATTATATTTTCCTAAAAAATTTTGCATATTTTTTTAGGTATACATTGCTGGGTTTCAGACATGTCAGCTAGGAATCTTGATGATACATCTAGATCTGCATTGGCTGAATATTTGCAAGTCGCCACAGATGGTTCCAATGCCAGGAAATTAAGACTGAATAATATACATCCTTCTATAGAGTAAGTCAGTAAGTAAAAGGTGGTTTTGGATTTTGACATCTCCGATTTTGATGATTTTTGGTACAGTTATTCCACCCATGGAAAAATAAAAAATCCAAAATTTTAGATTTTTTGAACCAGTAGTTTTTTTTTATTAACATGCACTGAAAAAAATAGATATATCACGAACTACTTACACTATCACAATGATATATAGCTCATTTTAAAGGTATTTTAAATACCTTTCGAATAATATATCACATGATGTACCTTTTTTCAAAAAACATTTTGAAAATTTTGAAAAGCTTTTTTTTTAAAAAAAAATGTATTTTTAAAAGACCTTTGAAACAAGATACTACTACTCATTTTTTTTACTACATTTGAAGATATTCCTATTTTTTGTTTTCTTTGCATACACACACCCTTTTTGTGTATGCAGGGACCATCAAAAATAGGAATATATTGAGAAGTATATATAGTACAAAAATGAGTTATAGCTTGTTTTAAAGGCCTTTCAAAGACCATTTTAATGAAGTATCACATGACCTATTTTGAAATTTTCTAAATAGTTTAGAAATGTATCAAAAAAAAAATATATTTAAAAAAAAAATAAAAAAGGTGTTTTTGAAAAGTTTAAAATCATTCGAAAGGTATTTATAATACCTTTAAAATGAGCTTTATAATATCATTGTGATGTGTAAGTAGTTCGAGAAGTATCTCCATTTTTTTTCAGTGCATATTTGAGCAAAATGAGCTGTTTTTTATTTTCAAAAATTAATTTTAAAAAAACTCATTCTCTTAATGGGTAGAACATCTCTACCAAAAATCATCAAAATCAAAGGTGGTGAGGTCCCGACCCCTGGTTACCTTGAAATGAACTAACCCACTTGTAATGTGCTGATGGTTTTGTCATTTTTTTTCTGTTTAAATATTGACTAATGTCAATCCAATTTTTTAGGAGGGCCTTGTCAATAATAGACAAATATTTTGTTGATTCGATAATAGTGGAACAAGATGTTTTGGGGACAGATGAACGGCTTAAGAACTTTTTAAGTTTGATTGATCAAAGTGTGAGAGGTTCTTTTGCAGATAAAATGTCAAAAGTCAAAAGTTCTTTAGAAAGGTGGTCAGTTTTTGAGGACAATTTTAATGAGCTTCTACAGAAGGTAAAACATATTTTTCTTCATAATCTCTTCTAAATTATGAACAAATTGAATCCAACAATAATCTCATTTTTTTAAGAATCAACTGCCCAGATACCTAAAAAACCTTAGAGAAGAAATAAAGCTTCAATACTCATACCCAAGGCTGGACATAAATGTTACCAAAGGATTAAACCATCTGTTGAAAGCTCCTTTCTGCGTTCATCCAAAAACTGCAAAGATCTGTATCCCATTTAATGTTAAAACTGTGGACAGCTTTGATCCGAACGACGTGCCCACCATTATGTAAGTCAATTATCCCCAGCAGTGTAGCTATTCTTGAAATCAGGGAGAAAACAATAATCTCCTAATCTCCCTGAAACGCACAGACCCTATTGGTCGACTCTGGCAATTGATAAAATTTGTTTCTACTGATCTTTAGTGAGAGATATAAAGGACCAATTTATACTTAAAATACTGTTATTCGCGGGAGAAATCAGCGACATCAACCGATTATTTTCTTTTCCCTGATCTCAAGAATAGCTACACAGAACTGGGGCATACACAGCTCCTTTGAAAGAGGGGCGATAAGGAAAATTTTTGTTTAACTAATGTGTAATTTATTTTCTTCTACTACCCTGTCAGAAAATGACATTTTCGACTCGCTAACGAGGGAAGAAAATGACTCTTTGCCTCCTTAGGGAGTTTTGCTAAGGAGATTAAGTACAAGAAGCTAGCAAGTCCTCTTGCAATTTTTTTATTAGAACCTATATAACTCATTAGAGCTAATTTAGTACTATTTTTTTTCCGCAAAAGAGCGTATGCGCTGTTAAGTTCCATGAGAAGTCAGCAGCGCATGCGATTACAGCCAAAGAAATTAAAATAAACAAATCAGTAACCAACTCTAAGAAAATTAAGGATTGTTCATGGCAACATTGTAGAGCCGCGTTTCAATTGGTTCTAAAGCAATATTTAAAATGTGGCCGTTTAATAGAGATGTGTTGTTTACCGTGAAAAGATAGTTCCGGCGACTTTTTAGCCCGTTTTTCATCTAACACATTTGTTATACATTTTTATAAGTCTTAAAACAAACATAGATAAGTATAATTAATAACAATTGCATAAAACACAAAAAACAAACAAAAACCCGTCGGATCGGTCGGATCTAAGATGGCAAACCATGCTACAATAATTCAGTAACTTTTTTCTGTGGTTGTCAGATTGTCCTAACCCCTCACCTAACCCTGATTTCAATAATGATTTCTGAAAGGTAAAACAAAACATTATATTAAATAAATAAAGGCTTTAGATTTTAAGCCTATCTCATTTAGTTATCCCAAAATTCTTGATATCTAATTTACTAAATGAAAACTAAGAACTATTTAAATAATAAATTCTGAGCTCGCTTTTTTAAAATATAGAGCCTGTGCTGCTAGCTTCTATGGTAGCTATGATGACGGGCAAACCAAAAGAGGTTTAATACCAAAAGTCACATGAATCATTAGAACCCATTTAGTACTATAGAGTTACATCACTTTTACCAAAAAAAATCTACTCGGGAAAATTTCCCTATATCAAAACATAATGTTTGTAGTATAATTTTCGTATTATATATTTATAAAAATATATGAAACCATGGAGCACTAATTTAGCTCTAATTATGTAGGTACCATTTGTTTTCTGAATTCTGTGGCTGCTGGCTTCTCACGGAACCTAGCAGCGCATGCGCTAACTTTTTAAAAACGCAGCTCTAAATGTTTTTTTGCGTAACAAAATTAGCACTAAGTTAGCTCTAATTATAGTTATATAGGTTGTAATAAAAAAATCGCAAGTTACGCTGCCTAGCTTCTTGTACATAGGAGATTGGTTAACTTTACCTCGCTTTACCGCGCAACTAAGGTTTTTATTAAAAAACTCTTATTTTTTATATCTCTTTTTTTTTTGTTGTTTAATGTTCCTAGACCCCCCTATCAAGTAGCCAAAGTGCATGTAGGGGTCAAAGATTAAGGTCCATGCTATTACTCTGCATATAAGAAATCCAAAATTATTTCGTGCAACAATTATAGGGTACAATTATTCACAGGCCAACACACATTTTGGTGCCGGCGATTTTTTAACTGTTCCTGGGTAATTTTTGGGTGGAGAATCCGAAATAGCGATCAGATTTTGTCTATCAGATCTAGTTTTTAAAATAGTAATTATTTACTTTTTTTAACCTCTATAGTATCAGTAACAAAAAAAAACACATATAATTCAATATTTATTATAAAAAGTAGCTTAACATACATTCATACTCACAGTCACTATCACTTACAAATTTTCTTTTATACGACTTTCTAGCACGGAGTTTACTGGTGTAGTCTTGCTGAAGGCTCCAACAGTAGTCGGCCATCATGTGGGTATCCCATCGTCCTTGATATCGATCTTCCATAGTTTTAATATCCTGATGGAATCTTTCTCCCTGTTCTTCACTACAGTCAACTAAATTTTCTAGAAAGCGATCTAGGTGGCTGTGGAGGTAGTGAACTTTTATACTCATGTTACAACTGAGAATATGCAAATTTGAAAGCATAGTTTCCACTAATTCTATGTAATTGTCTGCTTTGTGATTTCCAAGAAAATGTTTAACTACTTGAACAAATGAACCCCAAGCGTTAGACTCAGTCTCATTCATTGATGTGGTGAACTGTGGATCTTTAATAAGTTGCCTTATTTGAGGAACATCAAATATACCAGCTTTTAGTTTTTCCGCGCTAATCCCAGGAAACTTACGTCCCAAAACAATTTCCATCTCGATTTAACGCTTTCACAAACTACTTCATAAGCCCCAACTTGATATGCAAGGGTGGTGTAAGATTTTTTTGTCTCGTAACCAAAGGTTCATTCACTACGTTTTGTTTTCCTTTAACCATAGTATCTCTTAAAGGCCAATTTCTCTTAACCCAGTGCTGATCTTTAGCTCTGCTGTCCCAAAGACATAAAAAACAGGGGTATTTTGTATATTCACTTTGCTGTCCAAGGAGAAAGTTCACCATTTTCAAATCAACACAAATTGCCCACTGATGTGCTGCAAACTTGTGCTATTGTTTTATACTCCTCTTTCATGGTAGTAGAATGTCCAATAAGAATTGAGACATATTTGTTACCGTTATGTAAAAGGACACATTTTAAACTACGTTTTTTATGTGAAGTGTATTCTGGCAAACCCATTTTTTCTAAGAGTGAGTCCTTTTATATCGTTACAGAATACCAGCTTATTTTCCTGAGTGAAAAAAGGCAGCAAATCCTTTTCTCTCTCTTACGATAAAATGTAACATTAGTGCCTGGATAAAGAAGGTTCTTTTTTAATCTGGATGCACGTAATTCAGCACACTCCTTTAAGAAATATAGGTCTCTCACGAGATCGTTCAGTTCTTGTTGATTAAAACACTGAGGAGTTTTCTGATTGCATTCTTTGAACTTCATCAGCCGTTGATGTTTCTGTATCATCTTCCGGGATTTCAGGAAGACTGCTGAAGGTTGGAATGAGTATTTCCTTAGAGTGCGGTACAGGTCTTCTTGCAGAATCTAGATCAGGATATGTCCATTTATGTCGATTGTTCCTATTTATGCCTTTAATATTAACGAGACAAAAATAGCAGTCATCATAATGGTTACGTGGTTCCGTCCAAACCATTGGTACACCAAATTTCAGGCACTTTCTGTTTCCAATTGTCCACTGTCGCAAATGTTCAACACATGTTTTACACACCACATGTGGAGCCCAAGATTTATCTTGATCTTCCAAATGAACGCCAAAATAGGCAAGATAAGACCTTTTCAGAAATTGAGAAATAGTTTTTCTACTTTCTTTCAAAGTGTTTTCGCCACATACATAACAAAAAACATCTGGATGGTTTACACAGCTACGCCTATAAAACGACGAAAAACTACATAATATACTAAGTCGAGAAGGATAAAGTTAGACAAAAGGTACTATATTTCCAAAACCAATTAGTCGGGGTTGAGCAGGTATGGGGAGATCAGATCATATGGAATTCCAAATATAAAATAGCTAATAAAATTAATAGGATTAAGTAATGCCGGTTAACCAGGTCTAGGAATATTGGTTTACGGACAATTTCAGGTATATTTGGCTATACCAAATTTCTATTTTGAATTTTAAAGAGATGTTGATTTATTTATTTTTGTCTTTTATTAGAACTAAATTTAGATAGTCTCAAAAACTAGAACTGATAGAAAAAATCTGCTGCCAGTTTTAGAATCAGCACATTAAGTATATCTAAAATCAGTCCTTAGATCTCAGGCACCAAAATTTTGTTTTTATTTTGTTGGCCTATTATCTACCACAAAAAATAAAAATTATTGTTTTAAGTTGTTCTTACAGCCTTGAGCCCCATCCCGCATCCATTAATCCTCAGAATTATGCGCTAATTGTCATCTACTACAAAAGAACATTTTGGACTAATATTCTTTATAAATTTTTTTTCAGACCCACCACGCATCCATTGATAATAGTGGTACCTAAACAAAAATTATGCCAGAATTAAGGGCTCATGTAATATTACATTACATTAATAAAATTACTGTAGATAATAATTAGCACGTAATTCTGAAACAAAATTATGATTGTTTTCTACAAACCAAAACTACACTTTTTTGCACTCGACGCGCGTTTCGCTAACAACGTTAGCATAATCAGGAGACGATAAACATTGTTTAGTTAGCATCATCAGGAGACGATAAACAATGTTTATCGTCTCCTGATTATGATATTGATATGATTGATAATAGTGGTACCTAAACAAAAATTATGCCAGAATTAAGGGCTCATGTAATATTACATTACATTAATAAAATTACTGTAGATAATAATTAGCACGTAATTCTGAAACAAAATTATGATTGTTTTCTACAAACCAAAACTACACTTTTTTGCACTCGACGCGCGTTTCGCTAACAACGTTAGCATAATCAGGAGACGATAAACATTGTTTAGTTAGCATCATCAGGAGACGATAAACAATGTTTATCGTCTCCTGATTATGCTAACGTTGTTAGCGAAACGCGCGTCGAGTGCAAAAAAGTGTAGTTTTGGTTTGTAGAAAACAATCATAATTTTGTTTCAGAATTACGTGCTAATTATTATCTACAGTAATTTTATTAATGTAATGTAATATTACATGAGCCCTTAATTCTGGCATAATTTTTGTTTAGGTACCACTATTATCAATCATCATCAGGAGACGATAAACAATGTTTATCGTCTCCTGATTATGCTAACGTTGTTAGCGAAACGCGCGTCGAGTGCAAAAAAGTGTAGTTTTGGTTTGTGGAAAACAATCATAATTTTGTTTTAGTGCAACCAAAGGTTCCAAATTCCCAACATAGACGTAATTCTGACATCATTTTTGTTTAACTAATGTTTAAACGCAATAATAGTAAAAAGTTGAATTTGGCCAGTCTCCTGAACGTCCCTAAAACCCGGTTCCCTTCTATCCGTTTCCCTCGCGTGGCCACCCTGTCTTAAAGAATGAATCAAGTGGTGTGACATGGATTTGCCTATCTATGTCTGTCGCACCACGTGATTAATGGATTGGTGGTAGGTCAGAAGAGGATACAGGACAGGGAGGGATCGCCCCCCTCCCCTTTGCAGCTAACGTTGGCCAAGTGAGTGCTGCATTTTAGGTTTTAAAATAATCGGCCAGACAATATCCCAGAATTTTTATTTGCAGCAGATAAAATTAATGAATTCAGGTACCAGGCAATTTAATTTTTTTTTAGACGGTAAGGGCTCAAATATTCTCTGTAAAAAATATTTAGATTTTCTTTTTTTATATTGTATCCGCTAGAAATACCAATAGCAATTTAACTAAAAAAATATGGGAAATTTTTATATAAAAATAAATATATAGCTCTTTAAAATCAAAACCATTTTTTCTTTTTACGCCTTATAAAGCAAAAAAAAACTTTATATGACGAAATGCATTTCGTTTAATTTGTGAAAAACGCGAGGGCAAAGCTGTTATGATTATGACCAAATTTGTGCTTTTGTAGTTTCCAAGATAGCATAGAATGGTCCAGAAAAATGGTAGGGTTATCCAAATGGTTAAGAAAATTAAATACCATCATTTCCATCAAAAAATTCTAAATTTTATTTTTTCCGCAGTACACATATTCGAGTTCTCATGAAAAAAAGAGGATGGAGGTGTTTTCAACGTTGCAATAATTTAGTGTCATTTAGGTGCTAATTAAATGCCTAGTCATCTATATTTTCTTATTTTTTCCGCATATTTTTTTAAGTAAACGGGGTGCACTGATAACTTTATGCACATTTGGTTTCATGAAAGAAGACATTGATGGTGATATTGGAATCAATTAGTGCTAAATATCCATCCGTCAAATTTTGTGCTCTTGTAGCATAAAGTAAGCACCAATTTATTCCTTCCAATATCAAAAACACCAACCTCTTGTTTCATAAAAACCAAAATATGTGTACTACATAAAGTTAGCAGTGCAACACGTTTATTACACCGGCGTATGTAGGGGGTGATTAGCCCCCCCCCCCCAAGCACACACCGCAAAATACGCAAATCAAAAATTTATACCTAAAATTACTTTTTGTTCTTTTTGGTTAAGTATTGCGACCCGAAAAGTATGTTTTCGTGCGTTTTAGTGAGATAGGGCGAGATAAAAAGAACCAAATTTATTCTTCGCTGACATTTCAACACTTTATTGTGCCATCTTCAGGGCTCGAAAGGTATTGGTCCCCTATTTCAAAAAGTCTTAAAAATAAAAGCATAATTACAGACAAAAACACGTTTAACATAGAAAAAGAAAAACTGGCTTTGCGTTGTTAAAACCACACTAATAAAAATAAAATATGCGGAGTATGGTTTTTAACAACGGAAAGTCCGTTTTTTTTTCTATGTTAAACGTGTTTTTGTCTGTAGTTATGCATTTTTAAGACTTTCACATAGGGGATCAATAAATTTCGAGTCTTGAAGATGGCACAATAGAGCGTCAAATTTGGTTCTTTTTATCTGCCGTTTCGATCAGTACAATCTCTGATCGTCTTCAGGTGCAAACTACAATCTATTCCTAGGGTTGTGTGATTCGTGAACATTCACACTGATCGAATCACTTGCGAGTATTGAATGATCGAATCATGTTTGCTCGATATGATTCAATCAGTCAAATGCCCGACGAAGACGGAACGAATCAAACGACTGAATCAAATCGGAATGGATTAAATGACTGACTGACCGACGGAGACAAAACGAATTAAATGAAACTCAACACGAAGAGACAGACGGATTCAATCGGTTCAATGAAAGCAGCGAGCAGCGTGAGTGGATCTTGAGAGCCTAAAGATTTCTTGGTCAGCAGGGTATTTCGTATTTAGCTGCATCCTGAATAGACCTTTTTTTTTGGTCACCATATTCTTTAATTCAATGATCGATCGAAAAGATTCGATCATTCTAGAAACGAGTCACTGACCGATTCGTTCAGTACAAAATGATCGATTTACCCATCTCTACTAAGGCTACGTACTTATATACTATGGAAAATCACTCAATCATGAAGTTTAAGAAGTTGGCTCCATCCAAGCAGGGGCTTCCAAACTTCAACACTTGTTTTACTGAAAACACCCTGATTCTGCCCAATAAAGGCAGCTTCAAGCAATTTTCATTTCTTCCAGTGTGACTCCTTGTGCAAAACCTTTGCTTCTGTCCACTTCATGTATGTTCGGCGATTCCTGATTTCGTTGTTTAACCTCTTTGGGTATTCGTCTGATGTTCCTTAAGCCTAACAGATAGTGGTCTTTTTGTTTCGCCTATGTATGAGTCACCACACTCACAAGGAACTTGGCAAATGCATTCCTTATTTTGTTTGTTCTCCGATTTTATTTTACTAAAAAGGCTTCGAATTGTATTATTAGACTTAAAAGCTGTTTTAATGTTAAAGTTGTTCGCTACTCTTCGAATTTTCTCTGATACTCCTTTAATGTGTGTAAGTGTGCATTTGCCTGGTTTTGGTCTTATAATTTCTGTCCTGTTTGCTGAAATTTAGAAATAGTATCTGTTATAAGTTTGAGGCTGTAACCATTCTGCTGTAGATCCTTCTTAATGTTTCTTATTAAAGTTATTACAAATTTGAACGGCTCTGTCATACAAAGTTCTTATTATGCCTCGTTTGTTTGCAGCAGAATGATTTGAACCTTGCTTTAAATATTGTCCTGTGTCACTGGGTTTACTCATCTTTTGTGCTCTTGCAGCATAATTTTATATAGATTGTTGTTCTGATGTCGCTTTCTACTCGTTTGACTAAAAAATATACACAATGGAAGTCCGAAACACAGAGTTAATTTCAAACACTGTCTCAGAGTGAGGAAAGTCGGAGGAAAGCATAAAATATAAAAACCATACTGTAAAAATTCTTTGATTTCCATGACTTGGGACCCATTTTCTGACTTTTCCAGGTCACTTTTTAAATTCCCTGACTGCCAGGTTTCCCTGACCAGTTTCAACCCTGTTACAGTGCAGGCTATATCTTGGAAACTAGAAGAGCTGAAAATTGGTGACTTGGTATTTAATTAGCACCTAAAAATTGCACTACCTCTTCTTTCATGAAAACTCAAATGTATACCTACTGCATATAAAGTTATGTGTGGATTTTAAAAAATATGGTTAAAAAATAAAGAAAATATTTGTTATTGAAATGGTAGTAGCATTTAATTTTCTTGGCCATTTAGACCACCCTACCACTTATCTGGACCACTCCAGAACGGTGCACTGCTATATTTAACCGATAGCTAGCAGCGCAGATAATATCTCGAAAATTTCAAGAGCACAATATCTGATCCTGAAGTAACCATTTAGATTTAAAATTCCGTCCATAAAAAATCCGTGGTGTTAGGTTTTTTTACGTATTTTAGGCAGTTAATGGACGAAATTAATGCTTATGACAAGAAAACCCTGGAACAAGAGAAAAGTATGATGGAGCATAGTGGTGACTTGGCCCCCGCTAATAAGCCCAAAGTTAAAGATTACAAAAAGACTAGTTTGCTAAGGTCGATGATGCTGTTTCGAGAATTTTTGCGATCTTTAGGAAAGACTGGTGATAAAAGGAAAATGGATGAAGACGATCTTCCGTTTTAACAATCTGTTAAAAAACGTATTTAAATATATTTTTTATTATTTTTTACATTTACATTTACAAAAAATCGATAAGGTACCTATTTTAGTTTTTAAATACATATTCTTAGGCGATTAATATTACACTTTATGCAAAATTAACAAATTCCAGCCTTTTAGTTTTTAAGTTATTCATTCTGTTTTAAATAATATTTAATATTTTTTGCACCTGTGTAAAATTTTTGCTCCAGCCTCAACAATGCCAGTTGAACCCCCATTGCAAGCCATGGATATACAGGGTGGATTCTTTAAACGGAACGGTGCTTCTAGCGAGTTAGAATTTGGTTGAATAAAAAAATCCAAAAACACGTCAACTGAGATTTTTAATTGTAACCCTGTATATTTTGCAATTTTTCAAATCTGCAAAAAATTCTCTCTTCAACAATACCACACAGTAGGATCTATCTTTTACGATAATCAAGATATTTTATCTAAATCTGTATGGAAAACTTCGATATTCATTCAAACACAACAATTCCATGCAAGTTTAAATGCCTCTATCTTGGAAACCATAACAGATAGAGTATTAGTGTGTGGTATTGTCAAAAAGATATTTTTTTTTTAGAATTCCAAAATGTCAAACTATACAGGGTGTCCTATCTAAAAAATATATTTTTTTTTGCCATACCTCGTAAACAAAACGACATCAAAAAAATCCCAGGTAGCACGATAGAAAATTAAAAATCTCAGTTGACGTGTTTTTGGATTTTTTTATAAAACCAAATTCTAACCCGCTAGAACCACCGTTCCGTTTAAAGAATCCACCCTTTATATATATTCAATGGATATCCATCGGCGTATATAGATTCATCCAACATCCGCAAATGATATTATTTCCAATAGTCATCCAGTAATCTATATGTGCTTCATCAATGTATATCCATTCTATATTATGCCCATATAAAGTGGATATAACTGCAACGGACATCAAGTGTGATAAATAATCACCTCTGCTGGAGGTCTATTGTATATCCAAAGGATGTACTATATATAAACAGATAACACGTAAGTCATAAATTAACAAAATTTTGCACAGCATAAACTTGCCTCGGTTTTTTAAGGTCAATAAGGCATTTAGAGATATCTGAAAAACACGAAATTATGTAAAACGACTTAAAACATCCCATGATGTTTCTATCTTTCACTCTGCAAAATTTAATACAAATTAACGGATTAAAAGGATTCTTTTTTAAGCAAATTGCATTTTTAAGTGTCATTTGCAGACCTCTTCCTGCTTCCAAAATAAGCTATAGAGTTCACTTTTCACCACACATGTAAAAATAAAAATATATTCCTGCATAAACCCAGTAAGCCCATCTACAAAATTATAAAAAATATCAAAATTATAGCTTTTTATGTGCTAATTTCAATTTCGCTCACTCTTCAAAAATGTTGTTTTCTCTTGGTTTCCAAGAAAATTTAAATTAATATTCCAAAATGCTTTATATGTGCTCTTTTTGCTAAAAAAAATTCACTTTTACAAAAATGTATTAATTCTGTATGGCTTTGCTAGCTTTATGTAATTACAGCGTTCATACTCAATTTGAAAATTTTCATTATGTAAATAAATATGTAATTTTATGTAAAGATTTTTTTATAAAAGTAGGTGTTTTATGCAGGGTCGAATACAGCTCTTCCAGAAGAAGGAGCAAGGAGGGTGAGACAAAAAAACAAATCTAATGTGCATATTTAATATTTTATCTTAAAATTTTCACAATATAGTCGAAGATTTTTTGGAGAAGCAAAGTGCAAAAGAGGGGAGAAATGATAACGGCGCCTGTTTTTAAGAAACTTTAAAAAAATATTAGCCCCAACTTGACCGTCATAAATCAATTAGCTATCAGTGCGGCTGTCCCAAGGAAAAACACAGTAAGTGACTTGGGACAAAAATAGAGAAAAATGGATTTAAATAAAATGGTTGAAATGCAACATGTTTTACAAAGTGACGTTTTAATAATGCGCGTGAAAATAGCTGAAAGTGACTTTTAACAGTTTAAAGCTTAAGCTAGGAACACACGATGCAACTTTTCCATGCATCAAATTTATTTTTCACAAGATAAAAAAAGACGCAAGCAGATTATGTCTCATTTTAACCTGTTATTAGAAAATTTGATAAATGAAAAAATGCATCGTGTGTTCCTAGATTTAGAGTCTTTGTTGTTTTTTTTTTGTGAAAATTTCGAATTTTGAAGCTTGATGTTATACTTACTGAGTTTTGATTTGCGCCATAATTTGCTTATTTTTTATCAGATTTTTTTCAAATTTAGACAGAAACGTACAGAAAAGTTCGGTAATTTTAGATCTATCAAAAAGTCAATTTTGAGAAAAATATCACTTAAGTACTGTGTTTTTTTTTGGGACAGCGGGGTTACATTCAACACATAGTAAAAATTGACACTTAATATATACTTAACGACTTCTTTTGATAAACGGAAAATTATACTCTTTTTTTTTAGTTCGTAGGGTGTGCCAAACAAAGAACATTTTTGGCACATCTTTTAGGACAGACCGAGGAACCGACACTAGAAATAAAACAGGAGCATGTACAAATCTTAAAAATTTTCGGGTGTCCGCCAAGAAAAAGCTCTTTATTTTTTTATTAAAATAAAAAAAAATCGAAATCATTTTAAATGCTGTATAATGAAAAAAATATTCTAAGCCCTTTTTAGTTTGAATGTATAGTCAGTGTTGATTAGCACCCTGGCATGACATTATCTAGTAGCTACTATGCATATATAACCGTAGCTATAGCCACGAATTATTCATTGATGGGCCGTAGGAATGAGAGCCACAATAGTTTTGCCGCAAGCTAGCTCTAACTAGGGTATTGAGCATCGTCCAGGTATAAAGACTTAAGGAAGCCCTACCCCCCTTACCTTTATTGCTAGTCGGTTGATCCTAGAGGCTACCAGTTTAAAGCTCGTTTTTAAGAAGCAAATGATACTGGTGAACGCTCGTTTTTTGGCAGCCTACCCATTTACCTATGGGTCGAGGCCCCCTTAGTCGCCTTCATGTAACTATGAGATACTATAACGGCCCTGCCCTTTCATTTCCCGACAAAAGGTACGTTCGGGTGATAATAAAGAGTAGGAGTGGAGTGAGAGTGCGGCAGAGTGTTTGGAGTAAAATTGTACTAGTCGAACGCTTTGGAGTAAAACTTGCAAGTTGTAAGCTAACCTAACCTTTAATTAGGTGTTCTCTGCGTCTTTTCGTTTGGTGTACAAAAAAAAAACAAATCTTTGCTAATTCTAAATGGAATTTTTCGAAAATTTTCCTCATATTGAGGGTCCAATTATTTTCCAAAAGTAAATTTTGTATGATGATCCGTCGAATAAAGGACCCGTGGTTTTAGAAAAGGTTGCCAATTTATTTAATTAACACTGATTGTACAAAATAATATAAAAAAGCCTCGAATAAGCACAAAGTGTGGCCGAATGGCTTGGAGTAAAAGGAGTCAAAAAGAGTGAATGGAGTGCATTACCCGAACGCACCTAAAAGCCGTAGCGATAATAACTCTCCAAGTCAAGTTAGCCTGGAAAAAATGAGGGAGCCAAAAATTCTTCTGCTGGACGTGTATTCTTGAAAGCCATACGATCCGGTCTTTCTCTCATGCAATGGGATCTATCACCTCCCACGAATGAAAAGTAGATTTAGGAAGGAAAGCAAGCGTCACTAGATTCGACGCTGTTCCCCGATTTCGGATCTTGCGATCGGGAACATATGATTTTCATGTGATCCGTAAGATCGGATCATCGCTTAAGAATATAACGTTTTCGTCCCATGTGATCATTCGCCATAAATCTATGCCGCTCCCCGTTCAAGAATACACGTCCGGGGCGCTAGTAGACTGCATCAGGCATGCGCAGTAGATTTTGAGCCTTTGGCCTTGCCCAGGGTCAACCTTGATTTTTAAATTAGACACTTAAAGTAACGCCACTCTACTTGAGCCGCGTTCGAGCCTAGGTGCAACTAGCCCCAAAAGGGTAAACTGCATCCTTCTAAAATTCTGATAAGGCTTTAGTGACTTGCCATATAAAAAAAAGAGATAGGAAAAAAAGCTTTATAGAGAAAGATGCACGGAAGAGACCGAATATTCGCGGTATTTAAAACATTGTTTAATAACTGGTGGGAAACCAGCTCCAAAAATTAGGTAAGGGCAGTTGCCGGGAACAGGTGGAAGTAACTATGGCACAAGTTTTCGCACGCGTTATCAAAGTTTGATCAAAGACGGACGTCTACTGGGGTGCATTCAGATTGAAGAGTCCCGGTGAAGTCCGGCGCAGAGCGTTACCCGAGCAGTTTTTTTTTGTCGCGGTTACGGTTAACCTTGGTCCTAAAATTTCCCAGAAGTATAAGCAAAACCTTGATTGTGTAATATCTTTGAATATTGTTTAAATTTACAGATAATTGTTTATGTTTACATGTGTATATAATCAAAAGTTTTTAATTTTTATGAATTTCCGGATTATACTTAAATTTTCATATCAAAAATGTTATGACGTCATCTATTAGCTGGAAAATACTTTTAAAAATCTCGAACGAAGAGCACTTCTCGCAACACACTATCTTTACCTATAGATACTATAAATCAAGGCGGCTGGTAAATGAAATAACAATGGTTTCCATAGCGATGTGCTTTTTGACTTGGTGATGTTCATTGTTGCGACATTTTAATCTTTGACAATTTGATATTTTCACGATGTTTTTAAATGATTTTTGCGTAAATACTTGGTGAAAACTGGCGGAAATGGCTTAATTTTTAGGCAAGGATAATTAGATTTTTTCAATATTACTATTTTCCGCTTTTTCTCCTTAATTTTGGGTAAAAACAGACAGAAACCCTTTTTTGCACCCGTGATAAAAAGTTTTTTTTTTGCAAGCCATGCTTTAGTTATCTGCAGACAGTTACTAAAATCATGTTTTTGATGAAGGTATAAAAAAAATATGTTCAGTTTATTCAGTTTGTTTACGCCTCCCCAAAATTGGGAGGCGTAAACAAAGAAGAATGCGCTGCAGGTAAAAATTTTGTGAAAACTAACAGTGCAATCAATGTTTTAAAATTTGTTACAATCCTGTCGATATCAATTTTAATTTTATTTTATTTTTATTTTGATAAAAACAAATTTTGGTAAGAAAATGTAAATATGTTTCGAGTATGGACGCTGTATATTAACTTGGTAGGCTGCTAGGCTTATGGAAGTAAAATCTATTTTAGCCTTAAATATTATTCATTACAAGGCCCTGTATTTAAATCACTGATAAAGTTTACCAATGTTACAAGGCTTGCTTTCCCTGCTGAATTTGTGAGATATGGAAATTTTTACCTGAACCTATAAAATTTAGAAAATTGAACATGTGCGTACTAACTTATTTGTTTATAGCAACCTCTGCATTTTGAAAATAAGTTATCCCTTAGGTTCAAACAATTTTAAAGTTAATAAAAAAAACTTAAAAAAAATTATAGCACAAAGAGAGATACACAAAATAATAACAAGTTGGTTGTTTGCATGTATGAGTTCCTATAATTGTAAACAAGATACACCATAAAAACGTATTTTTTAAAAATGCACTAGAGCAAAACGTTACATTATCAAAAATGCATGTTGCTAATCACAAAAATCAAACTAAACCAAAAAAATGGTTGGTTGTGGTTTCATCTATACTCTGTGGTTGTCAGTGGGCGTAGAAGAACAAAGCAATAAGAAGCAATTTTTTTTTGAAGAGCACTCAAACAACCCAACAAACAACTTGTTTTACTAAACCTTACCCACTAAAACAAAGAAAAATGAATGAATCCTTAACAAACTCGGTGATTACATTCAAAGAATTCAAAACCTTAGGTTATATTAAATGGATATCTATTGGGACGAGTGCTCTTTATTGCTCATATAGGAACAGTGTAGGAAGTCCAGGAAAATCTTTTTCATATAATTATTCATATTCATATAAAAAAAGCAATGTTACTAACGATTTAGTAACCATTGATAAAACTTTGTCCTGGAGCCCTTACAATTAAGATGCTTCAAATCTGACTCAATATTTTTATATGCTAATTAAGAATATATATTTATAGTACCTATTCTAAAAATTTGTATAACTATACTTTTGTAAATGGCAATTCTGTAAATAAACAAGTAAGATATTTGAACATTTTTTTAAAAAATGTACAATTTTGATTCCAACTTCTTTTTCGGACCATAGATAAAACTCAACCAACCATTTTGCTTTGTAGTACGGTTTTTAAGATCTGTTTAAATATATTTTTTTGGTTTTCTGTATTTCTGCAATATGCATTTTCTACTAATTTTGTTTTTTATAATGTTTGGATCTGCTATTTTATTGTTTGATGTTAACTTTTCATGTTGAGCTTCTTAATTAGCTTTTCCTACTCAAAATTTAGATTTTCCTATTTTATATTTTTTAAAATATTTCCTTCGAATCATGGAAGATACAAAAAATTGCACCATAGGGCAAATCTATTAACTTAAATATACAGGTAGACAATGCCTTTAAAAGGGCTTTTTTACCTTCTTAGCTGGAATGCTGACCTGGCGTTAATCCGCCACTATGCTCAGGACTGTGTTTCTGCTTCTTTCTCTTTTTCTCTTTTTTTCTTTTCTTTCTTTCCTTGTCTTCATCATGCCTCTTTTGTTTTTTATGTTTCTTTTCATGTGTATCGCTGCCTGCATCTATTATGGTGGTCTCTTGACTGGGAAGACTCCCATCTTTGTGCTTGTGCTTTTTATGTTTGTTCTTATGCTTTTTGATTGGGGTCGCACTAGTGTACCGGTATTGCTCAGGAAGCTAAAACAAATGTTATCATCAAATCAAATATCTTTAAAAAGAGTATACTATAGGCAAATTAGACTTTTAGAAGAAAAAATAAAAACGATATTTAATAAAACTTTTCCTCTTCGTAAAATTAAAGTTAAAAATAACAAAAAACTATGGATAACCAAAGGTATAAAAACTTCAGCGCGCAATCTAAGATCTCTTCACACAATACGTAAGTTTACTACTTGTCAAAATATTATTGCATATTATAATAAGTACCGTTCAATTTACAGAAGCGTATTAAAAAAGGCAAAAGAAATTTATTACAAAAAAAGAATTGATAATGCGGATAACAAAGGCAAAGAGTATTGGAACATTATAAATGAGTTCAGAAACGTTAAACCAAAACATAAAGATAAACCTAATATTAATCCAAATGATCTCAACACATTTTACACATCCATTGCTGCAACATTAACAAGAAATCTAAACTCCCATATTGATCCCTTATCATATTTAGAACCTGCGCAACACACTACTAAAGACCATAAAAAAAACAAAACTCATCTGGTACAGATAATATATCATCAAAACTTCTAAAAAATTTGCCAGACAATGCCATTGACGTTCTAGCCTTAAGCATTAATGGGACATTTAGCACTGGAATATTTCCTCCATGCCTTAAAACGGCCATGGTAATACCCATTTTTAAGGGAGGCGATAACACCGACCCGTCAAACTACAGGCCTATTTCACTGTTGAGTACTCTGTCTAAGTTAATGGAAAAAATAGTAAAAAAACAACTTTTGGAATATTTAAACAATCACAATATAATTAATAAAAATCAATTTGGATTTCAAAATACTAAAAATATTAACGATGCTGTCTTTTCCTTTTTAGAGAGGCTTTACCTTAGCCTTAATGATCAGGAGGTTGCTGCGGCAGTGTTTTGCGATTTTTCAAAAGCTTTTGATTGTGTTGATCAAGGAATACTGATGCGGAAGCTAGATCATTATGGTATTCGCGATACGCCATTCATCTTTACTCTCAGGAAGAGACCTGTCCTAGGACCGGTTCTGTTCCTATTGTACATCAACGATCTCTTATCCTTGCCAATCTCAGCGGTGGTTGCTGCTTTTGCTGACGATGCAAATGTTTTATGGACTGCAAAGTCTTTAATTAATTTCTGTACCACTATAGAAAAAGATCTCTCTTTAATAAGTCAATGGTGTGAAGCAAACAAACTCTGCTTTAATATAAAAAAAACAAACATCATTACCTTTAAATGTGCTTTGACTGACATAAAACTAAAAGACGAGACTATCGAAAACAAAACAACAATAAAATTCTTAGGCATTCACATCGATACACATCTAAAATTTGATATTCATATAGACCAACTCACAAAAAAACTAGCCAAAGGATGTTACGTCATAAGAGTAGTTGCACAGGAGCTTGGCAAACAAGCAGCGAGGGCGGCTTACTTCGCTTTAATTGATGCACACATACGTTATGGTATAGCTTTCTGGGGTAGCACAACAGACAGTCTGTTACATTCAGTGTTCATTCTACAGAAAAGGGCTGTTCGTTGTATGTGTAAAAAAGGATACAGAGAGTCATGCAGGCCCCTGTTTAAGCAGGAGGAAATACTAACGGTGTCATGTATTTTTATATTAGAGTCAGTTTGCTTAGTATACAAAAAATTCCTTGGTTATTCATATGAAAGAAATTATAATTTTAGATACAATAACTTGCCATTGCCAATTCCAAAAACAACACTCACAAAAAAATCATTAATTTATGAAAACATCAAAATATTTAATCACTTGCCCCAAGATATTAAAATCATTAACAATTACAAATTATTTCGCACTACAGTTAAAAAATTTCTAGCAACCAAAGCATTCTATAACTTAACTGAATATTATCTATAACTTGACTGAATATTATCTTAACTGAATAACTTAGTAAATAATATAATTTCGTTTTAAATCTCTTGCTTCTTTTAAACTTTAACTAATAACACTATTTGTGGTGTGTTTATTTAATTGTCTTTTACAGCGCATATCATTATTTTTAATGTTGTATTTTTTGTTTTATACTTTTCTTTAAATTTTTAGCCACAATGTAAATTCTTAATAAGAGTATTGCATGATTTAGAGTTTAATTACTTACCTATTTATAATAACAATTGCTTTGTCAATGAAATATGTTTATTTTGAGACAATAAAGCTTATTGAGATTGAGATTGAGAAAAAAATTATAAAATTTTGAGTTTTTGGTTGTGGACTCATAGTAAGAATCCGAATACATGTCCGAAGAGTTCCCACCCCTCTGGGGGGGAGCTTCATCCCCTTTTGCTCAAAAAACCACCCCCAAATGTGACCTCACGACGGTTTTTTGCATTTATCACGTAAACCGTAACTCTGACAAGAAAAAATTATAGGACTTTTTAGATTCTCCATTAAATTGTCCACAAAAATTTTTATATAACTTTTTTGCACATCTCCCACCCAACGCTCATAAATGCCGTTGGAAAATAAGCATTCCAGCGCGAACAAAAAATGAGCCTTGTGCCGTCTTTTACATCGATTATATCGAAAAGTATTAGCGGGACCAAAAAATGTATAAAAGCAAAATTGTAGAACAGTTCTTTCTCCACGAGATCCATATCAGATAAAATATTTTTGACAAAGTATTAGTGGTCATATGATAATTTTTTCATAGTTTGTCATATAGGTACAGTCTGTTCCGTTTTTACTTAGACAAAACCAGGTTTAAAAATTGAAATAAATTCTTTCTAGATTAATTTAATTTTGGCATTGCTTAAATGCCTTTTAAAAAAGTGTACCTGACTCAAATTTTTAATTTGATTTTTTTTTTAATTTAATTTAATTTAATTATTTTTTCTACCAATTAGTAGCTGTTCTTCATTGTATATTGTATGCTAAGAAAGCTTGTTGGCTTTTCTGACATAAACTTTGGTGGAAAATTATTTTAAAATACCGTACAATTGTGCCACTAGTAAACCGAACGGTAGACAGGCATTCTTTTTATTTTTTATTGTTTGTGGTTTTTGATTTTAGTGACATGTTACAGCAAAATGTATCATTATTTTTGACTAGGCAAAGTCGGAAATATGACCAAACATTTTGATTTGATTGATTTGAATATGCGCCAACATTTTTAAAATTATAGCATTCATGAAAGTGATGCCTTTATCCCCAAAATAATATATAAAATATGTGAAAAAAAAGGTTTTTAAAATTAAAGAAAACAATGTGACACTGGCCCAACTTTCTTTCTCAGGAGAAACAAAATTACCACATATCAAATCAAAAATTTCCGCTAACAGTTGACGGGAACTATAAATTTCTGGTGAAAATATACTTACAGGTCCAGGATGCAATCTAAACCCATCCAACTGTTGCCCTGTTAAAGAGAGCAGTTCTTTTCCACCGATGGGTGGTTTTTCTATGACAGATCTCAGTGAGCTATTGTCTTGTTGGCCTGGAGAATCAATAACTCCAGGTAATGTGGGCAGAAAAGAAGAAAGCTGTTCTTTTAGTTTTTTGCCACTAAATTTACTGTATGAGTGCTCAAGGCCATAATAGGCCATCAAGTTTGTGGCTCCAGTAAGTTCAGATTCTGCTGTAAAGTAGAAAAATAAACTCAATTTATTAATTTGAAGTCACAAGGCTACATGATTTTTTTTTATAGAATATTTTTATAAACAGAAACCATTTAATATGATCCTTGAATTAAAGTTTTAAAATATTCTTAGGGTTCCAACAATTATTTTTAAGTGATAGCTTGACATCTAAAATTATTTATGTAAGTAGGTAATTGTTTTTCCTTTTTTGTATATGGTAAAATAATTTTGTGTCTTTAGTTGGCCTAATAAATAAAAAATACTTCATTTTAGTTTAGAAAAGGAAAGAGATGAAGTGGAATTGTGAATATTCAACTACTTCTGATTTAGCGCCTTTTTAGTCCAAACCAGCTGCCATTTTTTACACTTATTACATGACTTAATTGTCAAAATGGCCACCAGTTTGTACTAAATATTATGTTATTCAACTAAAACCATTTAAAAAAAAAACGTTCATGAGGTAAGGTAATTTTTAGGCTTATGCTCTTACTTTAGAAAATTTATTAAAAACCACGCTCTACTGGTTAAACCCCTAACAAATCTTTAAAAAAAAAACTCAAAGTGGGTACGGGGTCTACAAGAATCAGAGGCTTTTAATAAAATTAAAGTTTTACTTACTTCAAGACCAATTTTAAGTATTTTTAATTCCAAATTAGAGACTGAATTGCATTGTGATGCCAGCAGTCAGGGTCTTCCTGGGATTTTAATGCAACGTCATGATGTAGGCCTTAAGCCTGTCATGTATTTTAGTTGAGCCACAACTCGTGAGGAAAGTGTGTATAATTCTTACAAATTAGAGACTATGGCCGTAGTAGAGTCAATTAAACGTTTTAAAATTTACCTCACGGGAAAAGTCATTACGGATTGTAGTGCAGTAAGATCAACTTTTTCAAAATTTACCACGAATTGCGCGATGGTGGCTTACAATTCAGAACTACGACTTTGAGGTAGTACATAAGCCAGGCGAGAAAATGCGTCATGTTGACGCTTTAAGTCGCAATGTTAATCCTGACGTTGAAATTAAAAACATTAGTGTAGAAGATTGGATCTACTGCATACAATTCCAAGATGATGAGCTCATTTCAATTATAAACAGGCTTTCCGAACCCGATTGTGATAAAGGATTAAAAGGCATTTATTTAATCAAAAGTGAATTGACTCTATCGCAAAACAGCAGATCGCGATCATGAACATACCAAAAAGTTGCCGATTTACTTTACTTAGAAAATTTCATGACGACATTGGGCATGTTGGTCACAAAAAGTGCGAAAATATTATTAAAAAGCAATTTTGGTTTAAGGGTATGACGAGATTTATTAGAAAATACGTTTACGCTCTTGTATGGACTGTGCATTTAGACGTGGTGATTATGGGAAAAAGCCAGGATATTTACATCCTATTGAAAAACCCACGTCGCCCATTCATACTTGGTATATAGATCATTTGGGACCATTTGTAAAAAGTCATGGGGGTCATTCCATATCAAATCAACCAAAAAATCACAAAAATTTTACGCGACCAATTCCAATTTTGATGATTTTTGGTATATATTTTCTTCTTACCATAAAAGTTGAAAATGCAAATTTTTAGATTTTTTTGATTCGTAGTTTTTTTTTTAAATTTTTCAAAATAAAAAAGTCAGCATTTTGACCTTAACAAGAATGTACAAAACTAGCAATATCTGGAGAACCACTGTCACTAGGAAAGTAGTAAATGGCTCATTTTAAAGTCATTTTGAAGCTCTTTTTTATGAAATATCACAACATAATTTTAACAAAAAAAAAATTGAAAATAAAAAATTGAAAAAAAAAATTGAAAAATTCAAAAAGGCCATTTTTATTTTTTTTTTAAAAAATATATAATTTTGGTCAAAGTGTTACTTAATTATCCACAAAATTTTATGATGGAGAAATGATGGGTTCAATGTCAAAAAAAATATCAAAAATATTAAGTACATTAAAAATCATGTATTTAAAAAAATAAACATATTTTAGGAGCACCAATAGTGCACTGGATATTAAAATAAATAAATTTGTTGGATGGATACAGGTTTTAAAAAATACCCAGAGGCTTTATCTACAAATTATTTTATTTTAAACTCGCAAAAGAAATAAACAAACTTTTCTACTTCGTTGATAAAAATTAGACAGAAAACACTAAGACTAACTATATACCTTAAATTTATTTTTTTAACTTTCTTTTAAGAATTTCTGATGAATCTGACATTTCTTTTTTGCTGACATTGTAAGTTCTGCCAGTAGCAGTGTTGGGTTCAACTTTTTTTATAAGACTTTCTGGTTTAATAATTAAAATATCTTGAGGCAGGTCCTCGTGGATGAAGAAAGCTTACTTTCAGTTCTCCGCTCTCATTATTTTTCCCCAAGACACAAGCCAGCCACCAAGCACTGTCATATTCTACAGTGACAAACCCTGACTCGATATTTTGCAAAATAATGCTTCCACCTTTAAAAAGATTATGTGTTTCGACCTCTAAGCATGTAGAAAACTGTTTTGCCAAAAACGTGCTTTCTGTAAGAGGAATTACAGCATGAATTTTTTGTGTCCCCGGTATTGTTAAGACTTCCGCAAATCTTTTATTCAAAATTATTTCATGATTTGTATAATCTGCTTCTGTGCAATATTTAAAATCAATGCCAGATATGTTTTCTTCACACCAAGTAAACAATTGTAGAGGTGTCATTATTTGATTGTCATAGGGCCTCTGCAAACTGGCTTTGGCAGCAAGTCTTTTAACAGTTCCTCCCAAGCCATCGCAGGCACTTTTGCCATGCGAGGTGGCAAAATAATGCCACTCTGCTTCAACACCAAAATCTTTTTTATGCAGGCATATATTCAGAAAATTCTTTTTGTTTTTGTACTGCGCAGCACATCCATCCAAAAAATAAAAAATTTTGTTAAGTCCTGGTATTTTGATTTTTAAATCAGGCATTAATTTTTTAAAAAATAAATGAAATGCAATTGTATTATGTGTCAAGCTTTCCGAAATAAACACATAATTCAGGTTGTGCAGTTTACCATCACTTAGAAAATAAATGGCAAAAGGGTGGAGGGTTGCCTGGCTGTTATTCCAATGATAAGACTGGACTTCATCTTGCAAAACAAAACAATAATTTTCCGCAAAGTCGCAAGTGATCAAAGACTCTCCAGGTTTAAGGTTAATTTTTATTTCATTGTATCTATCTTTTTGCATTTTTGCAATAAAAAAATGTGATTTAAGTTTTACAAGATCATCAGTAAATTCCTGGACAAAATCATCACTTTTCTTAACAACGGTTTCCATAGTACACCTATCTACTAAATTTTTCTATTAACGTATTTTTAAACTGTTCTACTCCAGGACATTGCTTGCATCTATTGCTTAAAAAACAGTCCACTGAAGGTGGATTACACATTAGTTTATAAAGGCAATCATGATAAGATATTGCAAGAGGCCTGTTATTTTCATCATATAGCTTATTTAATTTGGAGCCATTGAGCATTAGTTTTATATTTAGATGTATAGTACATACACATACAGTATGAGTCCCACTTTTTCCTGCCAGTATACAGTTTTTGGGTCGCAGTTCACAAAATTTTGAAAACCCAATTTTTTCATTGGGGTACTCAGTTTTAAACAATGCATAAATTTCTTTTAAATTAGCTAAGACTATTTTTTTTTGTACATATTCTTTTTCAGCTCCATATTTTCTGATAACAACATAATCTTTTTTACCTGGCATGGTCCTGCTAATGTCATCCCTTTGGTAAAAATCTACCACTATTTGGGCCACTCTATCACTAAGGGTCTTTCCCGGCTTGGGGTTAGGAGAACATAATATCCCATTGTCCTTAACTAACTGTTTTACAGCTCTGGCCAAATATTGAGAAACTCCAAATTCTTCTTCAATCTTCTTTCTACTCCAACTTTGAGGTAAACATGATAAAACTAGTATTTTCTCACTCCTCTTTTCGGTTTTTAAAAATTTGTCCTTTAACTGCTTAATCATTTCACTTTCGTCACTCTGGCATTCCTTTACTAGCGTTGAATCTGATTCCTTTGTAAATGCTTTCGCAATTGTATGCTGTACAATATCAATTTTTTCTTTGTATACATTTTTTCTTTTAATCGGCGACACACCAAGAAGCTCCAATGACTTGTTTAAAAGAGTAAATGATTCAGCAGGATCTTGAAAATCTGGATCATTTTCTGGAACTTGACTGGGTCTAAAAAAATTTAAAAAGTTAGTTTTTTATAAGAACTTAAAAAGGGGGTAACAGCTGACCCAAAATGTGTACATAATGCCAAGAAATTTGTACATAATGTCTGTATTCTCAAAATGCCATGCAAAATAATGCCATGCAAAATAATGCCATGAGATTTTTCCACTCCGTACTTGACGCAATTGGTTTAGTTTATTAATTTTATATTAAAAAATACTATTTGTTACTTACCCTGCCTCATCTTCTTCAGATGCCTTAAACTCCTTTGAAAGCTTTAGTCTACAACCATCACAGATTTTCATTCCCATTTTGACATTTTTGTAACTGCACATCCACTTGGTCACATTTCTTAATTTCCCAAAATGCTTTATTTTTAACTCTAGTGGATCACAGCACTTTACTTTATATTTAGTCCATCCACTTGCCTCACCCATAGTTGAAACTTTTAAAATTACACAGAGATGACTTCTGATAAACCTTCAGTCGAACTATTATGTATCGATTATTTGGAGCTGTATCAGGAAGATACTTGCCAAAAATTTAAAATCAATTTATGCAGGAATTTTCATGTCAGCAAATCCCCACAATGTACCTAAACAGACCAATAAAATGAAGGAGGTGTGTCCTTAATGTTAAACAGGAATAAACAGGCAGTATTTCACAAAAGTATTGGCAGGTTTATACAGGCATATTTTCCTAAGAATTGGAACATCCAATAGTACGTCTCCGGTGGAAAAGAGGTTTTGTAAGTAAATATTACAATGGGGGGCAATGTTAATTTGATTACTGATACAGAATGAAACGTAGGATATAATTTTTTATTAAATAAAGTATTGTTAAATATTTTTATAATATCGCTTTAAACCCCATTATATTCTTCTAATTACCAAAATGCATTGTCTATTTATAGGCGATTTTTCATGCATGTGACATTTTTAATAAATTTTTTCACATTGAACCCATGATTTGTCCATCTCAAAATTTTGTGAATAGTTTAATAACACTTTAAAGAAAATAATATAATTTTTTGAAAAAAATTAAAAATGGCCTTTTTGAAATTTAAAAAAAAAAAATCAAAAATTTTTTTTTTTATTTTTTTTTTCAATATATGTTATGCAATATTCTCATATGAAAGGTCTTTATAAGAGATTTAAAATGAACCTTCACCTACTTTTCTATTATAAGTGGTTCTTTGGATATTCCTAATTTTGTGCGCACATGTTAAGGACAAATAAGTGACTTTTTCGTTTTTCAAAAATTAATTCAAAATAAACAACTGGTCAAAAAAGCCTGAAATTTTGGATTTTCCAGTTTTTTGGTAGGAAAAACATGTATACTAAAAATCATCAACATCGGAGATGGTGTGGTAAAATACCCTGGTTGACTTGATATGGACTGACCCGTGGGTATTCTTATATCTTTGTTATTGTTGATTCATTTTCAAAGTATATTTTTGCTAGACCAACTAGAACCACGAATGCAAAAGAGAGTATACATCACCTAAACGATCTGTTTAGTATGTTTGGTGTACCTAAACGTTTAATTAGTGATTTATTTATTCAATATAAGAATAACAATAACAACTTTGACTATCTATCTGTTAGAACTACAGAATTGTTTTACGAGACGATTAAATTGACTGAAACATTAAAAATATCAAAATCTAACTTATTCATAGAAGAAGCCATTCTATTTATAGGGGAATTCATACCATAAACAGTTCTGTGAAATTCAATGTAAAACAAAGAAAAATGTCTAGTTGTTCTTTGAGGCACATCCAAGGATACAAGCTCCAGTAATCTGGGACTATCAACATTATTATTAAGTATTTTGTACAAAATTCGTACATCAAGCATAAATCTTCAGTTTTCCAAAGAGTCAATATTTAATAATTTTTGAAGAGAGTTATAGTCAATTTGTTCTTTTGGAATTTTCATTTTATAATTTATTGTCCTCAAAAATCTGCGCTGGATTTTTTCAAGTAAATTTTTATATTTATAATAATGTGGATTCCAGACTGGAGTGGCATATTCCACTATTGAACGTACCAGAGAACAATATAATAATTTAAAACAATAAATGTTGCTGACTTCTTCTAAAGTGTGTGACAAAAATCCTAACAATCTTAGACATTTATTGTAGCTTTTTTCAATATGCAAACTAAAATCAATTTTCTGATCAAATATGACCCCTAGGTCTTTAATTTTATCTACACTTAAGAGATCTGTATTATTAATTAAGTAATTAAATATTATAGGATTGTGCAACCTAAAAAATCGCATTATATTGCACTTATTTGTGTTGAGATGTAGACAATTATTAGAACACAATAAACTAAATCGATCAAGGTCTTGCTGAATTTTAAGACAATCTGAAATATCTATAATTTTAAAAAACAATTTAAGGTCGTCTGCAAAAAGCAGAAAAAAGACATTCTCAATGCATTGAGATAAATCATTAATGAATAAATTAAAAAGTAATGGGGAAAGGTGTCCTCCTTGTGGCACTCCAGAATAAACTTTTATAGAAAAAGATTGACAGTTATTGATAGCCACTATTTGGTATCTTCCTGAGAGGTGGCTTTCTAACCACTGAAGAAAAGAACCAAAAAAGCCATACTGCGACATTTTATGGAAAATAATTTTATGGTTAACTCTATCAAAGGCCTTGGAAAAGTCTGTGTAGATTGCATCAACCTGACACCGACCCTCCAAAGCCCTTGATATATATTCTGTATATTCCAGCAAATTACTAATGGTGGATCTTCCACTAAGGAAGCCATGTTGGTTTTGGCAAATTACAGGTTTAAGAAGAGGAGTTATTTTATTTGAAATAATTTGTGCAAATATTTTCTATCCCCACTCTTAAAAATAGGAGTGACAAAACTGACTTTCCACTTCTCTGGAAATATTCCAGAGCTTAAAGATTTTGAGTATATTTCATACAAAATTGGAGAAAGAATAAATCTGCAGTTGAATATAAGATCTCTTGGAATGCCATCTAGACCCTTACTTAATGATGATTTTAATTTTTCAATGGTGCAAAATACATCCATTAGATTAATTTCCAAGTAACCCAAATTAAGATCAGACTTGATATTTAATGGTTGAAATTTTAGATTTTCATTTTCATCCGAGATATAGACTTGCCCAAAAAAGGTGGCAAATAAGTTAACTATATCTTTTGTGTTAGACGCAAGATGATTTTCATACATCATGCTATTTGGCAAAGAATTTGTATTATTTTTACTTTTTGTAAACTTCCAAAATTCATTTTTTATATAATCAGACCTAGATTTATTATATAAATTCTTACATTCTCGCCGAGCAATAGCAAACCTATTGTAGTCATCACTTAAACCACTATTTTTATAACTTTTGTGTAATACCTTTTTAAAAAAGATTGAGTTTTTTAGGTCTCTAGGCATCCAGCTTGGAAAATTTGAGTTTTTTGCCCTAAAAACTGGTACAAAAAGATGTATTGCTTGCTGCAGGTATACATAAAATAAATCGACCATTGCATTCAAATCAAGACTGGACAGTTTATCCCAGTCGCAGCCACCTGAGAATCTATTTATTGCATTATAATCAGCATATTTATAGTTGTAATAGTAGTAATCAAAGGAAAGAGGGCAGATATTAGTTTTAGTCTCAAAAAGGTAAAGCTTTCCGGAGCATTGCCTTTAAAAAGTTTTGTAATCAATTTAAAATAAAACACATTTTAAATGGAGTTTCTTCTCCAAGATCTAATGGTCAGGTTGAGCGATACAATTGCACATTGTTAAACGCTATAAATACCAGCATCGAAGACGAAGTAGAATGGTATGATAAGCTTCCGAATGTTGTTCTTGGGGTTAACAATACTATTAATAGTTGCACATCTTTTACACCTCAGAGATTAATGTTTGGGTTTGAAAGCGAGATAATGGGAGATCTTGTCCAAGATCAAATAAAATATTACAATAGAGAACAAGATGCTGAAATTGCAAAAAGAAAAATGGAACAATAGGCGGAATACATGAAAAATCACTTAAAAGCATAAAAGGATATAAAAGATAAAAAATTGTGATACCAGTTGAACAAATATGACATTGGATTGTTCAGGATTCAGAAACTGATGAATCGGTCAACAGTACCGATGAATTAATCGACCTTTTAGAAGGATAAAAAAAAGTCGCGGGCAAACACAAGTGCTAAAAAAGAAATATATTAAAAAAAAAAAATTACAAAAAAAAAGTAATAGTAAAGTAAAATAGAAAAACACTAACAATGCGGGCGAAACAATATTTTCGTCTGAATGCTCTACTGGAGCCGCGCAATAAAAAAAAATGCGGGCGAACCAATATGTTCGTCTGAATGCTTGGTTAAAGCCGCAGTAATAGAAAGGAAATTAGAAATATGAAAAAAAAAACATTTCTTTAGGTAATTGAAAAGATGCAGACATATTTTTTTTTAAAAAGCAGTCTAAATGCTCCTGAAATGGAAAAAAAAATGTTTTCTTTCAGAACAATTAAAAACAATCATCATCCAGTAACGGATCTACGACAGAAAACTTCAAGATCATCTTCCTCAAAACCGGATATTTTCTATTTTTTTTGGTTTTGTAGCAATACTTATTTTCAATTATAAATAACATTAATACTTTAATTGATTAATTATCGATAGTAACTTTATTTTTAATTAGCTTATTACATCTCTAGTTGGCTTAATACTCAAGGTTTATTCAAATGTTTTCACTGCATATTGTTTTTATTGTTTTTTTGGATAGCAATAAGAGAAGTTGAAATATGGTTGCGAGGGAAACGCTAATGTGCTGAGTCAGGCAGTCGAATTAAGATATGTTTGTACAGTAGAAAGGATAAATAAAATAATAAAATTCTTGCTTTTAAAAATTTAGCTCCTGATTATAATTGCGGTTCTTTCTAACAATTATTAAAACAGGAGTAGATAATTAATTTAATTTATTCAGTACTGTACAAGACTTGATAAAAAGTTTATACATTGTAAGTGCAAGGAGATGTGAAAAAATATAAATGCAGAAAGTAAACTAAAAGAAAATGAAACATTACATTTAACATATAGTATATAGCTAATCCCTAGAAGTTATTGAATAATGACAGTTATGTATATAACTCTGCAACACTTTTTTAAACAGTTTACTTGTGATATTTTGAATGCTGAGTGGAATTTTATTATAAACTTTTTTTCTAAATGTGGGCAAGTTAATTTTTGAATTAAAATGTTGGAATTTTGTCTTGTATATGTAAGAAGTATGTTGTTATTTTTTTTCAAATTACTTTATATAAAAAAGACACACTAAAAAATTGTAAATGCATGACACATTTTTAGGAATAAGGAGGTGATAAATTCTCATTGCCTATACCTAGGGTTTCCAACCCTCCTAATTTAGGTGGGAGTCTCCTGCTTTTTTAAATAACCTCCCACCTGATGCAAAAAATCTCCTGATTTTTAAATTGTGTGAGATAGTTTTGCATTTTTAAACATTCCCCAACATTGATCTCTGGGTCGTGTTCAGAAGCATAATAATACTCTTAACACAATAAAAAAATATGGTAATGTGCAAAGGCAAAAAGACAGAGATAAGCTAACAACACATAACAAGAACTCATGATCAAATATAATTTTGACTTTAATTATCCTGAATTTGTAAAAATACTTAAAGAAACAAGGTAAAACTTGTTTGCAAAAAGTTAAATAAATTAAATAATGGGTTAAAACTGCAAAACACAAGAAAACAAAAAGAAACTAAAACTCTAACCACAAAAAGCTGTTTTTTTATATTAATGTTATTTATTTAGTATAAATTATTGCAAGCATTTATTTGTTAGACATACCAGGAGGCTCCTTGAGAAGATAGAAGGGTCCGCTGGGGACAATGGAGGGATTCTTGCCCAGCAAAATTGTTGTTTTCAGTGTGCCTGAGGAATCTTGGCGCGAGACTACTGGCGATCGGGCGCCCCTTGGTGACGACTTTGGTGAATATTGTTCTACCTATTGTTCATTACCAATCATTGAATATTAAATATTGAGTTTGGTTAAACAGATAAATTTGAATTGCAGCAAAATAATCTGTAATATCTGCTTACCTTACGAAATTGCTCGCCCATCATCTTACCCGAGCATCGTTTCTCACAAAACGAAAAATTTCCCCAAAAAAAATTGAAAGAAAATTACAAAAAAAACCAAATAATTCTGACGAAATCTGACAGCAGCAACAGCTGACGTTTAGTAGCTGAATTGGAGTTGCAGAGCTTTCTTTTTTGTAAATACACGTAAAGTTAGTGAGGCTTTTTGGATGGACAAGGCCGGAAAATTACGAAATGCCTAAAGTCAAGCACGGCTCCTGGGTACTTATTCTTGAAAGTGAGAGAAGGGAGCGCTCCCGGGGACTATACTAGGAAGTGACAAAAAAAGTACTAAAATCAAAATTAATAACGAGTTTTAAAGGTTTATTCTACTCCCTGGAGTTATCTTACATTTAACTAGAAGAACGCAGCATTCCTTCGATATATTGCTTGATTTTGACTACTCCCTAATTCGCTCCCCGGAAGTTTTGCTCCCTACACCTCCCCGACAGTCAACAATGAGCACCCAAGAGCTGTATTCTTGAACGTCGAATCTGGGAAGGGAACTGCTCCCGGTAACGTTCCTGGGATTTCAAAGTCACATTTACTACCGTGTCGGTATTCTTGAATGCCCGGGAATGCGTAAATGGGAATTTGTAAAAAATTAATTATTTTGTCGTCCACCGTTAATCCTTTTCTTCTTTTTATGCTTCTTTTCCAAAAATAAGTGTACAATGAACAAAATTTAGTTTAATTGAAGTAAAGAAGTATGCGGGAATTGGCGTTCTCCTGTCTAAGAGGTAGAGAACGCGGACTCGCGGGAGTATTCCCATTTACTTTCACGTTTTCAAGAATACGCAGTTTGCCATTTCCCACCCCCGGTTCTCCTCCCGGAGATTCAAGAATAAGCATCCTGGTGCATGCTTTCACGGGACCCAATTTTAAACCTCATTTTTTTTGTTTTTGTTTAGAGGAAACGGACTTTTCAACGATTTTCTTTTCAATTCAATCCCACCCGACCCAACCTCTCCAAACCCGGTAAAACCATAGGGAGAAGATATGGGACTACCTAATTTAATGACCACGAATTTTAATGACCAAAAATTTTAAAACAAAAATCAACTACTATACCATTGAAAAACCAACCACTACCATCTCCATATAGCTACTACCATTAAAAAATCAACTACTACCATCTCCATACAGCTACTACCATATGGGGATGGTAGTAGTAGATTTTGCAATGGTAGTAGCTATTTGACGGTGGTAGTTGTTGGTTTTTCGATGGTAGTAGCTATACTGAGATGGTAGCAGTTGATTTTTCAATGGTAGTAGCCATATGGAGATGGTAGTAGTTGATTTTTTAATGGTATAGTAGTTATATGGAGATGAGAGTAATTTAGATTTTTCTATGGTAACCGTAGTAACAATATACAGATGGTAGATTTCAATTAATTTTAATTTAAAATTCTTGGTCATCAAATTAGAATTTCCCGGAGGGGGAGTTTCTCATGCGTGGGCCCCCTAGCTCAAAACACGCATCACGTGGTTTAATCTAAGCGAGATTTGCCTAGGTTCATGTCAGACCACGTGATGTGTTTTTTGAGTCAGGGTGGCAGCGCATAGGTGGGAACCGGGTGTTAGACAAAAAATGAAAACATATCAATTTTTCACGAGATGCTTAAATTCAAGCATGGCTCCTTCTTGCTATAGGTTTATACAGGTTTTGTGCACCAACATATTTAAGAGGTCACCTAGCATTAGGTTAAGGTGACCAACCGTCCCGGTTTGGCCGGGACAATCCCGATTTTTAACCATTTGTCCCGGGGAAAAAATCCGTCCCGGATAGTCCCGATTTTTCAGCAAAAGTTCCGGTTCGCCCCGGTTTTGATACCACTGTATTTTGTAACTTTAAAATCACTGCAATAAAAAAGCTGATGTTCTTTGCCATCTATAAATTTGAATTGAAACCTTACTTAAATTATTTTTCTTTAATAAGTATTTTGGAAAATACATCTTAATATTATTCGGGGTGCATATAAGAAAAAATACATAATATACAATACATTGAATTAAGTTTCCCGGTTTTGCCCCTTTAGGAGTTGGTCACCTTAATTAGGTGGCACCTAAACCTAGATTAGTTTTAGGTTAGGGGACAGGGGAGCGCTAGGGGACCAAAAACGGACCCCTAGATTTAGGGAGCACCTTAAGTAGTTTAGGGGAGTTCTAAATACAAACGAAACTCTTCTCTAACCTAGGCCACCTTATTGTAGGTGACCCATAAATAAGTAAATATATTGGTGCAAATGGCTGCTAATAGCCAACATATTTTACATGGAAAATGGCTGCAGTCGGTTTCCGAACAAGAAAAAGGTTGTCACGTGGTATGGAGAAAGAGCCGTACTTGACTTATCACGGTCCCTTAATCAAGGGACCGTGTTGACTTACCCCTAAATGCACCGTAGGCACTTAATCGCGATTGGCTATCTAATCCATTCTTTTTCTCGGTTGATCCCACATAAATGAACAAAGAGGAAGGCATAGATTAGCTAAACTAATCCGAATATTTTTACGGTGCATCTGGAGGTTATAGCGTCTCATGTTTTGGGCCAAAGATTAAATACTATTAATATAAAAAAAATTTCGGCCTAATTAAGATAATTTTACTGGGCTTCTATAAATGATAGTAGTTCATACGTTTCAAGCCGCATTGCTAGCTATACACATATTAGCGTTATCCTTTTGATGCACTGGTGCGCACTAAGTGTATCTCTATCCTTTTCTATTTTGTATCAACATAAAGGATAGATACACTCAGTGCGCACTGGTGCAACAAAAGGAAATCGCTGTGATACAGACGTCAAGGGTTTTGGCATGTTTTGAAAAATGAAAATTAGGTAAATAAATTTGCCCAAAAAAAAACGCAATAATGACTGACCAGCAATCGACGAGGTTCGAAAAGTCTTTAGGGCTATTGACGGCCCGCTTTGTAAATCTACTGCAAAATCAAACAGGAGGAGTGTTGGATCTGAAAGTGGTAAGGTTTTTGTTAGTTGTTCGTTTATGGCTGGTTTAGGCAGCAACTTAATGCACTGTCCTTAAATTTAGTGGTTGATTTTTCATCTCTGTCTGTACCATATTATGTTGGAAAAAGATAGATACAAAGTTATGCACTAAATTTAAGGTTGCTGGTAATCCTGCCTTTAGTCAGTGGCAAATACCTGCCTTTGGCGAGAAATTCTCTCTCTTCTGGAGGAGTTGTACCTATCTGCCCCTGATGAGGCACTCACACAAGAAATTGTGCCTTGTAAACACAAAAAAAAAAAAAAAAATTTAGTCAAAACAATGGAAAGTTGACACTGGGACCCTAGGGAACATTTCTCTAGCTTTAACAATACCAATCTTAGATTACATGTAAGTATAATGGCCTTTCCCAGCTTTTCCTTTAGCTATTTCATCTTGAAGAAAAGAGGGTCATTCTATATCAAATCCACCAGGGTATTTTACCAGACCTCCGATTTTGATGATTTTTGGTACACATTTTCTACCCACCAAAAAACTAAAATTCCCAAAATTTTATATTTTTTTGACCAGTACTTTTTTTGTAATTAATTTGTGAAAATTTAAAAAAATCCTAATTTCGTCTTGATATGTATATACAAAAAATTTTATATAAATCATTCGAAAGGTATTTAAAATACCTTTCGAATGATTTAGCACAATGCATAAATTAAAAAAAATAAATAAAAGAAAAAATTTTTTTGTTCAGAGTTTTAACTAGCTATCCTAAAAATTTCATGATGGAGAAATGATGGGTCCATGACCAAAAAAAATAATAAAAAACTCATTACACAAAAATTCTTAACTACCTATGTAAATTAATGCTTATATACCACAGTTTGATAATTCGCCCATAATATGTGTAAATTGAGAGGAATTTGCCATTTGTGCTCAAATAATCCACTTTCAGTACCTGTTTATTCTTGTTAATATTTGCACCACCCCTGAGCCCACACCCCACTGCGGTCTGGCCTGCGGTGATGTACCCAAAAAGTACATTTGGATGATTTTAAAGAGTATTTTAATATGGCATTTAAAAAAATTTAAAAAAATTTTTTCTTTTGTTATTAATTTTATACTAAAAAAATAGGTTTAAACTATGTACATTGTATTACATTTTTAATGGTGTTCTATAGAAATCTCGGTAAATATTGTGGGTGTCTGCATTATCGAATTTTGAGAGAAGAAAAAATCTGTCAGAAGTCTTCTTTTAGTCCTTGGACCTAGAACTAACTACAGGGTTAAAAAAATTCAGATAAATTATTTCTGAAATTTTTATAGTACACCATTAAAAATTGCACATTCTTTGTTAAAAAATGTTAAAATATTTAGCTTTGTTTCAGATCAGTTAATCAAATGTATGTACTTTCACGAAGATGTTTATTTTTGATAAATGGTAATATTTACCTGCTTCAGTTCATAAAATTCTTCTGCCTGGATCTCAAGTTATTGATTATGCACTTCTCTCTATAGGAGAACGTTCTGAGGAAGCTGCAGAATCGCCCAATAAAAATCTTAAATTATTTAGACGTTATAACACGAGAAAGGCTTCTCGTATCCTTACGAACACAGATCTATTGCACAGAGTTCTTCTACATTTGGATCCCTTAGTTTCTAGTTTGAGAAAATAACCGACAACTCCTAAATCAATGTTATTACCGGAAGTGTTATTTTTCAATAAGTTTAATCATTAAGAATTAGGTAAACTAATTAACTATAAAATTTTACATGGGAAAATTGTATTGTTACTTAATATAAGTTAATATGTTAGGAGTATTTATTTTGGTCATTTTTAATCTTTCATTTTTTAAAATAAAACTTATTATGGTTGTTTCAAATAAGCCAAAATTAGACATAAATTACATTTTTAATCTTAAGTTAATTCGGCATAGATTTGACAACACTGCTTTGCTATTTTTTTGAAAGATCAACTATAGGTGGCATCACTAATGCCATTTAGAGTGAGATCGTGCAATGTTCAGAACACGGTGCAAACACCATACGTAACGAAAAGTATAATTTATTAGGAAAGTAACCATTTACTAATGCTTCTATAAAAGGTTTTGATGCTCGGCTTCGTGGATTGCAATGCCTTGAAATTAAAAATAATGAAAAGAAAAATCATTATTCAACATCAAAAAAATAACAAATTGCCGTATTATTTTTATCACTTGACATGTGTCAATTTATTGGCCGAATGTTCCATTAGGCAAGTGGCCGGTGGTTATGCGGAACCTGAATTCCAATACTTCAATTGAACTCACTTCAGTTTTCTTGGACCTACTAAATTACGTGACCTTGACGTTTCAGAATTCCGGCAGAACCTCGCTTATAAAGTCTACAACCGTGTCCAAAGGATTTTTTAAAATTTGGTGTATCTTTCTCAAAAAATAAAAAAATTGTTATTACAGATTTCTGTATTATCGACGAGGCTAAAGAAAAAGCCAGGTAAGATGTTTGACGATTGTTAGCCGTGTTTATTTTATTTCGGGAATGAGAGAGTCCAGCAAAAAACTGACTGGATACGGTTGTGAGGAATTTAAAAGTAAACATACCTGCCAAATTTCGACAGATTTCGTTTTCTCGTTTCCGATATTCTGCCCGGTAAAGATTGGCCCAAAAACAACAAAGCAATGTTGTCAAACCTATGCCGTTTTTGTGGCCTTAAGGATATTTATGTTTGTTAAAATAACCCGAAATTAGGGTTAAATTAAATTTAGCTAATTTAAAAATGCGAAAAGTATGTTTTCTAACAAATAAATTACTTGCTTATGTTGATGTTAATTAGTTTTAAGCTTGGTATTATTTGGTTTCTAATATTTTAGTAATTTTAACTATAAACCTTACTCTTTAATCTTAACTTTTACAACATTCATTTCGCGAATATTTGGACATTTTAATCTTTGATATTTTAAAATAAAACTTTTTATTGTAATTTTAATTACCTCAAAATTAATACCAAATTATAGATAGCCAATTTAGAAAAGCAATTATTTGTTCCAAGAAATGATTACCTTCTTATTTTGACGTTATTTTAATCAATAAAATGTTTTAAAAAAATAATCAAAATTTGCCCTTTATTTTTGTTTTTCCAAATTTTGGTCACCAGTAACAGATTTATTGTCCAAAATATCTAAAAACGTCAAAAACACCGTTTTACGAAAGAGAATCCTTTACTAAAACTGTCACATTAACGCAAAATCTACATGACCGCATCGTCCATAAGGCCAAACCACTGTGCACCCCTTTAATTTTATTGGTTTCTTGAATTTTTTAAATCAATTTTTAAAAGAAATTTTCTGCAGAACCTGACTGCTTTTATACAAGTTTATTCCAAAATTTTATATTCATTTGCTTAGAAATTTTTCTACAGTGTAGGATGTGCATGGATCTAGCAACTTTTTTTCAAAATATTGTCAAATAAAAAAAATGAATGGTGCAAGTTTAAAACTAAATGTTGCAATCCGTTTGATATTGAGTCTAAAACTAAAAATTCTGGAAAATTAAGGAATGTTACGCAGTGGATGTCCAATTATTAAAATATTGAAATATAGGCATGAAAATTTGTGATGCGTGTAGACCGAGGGGGTAACCACTTTGCGAAATCGCGTCACATTTTGGCTACGAAATCCTTGAAAAATTGCTCGAAATCCTTGCGAAATCACGCAAAAGCCTTTGCGAAATCGCGCGAAATCATAGGAAAAATATGTTAAACGCGAAATCGCGTCACAAATTTCACACTAGTGAATACCCCCTCGGTGTAGACTTAGGCTTCCTAAGGAGTTTAAGACTTCAGAAAACGAGGATGTGGTTGGGTACGAATTTTCTTTTTCATTATTATTTATTAATTAAATTTGTATCTAATAGACATTTTTTTGATATTCATATTTATTAATATGTTTGCAAAATAAAAGTAGGCTGTATAATTTCCGGCACTTGGCTTACTTATATTGCTTTTTAAAAATTAAATAAATTGTCATTTTTTTAAATTATACTTTTTAGATCCAGTCAAGTTCAAATAAATGATCCTGATTTTGAAGACCACAATGAGTTACTCTCTATGTTAAATAAGTCCCTGGAACTGCTACGAGAGTCGCCAATAATAACAAAAATGTATATAAAAAAAATAGAAAAGGTGCAATCGTTAATGACCAGATTTGCGAAGGAATCAACGTCTACTTTAACGCAGCGAGGAGAGTAAAACCGCGATGAATGAGAAATGATCAATCAATTGAAGGCAATATTTTTAAACACAAAAAATAGAAGTGAAAAATTTCTTGTTTTGTCTTGTTTACCACAAAGTTGGAATAGGGCAAAAATTCAAGAAGAATTTGGAGTCTCTCAATAAATGGTCAGGGCAGTACAGAAATTGGTGAAAGAGAATGGGATCTCCAAATCCGAAGCCTGGAAAAAACCTGAATGAAAGAATTGTCCAAATTGTAAAGATCTTTTATCAACGGGATGATATAAGTAGACCAATGCCCGGTAAAAAAGATTTTGTTGTGATAAGGAAAGATGAGGGCGAAAAGGAACATGTACAAAAAAGATTAGTCTTGGTTATTCTTAAGGATATATTGTTTATTTAAAGCTGATTTTCGAGACGAAAAAATTGGCTTCTCCAAATTTTGTCAACTTAGACCTAAAATTTATTTTGGCAGGAAAAAGTGGAACACATTCTGTCTGTGTGTGTTCTATTCAACAGAATGTGAAATTAATGATAAATGCCTGAAAATTAAATAAAATGCTTGATGAGAATAACAGGTCTTTTGCAGCAAATTACTATCAGTGTTTGTATAAAATGATGTGTAATCCACCTTCAATAGATTGCTATCTAGGAAATAGATGTCAGGAATGTCTGGAAAAATTTGAAGAGGAACTCAGTGATGAGGTAACATATAACAAATGGGTATCTGTAGATCGATGCACAATGGAAACCATTGTGAAAAAATCCGATGATTTCGTGTAGGAATTCATAGACAGCCTAATAAAACTGAAATCGCATTCATTTATCGCTAATATGCAAAAAAAGAAAAATATAATGACACAATAATCTAAAACCTGGAGAAGCCCTCATTACATGCGATTTTGCCAAAAACTACTGGTTTTTTATGCAGGATGAGGTTCAGGCTTACCATTGAAACAACAGCCAGGCAACCCTCCAAGGTCTGTGTTTAAAACTGATGGCAAACTTCAAAACTTAAATTACGTTTGTATCTCGGAAAGCCTTACTCACAATACTGTGGCATTTAATTTATTTTTGTCAAAATTAATGACAGATTTAAAAAAAAAAAGATTTTAGGACTCAAAAAAATATTTTATTTTTCTGATGGTAGTGCAGCTCAATATAAAAATAAAAAAAGTTCTTAATGTTTGTCTCCATAAAAAAGATTTTGGAATCGAAGCAGAATGGCATCATTTTGCCACTTCTCAGGGCAAGAGTGCCTGTGATGGCTTAGGAGGCACAGTTAAAAGGCTTGCAGCAACTAATGACACCCTTTCAGTTGTTTACTTGGTGCCAAGAAAACATTACTGGCATTAATTTTAAATATTACACTGAGGATGAATATGTCAATCATGAAAAATTTTTGAATAAAAGGTTCACTGATGTACTAATCATATCTGGTACCTAAAAAATTCACGCTGTAATTCCCTATAGAACAGAAACAGCAGAAAATCATCACCTTATGCCAGGGGGGGGGGAAAATTATTTTCGAAATACAAAATGTTGAGTCAGGTTTTGTTACTGTGGAATATGATAAAGAATGGTGGGTAGCATGTATTTTGGGAAAAAATATTGAGACTGGAGAGCTAAAAGTAAGCTTCCTTCATCCAAAAGGCCCTGCAGCCTCGTTTTTCTACCCAGGTAACGGTATGATCAAAAAAGTCAAACCTATTACTGCTAGTCCTCACAAGTTCTTAAAAGAAATTAGACAAAAAGATATAGTTGTATAATATAATATTTTGTAGTTCTTATTTGAAGTTATATATATTGAATATATATTTATTGTGCATATTTTTATTTTACTTGTTTAATGCATTTAATATACAAAAAATGTTAATGTTATGTTTTAATTATTAAATAAGCAAATATAGACATCTAAATTAAATTCGTAGCCATATAAACCCAAATTTTAGTAATTTTGAGGTAACAACATTTTCAATTTTGTTTTGCCAATGGAACCCCTTATTTCTCCATCATGAAATTTTTAGGGTAACTAGGTAAAAGTCTGAATAAAATAATATATTTTTATGAAAAAAATCAAAAATGACCTTTTTGGAATTTTTCATATTTTTTTTTTATTTTTTTTTTTAAATTTATGCATTTGTGCTAGATCATTCGAAAGGTATTTTAAATACCTTTAAAACGAGTCATCACTCATTTTGCTAACTTAAGTGGTTCCTAAGATATTAATTTTTTTGTATATACATATCAAGACCAAATTAGGGATTTTTTTAATTTAAAAAAATTAATTACAAAAAAAGTACTGGTCAAAAAAATATAAAATTTTGGGAATTTGAGTTTTTTGGTAGGTAGAAAATGTGTACCAAAAGGGTCGAGTAAAATTTGTATTATTTTTTGATTGATTTGATATGGAATGACCCAAGATTAACCCTTAACCAGCAATGTTGATCAGGCAGACCACGATAAATTTTTATTACAATGTTTTCTTCAATTTTAGAATAACTTCATCTAGTACCCATCTACCTTCTTGTTGAAAATATCCTTGATCAAATGTTACATAGCATATTACTCGCCTTTTTTCTAGACAAATAAATAAAAGGGTGTATCACTCTACTGGTGGTATCACCAGTGTTTGCGGATAGTGTGACTTGCCAAAACATTTTGAGAAGAGCAACCTGTCATACCTACCCTTAGCATCTTGAAAATTATTTATTTTATCATTCTCACCCTCGGCAAAAACCAATTTACTTAAGAGTATTCTAGAAAAATGTGCAAAAATTGTATTAACAAATTAAAGTATTTTCAAGTTATTTGTGGTTAAAATGTAGTAACTGTTTTATACAAAATAATTAATTTAATAAAACTAATAATAATAACGGTATTTTGATGTTTGGCCCAGGAGATCTATACTCACCAATAGTGCAATTTTCGCTCCCTTCGCTAATTACGGGTTAAGCTTTTTTTGTGACTTTGAACCCCCAAGTGAACCCCTTTACTTATTTTATTACTATCAAGATTATTATACAGGGTTCCTAAGCAAATCCTTAGGGGGCCAAGCAGCCGTGTATAAGACGCAGACAAACGGAAAAGCACATTAGGCAGAAAAGGATGGGCATGGGGCGATGTTGTCACTACATCTTACACGTAGTAAATCCATTCCAGGTTGTTGTTTTCTAATGTTTTCCATTTTCATACCTTTAGGACTGAAATAAAAATTGTTTTTGCTCGACTTTAATACCAAACTGATGAAAGATATCGTAAAAAAATAAATATTTTTCGGCTTTTCATTTTGTAACCATTGTCCTTACGCACTGTTTACAGGCTGGGGACTGAGATACATGCAAATGCCTAACCTAAAGCGTTCATACACTGCCGGAGAAATCGACTGAGATATTTCCGTAGAAACTTTATCAAGCAAATAGGACGGGTTGACGCCTTCGAACGTCCAACCCGGGTTTTGCACTTTGATTCGAAATCAAAAAGGAGGAACAGTCAGATGTGGGGCCGTGCACAAATTACGTAACGGTGATTTTA
Source organism: Oxystoma pomonae (assembly GCA_963921995.1). Lineage (NCBI taxonomy): Eukaryota > Metazoa > Arthropoda > Insecta > Coleoptera > Brentidae > Oxystoma > Oxystoma pomonae. Next base: position 35,437,272 of record OY998164.1, read on the forward strand.
CCAATTTTTGACCCCCTCCCCATGTAATGTTTTGTAACGGTTTGGCACGCCACTCCCCTAATATTACGTAACGATTTCAAGACCACTACCCCCCCTCAAAAAAAAAACTTTTCACTTATTTTCATTCCAAATTTTCTTAGTTTCAGACAAATGCAAACGCTGTCGAAAACCCCCCTCCCCCCTACGTAACGTTTTATAACCCCCCTCCCCCCTATAACCATTACGTAATTTGTGCACGGCCCCTGTAGTCCCAGTGGAGGAGGGCGAGAAAATTGATATTTGTTTCTTAAAAATTATACTCTTTAGACCTATTTCTTTGCGTTCCCGAAATTACGTAATTTTTGAAAAAAAATTGTAAGCGGCGCCATTTTTATTTCGTGCTTCGTTTTTCTAACATTTTTGCGTTCGGCTAATTTATTTGAAAAATTTTTGCCTGCGGCGCCCTTTATCTTCTCACTCGAAACCAAGATCCCCCGTTTTAGGAAAACTGATCCCGTCTCTGTTTCTAAATTTTTTCGAATAAAAGTAGAGTATGACCATGGGGGAAATAATTTTTTTCTACGGTATGACGAAAATTTCCAGAAAGTTGAAGAAAAAAATAAAAAAAGTGACAGAGCTCAAGTTTTTCGTAAAAAAATCGTTTTTTTGTAAAGAAACAGAGCAAAATAAATCTACAAATATTGGCAGCCCCTTATTTTTCGCTTTTACCCTCCCGCTAGTTTTGAAGAATTGGTTCGCTACATGTTTTGAGATCATGTCATAAAACACCTCGAAAATATCAAATGTAGTGTAGGGCCAGCTTTATTTAAAATCAATAATATCGCAAGCAAAAATCTCTGCAGGAAAAACAGCGCCGTTTATTGATTTCTTTGGCTGCTAGTGCTAGCTGCATGGTTTGGCCGTTTCCGGATAGATGTCACTAGTAGAACAGAATGGAAAGAAATTTAATTAAAAGCGAAGATATTTCTTTCTAATGTTAACAACCTCACGAGTTTATCGCTCAGTATCGTAAATAATGGACCCTGCCGGCTCCTTTAAGCAAGAAAAAGCTGTGGTTTGGATCTGAAAACATCTAATTTTTAATTTCATGGTGTGGCCGCCATCTAGCGGAATTTGCAGACATCTTGTCAACGGTTATTATTTTAACTATGATTTATACTCACAATGAAAGAGTGGCGACAATTTTTTCTCATGAAAGCACTCCGGAGATAATAACAAACTGGCACCATTGCTCAATATACCTGTTTCTTTTGTGCGCGCAGAACTTTCTATGCCATTTCTGTTTGATTAATTGAAATCCTATCCCTAAGGAAAATCTTAGAAACCCTGTATATATTTAATCTTTTAGGCTGCTGATTATCTAAATGTCAGACAAAAAAGAAGAATTTATGACATTACCAATGTTTTAGAGGGCATAGGATTAATTGAAAAGAAAAGCAAGAACAGTATTCAATGGAAGTAAGTTTTTGGTTTGTTAATTTAACTCTCAATTTAACCTTTTCTTAAAATATTTAAGTAGGTACCTATGTGTTCCAAAACTAAAATTTAGAATTCGATGTTTTTCAAAAATTATCATTAACCCAAGGTAGAAATGACTCATGGCATTACCCATATAAATTAACGTGGCATCACTGGCAATGCATGTACAAATTTTGGGTCAGTTGTTACTCCCTCGCATTTAACCGCTAGTTTTTGTTTACTGCTTTTTTGTAAGATATTTTGCTCGTGAAATTAAGCTATTATTTTTCATTGCTAGTGTCATATTTTTTTCTTGGTTTTTGTTCTAGACCTTACATCTTTAAAGAGTATGATGAAAGTGACACAGGAAATGATGGCCCACAAGACAAAAGTGGCCCAAAAATCTTAAAATTAAAGAAGGAACTGGCAAAACTTGACGAATATGAACATGAGTTAGGTTAGTGGGAAAGGTTTTGGCCACAATATGCTGCTTGTTTCTCCAATTATAAATTTGTATAATCCAATTAACTTATATAGTTGTATTTTTTCAGATCTTCATAAAATGTGGATTGAACAAAGTATCAGGAACACAACTGAAGATTTAGAAACAAAGAACCATTTGTATTTGACCAGTGACGATTTCCAAAAGAGATTTAGTGAAAATGAAACAGTATTAATACTAAACACTCCTATTAACAATACCAATCTTAGATTTCATGTAAGTAAAAAAATTGCTTCAGTTTTTTAAATTCACCAAACTGGAAAAATATTGATGAAATTAGCCTATTATTTTTTTTTGCCTTTTAGAGTAGTTATGATAGCCCATATAACCTTAGAGTTAAATCAAATAAAGAATCAATTATTGCACACTTGCTTACTGAAGAAAATTTGTTAAAAAATGGAGTTCTAAACAGAAAAAGACATAAGGTAAATTACCTACCTACCTACTTCAGCAAAGTATAATTGTATCCAATTTGATTTGTATTTTTTTAGGAAAAAACTGAGCTTGATGAATCACAGCCAAAAAAGAAAGTTTGTTATGATGACCCTGAACTGGAAACTGCAGAGATTTTGTTTAAGAAAGAATCAAAATTACCCCCCTGTGATATATATGATTACTCGCTACCAGGTAAAATCATTAAAGATCTTGCAAAAAATAAGTTTACTTCAACCATTGTTCCTCTTTTTTAGGATATGAGCCATTCTTGCGGTTAAGTCCCATATCCCATAATCAGGATTATTTGTTTAGTCTTTCAGAAAATGAAGGTGCTTTTGATTTATTTGACTAATCAGATTTTTGTTTAAAAGTGATTTTTTCTTTCTTCTTCCTAATTACTTAAGAAGGTATATTCTTTATGGAAATTATAGAATTTATTATTTTTTTACTGCCTAATTCTGTTCTCGATTCTGTTTTAAGAATTTCAACTTTTTTTTGTTAAATTATAGACTTAGGGATTTATACTTTGGCTGTAACTAGGTATAACAACAATACATTTTTTGTTATTTAACATCTAATTTAATATTTAAAAACTCCTCTCCCCCCCTCCGCCAATTATTCTGAGAACCAACACAGATATTTTCCTTGTGATCGAGCTTGTGATACCTTACTTGAAATGAACTTTCTCATTCTTACTGCAATAAATTAGAAAAAAAAACAATATTATAAATTACCAATCATCAGGGACATATTTTTGAGATTATGTATATATTAAACAACTAGCTGAAGACCCTGCAGCCTATGTCCTTTCCAGAAGTCCAAAAGTAATCCAATAGTGACGAAACTTCCATTACCATCCGTTCAGTAGTTTTTGCGTTATTCCTTTAACAAACAAACAGACAAAAATCCTAAAAATTGAATTTTTGGTATCTATATGGTTTGTTTAGAAGCTGACACCAAAAATTAAAAAAAAATATTCAATGTACAGAAACGGTGCATCTAGAGATTTATTATAATATTATGTATAGATCAGATGATTTACGGAGTGATTTAACTTACATAAATACGTGTGTATACCCTTTGTAAATACCGAGGTAAATACACAAAATTAACATTAAGGTTATTTATTTTGAATATTTTTAATTTATGGGCAAGTTTATTACCCAATCATTTAACAAACAATTCACATTTTGATTTAGTATTGTTTTATAGGAAAGCATTCTTTAACATATATGGGCATTTTTTTAAATTTCGGAGTTTTCTGGACAGAAATTGGTTGATGAGCTTAGTGACTTGATATTTTTTGAAATTAACTCTGTGTTTCGGACTTCCATTGTCTATATTTATTTATACACGACGTTTCGATCAGTACAATCTCTGATCGAAACGTCGTGTATAAATAAAATATAGACAATGGAAGTCCGAAACACAGAGTTAATTTCAAACACATCATTGATATTTTTTGTTAAGTTGACAAAAGGAAATAACGAAAATTCAAGGTTGGATGAGCATCCCACAAGGAACAAGGGCCAAAACGAAAAGAGAAATGATTAAAGAGGTTCCGCTCTAGGTAACCAGCGTGAGCTCATCAATGGTTTCACTGGTCACCCTCCCCATACATGATTAAACACCATCATACACTTTGATTTCCAACGTTGAATCACTCACAAATAGGCATCGTTCCGTACTGACACTTATCCAAGTTACCTGATACGGATTCGTCCTGGAGTGTTAATATTTCCAATAGGATTATGCTCCTATGCAATAAAAACAAAAAAGAAGTTAAAAAACCTCCAAATCATTTACTTCAACCGAGAAGAAACCAAAAAAAAAAAACAAACAAAAGATCTTGGGTGGAAATAACGAAAATTCAAGGTTGGATGAGCATCCCACAAGGAACACAAAAAGGGCCAAAACGAAAAGAGAAATGATTAAACGATGTTTCGCTCTGGGTAACCAGCGTGGGCTTTTTCAAAAACTCTTAAGAATTGGAGAAAATGCTGAAATACGTTTACACAGTTTTGTCATTTTTGTAATTTTAAAATTTCTGCTCAGTACTGATTTGTTATTATAAATTTTAGGAAAGTACGTTTTTACATTGCATTGTTTTGCTAAATTATACGCATTCAGTTTATACTAACCGCACATCAAATTTTCAGCAAATTAGTGTAGGAATATATAGGTAACTCATGATACAAAGGACACACCGATAGTTCTGCCGAGCTGGATCTTGGTGGACTTTTTTACTGCACCAATCAGTTCTGTGCGTACTTTTGTTTTGAAAGAAAATAACCCTACTAATAATAGTGCAATTTTATCTGCTTGAGAGACCAAATTTAATGCGGCTTCATAGAAAAAAAATTGGGTTCGGTCTGTCTGGCAGAAGTAGTTTGTCTATGTGCGGCTTGGAAGCTGCTTACTGCAAACTTTGTAAGAAAATATTCAAAATGAATGGATGTGTAATTGGGCAAGTTAAATCTCACGCAGCTTCAGAAAAACTCGTGAAACTGGAAAAACCCTCTGCAGATGGGCACTTACCATTTAAATTTACCTAACAGATTTCTTTTTATATATTTGTATTAACTCTGCAGATGGGCACTTACCATTTAAATTTACCTAATAGATTTAATTTATATATCTGTATTAATTTTAATGATAAATGAACGGATTCACCTCCTGAAAAACTAAGAAAATGGCTGGGAAATAATTATTTACCTAACAAGTGTGGAAAGTCATACTTGTCCGCACGCATCATTGTTTCCAGCGAGCGGAGTTCGGACAAGACGTAAATTTGGAAAAGACACTTTCTGCACGTGTTCGGTACAATATTTTTCTAAGAACAAACATGAAGAGGAAAAGCTTAAACTTTTTTTCACGCACGCACGCTGTGCGGAAAAATGGCCCTTTCCACACCCTCTTAGGAAGATATTACTACAAAAATGTAAAAAAAATGTCATAAAATTTTTCAAAAATTATCATAAAAAATGAGTTTTTCCCAGTGGCCACCCTGAGTTTTTGACATATAATAAATGTCAACTTAAATTTGGTTTTAGTTGTTATTTTCATCAAAAAAATAATTTTTTTCTGAAGAAATAAGGGAATGTTTCAATTAATATCTCTCTGGTAAGTATACAGGGTGTTCCAAATTCGATGCTCACCATGGGGATCTCCTAACCAGTAGGAGATACGAAAAGGTTTAAATTAGGGCAAAGTTGCACAATTTGACGCTAGGCTCAAAACCAAAAAAAAAGTTTACAAATTCCGGGTAGTTCCGGAGATGGGCGAAAAAAACTGAAATCTTTATTTTTAGTTTTTATTTTTCTGCGCCCTTATTCTTAAAGCTGTCAACACATTTTTTTTCTTCTGCGGTTTGGTTCATAAAGGATGACAGATATTTTCCAACCTCATTTTGACAATTATCTGACGTTTTGGGTTAATAGACCATCGTCAGCCCAAATTCAAAGATTAAAAAACAAAGAAAAAAACGTATTTCTAAAATATTAGGTATAGTTATTTTGTTATAACAAAATGTCAAAAAAACTGTCATTTTTAAAATGTTAAAAAAGTAATGCAATCGGGTTTCCAAAATATCTTGAGTAAATTAAAAGCAAAAATTACATTTAGGCTGATGGTGGTCAATAAACCCAAAACGTCAGGTGACTTGTCAAAATAAAGTTTCAAAATGTTATCTGTCATCTTTTATGAACCAAACGGCAGGAGAAAAGAAAATGTGTCCATAAGAAAAAATGAACTTGACAGTGCTCCTGTCACACTGAAATGTCAAATCTCGAAAACAGACCTTTCATTAGGTAGATCTTAAAAAAGTGCCTGTAGAAAGTTTTAAGCGTGTTTTGGCAGCTTTAAGGATAAGGGTGCAGAAAAATAAAAACTAAAAATTAAGATTTCGATTTTTTCCGCCTATCTCCAGAACTATCCGGAATTTGTAAATTTTCAGTTTTGAGCAAAGCATCAAATTGCACAACTTTGCCCTAATTTAAACCTTTTCGTATCTCCTACCGTTTAGGAGATTCCCATGGTGAGCATTGAATTTAAAACACCCTGTATATGTATTTGATGGATCATTAACAGATTTTGTTTTGTTAGTTTTTATAAAATTTATAAATATAGGAAACCTGTTTATATAAACTTAAGTTGAGTAGGCTAGATAGATTTTGATGTAAATCGAAAAATCAATAAAAAACTCATTCCTCTGGAATTTTTATAACAGGAATAATACCAAAATTTCCAAAATTCAGAAAAAAGTGTTTTTAGCACTACACACCTAATTAGTTACATACATTTTAAGAAAATAAATTTACTGTGCTGTAATGTCACTTCGAGGCACTGACCAAACATGATATGATATCCATACAGACCTTATATGACTTTAAACATAAGAATTATTACTTATTTAAATATGAACTTCTGAAAAGTATACTAGCTTTGATATAAATTGCCTCTTGTAGAGTCCAAGTCCTAGTCTTCTGGATAGTAGCTTTTAAAAATTTAGTATATAATTTAGAAAAAAGATGCCCATCCATAAGGTGACCAACTCCTAATTCAATGTATTGTATATCATGTATTTTTTCTTATATGCATGCACCCCTAATAATATTAAGATGTATTTTCCAAAATACTTATTAATGAAAAATAATTTAAGTAAGGTTTCAATTCAAATTTATAGATAGCAGAGAACATCGGCTTTTTTAAGTGCAGTGGGTTTTAACATATTTTTGAAAAAATTTCCTTAACTTAGTGGCGAAAAACCCAAAAAAATTAGTTTCGACATTATGAATCCGCCACAAACATATAGATTTTATTTAGTGATTTTAAAGTTACAAAATACAGTGGTATCAAAACCGGGGCGAACCGGAACTTTTGCTGAAAAATCGGGACTATCCGGGACGGATTTTTTCCCCGGGACAAATGGTTAAAAATCTGGACTGTCCCGGCCAAACCGGGACGGTTGGTCACCTTACCATCCATTTTAAATACACAAAATAATTAACATTAACATTTAAGGGCAGGCTTATTTTACAAACAATTCACATCTTTAATAGAAGTTTAAACTTAAAATATTTACAAAATATGACTAAAAATATTACCACTTTAAAGTTTAAAACAAATTATATCAAATTTCCACTGGCAAAATAAATAGTCTTTGGTCTTGCTGGATAAATTACGAATAGAGACAACTGAATTCCTGACAAAATACATCCCAAAAAATTCGGAATCTAAAAATAGGTAATTAATATCAAGAAATTTTCATAATGGTAACCTTTGTGTGGTAACTTAAAAAATAATAAAAACAATATGGCTTAGCTAAGTCAGCCTTAAAGTAAGCCTTATCAGTCAGTTGTTAAACTATTTTAACCTCGATTTTAGCAATAAAACAGATAATATAATTTTTAAACAAATGGCATAGGTAGATAAATACTAACCTGAATAAATCTATCCTCCAGCATAAGCCCATAGATAAACCATTGCAAAGAGACAACAAATGTCATAACAATCAAATGATAGGGTAAACTCTCTGTATTTTTTAACCTTACTACTTCTAGTAAAGTCGTAAATGGAGCAGCAAAAAATAAAATGGTGACTATACAACACATTCTGCCCAAAAAGAAATGAGCATCTTTATCTGTTTTTTCTTGGTGGATGTAGGAAAGGATTAAAAATAGAGCTAACATACATCCTAGAAATTGGCGAGCTACCAAAGTCTAAAAAAGCATTTGTAAAATGTAAAAAATCTTAAATACCACTATGGTAATTATGCAGTATACAGTTTTCTGCCATTTTTGATTTTTTATGAAAAATTCTTTCTTTATATTACCTTCTAGGGTCTCTATGACCCCAAATCCGCCTGCGCCAATTGGTGTAGTAGGTGCCCCCATAAAGAATTTTTCATAAAAAATCAAAAATGGCAGAAAACCGTAAGCTGCATAATTACCAAAACTATTAACTATAACCTTGTCCCTTACCTTTCTAATACTATACAGGAAAAATACAACAACATAGGCGAAAAATAAAGAAACACCAACAGTGTTTACTAAAATAATGGATCTATCTTGTATAAGAAATCCATAGCGTAGCCATAAGGCTGTCGATAAGACTCCACTTATAAATGGAAATGCAGATGCATCTCCTGTGCTTTTGTTTCGTACAAATGTTTGACAAGTTAATCTGAAAATTATTAGTGGTTAAGGTAATTATGTAGTATATGGTTTCCTGCCATTTTTGATTTTTTATGAAAAATTCTTTATGGGGGCACCTACTAGGTTCCCTAGGACCCCAAATCCGCTGGCACCCGTTTTTTTTTTTTGAGAGAAAAAAGGGTGCCGGGGGGTTGTAATGTTTTTTTTATTGTTTTGGGTTGGGTTGGATTAGGTTGGGTTGGACTGTGTTGGATTGGGTTGTTTTAGTGAAAAAAAAATTAAAAAACCAAAAAAAATAAAAAAAAAAACAACCGGCGCAGGCAGACTTGGGGTCCTAGGGACCCTAGTAGGTGCCCCCATAAAGAATTTTTCATAAAAAATCAAAAATGGCAGAAAACCGTATACTGCATATAGTCATGCAACACCTTCTGCACAGAAGGGGTTTGAGTCTAGATTAAATTTTCCTAGCAAAATATCACACAAGGCAAAAATACTAGACACACTTACGTGCCAGACAGAAATTGCAAAATTGTGCAAACAGACGCGGTTGTAGCCAGCAGATTTTTATAATCAATTTCACTCATTTCTTTTAAATATTTTTCATTTTTAAAGTGGTTTATGTGGCATTGTGTCCTGTTTGTTTTGAAAAGTACAAAAATCACTTGTCAAAATAAAAATTTGGAAGTTCAAACGAACATTCGAGGCCAATGACATAAAGGATTTTCGTTTTACAATTGGTCCTGGTTCTGGTTGAACCAGAACCGCAACCGGTCCTTTCGTTTTAAAACAATGACGTCACAGTTGCAACCCGGTTATGAAATTTTAGAACCAGCCTGGGAGGTTGGTTCGGCCCTTTGGTTGTAAACATAACCCCTAAAATTTTGCAAAATTATAGATAGTCTTTTTGTGAGTAAAATCAAAGATATCTTAATAATATTTTAAATGGCGTCATTATTTTAGAACCGCTGTCAAAATTTATGTCAAAATAATGTCAACCAGAACCAGGACCAATACTTAAATCGAAAATCCGTAAAAAGTACCCGAAAAGGTGTGCCAACAAAAAAATGTATTAAGAAACGCGCTGATAATATTTGAACTACCGTGAGCCTAATGCTTTTTCTGTGCTTTGTTTTGACATACACAAAATATTGACATCTGGGATAATTCATTTTAATTTTTTTAAGGACTTCATTTTTAAAGTAAAACAACAAAAATGGGCCGAAGAAAGTCAAAAAGAAAGCCGCCACCCAAAAGAAAAAACATCGAACCCCTAGACATACAATTTAACTGCCCGTTTTGTAACCACGAGAAGAGTTGTGATGTGAAAATGTAAGCCCCATATATATTATTACCTAAGCATAATTTAATGGTGGTTTTATCTTTGAATTTAACAATAGTGGCGAAAAGTGAAATATGTGCAAGCATATATGGAACTGTTTACCCAGAGTTTAGTGATAGTTATTAGTATCAAACACAAGCAGAAATTTATTATTTAAGAAAAGGGTAATTATGCAGTATACGGTTTTCTGCCATTTTTGATGATTAAAATTTTGACAACATTAGCAGTGGTTATGTCAATCAATTAGGGTAAAAAGGGCAGGCCCATGGAGGCTTACTTGCCAGGCAATGAGGCACCCCATTTCTACTACCACTACTACTTACTGATGTTAATAAATCAAAAAATAGTTTTTGGAGGTTCTTAAAATTGTTACTGTCAAATTTTAGATAGGATATAAATTTTTTTTTCTTGAATGGCAAATGCATATGGTTCAAGTCAATAGAATTCATGTTGGTACATTTGGCATTTTCAACTTAAAAAATATATAATCCCCGAAACATTTTTTTTTGAAATACATATATTTCAAGCTTTTATTTGAAATAAAAATTTTTTGCCAAAGAAAATTTCTAGTTTTATTTCCGCAGTTATTTTGCAATTTCTCAGTTATTAAGTTATTTCATTAGCCGCACTACAGATTTTTTTTTTCTTTTGCATTTGTGTTGTGATTAGATGGACGCTTTAATAAAGGTTATCTTTAGTTATTATAATTTTGTCAGATGTTGCTATTATCTTCGTTTAGAGTGTCCCAACAAAAGCAAAACAGAGGCATTTTCTAGTGTTTAGAGTACAGTTTTCATAAAACCCTCAAACATGTCGATTTTTTATTCAAGGAGGGCACTTTCTAGCTATGTAGGAATTTTTGAGGGGTGGAGTTTCAACAACAGAATTTAAAAATTTTATTTTTGATATTTATTTTATCATTCAATTTTTTATTCAAGAATACAGTCCTACAAGGAGGAAAATTTACCTGTAGATCTTAAACTTAATTTGAAAATGAATCGCTTGATTTTTAAAATTTTGACAGATTTGTGTATTTAAAAGACCATCAAAATAAGGTATCACTTGACCCACTTTCCCTATTTAAATTCTGGTGGTAAAACCCACCTCTCCAAAAGGATGTGTCCTACAAAAATTCCAATATAGCCAAAAAGTGTTTCAGTTGAATAACAAATCTACGTGTTTGAGGGTTTTTTGAAAATCATACGGTAAATACTCCAAAACACCCTCATTTCATTTTCGTTGGGACACCCTATGTATGCATATGTATTTGATTGATATTTTCACCTTAGAAGCATTAATTAAGTACGCAATTTTAATTTTTTTTTGCAAATAAAAGCTTAAAATATCTGTATTTTGAAAAAAAGTGTGCCAATGTGCCATTTTTGTAGCAAATAAGAAAAAAAAACCAGCAACCTCCAAAGAGTAGCAAACTTAAAGGACACTGAGAATGACACAAATTGGTTGGTTTAAGTTTTTATTTTTTGGACTTAGTTTGCTAATAGTAAAAAAATACCTATATGTATCCTATGTTGTTACCTACATGTAACATTGTCCTATATATCTTTAATATAATTCAATTTATTTCATTTATTTTCAAGACAAGAAAAATACAAAGCTTGATACAAAGACTTTTATAGAAGTTTTTCCTCTGCCTTAATTAAATTAAATAATAAGAGAACTTAAAGTATAAATGCTTTAATAAAAAAAAATGTAAACTACCTAGAAGCAATATTCTACCAATGAGTAGATATTAAATTAATAAGAAGCAAAAAATATAACGGATCCCAACAGAAATTTCAGCAAAAAAAAATAATCCATACTACTGCTACCACAAATGCATGCCAATCCTTTTATCATATTAGTCCATGTGCCAGAACTTTAAATATAGGACTTCACAAAAAATGGGCTTACACTTTAAGATTTTCACTATAGGTAGGGGTATGTTTAGGGATACCAAAAATACAAAATTGCCACCTATAAAGTGTAGCACTTAAATATGGCAACACTGTAAACAATAAAATTTTAAATGGCTTTATTTAAAAATCCAGAAGCTCTATTTGAAAATTTTTTTTTGGTATTTAAGCTAAAACTGCCCCCTTTAAACGGAAAATAACATACAGCTCAATTGTCTAGCACTTATGTAATGAATTCTTTCTGCAAATGTGGTAATTTTTGGGTCATATCTTAGAAACTACGTGACTTATCAAAAACAAATAAGCTTATTTTTAACTCTCTTTAAACATGTTGAATTTTTCATAGGTGGATTTTTTTAGACCAATTAGTTTTTTAAAAAAAAGTAATTTGTTTTATTTTTTTTTTCATTAAAAAATGTGTTTTTTTATATATTTCAGTGCCCAAATGTAATTTTTTAAACTAAACTAGTGTTTATAGTATAATAGATAGTGGCGTTTATGATGTTTTTACAAGGCGAGTTTAAAATGGCTGTCACTTACTTGTCAAAGTGAACCCAGGTGGCACCCCCATTTTTTTTTGTTTATAATAATTGCTTAAATAATTTAAAGAATAAAAACAAAATTTATTGCAATCATTGTTCCCTAGGCGTCGTTCTAAAAATCACGAAAAAATGGTCCTTGGAGTTTTTTGGATGACATATTTCATTTGTTTTTAAGTGACATATGACAATTTTGTTATTTTTCGTTTAAAGGGGCCAGATTTAGCTTAAACACCAAGAAAAAATTTTTCAAGTAGGACCTACAGATTTTGAAATAAAGCCATTTAAAATTTTAATGTTTACAGTGTTGCCATATTGTAGTGCTACACTTTATAGGTGGATATTTTATAAAGTCGGTTCGCTGTATGAAGTCCGATATCGGATTAAATCTCCAAAAGATGTTATCGCTTTTTGAACAGTAAGTCAGTTAAGTTAGAATGCCCTCGCTGTACCTGATCGTACCAGACATCCCACTGTTTCACTGTATTCGAGTGGGCTAAGTCAGCGGTTTTAAAACAAAATTATTTAAGAATTACACGTTTTACTTATACCACGATAAATATTTCTATTTTATTTTATTTTTCACTTATACTTTTGAAAAACTTTTGGCGTCAATAAGTTAAAGATTTTGGCAGGTATTTTTTCCGAGAATTTAAGTATTTTGCGGTCATTATAGATAAATCTGGAGCTATGGTCAATGCTAATGTCAATGCTAATAATCACTATTTTCCAAGAAATAATTAAAATTTGCTCCAGTTGGGGATGGTATGTTCTATTTTAAATAAGTAGGTATGCTTTTATTTGCTTTTAGTTTGTTTCTTATTGTGTGTGAATTACGGAATTTAAAGCAGTTATAAAGCAAAGTTATGGAAAATGTTTAGCAAGGTGACACAAAGCCTAGAAGGTGTTTATCTCCAGGTGAACGCCGTTTTATATTACAAGTGGAATGTTATTTTACGTTAGAAAAAAATAACTTGGGCCCGTTAGTGTCTGTTCTGGCAGTGCAAAAACGAACGTCTGATGCTTGGGGCATTTCAGATAAGACCTTAAGAAGACTTCGACAAAAGAGTAAAGAGGAATTGGACAGACCATATAAAAAGGTTTGACAGCATTCAAATCCCAAGCGATTAAACTATCGATTAGAAATATTGTTTATGATATGTATAAGTCAAAGGAATGTGTTATCCTTAAAGCTATTCTAGAGAAGATAAAAGAAAAACTTCAACAAAATCGTCTTGGCAGGATGAATCGAAACATAGCTATTCCAGTACGCGTGCAAGTAATGGAAAAATATATATAATAATACATGCAGGCAATGAAGAAGGGTTTATTTCAAATGCCAGTTTAATATTTTCATCAACAAAAAAAACTGACGATTATCACGGCAATATGGATGCTAAAATTTTTGAGCATTGGTTTGAGGAAGAACTTTTAAAAAGTTTATAAAATCCTTCCTTAATTGTTTTAGACAATGCGTCTTACCATACGAGACTCGAAGAAAAATTTCCTACAAGCAGCTGGATAAAAGAGAAAATAGAAGAGTGGTTGTCAAAGAAAAACATTAACCATGAAAATTTATCTTTAAAAAGTGATCTTTTAAGCAAGTAAAGAGCAGCCATTTAAAAGCAAGCAAAGTGGGCAAAGAAGAATGGCGGAAATGCATTGAACACACGGAAAAAATTATTTTTGAATCTTATGAGACAGAACAGGTTATAGACGAAGTAAGACCGTTAATTATTACGAATGATGATTATGATTCTGAAAGCATGGCTGATATTTCAGATGCAGAGGAAGACTATTTTTAGTATGCATTTATAAGTAGGTGCGTTCTATCGCAAGACTGCAATATCGGTTCTTTTTAGAACCAAAACTTTATAAAAAAGAATTCGTAAAACTAATTTGCCTAAATACTATAAAAGCTAAGAAATAATATTTTTTTACGTAATTATTTTTTATTAACTTTAAATGATTTAAGTACTGTTTACAAATTTCCAAACCATGACTTTCCTAATTACCGATGCAAAAAAAAAAAATTTGTCTGCGCTTGTTATTTAAATCAACGCTTGTAAAAAAACACTATTTTAGCCACTAGATGTAAAAACTACTATTATTGTGTTCCAAAAATATAATTTATTATTTGAGAACCACCGACTTACCTGCTCAAGCGGACTTCTTACAACGAATGCAGTTTATCTTTGGTATAAAAATTTTAAAGTGTTAGCCCATTTTTTTGTGCTCACCTGCCTGGCACTTGGACTATATGAAGGTATGGTTTCAGTTATGGTTAATAACAACAACAGCATGACATTTGGCCACCACACAAATTCAGTAACAACCACAAGCACAATAAAATGTCAAATAACCGTTCCAAAATGTGTCTCTATTTTAAAGCTTTAATTTCTCTAGGTTTCTTTAATTTTTTCATTAAATGTTTCTAAACCCCAAAAATTTGTGTTTGTGTGTGCCCCTCTAGAGTGCATATTAAATAAAATAAAATAATGCTGGAAAACCGGGAAATAGTATAAAATGTCTGGGAAAAACCGGAAAAAACCGGGACTTTTTGCTGCATGGGCTTTTTGAGGGCATTTTTTGGCAACTAAGCAAAAATTGAGGCTTTTATTTGTCGCTTATAGAATTTCTGCAACTGCCTAACATTATAATACTGGCATTAAAACTTATGGGGCCTTTAATTTTTTTAGGGATAAAGGTCGAAGTACAGCCCGAATAACTTGTAGGATATGCATGGAAGACTTTCAGACAACCATAAACTTTTTATCCGAACCAGTAGATGTTTATAATGATTGGATTGATGCGTGTGAAACTGCAAATTAATTTTTAAGAAATTTAGATTAGGTTGTAACACAAGGTGGGTTTATAAAATAAGTTTTTATTAAAGTTTGTAGATTTTATGTAATGCACCTTAGATTAAATAGAGAAGATACCTGACACTTACGAAGACTTTGGTTATATTATTATATGGAACAATGTTTACATGTCTATTGTTTACAGTAAACACACCAGTGACGTACCTACTTAAAATTTTACTATAATATGCTATCTGCAAAATAATTTAAAAAATATGCAAAAAATATTTCTGCCAATTTGAGCTTTGGAAGCTTTCTAACAATAAATGTTTGTAGTATAATTTTATACAAAAGAAATTTCTTACAAAGTTTGTATATGATTTATAGCATTTTCAATTTTCAACACAATAAAATTATGCCAAACATTAAAACAAAGAAACACAGTTGATAGCACCTGGAACATCAAAAAAATATTACCCACTAGCCAAAAATTATGTTATCGTGTTAGTTAATTTTGTTATTTTTTCTGTTCATTAGCAGAAACTTACTTATACTGACTTCTTCAGTACACAATAATAATAGGACAGACAAAAAGATTTAAATATCAATTCGAAGGGCGAGCGCAGATGGCAACGGCGGCAGTAAAAATCAACCTTAATATTCTGATAAGAGGTAGGAATTCAATATTCTTACAAACCTGAACACATGTGAATTAACTTTTATTGTTGTTTGCAAATTGGTTTAAGGACTTTACCTACCTTTATTTTATAGTCTTTATAAAAAAAACGTTCGAAAATATCTTATTTGCGCATTAGCGACTTCATCAAAAGTATGCTTTATTTTATCGTCTTTATAAAGAAACCTCGAAAAAAACCTTACAAAAACGTTCGAAAATATCTCATTTGACTCGATAGTTCTTACCATTGTTTTGTTGTGATTTTATTTGTAAATAAAGAGTGGTTATTAGTTGCCAAGGAGTTTTCGTTAGACCAGATATCTTGTCTCTTTTTAATCTAAGTAATGCACCAAACTCTTCACTTAAAAGAGCCCTTGTATCATGAAAACACATTTAAAAAAAATTAGATTGGTTTATTTCTTAAAAAAACTATAGCAGGGAAGTAACAAGAAGAATGAGGAGAAGAAGTAAAATTAAAAACATAGCAACCATTAACTGCTATAAGAGTAAACAAATAAAAATTAAAAAAAAATAACTGTTTTTGTTTTTATTTTTATATATTTTTTAATAAATCTAGATGATGTAATTACTTTATAGACTTCAGGTAATTCGTTATATAATTGTTAAATTTATTTATTTTAAAATTGCTTTGCCTTGTGCAAACAACTATTTATATAGGTATAAAATGTAGGTATTTTAAATCTGGAGTGCCCTAGGGCTCCCACTGTGGTCCCGTATGTAGTGGCAATGGTTATCCAGCAAACAAAAATTGATGGCTTAGTGTTGGCCTGATACTTGTCCCCCGGACTGCACGCTATAGGGCCACAGTTAGATTACCGGTCCGGTTGCCGGATTGGCTAGGTTCACTCCAGGCCGTTGAGAATCCCGGACCGAGCGACAGATGCTTTGCCGGCCCGACCCGTTGATGGCCCCGTGATTACGGCACGGAGCCATTTGGCCAGATGTAGGCCAATGCTATCTACAATAAACAATCGCCACCTGCTGGCACTTTACTTTTTTTAAGACGGCCCTAAAATTAGCCGATATACAAGTTTGTTAATAATAACAACAAGTAACATATTTTGAGCTCTATACTCCACAAAAACTAACCGAACTGTTGGTTTGGCTTTGGTTAACAACTAACAGTGCTATTTTTTTGATTAAATCTAAAGTGCACTAAACACTTTGCTTTTGGTTTAGACGAGGAGGCTCCTAGAATGATTTGAGTTTTTAATAAAAACTGTATAAAAATAAGTTTTTCACAAGAGTCCAGAACAAATTTTTAAGGATAGCCGCTTTTAGATTGAGCTGATTATGAGTGGATTAGGAGCAGTTTGGGTTTGCATATATTGAAGGCAAGAAGGGTTATCAATTAATGGTGCTATAGAGTGTCCCCAATCGTTTTGGCTTTGGTTAAGTTAGGGATCCCCTCAGGAAATAGACAGTCTGACATTTTTTTTGTTCCGTTTCATCGGACTAATTAATTATGGTATCAATCAACCAATTACGCAGTTAAAAAAGCAGTTTACAAATTCCGGAAAAAAACCGAAATCTTCATTTTTAGTAAATGAAGGAAAATTGTAGAGCCCTAATAAATTTAAGGAAATATTTGTGGCGAGGGCAAAGGGTGAGGGAATAAATCGGGAAAAAGTTTTTCCTCGACCAGGATTTGAACCTCTAATGCTCTACCAACTGAGCTACCGAGGAACTGGGGTTTTAACTGGCTATTCGGAAATCCTTTCGTCCGATTCAATTGTTAGTAGTGGGGAGATCTTTGAAGCTTACTGCGGCTTTAAAAACCTAGACATGTTATAAAGACAAGGAGGTACACATTCACGATTATTAGTTGTAAGAAATTTCTATTTGTCTATCAACCAACGATACAGGACATGTATCAGATAGCGAATTTCCAACTAATAATTTCAGCTAAACATATTTACAAAATGAAGGAAAAATTTAGCGCCCTAATAAATTTACAGAAAAGATTTGTGGCGTAGAAATGGTATCGTTCTCGACCGATTAAAGAAAGTTCCAATCGGACCATCATCGGCCCTAAAGCAGATAAGGTTTGCGTTGGTATAATGTCAACTATAGTAATTCGGGCCATCGTCAATTGTCGATTATCGTCCGATTAAACAAAGTTCCAATCGGACCGTCGTCGGCCCTAACGCAGATAAGGTTTGCGTTGGCATAATGTCGACTATAGTAAATCGGGCCATCGTTAGTTGCCGATTCTCATCCGATTAAACAAAGTTCCAATCGGACCGTCGTCGGCCATAAAGCAAATAAAGTGGGCTTCGGCATAAAGTCGACTATAGTAAATCGGGCCATCGTCAGTTGCCGATTTTCGACCGATTAAACAAAGTTCCAATTGGGCCATCGTCGGTCCTAAAGTGGTGTCGGCATAAAGTCGACTGTAGTAATGTGGACCAGATGCCGAAAACTGAAAATCGGAATCTGACCAACACCGGGCCAGAGTGTAGTCGCCGATGCCGATACACTGCCGACGTTTTCGACATTGGCCCGATTCAATGCCGACGATTTGTGTTTGCTGGGTACGTACATTTTGGGTACAGTGTACATACATAGTACGTACAATTTACGTACATTTTATAAAAGTGTTAAGCCATCATAGGAAGGAAAATCTAAATTTTGAAGGCTTAAATAAGACAACACAAGTTTTAACTTTTTTGTTTGTTTAACAAAACTTGATATAAAGAACTACATAATTTTTTATGTAAAACAGTAATATTAACAAATATTGATGTAAAAAGAGTTTTACATTACAACAGTTGGCATAACCAGAACACCGGCGTAACTACGCGGGGGCCTAGGCCCCCCCAGAGCTTTCCAGGCCCCCCCAGAAAAATATAGCCTAGTAGTTATCAGTCATATGACGGGGCTAGTGCAATGTCTGGGAAACATAAGGGCTTACAAAGAACATTCTTCGGCAATATACATTCATTGTTTGGCACATAGTCTGAATTTAGTTGTTGTTGACGCATGTACAAAAGTTGCAACAGCAGTTTCTTTCTTTAATACATTAGAGGCATTGTATGTGCATTTTTCGCAGCCAGAAAATCATAAAAAATTTAAATAGAATACACTTTCAAAAGTGACAAATGTTGCAAATTTAATGCTCTATCAATAAGTAAATAGTGATAGTGTAGCTTAAACCACTTCTTCTACCAGAGAAATTGAAAAAACCCAAGCGAAAATGATGCCAATTTGAACAATTTCTTACATATTCGTCTTTAGCATTTTCATCAAGATTTTTCAACCTAGAAGTAGCAAACTTGGCAGGGTTGATCTAAGAGAAATGACCCAAATTATGTCAAAAAATTAATTTCAAAATTAACCAAAACTCTTTGATGTAACAGCTGTTACTGACATATACAAAAAAGGCCCTGCTTTTCATAAAAAATGTATTCGAGGAGTAGGGAACTTGGCTCTTCCATTTAACAAATTTACAAAAAAAAAATATAATTATTTTGTTGGTCAAATCAGTATATGATTTATTTAAGTTAAACATCAAAGAAACTGACTGAAAATGACTCCACGATTGCAGTTGGGGATGTATCTATCCTTGAAGCCGAGATCTTGGTATTTTAGAAATAAATTTAACATCTGTCAAAGAGTATATTAGGCAAGACTTTTGTCCGGACCTCTACAAATTAATTCAGATTGCTATTTTCCTTCCTATTAGTTTGGCTAGTTGTGAACGACGCTTCTCTGCGATGCGTAGAATAAAAAATTGGACCAGAACTACAATGGACAAACCCGATTTTCCAGTGTGTCAATTATTAACATCCAAAATGATTTAATTAAAGAAGATATTACAACAGATCACGTTTTGGAAATATTTTCACAAAAGACATATTTTCACAAAAGACAAGGAAGTTAATTTAAGTTAATTTATAAACTAAACAGCTGAGTTGAGTTGAATAGAGTTACGGTTAATTTAAGTTAAGGTAATAATGCATAATATTAAACAGTTTTGAGAAAAACATTACTGTCTTTTACTACTCACTATCAAGCATTGTCAGCTAGGCCTCCCCCCCAGATCAGGGAGCTAGTTACGCCGGTGAACCAGAAGAAGAAATAATTAATGATCTAATGAGGTCAACACCAAAATGTTGAGAATTGGAAATTAAAAAAATCCCGTCCTTAAAGAATTTTTCAACAAATATTGGGTTTTACAAGAATTTGACACATTTAGTTAGTAAGTAAGATAAGCACCATATTTAATCAAAATTTGTGATATAGTGCCCTAAATTTTTATATAGGTTTGGTATTTTCAAAAAAAAAGTTATTACGTCCATAAGTGTACCTATCTTGTACATTTCCGTATGTAAATTGTACGTACATTACCGTACGTACATTGTACGTCCCTTTTACGTAGTACCAGGTACGTACCGACCTAAAATGGACGTAAAATGTACGTACTTGAGACGAATTGTGCTGTCTGTTTACGGAGACCGTAAAAATTTCGAACTCCTAATATCACCAAAAAGAATTTCGAAAAATCCACTAGTAACCCTGTCTTATTTAAAAAAAATATGGTGGGGGTGCAGGTTGACGTCAAGCCACACCCCCCTGAAAAAAATTTCGAACTTGGTTATGCTTAGAATTTTTAACTAATTTCGAATTAATTTTGTACAACTTTAAATCTAGTCAGTTTGGAAGGCATAGAAATATACTCGAAACGACTCGAAATCACGTAAGAAAAACTATTTCCAATACCTTTGTTGGACTTTTGGTACCTAATATGTGCATGTGAGAGGGGTGTGACTTGACGTCAACCTGCACCCCCCACCATATTTAAAAAAAACAGGGTTTCTAGTGGATTTTTCGAAATTCTTTTTGGCGATATTAGGAGTTCGAAATTAGTTCTTAATTTTGGGATAGTTGCTTTTCATTTTTCTCTACGCTTTAAATGAGGGGGGTGTAGCTTGATGTCCGGCTGCACCCCCCATTTTGAATATAAAAAAAATCAGGAAGGAGTGTAATTCAAAATTTTTAAAAGTGGTTCAAAATTAGTTTGAAATTGGTTCGAAATTATAAGCATATCAAAACTAGAATATCTTTTGGGGGGGGGGGTGGCTTGACTGACCTCAAAAACGTGAGTATGAGCTTTTTTAATCGGTGAGGTAGAACGACTTGGCTAATCCAAAAAGAAAGAAAAAAATCCAGATTTGTCGTTTTCTAATGCATTATATAATTTTTATTTTATAGCATTGTCTTTTTCAGTGGCGTAGGTAGGGCGGAGCTCAAGCCCCCCCCCCCCCAGAGCCATTGTATGTAGACAATTTCTGCACAAGCCACTGTATTTTTGACATGCTTAAGATTACCTATAATACTTGTGCTAAAAATACCGAAGATGCAGCACAAATTATACAGCTCAATTTTTTAGCACTTATATGAATATATGAATTCTTTGTGCCAATTAAAACCATTAAAAAAACAACAAACAAAAACAATTAAACTTATTTTTGAATCGCTTTAAACCCGTTAATTTTTTCATGATGGTGGGATTTTTTTACTCCAATTATTTTTTTTTAAGTCATTTGTTTTATTTTTTTTACATTAAAAAATGTATTTTTATAT
Organism: Oxystoma pomonae; assembly: GCA_963921995.1. NCBI lineage: Eukaryota > Metazoa > Arthropoda > Insecta > Coleoptera > Brentidae > Oxystoma > Oxystoma pomonae. The sequence continues at coordinate 35,458,700 of OY998164.1, forward strand.
ATTTCAGTGCCCAAACGCAATTTTTTAAATTAAACGTAAAAGAGATTTGTATGTAGAAAGAAAATACTAATCGAACAAAAAAAGATTCATTGTTCTAGCATATATTTATATTTTTTTTTATAGTATAAGAGATAGTGGCGTTTATGATGTTTTTACAAATCGAGTTTAAAATGGCCGTCAATTACTTGTCAAAGTGAACTCAGGTAATAATAATTGCTTAAATAATGTAAAGAATAAAAATAAAATTTATCGTTGTTCCCTAGGGGTCGTTCTAAAAATCACGAAAAAATGGTCCTTCGAGTTTTTTGGATGACATATATTTCAATTATTTTTAAATGACATATGACAATTTTGTTATTTTTCATTTAAAGGGACCAGATTTAGTTTAAATACCAAGAAAAAATGTTCTTTTTTTATAAATAAAGCTATTTAAAATTGTGATGTCTACAGTGTTGGCATATTGTAATGCTCCAGCATGTTATAGGTGGCAATTATTTATTTTTGGTCTAGGGAGCATTAAAAATGTGGTTCCTGATTTTCTCAAAAAAAAATAAAAATTGTGAATTAAAAAAAAAAACAAAATCCAACGAAGCCTTTTGACTCTCAAGTCGCCTCGGTTGAATGTATACAAACAATAAGCGTTTTATGTGTCGGGAAGTTAGGTAAAAATATCGAAAATTGCAATTGCGCGTGACGAAGGTATGAAATTATATGTTTAAAAATAAAAAAAATAGTCATAATCTCTCAGGTACCAAACTATATTCAAAAATGGTGTTTAAATCTTGAGAGGTGAAGCTGTAATCGTAAAGATCACCCAAATTAAAGAGTTATTGAAGTGGACCCGTTTAGATAATGAATGTAGGAGAGTTTTTACAACTATTTTAATCAAAATATATGAAAAATAACGTTATTTTTATCAAAATAATGTTTTCTTACCTGCCACATTTATTTCCGTAAAATGATAAATTTAAACCGATCGTTACTTTGTCAGAAATTCAGAAATGCAAACTCATTGTTACTCTACTCACTAAGGTGTCCACCAATCCCCTCCAGTTCCCACAAATATTACATTGGATCGTGTCTCTTTAAGGGGACGCTGTCCACTAATGGGCTAATCACCTCCATTAACAAATGAATGATGAATCTCTCTATGTAACAGTCAACAGTAAAACTCGCATCGATGTACTAACGTCGATGGTAAAACTATAGTCGAGCAAGACAGTGTAAAATTTCTGGGGATCTATTTAGATTCTACTTTAAACTTTGAGAATCACACTCAATATATATCAGCAAGACTTAACAGCTACTGCGGCTTAATAAGGCGCATAAAGGACCAGGTTTTCCACAGTAAGGTTGTTTGAAAGTTTGAGACAATGATGTGTTTGCAATTAACTCTGTGTTTCGGACTTCCATTGTCTATATTTTATTTATACACGACGTTTCGATCAGTACAATCTCTGATCGTCTTTGCACAAACTACAATCAATTCCTAAGGCTACGTACTTATATACTGTGAGAAATCACTCAACCTTGAAGTTTAAGAAGTTGGCTCCGCCCAAGGAGGGGCTTCCAAATATTTGGGATTTCAACAATCGGTTTACTGAAAATACCCTGATTCTGCCCAATATAGGCAGCTTCAAGGAATTTTCGTTTCTTCCAGTGTGACTCCTTGTGCAAAACCTTTGCTTCTGCCCACTTCATTCGGTTTTGTTTTGACCATGCATGTTCGGCGATTCCTGATTTCGTGGTTTCACCTTTTTGGGTATTCGTCTAATGTTCCTTAAGCCTAACGGATAGTGGTCTTTTAGTTTCGCCTATGTATGATTCGCCACACTCACAAGGAATTTGGTAAATGCATTCCTTATTTTGTTTGTTCTCCGGTTTTGTTTTACTAAGAAGGCTTTGAATTGTATTACTAGATTTAAAAGCTGTTTTAATATTAAAGTTTTTCGCTACTCTTCGAATTTTCTCTGATACTCCTTTAACCTATGAGATTGTAAGGAATGCATTTGCCTGGTTTGGTCTTGTAATCTCTGTCCTGTTTGTTGAAATTTAGAAATAGTATCTGTTATACTTTTCAGGCTGTAACCATTCTGCTGCAAATCCTTCTTAATGTTTCTTATTTCGATTTCCAAGTCATGAGAATTGTTACAAATTTGAACGGCTCTGTTATACAAAGTTTTGATTATGCCTCGTTTGGTTGTAGCAGAATGATTTGAACCTTGATTTAAATATTGTCCTGTGTGAGTGGGTTTACGATAGACTGTTGTTCTGATGTCGCTTTCTACTCGTGCGACAAGTATATCAAGAAAAGGAATTTGACAATTTTGCTCCAACTCCATTGTGAATTTAATGGTGGGTCTTATGTTATTTAGGTGGTGAAGAAATTCTGAAAGTTGTTGGTCATTCCCGGTCCAGACAATAAAAGTATCATCAATATATCTCAGCCAGAGCTTAGGTTTATATGTTGCGGTATCAACCGCGTGTGATTCGAACCACTCCATGTAAATATTGGCCACCACTGGCGAAAGCGATGAACCCATTGGCAGACCGTCATCCTGAGCATAAAACCTATCTTTCACTTGAAAATAAGAGTTATGTAGGCACCACTCCAACAACTCCATCACTCCCTCCAGCGGTAGGCTGGTACGTTCATAAAGGGATTCGTCATCAACTAGTCTCTTTCTAATAATATCTAGCGATTCCTTTATTGGGACATTGGTGTATAGACTTTCGACATCAAAACTGACAAGTCTATCCTCGGTTCCTAAAACAAAAGATTTAAGAATATTAACAAAATGGTTGGAATTTTCTACAAATGAAGCGGTCTTGCCTGCAAGAGGTTGAATAATTTTCAAAAAGAAATTTAGACAGATTGCTTGTTGGAGAATTTCTGGAACTTGTAATTGGGCGTAAGGTCATTGCATCTTTGTGAATTTTGGGAAGTCCGTATAGATGAGGAGGCTTGCTATAATGTGGTGTAAGTTGAGACCTTGTATTGTCCGGAATATATCTGGAATACTTTTTGAAAATTCTATAAACCTTACTTTCGATTGATTGCGTCAGATCTTTTGGGAGAAGTTTATAGTTTCCTTTAGAAAGTACCTCTTCAACTTTCTGGTCATAGGTTTCTGTGTCCAAAATTACTGTTGCATTGCCCTTGTCTGCCGGTAAGATTTTAACTGATTTGTCCTTTTGAAGATTCTTCAACGCGATTTCCTCTGTCTTGCTTATATTAGAGGTATGCTTAATAGGTTTGTCAATAATGGTTCTTACCTGATGTCTGAACTTGTCAAGGTTTGTCAAAGGTTTGCACAAGGAGTCACACTGGAAGAAACGAAAATTCCTTGAAGCTGCCTATATTGGGCAGAATCAGGGTATTTTCAGTAAACCAAGTGTTGAAATCCCAAATATTTGGAAGCTCCTCCTTGTGCGGAGCCAACTTCTTAAACTTCAAGGTTGAGTGATTTCTTACAGTATATAAGTACGTAGCCTTAGGCATTGATTGTAGTTTGCACCTGAAGACGATCAGAGACTGTACTGATCGAAACTTCGTGTATAAATAAAATATAGACAATGGAAGTCCGAAACACAGAGTAAATTTCAAACAGTAAGGTTGTTTTACTTCTTCATACCAGAGTTTCATGTAAACCATATTTCTCTAGATTGGATGCTGTAACAGTGCCATCACTTTATTTTTTGGCTCTAGTTACATTCGTCAGGAAAAATCCACAAAATTTCAGAACAATTTTCAAAAAATGTTTTATTCTTTTAAATTTGATTATTAAACTAAAACATATTTCTTCATGTTCAAATTTTGTTTCCATTTTAAATTATTTTTTGTCTAAATGTTGTCTGTTAACTATTATTTATTGTCATATTTTATACTTTAACCGTTAAGATGTTTTAATGACTTTATTTTTCATATAGATATTATAATCTTAAGACTTTGCGCTAAGCTAGTGTTAAGCATTTACATAAATGTGACTTTTAAGTAGGTCATTATGTGTACTAAAAATTTGACGTTGCTTTGTTTGTATAAGATATAGTTGGCAAATAAAGGATATTATTATTAACCTAGCGACCCCACCTCAAGAAAATCAAAATTTAGTCACACCATAATTATGCGCTAATTTCACCCCTAATCAAAAAATTTGTTGCTCCTCTGGTTTCTGAGAAAATCAAAGAAGAAAATGGGGTAGCTAGGTTGATATTAACTTAGCAACGCCACCTAGAAATATGGCGCCAAACTAAAAATTTTTGGTTTTAAAATAATGTGCTAATTATGTGCTTCAGGAATATATGAGAAAAAAAATCGAATTTTTTATTTGACATTATGGTTTAAAAAAAGGGTGGGGTAACTAGGTTAATATTATTTTAGTGACCCCACATGTTTAGGTACCACGAAATTTAAAAATTTTAAAATTTCGTCAATGATCAGAAAATTTTGTACTCGTGTGAAAATGGGTTGGGTTGGGTTGGTTAACCTAGCTAGTTAATAAACTGGTCAACAATTGAAGTGGCGCACCCGTATTTTTCACCCAAATTTGGGTTCAAATTATGGGTGAACTAATGACCCGATCTTTAAAAAACTTTTTTGTTTGATTGAGCCATTCGTCCTTCATAAAGTCCATATTTTGATAAACTTATTTACTAAGATGCAGTTAACTTGCTGGGAGGGATGAAACACAAGCGTGTCAAAATCGGAAAAGTTTGTATGACTACCATTTAAAGCATAATGTTTTAAGAATTTTTTAAAATGTCTTTCACGTCAAGAAAAAAGTAATTTCTCATTTTTCTTGTTTTGCCTCTAGTTTTTGAGATATCGTTTTTTTTTTATAAAACTAGGAGTGCTGCACAGTTTGATTCAAATTCGCTCAGATCAAAAGCACAAAAGGGCTCTATAAAACCTTATCTTTCGTTAAATTTTAAATAACCGTAGAGCGGAATGAGCTGCAAGATAAAAATTTCGTGAAACTCCAATTCGGGCTTCCGCACATCCACCATTTTCCACTGGACGTCAGTTTTTTGTATGGTTTTGCAAAGTTTTTGTTTCCGTTTTTTTATTTTTTTCAAAAATGTCATTAATAAGTAAAACTTAAAATTCTTCTTCAATCTTTGTTGTTTACGTTAACATAATCAGTTGCAGTTGCAAAAAAAGTTGGTTTACATTCAAAGTGGATGCGAGGAATAAGGTGAGGGTGGTAAAGGGGTGGGGGTACGTATTTAAAAAAAACATTGATATGTAAAGTATAGGTTGTGTAGTATCAATGGAAAGGTAATTCAATTTTTGATTAGAATTTTTTGTTTAAATTTTTTTCAGGAGTACAGGAGTGGGGGCTTTGGAAAAAACATATTGATGTGTAAAGTATGGGTGGTGGGGTATCAATGGGAAGGTAATTAAATTTTTGATTGGGAAAAACCTGTTTAATATTTTGTGAGGGCAGGAAAGGAGATATGTAATTAAATTTACGTTTTTCTGCTCAGCTCTCGGGCTTCATGAGCATATGGTATAACCTCGGGAATTAAACAGTGATCGATATACCTTTGAGCGTTCTTGTTTTGCTTGTTCGGTAAAATCACGAGTTCAGTTCGATCAGCATAAGTAGTGCCGCCCCAAATGGTAATACTCCCACCACCAAAAGCTTTCCTTGAATTCACGGGTTCCTCACTCCACTCGTTCACCCTATATAAAAGTCTACCGTCGGACTCGTAAAGTCGAAACCGGGACTCGTCGGAGAACATGCAACGCCTCCATTGATGTGAAGCCGTCTGCGAACAGTTTGATTTGCTATTACAACCCCAGTGACAGCTCTTAGGACATTATTAATTTGTCCGGCGGTCTCAGTTCTATGACGTAAAGCTCCGGTTGTCATCAAGCGATCTTGTCGATCATTTGTTCTTCTACCCCTGCCACCACCATGATGCGTTTGAACGTCGGACAGCCAGCTATTAATAGCACTTGCAGAAACACTGTAGATGTCGGCTATTCGCCGATTGGAAAAACCCCTAGCAGATAAACGAATCACGTTATTTAACTCGTCAGGAGAAAGACGACGCGGCATTTTTAAAATTAACTCTTTTTCAATGCTTTAACGCCAAAACACTAATGCAGAAAGAATTAAAATGCAGCAAAAAATGAGAACTCAAAATGTATGATAAAGAAGAAATTGAAAAAAAAATTATGTTTTCACGCAAACAGTATTATTTTTAGTAGAAGGATATTTTATCATTTTTAATTTTTGAAGAAAGCCCACTGTAGATATCTATAATTGCAGGTCACAAGCAATATGGGTATTTCAAAAATCATTGAGCCCCTAATAAAGTCAATATGCGTGTTTTTTAAATACCCGCACTCCTCTACCCCTCAGAAAATTTTGAACAGTTTTTTCTAAATAAAAATTTCTATTGGTACCCCACAACCCATACTTTAAACATTAATATGTGTTTTTTTGCCTCTACCCTCCTGTACCCCTCAAAAAAGATTTTAAAAAATTCTAATCAGAAATTGACTTACCTTTCCATTGATACCCCTCAACCTATACTTTACATACCAATGTTTTGTTGTTAAATAGCCCTACCCCTTTACCACCCCACCCTACTCCTTGCATCCACCTTGACTGTAAACCAACTTTTTTTCCAATGGCAACTGACTATCTTGGCGTAAACAACAAAGATTGCATTTCTGTCACTGAAAATTACATATCATAAAAAACAAAAAAGTTTTACCATTAGTAATGACAATTTAAAAAAACAAACAAAAACCGTTTCGAGCAAGCAATTTTTGTGTTTTCACGCAAAGAGTGTGTGATATTATTTTTAGTAAAAGGATATTTTATCATTTTTAATTTTTGAAGAATGCCCACTGTAGATACCTATAATTGCAGGTCACAAGCAATATGGGTATTTCAAAAATCATTGAGCTCCTAATAAAGCCAATATGTGTGTTTTTTAAATACCCGCACCCTGTACCCCTCAGAAAATTTTAAACAGTTTTTTCTAATTAAAAATTTCTATTGATTTCCCACAACCCATACTTTAAACATTAATATGTGTTTTTTTTCAATGCCCCCCCCTCCTGTACCCCTCAAAAAAGATTTTAAAAAATTCTAATCAGAAATTGACTTACCTTTCCATTGATACCCCACAACCTATACTTTACATACCAATGTTTTGTTGTTAAATAGCCCTACCCCTTTACCACCCCACCCTACTCCTTGCATCCACCTTGACTGTAAACCAACTTTTTTTCCAATGGCAACTGACTATCTTGGCGTAAACAACAAAGATTGAATTTCTGTCACTGGAAATTACATATCATGGAAAACAAGAAAGTTTTACCATTAGTAATGACAATTTAAAAAAAGAAACAAAAACCGTTTCAAGCAAGCAATTTTTGTGTTTTCACGCAAAGAGTGTGTGATATTATTTTTAGTAGAAGGATATTTTATAATTTTTAATTTTTGAAGAATGCCCACTGTAGATACCTATAATTGCAGGTCACAAGCAATATGGGTATTTCAAAAATCATTGAGCATAAAGCCAATATGTGTGTTTTTTAAATACCCGCACTTCTGTACCCCTCAGAAAATTTTAAACAGTTTTTTCTAATTAAAAATTTCTATTGATGTCCCACAACCCATACTTTAAACATTAATATGTGTTTTTTTTCAATGCCTCCCCTACCTCCTGTACCCCTCAAAAAAGATTTTAAAAAATTCACAAACTATACTTTACATACCTACCAATGTTTTGTTTTTAAATAGCCCTAACGCTTTACCACCCTCACCTTACTCCTCGCATCCACCTTAATTGACTGTAAACCAACTTTTTTTCCAATGGCAACTGATTATCTTGGCGTAAACAACAAAGATTGCATTCTGTCACCGGAAATTACATATCATAAAAAACAAAAAAGTTTTACCATTAGTAATGACAATTTAAAAAAGAAAACAAAAACCGTTTCGAGCAAAAGGAACAGTCTTTGCAAAACCATACAAAAAACGGACGTCCAGTGGAAAATGGTAGGAAGCCCAAATTGGAGTTTCACGAATTTTTTTTTATTTTTATTTTACGTGACTTTCATTCCGCTCTACGTAACGCTCATTTAAAATTTAATGGAAGATAAGGTTTTATAGAGCCCTTATGTGGCTTTCATCTGAGCAAATTTGGTGAATTTGAATCAAACTGTGCAGCACCCCTAGCCATTCAAAGCAAAAAAGTACTGTTTTCTAAAAAAAAAACGACATCTCAAAAACTAGAGGCAAAACAAGAAATTACTTTTTTCACCTCTTGACATGGATCATTTTAAGACATTTAAAAAAATTCCTAAAAAATTATGCTTTAAATAGTAGCCATACAAACTTTTGCGATTTTGAGACCCTTGTGTTTCATCCCTCCCAGCAAGTTAACTACATCTTAGTAAAGTTTATCAAAATATGGGCTTCTTTATGAAGAACGAATGGCTCTATCAAACAAAAAAAGTTTTGTCAAACCCAAATTTAGGGAAAAAATACGAGTGCGCCACTTCAATTGTTGACCAGTTTATTAACTTAGCAACCCTACCCTTTCTCTTTTTTTTCTTTAAAAAAACATAATTCAAAATGAAGAATTCGAATTCGAACCGTCAGAAAATCTCGCCCTTACAAAATTCTGACGATTTTTAAACACAAGTTTACACTCATGCTTTTTTGTCAGGACTATTTGCTAATATTCTTTAAAATTTAGTTTCTTAATACTGTTTTAGTAAATAAAAAATATGTCAGTTTTAATTTTTGTAGGCTGTTTTTCTGAAAACCCTGTTTTTTATTTGTGTAAACAAACCTTTAAAACTTTTAACATACAAAACCATAGATAGCCATGGATTATTTCGCTGTCACTGTTCAGAAAAGTCACACAAATTCTGTCTTTCCTTTTACATGGTGGAGACTTTTTGACGTTTATTGGTACGCGTAGCAACAATTTAGATCAGGCATAAACTAGTCTTGTAGAATATCTTTAAAATATTAAATTTACAAAATGTTATTAAAAACGTGACGCAGTTTCTCTTACAACGTTAGGATACATATGAAGGACGCTGTGTTTTTATTTTAAATGCGGCGATAAGTATATACAAATCGCCACTTGTCAGAGTTCTGACGTGTGAGATTTTCTGTCGTTTCTGAAGAATCGCGACCTAGTCCAATTTTTTGATGAGCGGACTGACGTCATTTTTTTTGGATCTCTATTTGATACATTGTTTTAGACCGCGACAATAAATATGAAAAAAGGCCATGTCGTTAATTATTTCAACTGTTACTTCAAATTGACAAAAACAAATTATTTGACATGCGAACTGTTGACAACAAAGAAATACGTTTTCAGAGGCAAAAATGACGTCAGTCCGCTCATCAAAAAATTGTACTGTACTTACTTTTTAAAATTTTAGAACCGCATTTTAGGGTGGGGTCACTAGGTTAATATTAAGCTAACTACCCCACTGAGAACAAAAAATTTCGATTTTTCTTGTACATATTCATGGAGCACATAATTTTGTCATCATAAATTGTCATTTTAGAATCGGACTTCAGATTGGGAATGCTAGGTTATTAATAATAATACAATGCGATATCCTTTTTATGGATTTTCTCGGAAACCAGACGAGTATAAAATTTTTGGATCGTAGACGAAATTAGCTCATAATATGCAGATAATACTGGTTTTTAAAATTTTTAAATTCCGTGATACCTAAACATGTAGGATCGCGAAGTTAATATTAACCTAGCTACCCCACTCTTTTATTTTAAACATAATTTATATATATATTCGCAGCACATATCCAGCACATAACTTTAAAACGAAAAATGTTTAGTTTGGCGCCATATTTCCTGGTGGGGTTGCTAAGTTAATATTAATCTAGCTACCCAATTTTCTTTTCCGATTTTCTCCGAAACCAGAGGAGGACAAAATTATATATATGATTAATTATGACATAACTAAATTTTGATTTTCTTGAGGTGGGGTCGCTAGGTTAATGGTGGTGTTTTGGTTAATCAATATCAAATTGTAATATAAATTTGTAAAATATGTATCTGTCCATAGATCCATTTCCGTGCGCTAATAATTGCGTTTTTCCTACCCAGGTAGCAACGTAACGTTGGTTTAACGTTAAGTTTAACGTCAAATTACGTTACAAATTACGTTGTTGTAATGTCAGCTCAACGTAACAATGTCACAGCTGAAGTAACGTCGGCAATAAACGTTAATTAAACGTAGTAAAGTAACGTTCGTTTATCGTGAATTTTAACGTCAAGTTACGTTATAAAATACGTTGTTGAAACGTGAACTCAACGTAACAATGTCACAGCTGAAGTAACGTCAGTAATAAACGTCAATTAAACCCAGCAAAGTAACGTTGGTTTAACGTTACTTTAAACGTCAAATTACGTTGTTAAAACCTCAGTTCTACGTTACAGTATCACACCTGAAGTAACGTCAGTAAAAAACGTTAGTTAAACGTTGTGTCTACAACGTTTTATAGGCGTTTATTTACATTTACCAATGTTCTTTTAGTTAGTTAGTAGAAGTTACCAACTAACGTTAAGCTAACGTTAGCTTAACGTTAATTAAAGGCAATAAAGCAATATACCTAGCTATACTATATAGCTGGAAAAAAAAATAACATTAGTGCTATAAAACTTTCTTTTTTTTAAAGAATCTTATATCAACAATATTTACATACAAAAATTAAACATAACTTAATTGTCCTCAAAGATAAAGATTCTATCACACTACCCGACTATCCGACTCACAACGACGACGTTACTTTTACTTTTCCTCCGCACAGATACAGACCACCACTTTACAAACGCTTCTATTCCGAATTTAGGGAATGCCCGGGGGAATCACAAACGACTAGACTAGAAATTTCTGTACGATCTGCAACTGTATTGGTCCGATGTATCAGGGATCGCTATCGTGTGCATATCCGTGTGTGTTCTTCCACACCTCTGCTGGCGCGGGAATTTCAGAAGAGGTTTATTTTTGGGTAAGAAAAATATAACAATACAATGGAAATCATTAATGTATTATGCGAGTAAAAAATATTCTATGGTGAAGTATACAGATATTACCCCAGTAGCAGAGTACATTAGACAACGTTGATGCGATGTCCTGCTACGTTATATTAACGTTTATAACGTTATCCAACGTGTGTATCTTTGATACTAAACCAAATCCTTTGCGATTTATTTTGAAGTCATAAATATATATATAGGTAAATGAAAGTTTTTTTTAATCTAGTATCTTCAGACATAAAAACTTATTTGTGATAAAGAACTTGAATCTGAAAAAAACGTTAATTCGACGTTACAAACGTCAACGTCACAAAAACAACGTTTATAGGACGTTAAACCTGATGACCAAACGTAATTGGTTCAGGACCTAATACCAACATTGTACAGACGTTTTCCAACGCGCGTATCTACTTAAATCACAACATATATATCCTCTAAGAAAAAAATTATTGAAAAAAATGGAGATGATGGCGAGATTCGAACCCGTAACCTCTTGGTTATCAAGCCAATACCATATAACCACTGGACCATTGCGGCTATGGAATTTTTTTTATATATTAGTGTTTAGGCAACAGCTCCTTGGATTCTTATTAAATCAATGTGTTAATTTTTACCAGAACGCAATATATTACTAAGTATATAATGTCTTTTTATAAAATACTACCAATGCCATAATTAAAAAAATATCACCCAACCCCCTTCCCTCTCCTTGAACCCTCCGAATTGCTAAGAACGTCAGTACACTTTTATAGACGTTAAACGTTGACAGAATGTTAATTCAGTTAACGTTATCTTGAAGTCAAGAACGTCAGTACACTTTAAATCATTGCTTTAAATTTTATTCAAGATGAGAGAAATATTACAGGTACAATTAAATACGTAAGTGCACTATGGAAGAAACATCTGTGTGTGCACTTTGGATATGATGCTACAAATTTATATAGATAAATACTAAAGTTTATAATAATTCATATGCGAAAATGCCTTATCTTACGTAGAATATATCTTTATAAAAAGAAAATAGTTTTCTATATACTTATTGTTCACTTAAATTTTTGAAACAAGATTTATATACCTAATTAAAATGTCTTATTTTATGTGGAAAATATCTTTATACAAAACAAAATAGTTTTCTCAGGAATTTTCTATATAGGTACTTAGTGTTCACTTAAATTTTTAAAACATAGTTTATATAACTAATTAAAGAGGTCAGGAAACTATAAGAGAAAAACAACAAGTTAACCAGCGGTAAACCATGTTATTTTCCTCTCTATCAACCAAAAATGGAGCTTTTTCTTAATTTTATGAAAAGGGTTAGTTTATAGAACGCTAGACTTGATGACGTTGACAGAACGTTACTTCAGTTAACGTCATCTTAAAGTCGAGAACGTCAGTACATGTTTATAAGACTTTAAACTTAATGACGTTGACAGAACGTTACTTCAGTTAACGTTATCTTAAAGTCGTAAACGTCAGTACACGTTTATAGGGCGTTAAACTTAATGACGTTGTCAAGACGTTACTTTATATAACGTTATCTAAAAGTCGAGAGCGTCAGCACACGTTTATAAGACGTTAAATCTAATGACATTGACAGAACGTTCCTTCAGTTAACGTTATCTTAAAGTCTTGAACGTCAGTACACGTTTATAGGGCGTTAATCTTAATGATGTTGACAGAACGTTATTTTAATAAACGTTGTCTTAAAGTCGAAAACGTCAGTACACGTTCAGAACTTAATACCAACGTTGTGCAGACGTTTTCCAACGTGTGTTTGCATTTTGGGTAGATCGTCGCCGCTGTTTGACAAGTTTTTTTTTCGGCAATAAAGCTTAAGGAAGGGGGATCAAACTTTGATCAGCGAAAGCTGTTTTTGTTTCCCATTTGCACAGACTTTTGCCTTGTATTTATTTAAATGTAAAAATAAATGGATTATTTATTTATATTTATTTATTTATGTAAGCATCAAAACTTTTAGCAAAATGTAGCTCTAAAGATATTTCTCATATAATGGGTATCAGAGTGATATTTTCTTTTTTGCTTTTACACGCACTAACATCATAAAGAAATCTTGAAATTTTATTAACTATACAGCACACATATAATAAATCTCTAGGTAGGCCATTTATGTACATTGAAATTTTTTTTTATTTTTGGTGTGGTCTTTTAGAATTTGTTTCTGTTTGTCTGTCTGTCTGTCTCTGTTTGTTCGAGCATTATGCAAAAACTATTAAACGGATTTTAATGAGAGTTTCAGAACTGGATTACTTGGACTTGACTGGGCGGGATATAAGCTTTATTTAATCAAAATTGTTTCACAGAAACAAAAGTTATCATTTAAAGCAAGAAAAACTGGTAAAACCGCAGGCGAAGATGCGGGATCTTCAGCTAATCTAGTTTGCAAGCCTGAAATTACCTGCACATAGCGCATCCATAGTATATGTCAAAAAGTTTAACCAGCCGTTTGAAACTTGAGTAATTCTCGGAAAAAAATAACTTACCCACGTTCGTCAAACCAGCATGTGTGACCATGAAAAGCTGACAATATTAGGGATATTTTGGAACGCTTATTTGGCACTTCGTAGTGGTTGTGGTAATAACTGCGTCTGCGCAATAGCTAAACGACATTCCGTTGTGGTAGTTAACCACTACCACTGCTGTAAGCTACGAATCCATTTCGTTGTGGTTATTTTTCTGGTTAATTTTAGAGAATTTTGGCTTAATTAATTTTAAAAATAGTAAAATATTACAAGATTTCAACATATAAAACACTTATTTTCTAAAATTAAGCCAAATTTTTTATTTTTCCCCATCTTTAAATTTTTTTACAAGTGACAGTTTTTAATGTGTTCCAAAAACTCTGGTAAAATCGATGAGTGGTAGTGGTTGTTAAACACTACCACGGTGGCTGTCAAAGTTGTCAAAATGTTAAGCGTCCAAAATATCCCTATTATGTCCTGTATCTTTTTAGGCATGAGAAAAATTAGTTAAGAGAGAATCTCTGTCCCGCAGTGCCGCGGGAACTTATGATATTAATTATAATAAATAATATGATTTTAAAATTTTTAATTAAGGTGTCAGTAAAATATTACATATCTTTATAAACTTTCGTAAATCTTAAAACTTTCTTAGCCATTTTCAAACGATTCTTTGGCGTGTCATCTTTTAAATTATTTTCTAGCTCTACATCGGCAACTCTCGGTTTCACTTGAAGGATCATCATAGAGTATTTATTAAAATTGGGATTTCTTTTAACAGTTAGGTAAAAGTGAACCAACTCCACAATGAGAGCAATTATCCCCAAAAAATAGCCTATGACCAAGGCAACCAGAGCACCTGAAAATTTTTCTAGGCTCATGATTGCCTTTGTTCCTTGTACGTCATCTTGAATTTTGTTGATCAGAATTTTTCTCATTACGTCTCTTATCCATTTTTCTACCAATCCCGCTTCCAGGACTCTTCTAACTAACCTGTCCACTCTGGATTTTATCGGTGAATTTTTTTGAAGTCCCAGCGAAACTGGCAGATTGATAACGCAGTCTTGCATGATATGTAAGGTTCGGTCAAATTTAGCCGTTTCAGAGATATCGTTCTGTGTTTGATTTGTGTTGTTACCCCAAACGTTCTCCTGAAACCGTTGTTGTCTCTTGAGACTTGCTTCTTTTAAGAAATAGGTGTTCTCGTAAAAGGCGAAAGTCCCGTCAGCAACCCTGTCCACTGCCGTTTCAGAATCCTCGATGATTTCAAAGTTCTCTCCTATCTTTCTGAGAGAGGGTTCGGGAGACGATCTGAAAAAATTGGCGTTCACTTCGCCCCAACCCCCGTAGGTTAACTTGGTTTCTAATAGTTCTTGAAGAGTATTTATTCTTACCCTAAAAAAAAAAAATTATATCCAAGTGTAATCTTGCTTAGAAACCCAATTTAGGTAGGTATGGTTTGTCAGTAAACGCAAGACAAAGTTCCGAGCAATACTTTTTTCTACAGGGAAAAATACTATTACAAATTAACTAAGTTTTAGGAATTAGGTAATAGTTTTTGAGTTGAATTTACGTAGGAAATTGATGTGTGTTGCTAATAAGTTTTATAGATGCTTGGGTAGCTAGTTAAAAGGGCTATAAAAGTATTTAAGTTATAGAGATTTCTTTTGAGGAAATATTGAGTTTTCTTTAGTTATGAATTTGTAAATTGTCTCAAGCTACGTTAACGTTTTTGTTCTGGAATTATCAAGAAATTTCTACGTTCTTCTAAATTTTATGGTAGTTGCATTATACAGTCTATTCCATTTTTATTTAGACAAAACATAACCTCACTTTCCATAGAAAAAAAACCAGATTTTTAAGTTGCCAAAATAAAACGCCCTAGGTTTTGGTAATCGGCATTAACTACACTGCTAACCTTCAATCACTCCGAATAACCCCTTATATTACGCTTGCATATCAATCAAATGCACCAGAGTGAAACAACATGATGCCAGAGATACATGGATGAAAAATGAATATGCCTGTTAAAGCAGCCATGATATTCGTTTTTATTTGTACACCGAACATAACAAAGAAAACGCGATGCAGACCCATGTCTGATGGAGACCCAGACTGGTGAGCGAAGTCACCCAAAAAATAATTAATTTAAATTCAATTTAGACCTTTAAAAATGAGGAACCGGCTTTAATTTTTTTTATTACAAGGTTTTATTTAACTTCACCTCGATGTATTTATGTTTTTATGTTCGGTCAAATCTTGAAACTCAATTTTGACTAACTTCTAGATGTCCGATTGAATTTAAATTATATGTATGCGATTATATAGTTCCGATGACAATACATATATGACATTATTAGGCACCCCCTGGAGGGGGGAATACACCAAAGTTTGTCCGATTTCAACCAAAATTGTTATACTGGGGTTTTTGGCGACAAGCAATTTGAATTTTTGATCAGACTTTAAAAATTTAATATGGTGGATTCAAGATGAATGATTTTTGTTCATGTTTTTCTAACCAATTTTAACTGACTTATATACATCCGATTGTCTTCAAATTTGGTATGCGTTTAAGGTTCCGGTAATAAAACAATAATATAGTATTATTAGGCACCCTCCACCACCTACGAGAGGAGTGGAGGGGGAAAAAATCTTCAAAGTTTATCCAATGTTTTTGTGGATAAAGAATACGAATTTTTGATCAGATTTTGAAAACTCAATATGGCGGATTCAAGAGGGACGACTTTTAGTGATGTTTGGCTAACCAATTTTCACTAAATTATACACATCCGCCGCCTGTCTTCAAATTTGGTATGCGGTTAAAGTTCCGTTAACAATACAATCACTTGATATTATTAGGCACCCCCTCCTCCCCTACGATGGGAGCAGAGGGGGGAAAACACCGAAGTTTGTCCGATGTCAACCAAAATTGGTATGCGAAGGTTTTTGGGAATAATGAATACGAATTTTTGATCAGATTTCGATAATATCGCGGATTCAAGATGGACGATTTTTAGTCATGTTTTGTTAACCAATTTTAACTAAATTATACACATCCGACTGTCTTCAAATTTAGTATGCGTTTAAAGTGCCAGTAACAATGCAATAACTTGATATTATTAGGAACCCCCCCCTACAGGGAGAGTGGAGGGTGGAAAACGCCTACGTTTGTCCGATTTCAACAAAAATTGGTATACGGGGATCTTTACGGATAAGGAATACGAATTTTTTTGATCAGATTTTAAAAATTCAATATTCAACTAATTTTAACTTATACACATCTGATTGTCTTCAAATTTGATATGCGTTTATCGTTCCGGTGACAATACGATAATATGGTATTATCAGGTACCCGGCTCCCCCTAACGAAGGAAGTGGAGAGGGAAAAATATTTAGTTTGTTCAATTTCAATCAAAATTGGCATACAGGGGTTCTTAGAGAAGGGGATTATGAATTTTTTATCAGATTTGAAAATTTTAATATGGCGGATTTAAAATGGACTATTTAGAAGATTATAGGAAGTTCCCACATAACATTGGAGGAATATTCATGTTATAGGAATATTCCCTTAAAGTGATTTTTGGAATATTCTATTGCGAATATGACAGGAATGTTGCAGTCCTATTTTTTGTTCAATATTCTTTAAGAGTTTGTGAAAGTTATATTTCTTTGGTAATAGGATAATAATATGCCCATGATAACCTGATAATCAAGTTATTTTTATTAATATTCCCAAAAAAAATGGGATTTTCGCATTTTTGCTGAAAATATTACGATCTTGTGAAAAGAACGCGATTTACATGATTTATAATTGTAATTTAGTTTAATGTCATCTATTGTAGGTAGATGGCACTGGAATCAATATGTTCTCTATGTAGCAGGTAATATTATACAGGGTTCCTAAGCAAATCCCTAGGGGGCCAAGCAGCCGTGTATAAGACGCAGACAAACGGAAAAGCACATTAGGCAGAAAAGGATGCCCATGGGGCGATGTTGTCACTACATCTTACACGTAGTAAATTTTCAAGACCACTACCCCCCCCCCCCCAAAAAAAAGAACTTTTCACTTATTTTCATTCCAAATTTTCTTAGTTTTACACAAATGCAAACGCTGTCGAAAAACCCCCTTCCCCCTACGTAACGTTTTGTAACCCCCCTCCCCCTATGACCATTACGTAATTTGTGCACGGCTCCTGTAGTCCCAGTGGAGTAGGGCGAGAAAATTGATATTTTTTTATTAAAAATTATACTCTTTAGACCTATTTCTTTGCGTTCCCGAAATTACGTAATTTAAAAAAAAAAATGTAAGCGGCGCCATTTTTATTTCGTGCATTTTTGCGTTCGGCTAATTTAATTGAAAAATTTTTGCTTGCGGCGCCCTTTATCTTCTCACTCGAAACAAAAACCAAACTGATCCCTTATCTGTTATTAAATTTTTTCGAATAAAAGTAGAGTATGACCATGGGGGAAATAATTTTTTTCTACGGTATGACGAAATTTTCGAGAAAGTTGAAGAAAAAAATTAAAAAAGTGGCAGAGCTCAAGTTTTTCGTAAAAAAAACGTTTTTTGTAAAGAAACAGAGCAAAATAAATCTTTTCACCTCTTTTTGGGCGTTACAAATATTGGCAGCCCCTTATTTTTCGCTTTTACCTCCCGCTAGTTTTGAAGAATTGGTTCGCTAGATGTTTCGAGATCATATCATAAAACACCTCGAAAATATCAAATGTAGTGTAGGGCCAGCTTTATTTAAAATCAATAATATCGCAAGCAAAAAGCTCTGCAGGAAAAACAGCGCCGTTTATTGATTTCTTTGGCCGCTAGTGCTAGCTGCATGGTTTGGCCGTTTCCGGATAGATGTCACTAGTAGAACAGAATGGAAAGAAATTTAATTAAAAGCGAAGATATTTCTTTCTAATGTTAACAACCTCACGAGTCTATCGCTCAGTATCGTAAATAATGGACCCTGCCGCCTCCTTTAAGCAAGAAAAAGCTGTGGTTTGGACCTGAAAACATCTAATTTTTAATTAGCTTAGATGTTCAAATCTGTCCCCTTCTTAAGCCTCACAATATCCCAATCTATTGTAAAACTCTTGGCGCGTAGCAGCCAACATTTTAGGGGTGATAGAGTTGCCCGCATCCAAAATTTTCGCCCTCAACTCCTGTATAGTCGTAGGCCGTAAGTGAGGATGTTGGAAAATTTTGTCGTGCCAACAACCCCATAGGAAAAAGTCATTTGGCGCAAGAGCTGGTGATCGAGGAGGCCATCGGATATTTCCATACGTGGAAATAATTCTATCACCAAATACCTGACGAAGGTAATATGTAGCCTGGCATGAATTGTGGGATGAACAGCCATCTTGCTGAAACCACAATTCGTCCAAATTTATGTTGAGTTCACTCAACCGTAGTAAAACCTGGTGTTGGAGAAGATCAACATATTTTTGGATATTCAAATTCCCTTCAATGAAAGAGGGTCCAATAATGTGATCCCCGACAATACCGCTCCAAACTTTTAATTTTTGAGGATGTTGCGTTCTAACACTTGCGTGCAGATGTTTATTTTCGCGGGACCAATAGCGGCTATTTTGTGGATTGTGAGAGCTATGAAGTTCAAATGTCTTCTCGTCAC
Source organism: Oxystoma pomonae (assembly GCA_963921995.1). NCBI lineage: Eukaryota > Metazoa > Arthropoda > Insecta > Coleoptera > Brentidae > Oxystoma > Oxystoma pomonae. The sequence continues at coordinate 35,477,861 of OY998164.1, forward strand.
TAAACAAAACTTTTGATAGGAAATTTTCGTTCCTGTCACATTTATCCCTCATAACCTTACAATATTCTAACCGGCGAAAATAATCACCTGGTTGGAATTCCTGCGACTTCTCAATCTTAAACGACTTGTAGCCGTATTTTTTTAGGATCCATTGGCAAGTACTGTTGGGAATATCCAGTGCCTTCGCAATCAGTTTCGTCGAACATGGTTCAACGTAAGCGCATACCATTTCGTCTCGTTCCACCCTGTGTGGAAGAATGGGATGCTCTGGTATTTCGCCGTCGTGGTAACACTTTCTACAACCATTTATGCACCCGTACCTTTCAAAACGATGATAAATGTTGTAGACAGTTTAAGCCACAGGAACCGGTCGACCTGGAAACGCAAAAACAAAAAGCCCAATGACCTCGTCCGCACTGTCACTTTTTATGTAGTTTTTAATAATAAAAATCTTTTCTTCTCGAGTATACGGCATTTTAAAAACACAAAATTTACGAAACTGAAGCGACTCGAAAGGAAATAAAAATGCAATACCTGTGAATTCCAGTTTTTCCTCGATCATCTCATGGTGTGGCCGCCATCTAGCGGAATTTGCAGACATCTTGTCAACGGTTATTATTGCAAATATGATTTACGCTCACAATGAAAGAGTGGCGACAATTTTTTCTCATGAAAGCAGTCCGGAGATAATAAGAAACTGGCACCATTACTCAATATACCTGTTTCTTTGGTGCGCGCAGAATTTTCTATGCCATTTCTGTTTGATTTATTGAAATCCTATCCCTAAGGAAAATCTTAGGAACCCTGTATATATATATAAGACAGCAAAAAGTTGTTTAGGTAATCTTTTGATAACTAATCTCAAGTAGTACATCAACATAATGGTGATACATTGATATACCTATATCTATCTAATATCCATAGGTTACTCCGTAATTACACTTTAGTGGAAGACTAATGCAGACTAATGCATATATGGTGGATATTCGTGTGGATATATATTCACTCCATATCTTAGGATATCCATCTAGTGATTCTCGTGGCCATCTGGACAAGTTTTGAATCACAAAATCATATCCATGCAATTATAGTCGGTATCCAGGTATATTAAGTACTATAATTCTTTAAAAAAAAATGTTCTGGACGTATTATAGTCATGTTTCACGTCACCTTTCTATCACATTTATATCACCTGTATGAGCTAGAACGTAACTTATTGCCGGCATGTGTTAGTAATATTCCAAATGGTAAAATGTAACATTTCTATCACATTTTTTGTTCTCTAAGTATATGACTATTACATTACAGGAACGTTTAATTGTTATGTGGGTTTGGCCATCTTGACTTGGCTACCCTAACATTTCTCTGATATATGGATGGACGTTGTTAGTTTTAATTTGCGGTCATAGCTTTTATTATTATGATCTCAGAATGCTAAAAATGATTTTCTGATTTGTAGATTTGTACCCTAAATCATCCATTTTGAATCCGCCATATTGAAATTTTCAAATCTTAAGAAAAATTCATAATCCCCTTCTCTAAATCCCCTGTATGCCAATTTTGATTAAAATCGAACAAACTAAATATTTTCCCCCCTCTACGAGGGGGAAGTGGGTACCTGATAATACCATATTATTGTATTTTTACTAGAACTATAAGCGCATACCAAATTTGAAGGCAATCGGATGTGTAAAAGACAATTAAAATTGGATAGCAAAACATGACCAAAAATCGTCCACCTTGAATCCGCCATATTCAGTTCTCAAAGTCTGATTAAAAATTCCCAAAAAACCCCGTATGCCAATTTTGGTTGAAATCGGACAAAATTAGGCGTTTTCCCCCCGCCATGCGCCAGGGGTTGCCTAATTGGAGGTGCAAGATTTGACCCGAACATACAAACGCATACATACATAGAGGTGAAGTTAAATAAAAGCTTATAATAATAAACTTTATAATTTTGAGAAAAAATTGATTTGGGGGGCGGTTGAGGAGGTTGATATATGTGAAAATTCATACGTTTTGATCCAATGCTGCGGTTTTATAAATTTAAGCTTGGTGAGGGTGTTGATGTAAATTCATAAAAAATAAGGCTGCTACGAACTGCAGTTTTTAGATTTGAAATAACAAATTACTTCCTAATACTACAGGAAATTGTGACAAAACCGATTTTAATCGATCTTGTGGCTATATGCCTAATGTGCCCCTAAAAATTACCAATGCGTGCGTATACCATGCCTGTGCCCCAAACCATTTATTTGAAATTTCATAACCAGCCCCTTCTTCTATGATGTAGATTTCGAACTATTTACATTTTTGTATTGAATCAACACTTGCGGCCCTGGCCATATTTAGTACACTGTGATCAACTTTCTTACGATAACAATAAAAAAATGGCAAAAAAATTGTTCAAGAACCCTCTATTATAATTAATACTTATGATAAAATTTAAACTAAACGAAATAAAAAAATTTCTGAATGAGGCTCTGTCTATATAGCCAGGAATCTAGGGAGAAACAAAAAAATAAACGTCGGACCATTACCCTCTCCACATAGGCCGATCAGCTCTTATCGTTTTAGTGTTCTTTTATCCACCTTCACCGCCATTTTGACAGGAAACTAATGGATTATCTGTCACTTTTGAGTGAAAATGGCGGCGAAGGTGGATAAAAGGACACTAAATCGGTATGAGTTGATCGGCCTATCTGGAGAGGGTACTGGTCGGACTGAAAAATTCTCGTTGATAGTTGACGTCAATCAATGTGTATAAATTTCGGGTGGAAAATACTGTAGTTACATTGTTAGGTTCTGATAGATCCATGGAAACTGTCTTTTAGAATTTTCACGATTGTTTGATAGCGTTCGATGAGGTTATACATATAAACGTGGTTGGGCAACACCGTTCTCAACTAAAAAGCCTGTTAACTCCTACCGCCTCAGTGCCTTTTAGCCTATTGTGGCTGCCATTTTTATAGCCAAATTAACAAGTAAAACATGGATTTTCGGTCAGTTTGTTGTCAATATGGCACCGATCATAGGCCAAAGGATACTAAAGCGAAAATGAGTTAACTGGCTTTTTAGTTGAGAACGGTGTTGGATTGAGAATCAGTTCAGTCACGTATTTTCCGCAATGTTGCGGTGGAAATTTTGACGTCATTCCAAAAGGTTCAAAAATACGTTTATATATGGGTCATTCCACGTAAGATTTACAACCTAATTTTTAATTTCTCCGAAAAATTTTTCTCGCACTCTTTATCGAAAAATAATCGACACGTAGTTTTTTTTCAAAATAATATTTTTTTTTTCAAGTTATCATTTTTTGAACTTTTGAAGTTTATAAAATTCAACATTTTTCAATCACTGATAACTCGTAAACTATTCGATGTATGAAAAAAATTGTCGAATTTTTGAAATTTTTTTTTTTCGTTATTTAACTAGTGTATTCTGCAATTGTTACAAACAAAATGAATGTTTTTTAACTTGGACCATTTTTTTTTGTTTTTTTTTCTTTGTAAATATGTAGAATCATGTTGGGAAGATTGTGTAAACATTTCATAGTGGATCTGGAAATACTTTAAGAGATATTTTAATTATACGAGGTCCATCATAGGGCGTCTACTATAAAGTTGTTTCGCTCCGCGCAGCGCGCGGCTAAAATGCCCAGGCTAATCCTCCTTGGATTTTTACCATATAATGTGTATGAGATACTATAACGGCCCTGCCCTTGCATTTTTTGAAAAAAAAAGCCGTAGCAATAATAACTCTCCTGACCAAGTTAATCTGAAAAAAATGCAGAACCAAAAACTCCTCTGGACTCGAGCAGGCTGCGGCAGTCATGCGCAGTAGATTTTCCGTCTTTGGCCTTGCTCAGGGCCACCCCTGATTTTTTGGAATCAGAGGATAAGTTGTGCGATCCTTCCAGGATAAAAATTGGAAAAATGAGTGCCAGTGATATTCTTGAGTAGGTACATGTTCAGTGTCCGTCGCTATTGCCTTTCGTTTACTATTTTTCATTCACACGTTCGTTATATTGCGTCTAGAGGCGTTTTCTCGCTTTTAAATTGTTAAAAAAAAGTTTGACACATTCATTTTCTCGTGTTTCAACGGTGATGTCATATTTAAACTGGTTAAAAATATTTTAAAACGGAATCCATTCCCGTTTCAAAACCGACGCGTGCGCAGAAGTTACGTCAAAATTTGACCCTTTTAAATTTAGTTTTTTTTTCTAAATACTGTTTATACTTTTTTAGATTAGAATGGGAACTCAAAAATTACATGGTGTTTTGCCAAACGAAAATTGCAACCTCAAAGTGAAAACTTATTGTTTCTGCCCGGATTTTCAAATATTGAGTTTTTTGAAATCAGATTCAAAACGAGCACTCAAAGGAAAATCATGTCCATCAAAATAAATACGTACGATTTGCAAAAATAACTGTGACAAAAATTTTTTATGGAACACTCGATATATGACTTGTAAATTTCGTTAATATTTGTGCGGGTTATGTAAATAGGAATAAATAACATGAAGAAGATGATTAATGGATGAATGATTTAAAAAAAAACTAGTGTGAAACCCAGTTTGCAAAGATAATATGGAATAATCCAGTCATTACGTATCTCTGAACTCTTGAGCCCAGGCGCGCGGGAGCAAAATGTAGGACTATTATAATTGAAATATCTCGTAAAGTATTTCGAGATCCACTCTGAAATTTTTACGCAATCTTCCCAATATGATTTTAAAAATTTACAAAGAAAAAAAACAAAAAAAATTGGTCCAAGTTAAAAAACATTCAATTGGTTTATAACAATTGCAGAATACAATAGTTAAATAACGAAAAAAATTTTTTTCCGGTGAGCTCATAGAACAACGCAACTTTTATTATTCGACAATTTTTTTCATACATCGAATAATTTACGAGTTATCAGTGATTGAAAAATGTTGAATTTTAAGTTCAAAAAATCATAACTTGAAAAAAAAATGGGTGTCGATTATTTTTTGATAAAGAGTGCGAGAAAAATTTTTCGAAGAAATTAGAAATTGGCTTGTAAATCTGACGTGGAATGACCCATATGCAGTTTCGGCAAGTTGAAAATATAAGGTGGACCAAAGAAAACCCTATATTTTTTTTTCGGCTGTAGTTTTGCTACCGTAAGTTTGATTTTTATGATTTTAGCTTCTGCGAAAAGTTAAGGCTTCAGACTATAGGAAACTTTTGTAAAAATTGACATTTCGTTAAAATCCAAGATAGCGCATGATTTTTAAAATTCCCCATTTTTAACGCCCTTCGCCAAAATTTTACGTGCGCCACTGTACTTGATTTTAGACATTTGCCATAAAACTACGTCTTTGTCGTGCTCATGGAAGTATCACTTCTAAAAATTGGACAACAAGTAATAAAGCTCAATGCCAACGAAGTAAGTGGTGTTTTAACCCTTTTTAAAACATAGGTCTAAAAACCTCTATTTTTTGATCTACTAGAAATTTGTTAAATCTCGTCCGATTCATTAGATTTTTAGCTCTACGGGAAGCTAAGGCTCTGGCCTATATACGCTATCTGTCCAATTTGACATTTTATGAAAATCGCAAGCAGCAAAACTACAGCCGAAAAAAAATGTACGGTTTTTTTTGGGCCACTTATAGATTCGAATTTCTATCTAAAAAAAACACAATGATCGATGTACTTTTTTTGTAATTATGGTTTTTTGATTTTCATGTTGCGCCCTCGAACCCGCAAAAGGGTGTATTGTAGCAGTGGCACATAGGAATTAGATAAGAACCCTACTTCAGCCATGTTCGTAAGTCTCACTTATACAGGATTCCTAAGCAAATCCTTAGGGGGCCAAGCAGCCGTGTATAAGACGCAGACAAACGGAAAAGCACATTAGGCAGAAAAGGATGGGCATGGGGCGATGTTGTCACTACATCTTACACGTAGTAAATACATTCCAGGTTGTTGTTTTCTAATGTTTTCCATTTTCATACCTTTAGGACTGGAATAAAAATTGTTTTTGCTCGACTTTAATACCAAACTGATGAAAGATATCGTAAAAAAAATATTTTTCGGCTTTTAATTTTGTAACCATTGTCCTTACGCACTGTTTACAGGCTGGAGACTGAGATACATGCAAATGCCTAACCTAAAGCGTTCATACACGGCCGGAGAAATCGACTGAGATATTTCCGTAGAAACTTTATCAAGCAAATAGGACGGGTTGACGCCTTCGAACGTCCAACCCGGGTTTTGCACTTTGATTCGAAATCAAAAAGGACGAACAGTCAGATGTGGGGCCGTGCACAAATTACGTAACGGTGATTTTACCAATTTTTGACCCCCTCCCTATGTAATGTTTTGTAACGGTTTGGCACGCCACTCCCCTAATATTACGTAACGATTTCAAGACCACTACCCCCCGCCCCAAAAAAAAAACTTTTCACTTATTTTCATTCCAAATTTTCTTAGTTTCACACAAATGCAAACGCTGTCGAAAACCCTCCTCCCCCCTACGTAACGTTTTGTAACCCCCCTCCCCCCTATGACCATTACGTAATTTGTGCACGGCCCCTGTAGTCCCAGTGGAGAAGGGCGAGAAAATTGATATTTTTTTCTTAAAAATTATACTCTTTAGACCTATTTCTTTGCGTTCCCGAAATTACGTAATTTTTGAAAAAAAATTGTAAGCGGCGCCATTTTTATTTCGTGCTTTGTTTTTCTAACATTTTTGCGTTCGGCTAATTTAATTGAAAAATTTTAGCCTGCGGCGCCCTTTATCTTCTCACTCGAAACCAAGATCCCCCGTTTTAGGAAAACTGATCCCGTCTCTGTTTCTAAATTTTTTCGAATAAAAGTAGAGTATGACCATGGGGGAAATAATTTTTTTCTACGGTATGACGAAAATTTCGAGAAAGTTGAAGAAAAAAATAAAAAAAGTGGCAGAGCTCAAGTTTTTCGTAAAAAAAACGTTTTTTGTAAAGAAACAGAGCAAAATAAATCTTTTCACCCCCTTTTGGGTGTTACAAATATTGGCAGCCCCTTATTTTTCGCTTTTACCCTCCCGCTAGGAGATCATGTCATAAAACACCTCGAAAATATCAAATGTAGTGTAGGGCCAGCTTTATTTAAAATCAGTATTATCGCAAGCAAAAATCTCTGCAGGAAAAACAGCGCCGTTTATTGATTTCTTTGGCTGCTAGTGCTAGCTGCATGGTTTGGCCGTTTCCGGATAGATGTCACTAGTAGAACAGAATGGAAAGAAATTTAATTAAAAGCGAAGATATTTCTTTCTAATGTTAACAACCTCACGTGTTTATCCCTCAGTATCGTAAATAATGGACTCTGCCGCCTCCTTTAAGCAAGAAAAAGCTGTGATTTGGACCTGAAAACATCTAATTTTTAATTAGTTTTTCCTCGATCATCTCATGGTGTGGCCGCCATCTAGGAATTTGCAGACATCTTGTCAACGGTTATTATTGCAACTATGATTTATGCTCACAATGAAAGAGTGGCGACAATTTTTTCTCATGAAAGCAGTCCAGAGATAATAACAAACTGGCACCATTGCTCAATATACCTGTTTCTTTTGTGCGCGCAGAACTTTCTATGCCATTTCTGTTTGATTTATTGAAATTCTATCCATAACGAAAATCTTAGGAACCCTGTATAACTAACCAAAAGACAAAGTGTGTAACAACTTGGTGTCAGGTGTGGAGTAAGTGAGTGAAATGCCTATGGAGACCAGAATGAAGGAAGTAAGGAAGACTCAAACACAACATGAAGAGCGACTCGAGGGACTTGAATCGAAAGTAAGTGGCATGAACACCAATTTCCAATTTTCAGTCAAAAACTGTTATAAACCCTGGAACAGCAACAACAGATGGAAGAAGAAAGAGGTCTGGAAAACAAAGAAGATGATGAAAAGAGAGGGCAGGGAGAAAAAGAAAGAGGCCGAGATGATTTTCAAACCTTGATGTGTGGCATGAAAGATTTGATTATATCAAACATGCAAGCAATGGTATTCAGGTTCGAAGACGTTAAAGTTAAGGTATATAGCCAAGATAACACGCTGAAGACTAAAATGGAAAATATTCAGGACACATTCGAGACCAAGATGGTTCAAAGCTTCGAAAATGTCGAAGTCAACATGGCCAAACGGCGCCTCCTAGAGGAGAATTTTATTTAGTTTTTTAAATTTCTCCTCTAGGTGGCGCTGACCAAGATAGACCTAACCATCGTAAGTACCTACTTGTAACAATAATACAAGTACCATAAAATAACACATTACTTTTTAAGAAGATTAAGTAATCTGTAGTACTGCAGAGGAGAACAGTAGAGAATATAATTTCTCTTCGTCTCTATCATCTACCTGAATAGAGGGCATTTATTGATATTTCGATTGACATTTAAATTCGAATTTAAGGCCATAGTTTATCCCCAGATATTTAGTAAAAAAATACACCTGGCAGCGTTTTTTTCTATTACTTCGCCAGGGTGCCCATCAGGGAGAACCAGACATCAGAATTAGCTGAAATTTTGCACGCTTGTTCATTTTCATATTCTTAACAAAAATATCGGAAAGATTTTTCGATTAAAAAAAACTTTGATAACATTTTTCTTGCAGATTTTAAATCCGACTTAAAAAATACTGGAGAATTATAAAAAAATTGGGATTCATTTTTTCTAAAAGCCTGGGCACCCCGGCCAAGGAAATAATGATCGATAAATCTTGCTTGCTAAACGTTTCTATTTCATTGAATGAGAGAGAAATGGGGTAGGGAAGTAGAGTTCTAATATAAATCGCAGTGCTCTTTCGGTATTCGGTGGAGGTCATTTGGCGGATTTACTGGTGTCTTATGGTAATTACCGATATCCGTGCTGTGTTGCTAAAAACTATTTCCCTAGGTGGTAATTATGATCTTAACTTATGTTCGGTTAAAACATAAAACCTGAAAAACTAAAAAATGAACACAATTTAACCTCACAATCGCAAATTAATCTGTTTCATCGGCCAAAAACCTAAATCCACCTCCTGCACCTTATCTACTGATGCCTTTCTGAAAAGTGTGATGTTAATGATATTCGTCTGAAATCCGGATCTGAAAGTGGTTTTATATACCTAAGGACGCTTTGAAAATGTTCTCGTATAAACAACACTAAAACCATTTTAAGCACCAAATCGATTTTATTTTTAAGCAATTTAAGAAAGCGCTTTTAAGGGCAGATAAACGTAGTAACTGTTTCCCTCTATATTAACCCAACCGTAATTTTCTTAGTGTCTAACATAGAAACCCAAAAAATCTGGTCAACCTATATTACCTGTACCCACCTTGGAGTTGGTCTAGCTAAGATAGCAGTCATACTTGCTCTGTAGGCCACCACCACCAAAAGACAGTACAACCAGTACCAGCCAGTTAACATTCTTAGAGACCAACCAGTTGGTAGTTTTGGTAGAGATACCTAAAAAAATCACATTTGCCACCCTCTAGTGTTAACAACATATTGCATTAACTGCCCACCTTTTGCGGACAATTTTCTTTGATGAATGTACTGACAGCCGGTGGAAAACTTTCGAATGCGAACGCATGCGTTGGTTCACGTGCAGTAGGGTAGGCGTACGGGTTCCAGCCACTTTAACCCTAACTTTACTTTGTAAATTTCGTTATAAGGTGTAATTATTTTATCCATCCTAGTTTGTACTAAAATAGCAGGTTATTTAATAAATACAGACAACACTATTTCCTACCACAAAAGTACCACTTTTATAATGCAAAAATATTTTAATATTGACTTATTTTGAAAAGCAAACGCAACATTAATTTAAACCTTAAAATATTTTGAAACATTACATGGAAAAATTCATTTGAAAATTAATTTGAAAGTAAAACAAGATTATGAAAACAAATAAATAAATAATTAAACTCCTATTTAATTTTATAAAAATCCATTTCATGAACCGAGTAAGTTCCTCTAGAATTCACTTTTTTAGGATATTTTATTATTTCTATATTTTTTCATTGAAGTAGTGATTAGTTTCTCTTTATTATTTTCTATTATTTCTTTATTGCAGTAATTGATTATCTTTTCGTTACCTTGATATTCCTTTTATTTTTTTGTAAGCATTTGCACTTAATTTTAATTTTAATAATTAATATTTTTCCATTCATTTTTTTATCTAAATTCTCGTGTATCAACTTCATTTTCATTTGCGTTTCTTGTTAAATTGTCTAAATCTTGTTCTTCTACATTAACAATATTTTCTTTTTGCTCTAAACATTTTCTTTTATTTAATTCCCTTGCCTTTTTATTCTCTTCTTTATTGACAACTGCATTTATTTTCTTGCTCTTTCTTTTCTGTACAAGCGATGCGCTGTTCCCTTGTTAACACATTAAAAATTATGGCCTTCTTTCTTCGCTCTTGATTATAAGTTTTCTTGTATGAGTATCACTGCTTACAAAATTACATTCCATGTCATTGGCTTCTTAAGTCGTTCTTATCTTTCTGAATATCTTTTATGTGTTGTGAAGTAATGCTCAGAGATACTATGGCAGGCGCAATATTTATTTGATTTTTATTAACACCTTCGTCATCTCTATTTTCGTTAGTTTGTTGATCTCTTCTTATCTCTGATCCTTAAGGGTGTTCTTAACGCATTTGCCGAGTACAGTATTTACCTCTTTTAAGGCACGCCATTGTTAAACTACTAGCACCTCCTAGTGGAAATTATTGTCAACTAACACGTAAACAGGTGCATGAAACAGCTGGTACCGGTATACCTACCCTATTCTTTACACACTTACGCGGCTTACGTCTCTTGCTCGGCTTAAAACTTTTACACTTGACATATTAGACACTGAAAGTAAATATTTCAACGCATCCGTATCGGTATACGTAAAGTTGCGTTCGAAACAAAGTCAAAATATGCGACATTTTTGACTTGCTCATGCCATGTTTCGAACGATGCCTGCTTCTTTGACGGGTGTAATGACAGAATCTCGTTGCGTACAGAAGGATGTACATATCGTTACGGACCCACGAACATACGCAACGGTTTCAATCAGCAGTTCTGTCAGTCAGTCATCGTTCGAAACATCGCATAAACAAGTCAAAAATGTTGCATATTTTGACTTTTACTTTAAGTGTCTATTGAAAAAGAGGGAAATATGAAAATGTTTGTTACAATGTTAAAATTTTTAAACACTCCAACCACCCCCTGTATAAAGTAGACTTACCATTAAGAGCATAGAATAAGTGTACAAGATACTGTTTATTGGTTCTGCAAATTGATACAGACCTTCCGTTTCATCTTCTTGCTTTATCGATTGCAGTTGTTCCTGTAAAAAAAATATGAAAAAAAATGAATTTATGGTCAGTTTTTACTCTAGAGCTAATTAAATGCCACACTCCCCAATTTAGTGATCTTTAGGTTTTCGAGAATTTTTCTGCACTGCTCTATAATAATACAGAGTATCACTTTAAAACGTGTATACCACCCAGTTTTCGAGAATTACTTTTTGAAAAAACCCCACCCGGCCAACACAGTGGACGCGGCCCGATGTTCGGTACTCTGTGGCCCGATGTCAGCTCTATGGTGCCTATTCTTGAGTTCCAGGGAATAGAAATCCGTTGGCTAACCCAAAACGAAGAATGCACTAATCTTGAAAAATCTCAAAAAATAAGAGAAATTTCTACTCCCTAGAGAAATTTTTATTCTATTGGTCATTAGTGAGAGAAATGGAAAAAATTAGGCGGAATTGTGATATTTTGAGTAAACATAAACTGTTGTCTGTTGATTTTTGTGTTTTTTTAAGTTTCTTTAAAATTTTTGGACTCTAAAAACTTGTTTTCTGTTAGTTGGACTTTATTCGAAGTTTTTTAAGTGTTTTCTTTAGTCTTTCTTTAATTTTTTGTTAGGTTTTTTATTTTTTGGACTTAAAAATCAAAAAACATGTATGATTATAATCGACTTGTTTATTGGCATTATTTTATCTACTAAAAAAAATCTTATTTACTAAAATCAGTCCAAAAACTTGAAACTAGAAGATTTTTTTTACTAAAAACAAGGTACCTAACATATAAAATCATTCCAAGAACATTAAAAATTTTGCAAAACCTAATAAAAAAATCTTACTTACTAAAATCAGTTCAAAAGTTATAACTAGAACAGTTTTTTTACTAAAAACAAGGCAACATATAGGTATAAAGATACCTAACACTCTAAAAAGTTCTACAACAACAAGGTAAACATGGGTAACAATATTTTCAACTAAACCTACTTATAATAAGTAAATCTATTATGCACAGAAAAGATCACAAATCTTTATAATCAAAATCACAAGATCCTTATGGCTTATTTTTAATAAATATAGGGTGTTCCAAAAAATCCGGACTTTGGATTTCTTATAACTTCCGCATTAATTATCCGAAATTCGAAATTTAACGTTTTTTTGAAGAAGAAAACAATTTTATGCATTTATTGTCAAAATTGACATTTCTTTAAACTCCAAGATGGGTTTTAAAAAATAGGCAATTTTCAGGGCCCCCCTGGAAAATTTGTATGTTCTCTACTGTAATAAAACTGAGATGTGCGGTAAATAGCCTTATTCTTTTAACGTACATATACACGAGCACTTTACTTAAATCGGTTAAGAAATAAGAAAGTTCTGCAGTTTTACATTTGATGCTCTTTGTGTGATAATGTTTCCATGGAGTCCGCATCCTGAATTTTAAAGAGATGTCATTTTGACAATAATCACATAAAAATTAGACTTTTAGCTTGTCAGAAAGTTTTAAATTTTTGATAAAACTGTATTCCGGCGTCAGAAAGATACATCAAATGTAAAACTGCCAATTTTATTATTTCTTAACCGATTTAAACCAACGTTACATGGAAACACATGTAAATAATAAGGCTATTTAGTGCAAATTTCAGCACACATAAAAAATGTCCAGGGGGGGGGTCAAAATTACCCATTTTCCAAAACCCTTCGCCATCTTTGAAAACTTCCACAAAAAAAACAAAAAAATCGCACAACCATTTATTAAAACAAAAATTTTATATTTATTTTAAAAGACGAGGTTAGGGCACCGTAAATACCCATTTGGTTAGTTGTCTGTCAAAATTATCTTAATTTTGATTGGTGGAAATTATTCTGATTGATTTGGCAACATTGTTTCTGTTTTCCCTCTATCATTTCCATTCCCTGGTTTGAATACCGCTTTTCGAAAAGGAGAGAAATTTTGTGGGAATAGAAATCTCAGAATCTCCCTGGGGATTAAAATTTCCCCGAAATTCAAGAATAGGCACCCAGACGCCATAACCCTCGACATATCGGTACGATCGATATCAGGGTTTTTGACTATTGGATTTTTTTAAAGACTTGCCTCCTCCGGGAGATAAGTACACATTTCAAACATTTGTCGTTTACTTTTTAAAATATTTGCTTTCAAAGTTGCATTGAGAAGTAAAAAAAAGTATTTTAGTTATTAATAAAAATGTTTACACAAATATAGTTATATTAATATCTTAAAAGACTCTTTAACATATTGGAATTATTATTAAAAGAAAGTTGTAAGATTATAATAGCCTCATTACAACTAATATTGATGGTTTTGTCCATTTTTTTAATCAAAATTTTTGTAAAAATAGACACCTAAAAAATATTTTCATCCCTCATAGAAATGTAGCCCTTGCTTTGCTTTTTCTGCTCGAAATAAAAAGTGCCACTTATTTTTTTTTAATACTGGGATTTTTTCATTAATAGTAGGATCAATGCCCAGTGAGCCAAGCGTTTCTGCAGAGTTAAACGCCAACACAAAATATCCATGCATCCAGCCGGGATTAGAACCCGAGAATGCTTGTGCGGCAGGCCGATTCGCTACCCACTGCGCTACGGAGGCCGTCTATGAAAATATTTACAATGAAAAACTTTACTTGAAAGTGCCAAGGTCTTTCTAGTGACAACCAATTTGTGCATATATAATTTTTATACACCAAATTAAAGCAAAATGTCTACTCTACAAGTTTTATTTAAAACTTTTTTGACGAACGAAAACGAAACGAAGCAAAATTTTGAAATTTTCTATAGAAAACAATTTTATCGTGCGTTCCCACTGAATCCTTTGCTGTCATTTTCGAGTCTCTATGGTAAGAAAGTTACAGCTTTTTAAAAGTACCATGCAAAAAAAGTGGTTGGGGCAATAACTTGAAAAAAACGCATTTACCAGAATGACAAACAAGTCTGTAATCTTAACATAGTTACTATTATTTTCTCTTTCTAAATGCATTCGTCTAAGAGAGATCACGCATACGACACCATCACAAAAAATACCGGCTTTTACACCCTTCGACCCCGCATATCTGTCAGGGAATCACTATCTCAAAAAGGTAGTTAAACGGCGGGGTCGAAGGCTGTACAGGCGGTACGTTTCTGGTATGCTGGGTCTCTCTCAGACGAACATATTTAGAAAAAGAGAATATTAGTAACTATGTTAAGCTCGCAGAAACGCGCCTAATGTTAGCTTATCGCCATAAAGTTAGCACGATTTGCACACGAACCCCATTTTTTGCCCGATTTGTCCATATATATTACGAAATCCGGTCTGCGTCGTTTGGATCAACGGCAATAGCGTGCGGGAAAGATTAACTTTCCGCAGGTGAAAATTTTGAATAAATCATAAATGCCATTTTTGGTGCATTTTTAATTTTGCTGTTCATTTATATTGTTTAGTACTTTACAGTTTTTTTGCATACCAAGGGCGGAGAGTGCTATTTTTTCCCCCGCCGCGGCGATTGTTTGATACGTGACAAAGGAGCCTCCCTCGTGCGGGGGTCAAATTCTAACAGGATAGTAGATTTTGTTTTTTTTTTCTTTGTTGTTTGTTGAGATATTTTTTGAGGTCCAGGGTAAGTACCCGTTTAAATTCGCGCTTGATAAGTTAAGCTTACAGAAACACTTAGTTAAGAAAATGACAAACATACAAAATGGAGCCATGCAAAATTTTAAGTGCTGATCAAACAACAATGTTAGTCTTTTTCTTTATAGATATTTATCATAAAATCTTTGTGCTGCATTAAATTGGCTGGAATGAACTATAAATTAAGGTCTATACTACCTTCATTATGCTATATTTCATATCATCTCCCAAATTTTTTAACTGACTTCTCAAGATAATATTTACGGCCTTCCTTTTTCTATTGTTTTCGTTCTCAAGATGCTTGTTCTTAGTGTTCCTTCGATCTTGCTGCTTAACTTCGTGGATGTGAATATGAAACATGGAAATGTAGTGAAAAACCGCTCCAGATATTAGAAGACATAACAGCACGCAGGTCCACATTATTGGTCTATAAAAAAGTTTACTTCTTGCAAAAATGCAGATTTTTCACAAAATACCTACATAGGCATTAAAAAACGTCTAAAAAAACTAAAAGAAAATCGAATCAAGGTGAAAAATTCGTCAAACTTTGAAGAAAAAAACGAAAATCGAAAAGAGTTTCGACTGTTTTGATTAAAAAATCGTAAAAGTAAAAAAAATGAGAATAACTAAAGAAATTTGAAACTCTTGTATTACTTATATTTTTTACGACCTTATAAAATCAATTAAAAGTTTTTTTACAAAAGCAGCAACTTCAAACGCGGTTTTCTCGACTGGCAAAAAACCTTATTTTTCTTTAATAGTTTCCTAATGGTTTCAAAAATGATGGTAGCAGAGCAGCTGCACGACGCGTCAAGTACCGGGCTGCCAAAAAAAACCCGGAATAAAGTTAAATGGCTACAGCTTCCTTAGTTCTTAACCGATTTTAATGAAGTTGCACCTTGGATGTATTCAATAAAATTGACAAAGTTATAACGACACCGCTAAAAACGACGTACCGACTAGTTTCCATAGGAAACTATGTATTTAAAAACTGGCTATAACGACATCTTTTATAAAAACATTTTCGTTAAAATATATCGTATATACTGACGTGATGATATTAGATACGTTGCACAAAATAGTTACTTTTTTTATGAAATCGGGTGACATGGCGGAAGAAAATGAAAAAAGCAAGGCTCAAAGACTTTCGTTTTATCGATGAAGACAATACGTCTTTGCTGCGAGAAGTAGTTCAACAAAATCCCTTCAGAACCCCAAATGCATAGATTTTCGTTCCTCACAATATTATTTATAATCACAAATTCCAGGTCTTCATCTCCATCTTCCACCAAGACCACCGCTTCCAACACAGAATTTCTAAATCAGGCAGCATATAATTGTATCTTAGAAATAAAGTCGTGACGTCACATTTGCGCTAGAGGCGCATTCAATAATTCCATATAATTTGTACATAAGGGCGGCCGGCCAGGCACGACCTGTGTTAAGGTTGGCGCTAAGTAAGCACTATCCGTGCGTATTTCAATAATTCCCTAATTGCTTTGCTTATTTTGTTTTCCTATTTATGATTTTTATGTTCTTTTAGAAAAACAGAGGCGTTGAAGGCTGATTTTGGAAAAAACCACGTCGAATTTTTAATCTTGAAATTTAGGGGTAAAAGTAGTAAAAGTGGGTAGAGTGATACCTTGTTTTGATAGTTTTTTGAAGGTCTTTACAACCGTGTCAAAAATTCCAAAATCTATGGATTCGTTTTTGACATATTCACTTTCAAACTAAGGATTTATACCCAAAAATTTGGGAAAACTTCTGGTGCTCTATATTCAAATAGTGAAGAAATTCATATTACCGCAATTTTTGCATTTTTGTGTGTAGACTATATTATTGTTCAAAATCATGACAGCATATGCACAGGTTGGTAATTAAATCTCGTAGGTGTTTTCCTTTTTTTGGTGCATGCTGTTGAGAGTTCTCGACTGCTCTCCAAAAATTACCAACTTTATTGCAAATCTTTACGTTTTAGATCCAGTGTAGAAAATCATGCTCCTGCTAGTTCAGTCAAAGTTTCGTCGATTCTAGATAATGGAAAGCTGGTAGTTACATCATTAAGTTTCCAGTAATCAACACACAACCTAGAACTTTCGTCTTTCTTAGTGAAAACAACAACAGATAGATAGAATTTCTTGGTTCTTTAGTTACGCCTTCGCTAAGAATCTTTTCATCAAGAATCATCGCCAGTACCTATTTTTTTCTGATACTTTCTAGTGCCGCCGATCACTCCACAAGGCTTCTAGAGTATTCGCAACGTGCCTCGATCTAATATATACCTTAGACTAAAACATAGATATATGGGAACAACATATAGATCACTTAACACTAAATAACCTAGTAAACAAATAACTTGTTTGAATATTTAATTTAGTACTTATATTTTATATTTACATATCACTTTCTTAAACTGCATTTATAACGGTATTATCCACTCTTGATACAACATAACCTCAATTTTTTATGTCAAAATCATAGTAGTCAGTTGGTTGCACTAACGCAATTGGCGCATGTGCGAAGAACTATTCGCTCCTGCGTTTTTGCACGACTAACTTCAATTGGAGGGGTGTAACCGGTACGGCTTATTTATTAGACAATTTAGGAACAGCGCCGCTATAGTATTTCGTAGTTATATGTCAACAGGAAACCGATAGAATTTTTATTGACCAAGCCTAAGTTTTTGATTGGTTTCTTTCCAAAGCTATAGGGCGAATTTGTAAAATCACCGACGAGCTCACCAATGAAAACAATCGGGTTCTTAAATTACCCGATTCATTTCACCAATTCATTGACTCTGGGGGCCGGTGAGCCTTCCCGACGAATGTCATTAACGTCATTTAATCAGCTGTCTTTTGTTGATATTATTTTGTTTTCAAATTTTTTGATGTTTTTTTTTTAATAAAGAATGCCGACTTGATAAGAAGTCACGTTAAAACTATTTGAAAGACAGTTTTCAATGACTAATGTTGGGTTCATACAGCAAAATAAAATAATATAATAATAAGAACATTCAATAAAAAAACCATATTTGTGATCATATAGACACATAATCACGTTTGACCAATAGCAGTGGTAATTCTTATTACTTGTTTTATTTTATTTGCTGTATAAACCCAGCATAAGGAAATAAATAAATCTCCAATTTGGGCTGGGATAAGATGGACATAAGTTTTATCCTCGCCATATTCTCCTAAAGCCCTACGAGAATTTTTCGTTCGTCTTTATTGTAATACATAGGATTTTTTCGAAAAAGCACAAATTTCTCAATTGTAAAAAAAAATTAGGCTGACTGATTTTTATCGCGTTTTTTTAATTTTCGATGTCTTATCGAACTCAACGACATAGAATGTCAGATGAACGTCATATTTCATTTGTCAAAAAAACCGATGACATCGGTGAAAAAAATCTGATGAATTTACAAACTCGCCCATATTAATAACTTTATCAGTCTACCGCCTTGGATGTCAAACTAAATTTCCATGAACCTACTTTAATAGATAAAATATTTTCTTACGAAAAGGGCAAAATAAGAGTCTTCCAAGAAATATCCGTCAAAGATTCAGGAGTCAAGAAAGTTAAACATTCAACATTGTAAGGAATGCTCAAGTCCATGACGTCCAAAATGTATGGAATGTAATATAAATCTCCCATTGCCAAGTCAGCTCGAGCTGAAGCCATTTCCCCTAAAATTCCTAAAAAAGTATGTAAAAAGTTATTAGTAGCTTACTGAGTTACCAATAACCAATGCTGGAAAGCGGCATAGATCTATCGCGAATGATCAAATGGGACAAAAACGTTATATTCTTCGATGATGCGATCTGTTACGGATCTTTTGAAAATCATACGTTCCCGATCGCATGGTCCAAAACCGGTGGACAGATTCGTATCTAGTGATGCTTACGCAATAAAGAAGTTTTTTCTTGAAATGTATTGTTTCCTAAACTGCTTTTCGACCGTGGAAGGTGATAGATCCCATCGCACTCAGATAAAGACAATCGTATTAGTTTCAAGAATACACGTCCAGAAGAGTTTTTGCCTCTGCATTTTTTTCAGGCCAACTTGATTAGAAGACTTATTATCGGTACGGCTTTTTTTCGGAGAATGTAAGGGCAGGACCGTTATACTATCTCATAGTTATATGATTGGACCAATACGGTGATCGAGTCGAGAAATAAAAGACATTTAACTAAATGAATATAATTGCAAACTGTATCAATTTTATGATTTTGTTTTGTACTTTTTTATATTAAAATCTATTTTAGACAAATTTTTAACATTATACTGTACTTGCTCTACTCTTGCGTTTTTCAAAAAAAAGCCGTAGCGATAATAAGTCTTCTAAATGCAGAGGCAAAAACTCTTGTGTGTATTCTTGAAACTCATACGATTGTCTTTATCTGAGTGCGATGGGATCTATCACCTTCCACGGTCGAAAAGCAGTTTAGGAAACAATACATTTCAAGAAAAAACTTCTTTATTGCGTAAGCATCATTAGATACGACGCTGTCCACAGGTTGTGAACTCTATCTTCAATTACATTGACCTTACAGATCGTAACATCGGAACTTTTCGTAGAAATGTTAAATTGCCTATATTCTTTTTGTAAAATACCTAAAAAAAATAGCATTAATTAATTAATCATTAATTTTTATTTTCTTTTTGCCAATTTAATAATTAATACTTAATATTGTGTGCAAGATTTTTTCTCTCTTTTTTTTAGATACGTATGTTTTATAAACTTATTTATTATTTACTTTTGATCTGTAATTGGTACATTGTACTGCTAATCAATAAAGGTATAAAAAAAATACAATATTTTCTTTGTTTTTCAAAGATATTGGGCCATATAGTATATTATAGTATAATTATACATGTAGAAGTCTTTGGAAATAAATAAGCTTGTCAAAATATACTATTTGAAAAAAGTAACATCGGCGATCTGACTGCTCCCCCCCCCTTACTGACCTGTAAAGTTACCATTGACATTTCTTCCCCAAAGTTCAGTCGTTGCATTTTCTGGCTGGTAAATTTCAAGATGGAAATTCATAGCTTTCGAGACGGCTTTCATTATCTACAAAAAGTTTCCTACAAATTATCAATAAAATAAATACTTTATTTAAAAGCAAAACAATTTTGAACATAAATTAAATTGTGCCTACCTAAATGGTAGTCTATGCAATGGTCAAATTTCTGCCTACTTGCGTGTGTTACAAAAGGTAAAACAAAAATAAAAACCTTCTAATCTATAAGTGACGAGTGAAGTTTTAAATAGTTTCTAAGCGGTTTTTAAAACATGCTGGTAAAAATCATTGGAAATCTCGTAAAAATAAATATTTTCTTATCAGTTTTTACGAGGAATACAATCTGGCAAGTAGAACATTTGAAAACCATGTAAGAACTCGTCTACTTTTACAAGAACTTACGCAGTATTTTTGGCAGGGATACGTTATAAGTATATTCTGAACATTTATTAATTGCTCCACAAAAATATTCAAGTTATATTTCTATTACACCAAATTTGATGTTCTATGGAATATCCATTATGGTATATCCTGTCGATATCCATAACGATATAAAAAATGTATATTTGTCAAAATTTTAGTTGATATATAACAATAGTATATCCATAAAAGTATATTCTTTTCGTTTTGATATTGTGTCAGGCCGGACAGATAGATCAGGTCACTGTGGCATGAATCTGTTCGCTATGGGAAGTTGGACGAACCATACTGCCTGTAGCCTGTAGGCGGTGGGATGTAGCGACCCCCCGCTCACGATTCGAGTCTAGTGCTCAATCGTGCAATCAGCTGGCCTAATCTCGAGGGACCCAATCGTCGTATTCCTTACGCCATTGGGTCGTCACTCGTTATTAGGGACCGTGGGCTTGCTGACTGTTCATCAGTATGTCCACGTTAATAAAAGTCTCGCACAGGCATTTTCTACTCTGAGATCCTATACTTTCTAGGACACATAAGACCATGAAGTCCAAGCACACCAAAATCTTTCGGCGATCGGCAAGTTGCGACGGGAGCAGGTTAGTGTAGTCTGGAAGCTCTTAGTGACAAACCGGCACGAAAGCGACGGAAGTGTGATCGCCGTTTTGCTCAAGGATTGGCTGTAGAGCAACTCGTGTGCTGCAATCGTGACTGAGCAGCCCTATTTAGGACCCACTCTGCTCACCCTGAAAGGGAAGGGGCTATAAAAGGTGCCCTAAACATAGCCAGCCAACAACTGCCCGACTGGACAACCGCATCCAGAGGGTACACCACATGCGGTCAAAACAAAAGAAAAAAAAATCCAATGAACTTTGCCACATGGAATATCCGTACACTTATGGATACAGACACAACCACAAGACCACAAAGAAGAACGGCAATAGTGGCACGTGAACTAAGAAAATATAACATCGATATCGCTGCTCTCAGTGAAACTAGAAGAGCAGGCGAAGGCCAACTTAAAGAACACGGAGGAGGCTACACAATTTTTTGGAAAGGAAAAGAAGAAGATGAACCACGTATTCACGGAGTGGGTTTGGCTATCAAAAATTGGATTGTGGACCACCTAACGGAATTTCCATCTGGAATAAGCGAAAGATTGATGACATTGCGCCTAAACCTTAGCAACCACCAACACGCTACTATAATCAGCGCCTACGCTTCAACTCTTGCAGCTGATGAAAACCAAAAAAATGAATCAACTTAGTGAAGCCGTAACATCTTTACCTAAATCTGATAAACTTATCATCCTAGATGATTTCAATGCTCGAGTTGGTACGAATTCAAACCTATGGAAGAGCGTCATTGGCAAGGAAGCAATCATGAACTCAAACGGACTGCGCCTATTAACCTTATGTTCGGAATATGAAGTCATAATCTCAAATACAATTTTCCGACAAAAAGACAAAATCAAGACCTTCTGGCAACACCCGAGGTCAAAACACTGGCATCTGATTGATTACATTATTGTACGTTCCAGAGATCAAAAAGACGTAAACATTACAAGAGCAATAACGAGTGCAGACGACTGCTGGACAGACCATCGCCTGATACGAGCCAAAATGAACTTGCACATTCCACTAAGAAGTAGCCGTCAAAAAAAGCAAATCAGAAGAAGATTCACTGTAGAACGCCTTAAAGATGATCAAACAAGAACAAAATTCCAAGTTTCTCAGACTAAAAAGTTGGGTACTTTAGAATACCCGGAGAATATTGACGATCACTGGAGAATGTTGAAGGCAGCAATAACATCTGCCTCCGAAGAAACGGTCGGTTACACACAAAGAAAACATCAAGACTGGTTTGATGAGCACGACAAATAAATTCAAGACCTTATTGAGAGCCCAAAAAACCCTAACTTTAGCGAAAAGAAAAGGCAATATCAAGAAGCTAAAGCAGAAGTACAAAGGCAAACACGTAGATTAAAAAACCAATGGTGGACGACAAAATCACATGAAATGCAACAGCTGAGTCCAACAACACCAGAGCCTTCTTTCAAGCTACTAAGATGATATATGGTCCCACTACACAAGGTATCAATCCCCTACGATCCAAAGATGGAACAAGGCTGCCTAAAGACAGATCCTCTATCAATTCACGATGAAAAGAACACTTCCAAGAACTACTCAATAGAGAGTCTCAGGTCGATAATGACATCTTCGACAAAATTCCGGAGAAAACTACACAACGACACCTAAGTGAGATTCCGAGATTAGAAGAGGTCGAAAAGGTAATCACACAGCTAAAGAATAACAAGTCAGCAGGCACTGATGGTATCGCTGCTGAAGTCTACCCGCACTTAATTCCCAAATGCACATTCTAATAAGCAAAATATTGACCACCGAGACCATTCCTGTCGAACTCAGAGACCCCTCTATAGTTTCCATTTTCAAAAAAGGCGATAAGGCCCAATGTGGAAACTACAGAGGTATATCTCTGCTTTCTGTTGCTGGAAATATACTTGCACGGATACTATCAAACCGATTAATTCCGATTGCTGAACAAAATCTGCCAGAGACACAGTATGGATTTAGGCCCAATCGAGGCACAGCTGACATGATCTTGCCAGACAAATGCAAGAGAAATCTAGAGAACAAAATCGCCCTCTCTTCATGGCCTTCAATAAGTAATATAACATAGACCTAGTCCAAGTATTTGATTCGGTCAACAGAGAAGCTCTTTGGAAAATACTGGCAAAAGCTGGATGCCCTCAAAAATATATTCAAATTCTTAGACTACTACACGACAATATGAATGCAACAGTCCTGAGCAACGATGGATCAGGAGAGTCCTTCCAGATTACGACAGCCGTTAAACAAGGGTGTGTTTCTCACCTTGTTGAGGAACATCTACCGCCGGGAGTGGAAATTCTATATAGATTCGACGGTGTCCTACTTAACCTAGGCAGACTGCGAGCAAAAACTAAGGTCTCGACAACCTCGGTAATCGAACTGCAGTACGCCGATGACAACGTCGTAATGGCCGATACAGAGGAAGGTCTACAGCTGGTAATCAATGCATTTAACCAAGCCTACAAAAGCATTGGCCTAGAGGTCAATCTTGCCAAAACGCAAATTCTTCACCAACCAGAACCAGGTACGAATCCCCAAGCTCCAAACATTTCCATAAATGGCCATCCTCTGCAGAACGTGGAACATTACCCATACCTTGGGAGCCACCTATCGTCAAATGAAACTATTTACGCAGAAACACAGCATCGCCCAAAATGTGCTAGCGCAGCGTTCGGACGGCTTTCGGAGAGAGTCTTCAACAATCACGACATCAATGCGGGACCAAGCTTCGTGTCTACAACACAGTTATAATACCAACTCTAACATACGGATGCGAAACGTGGACCACCTACAGAACGCATATCAAACGACTAGAAATATATCACCAAATTTGTTTAAGACAAATACTGAGAATCAGATGGTAAGACCGACGAACAAACATAAGTGTTTTAGAAGAAGCAAGAACAACTAGTATAGAAGCCCTTATCTTCAAGCACCAGCTTCGTTGGACTGGTCACATTATCCGCATGCCTGAAACACGTCTCCCAAAGCAGATATTTTATGGACAACTGAAGGAGGGAAAGAGAAATCAAGGAGGTCAACAAAAAAGGTACAAGGACGTTCTCAAAGGCAATATGATGAAGGGCCACATCGATATAAACAACTTCGAGACCACGGCAAGCGATAGGTATTCATGGCGCCGAACAGTCCATGAGGGAGCACAAACTTTTGAAGAGCAACGACGTATACTAGAGACGGAAAAGAGAGAACGTAGAAAGGAGTGACAAAATGGAAGAATGGATGACCAACAACACCCGGCTGCTGCCGGAGACTGGGTGTGCCAGGACTGTGGAAGGGTGTGCGGCTCGAGAATAGCGACGATACAGAATGGAGGAAAATCATACTCGGTATCAAGTGATTATCTATGATGATTCTTTTCGTATCCATAATGTTTTATTTTAAAATATTAACTTATATTCGGTTAAAAAATATAAGGCTTGTATACAAAAAACATATTTTTAGTATGTACGATAGCGCATATACACTGAATATACAGTAAATATCCGTTTAGGTTTCCTTTGTTTGAAACGAATCATGTTTTCTTTTTAATATATATAAAATATACATGTAACATACAAAAAGTATATCCTAATTTTAAATATCTTTGTGATATACAATATCCTAGACTTGCTATGTGGGATATTGTTTTGTTATATAACAGTAAGATATTGGGGGTTCAATAGCGCCAGGCACTAATAATTCCTGGCCGTATTTGACATCTGGGCATGCGCAGTAAAACAAAAATAAGGCCAGGAATTAATAAAGTTAGTGCCTGTCACTATTAGTGGACGCTTTACGCCGCGGCACAGCCATACTTTATCTCTTCTTTTTTTTCTAGGTGCATAAGTCATAGAGATTTTTTGTTAAATTTATAGCATTTACAGCCCACCTTCAAAAAAGGATTGATCAATAACATTACTTTGTTTATTTTATTTAACGAATAATTATAAACGGGAATACGTTCTATCTAGACGAAAAGCAGCTAGGCACCTACTAAAAAAGGCAGGCCGTAAAAAACCTCCAAGTTGGGACCCACTTTCTTCGCAACACAAAAAAAAAATTGTAGGTTAGGAACAATTGCACAGTTTTTTTAGGTTAGGTATAAATCCGTGCAAGAACACGCGTCCAATAACTCTATTTTCTATTTAAAGTCAGGCACTATTTGTCACTAGGGACTATGTCTGACAGTTCCGCACGAAGGTTTCTGACATTTTTGTCACATAAACATTTCATCTAAACATGCCTATATTGTGCCATTCTTAAATTTGACAAATTAAAGTTAATGCCGTCCTTTATTAAAGGCAGGCACAAACATTATGAACGTCGACATTATTTTGATAGCAAAGATGACATATTTAGACAACAACAATGTCAGAATCCTTTTAAACTTCGTGCAGAATTGTCATAAATAGCGCCGTCTTTATTTAAGTCAGGCTATGCCGACTTTATGTACTGATAAGTCCCTATTTATTAATGTGAGGACGGATTTTATGATGCATGGCACTATTCCAATATCTCTCTAATGTGCTTGAGTCAAACTGTATCGCGGACACGGAGGTGCAGCGTTGCCGGGTTGAGTCTAATTAATTATTTGCATGTTCACTTGGCAACGCAACATTAGATATTCGATCGGCCAAATTAGGGACTTATCGGTACATAACCAAACTGTGCGATTTTTGGCATAGCCTGACTTTAGTAAAGACGGCACTATTTTTGACAATTCCGCACGAAGTGTAAAAGGATTCTGACATTGTTTTTGTCTAAATATATCATCTTTGCTATCAAAATAATGTCGACTTTCATAATGTTTGTGCCTGCCTTTAATAAATGACGGTATTAACTTTACTTTGTCAACTTTAAGAATGGCACAATATGAGCATGTCTAGATGACATGTTTGTGTGACAAAAATGTCAGAAACCTTTCAACCTTCGTGTGGAACTGTCAGAACTAGTGCCGAGTCAGGTTATGCCGACTTTATGTACCGATAAGTCCCTATATTTTTCGGCATTTTTATTTTCGTATTTTTAGTTTCGGGAGTTTTAAGTTTCGCGCGTTTTATTTTCGGGCAGATTAAATTCGGCCGTTTTATTTTCGGCATTTTCGGCGGATTCGGGACCATAGAATATTAGAAAAAAACTATGTTGGTAGGAGGGGCCGTTAGTTTTCAGTTTATCTATGTTGAATTGCATTCTGCTGTGTAAAAGTATCAAACTTTGACTGCTCGAGCTGCGGCAGCCGAGAGCGAGCTAGAGCTGTGCAGGTTCCAGTACAATTTCGAACCGAAGCTACCGAAATTTCGACAAAATCATAGTTTGCACATATTTCCTACCTCTACTTCCGTTCCGCGAAAAAAGTAATTTACTTCCTTCTCAAAATATACCGCAGTTTCATTGTTCTCGTAATGTGTCCTACTTTTGTTAACAGTAATTTCGGTTTTCACAGTTCCCGGGATGTGAGAGAATGCGGCCACTTTTAGCGTTTGATTCTTTAGGTCGGACGTTTTGTCTTTAAAAAGACTGGCTCCTAAAAAAACTAAAAATGAAATCGAAATAGTATCAACTCTTCTATGGTTTTATCAAAGAAGGCTTAGACGTGTTGTATTATTCTTAGCTCACTTAAAAACCTTTCTCTTACCGATGCTAAAAAACTTTTTTTTTTGATCACGGGTGCAAAAAAAGATTTCTGTGGGTTTTTTACCCAAAATTAAAGAGAAACAGCGGAAAATATTGAAAAAATATAATTATTGTTGCCTAAAAATCATTTAAAAACATGGTCAAAATATTGTCGTGAATGTCCTTTAGTCATTCTATGTTGCCCTTGCTTGGTTTTTAAATGTTAACGACTCAGGTTATGAACCTAACAGTTAGCATTAGGAAGTATGTGATGTTTTAAGTTCAATGAATAGATGTTTTTGTAAACTCATGTTTTGTTATCACATACATCCTATAAAACCAATCGAGAAGAGCAAGAAGGGGTCAGTAAGTTTAGTAAGTTCACTAAGTCAGAAAGTTGTGATGTATTTCTCAAGAATAAGATAAATTGCTGAACCACGACCTACCCCTAAGATAGAACTGTGACGCTGTTGTATTAAGACTGTTGGATGTTAATTAATTACAAGAAAGTAACGTTTTTATATTTTGTTATAATAAATTCATTAAAACCCGGTACGGTTGGTTTATTAAGTCAATTAATAAGAACAACCCCGTCACGAAAACCCCTACGTGACCATATCAAACTGTCAAAGCTTAAAATGTAGCAACAAAGTACGTCATTGAGTAAAAAGATACATCGCTATGGAAACGATTGTTATTTCATTTACCAGCCGCCTTGATTTGTAGTGTAAAGATGGTGTATTTCGAGAAGTTCTCTTCGTTCGAGATTTTTAAAAGAATTTTTCTGTTTTTCTTCGATTTTCTGATAAAGGTATTAAAAAAAATAGTGTTAACAACTCGCGACTAAACTGTGCTTTTTTTTACTCGCGTTTTTAAATACCTCGCTGCACTCGATATTTAAACCAACGCTTGTAAAAAAACCATTATTTTAGCCACTAGTTGTTAAAACTACTATTGCGCTTTTTATCAGCATAAAAACTCTAATGCTATATATTCTATATTAATTGTTGAATTATGTTACAATCATCCAATCCTAGCTGTTTTTCAACTTTACTTTTTTTACTCGCTTGCAAGCTCCCTGACCAAATTCCAATTTTGCTTAAGCAAGTAAACGTCAAATTTTCAATATAAATGGTTGTGAACCCATATGTTAAGAGTAGGGTAAGCACGTTCAAAATTTAATGTAAATGAAGCTTAATAATAAAACTATGAGATATTAGACACATAAAGTTGGCAAGAATGACAAGCTATTTTTCTTTCCTTTCTGTTAGCGTATCTTTGATGCGTTTGCGAAAGCGTCCTTAAAAAAAAAGTTGTGCTTACAACGTACGACGTAACCAAACCAATTCTTGTTTAGTGCTTGATGCACAGTTTTATTTCATTCAAAGTGAGAGGGCAATAGAATAAAAAATGAAAGGAGTGAAACTGTGCATCAGGCATTGGTGAAAACCTACAGAAAGCAAAATGGTTAAGATACGCTAGCTGCGTACGAATACTGCAAGTATGTGGTCATAGAGTTAGGTAAAACGTAGTCACCGTTGTACGACGTATCAGTCAGTAGTTCCACTGGTCACCCTCCCCATACAACATGAAACATCATTAAAAAACTACTGATGAGCCCACGCTGGTTACCCAGGGCGAAACATCGTTTAATCATTTCTCTTCGCTTTGATCTTTTATGTGTTCCTTGTGGGATTCTCATCCAAGTTTGAATTTTCGTTATTTCCACCCAAGATCTTTTGATCTTTTGTTTTTTAGTTTCTTTTCGGTTGAAGTAACTGATTTGGAGGTTTTTTAACTTCTTCTTTGTTTTAATTGCCTTAGGAGCATAAGCCTACTGGAAATATTAAGATGCCAGGACGAATTCGTATCAGGTAACTTGGATAAGTAAGTACCAGTGCGGAACGATGCCTATTTGTGAGTGGTTCAAGGTTGGAAATCTAAGTGTATGATGGTGTTTAATGATGTATAGTGGAGGGTGACCAGTAAAAACTACTGATGAGCCCACGCTGGTTACCCAGGGCGAAACATCGTTTAATCATTTCTCTTCGCTTTGATCTTTTGTGTGTTCCTTGTGGGATACTCATCCAAGTTTGAATTTTCGTTATTTCCACCCAAGATCTTTTGATCTTTTGTTTTATTAAACACCATCATACACTTTGATTTCCAACCTTAAATCACTCACAAATAGGCATCGTTCCGCACTGGTACTTATCCAAGTTACCTGATACGGATTCGTCCGGGCGTGTTAATATTTCCAATAGGATTATGCAACTAAGGCAATTAAAAACAAAAAATAAGTTAAAAAGTTGATGTAACTGATTTGGAGGTTTTTTAACTTCTTTTTTTGTTTTAATTGCCTTAGGAGCATAATCCTACTAGAAATATTAACACGCCAGGACGAATCCGTATCAGGTAACTTGGATAAGTACCAGTGCGGAACGATGCCTATTTGTGAGTGATTTAAGGTTGGAAATCAAAGTGTATGATGGTGTTTAATGTTGTATGGGGAGGGTGACCAGTGGAACTACTGACGAGCCCACGCTGGTTGAAATACCGTTTAATAATTTCTCTTTTCGCTTTGGTCCTTTGTGTGTTTCTTGTAGGATGCTCATCCAGGTTTGAATTTTCGTTGTTTCCATCCAAGATCTTTTGATCTTTTGTGTTTAGATTCTTTTCGGTTGATGTAATTGATTTGGAGGTTTTTTAACTTCTTTTTTGTTTTTAACGGTGGGATTTACTAAAAGGCTTTAGTCTATTTTAGAACGGTCCTAAGTTTAAGTGAAATTTTTGGTTTTAAAATGCTTAAACCAACCCTCCTTGAGTTTTGGACATAGCTTGATTTATAAGAAGAATTTTATAATTTTTTTTATTGAATAATCATCGTAACACAATCTCTTGTTGGATTTAAGAAGAAAGTTTCAATTTAGAAACAAATTGGAGTTATATGTTATATGTGTAATTTTTCCAATTAATACTTGATGCCAACCAACGGTTTGGATGGGTAATAATAAAATAAGGAGTAGATTAATTTTGTATCTATTTAAAAGGTGTTTTTATTTATGAAATGTATTAAAAAAACTTAAATGCAAGTTTTGTTTACATTTCTGTCACTGTCGAAATATCAGTTTCAAAATATTAGCTGCCATCAGATCACAAACAGCGAGTTCGGATCTCTTACCTGTGCTTGTATCTTGGCTTGCACCAACCTCTACTGACAAAAGCTACTAGTTTTCTTAACTGAGCTTGTACATAACCTCAATGTTTTCATTTCAGTTTGTAAATAAATTAATATAGTTATTTTGGGTTTTTTCGTTTGGTATATTTTTCGTGAATAATCAGTGACCTTCACTTAAGTTCGTTTGGGCTCGTAGTGCCCTCATAAATATATTTTTTTGTGCTGAAAACGGGTTCAAAATATGGCGGTTTTCTGAACAAAATTGGAGGTGTTTTATTGGTTAATGAACAACTTGGGATACTAAATAAGGTAAATAATCCTTGTAAAAACGCTTACTTGGGGAAATTATAAACGAACTTAGGGCTAATTTTACAACCAAAGGTAAAACTCCAGATTAAACCATAGTTTAAACTTCAGTTTAATCTTTGGATTAATCCATCGGTAAACAAGTTGTTCAATTTTATAAGTCGGAGTTAAACCACGGCCATGAAGAAAGACTACATTTTCTTTACATATATAGGGTTGATTATTTTAACCAAAATGGCACCAACTAGAGCCAAACTTGATAAAAATCAGACAAGTAGTTTTTGAGATATCAGCGTTGGTTACAGACAGACATACAGCCAGACGACACAACAAAAATGTTCAGATTTGTCAAAAAGATATACAGTATATATATATATATATATATATATATATATACGTGTGAGCTCAATGTGAGAATAAAACTTGTCAAATTTCCTTGTGCACAATTTCGCATATCTCTTTAGATAATTCTCTCTCTTTTTAAAATCTACATATCTTCGGACTCCTCCAAAGGATTTGTTCTAGGACAAATAATAATTGGTCTTCGTGCTTCAACAATGTCAATAATTTCGTAATTCTTCATCCAGTTGATCAAAAATAAATTTTAAGTTATTGATCATAGCGATTTCACTAAATACTTACAGTCTTTTTACAAAAAACAAATTTTTAATAACTTTTTTGAGGTTAGAATCTTTCGGTAACTATTAAACTGAAGTTTAACAAACACCCAGACCGCCGGTAACGGTTAAACCGAAGTTTTTTGGTAAACTGCACCTATAAAACGCAAAAAAGTCGACATCTGTGGTTTAAACTGATGTTTGACGTTTAACTATGAGTTGTAAAATTGCGCATTATTACCAATTGCCACAAAACAATCCTTCTGTGGGTCTATTCTTTAATCGAGAGAAAATTTGCTCCCAGGGAGTCAAATTCTCTATATTGATGATGATTGATGATATTGATAGAAAGTAATTATCTTAGCCAAGACCAATAGAATTACTTTCGATCAATATGTGAGAGAAAAGATCAAAAGTGAGAGAAACCGAAGATTTGGACCAATGAAATGCATAGTAGCGAGAGAATTGACTCCCTGGGAGCAAATTTTCTCTTGATTCAAGAATAGACCTCCTGGGGGCTATAAATTTAAACCACGCCCTAGAGGTGGTCTAAAAAATCACCAAATTTATAACCTCAAACACAGATAATGAAGCTATTATGTGCCAATTTTTTGGCGTGTTCGCTATTTGCCATTTTAGAACCTGTCAAAAAAAATTAGTTTCGGGGCATTTTCTCCTATAATATGTTATATTTTGAGAAAAAAAGCAGTTTTTCAGTGTTATTTTGCAAGAGCAATACAAATTAATGAATAACTTTGTGTCTTTTCTGTATGGGTAAGTGTTTTTTGAAAATTGGTTTTAAAATTTAGATCCTAAGACGCCTTTTCGCGACCGATGATTTCGAAACCGCTTTGAAAACATGCATAAAATGTTATTTTGGCAACGAAACGGTGACGTCACGGTTCAAAACATTTCAAAGGATTTCGAAAGCGCCTCGGCCGTCGTTTCGAACACGGTTCAATATGGCGGTACTTGTCAATTTTTAGCAATAATAAAAATAGGCCAAGGTTATCTGGCGCCAAAAAAAAAGGCTCACTTGTGAATCTAGGACATCCGTTTCAAAAAATTACAAAAAAACTTCCAAATCCAAAAAACGAGAAGCCACGCACACACAACTGATTAATGTCATTCAATAATTGTCATTTTGGCGATCAGTGGGGATGGTTCGAAACGGTGACGTTGCGGTTGAAACGGTGACGTATTAGTATCCCACTGTAAGTGTCAATTATAATGGCCCAAAGTTAGTTGACAAAGTCAGCCATTAATCATTTGATGGGTATTTGAAAATGGTGGCTGTATGGTATATAAAGCAATTTGTTATAAGAAGTTATGCTAATAAAAATTAAATCTTTGGCAAAGTGTGAAAAGATGCAGATTACACAAATGTGACTATTCTATGATTTATAGAAATAAGCATTGTGCATTTTAAGAAACAATGTCCTGTTCTTTTAACTCTCTTGCATTGTCTCTCTTAGTTCAATCTGAAGATCGGGCCAAATCGGCTTGAAGAGAGACGTCTGATTTGAGAGAGATAGGTAGGGTAGATTATACTTATGCTTAAAACTTTTAAGGGGTCTACAGACACGCGAACATTTCTTGAGATATGTACGCGCGTACAAATCTGCGCTTACATATCTCTCAGTGTGTAGGAAATAATCTGCTTAAAATATCAGTCGAAAATATATTCAGTCGCCGCTTGAACATTTGTACGCGCGTACAAGTTACACGGACACATCTCTCCGTGTGTAGGAAAAACTCGGCGATAATATCAGTGCGGTTCGTGTTTTTGTTTAGAGTTGTTTTATTTTGCGTAAAGCATTGCAGTTGATAGCAAAAATTATTCAAAAGTTCATTAAGCTTTTTAAATCTTACCCATGTTTTTGGAAAACTAAGTCCAAGGACTATATAAATAAAAATTAAAAAAAAAAACGATGCCTATAAAATATTGGTGGAAAAGTGAAAAGAAATAGAAAAGACCCATTAGACCGATCGGATTAACCCATTTAGCGAGAAAAAAATAAAAAAATTTGAATAGCAATTTGATGAGTGGAAATGGTAAATGGGCTTCTAATAAACGTTTAAAAAAAAATGCGTGAGTGGGGCTCTTGCGGGGTCGATTTGTTGGGGGGGAAAGAGGGAGAAAAATGGTATTATTGCAATTTCCGGCAAAACTGAAAAGTTGTAGACGGTGCAAAGGTCTAAAAATTTTGTAAATGTCACTTTTTAACATAACCTCAAAATTTTAGAGAAAAATGCAAAAAATTGTAATATTTTAATTTTTTCATTTCCCCAAAAATAATTGCATTTTCACAAAACTTGATGAAACTATACCTGTCTATGTCCTTAATGCCTACAATTTTTTTTAGATAAAAAGGTTAAAAATTGTTTGAGATATTAATTTTTTTCGGTCGATATCACTTTTTTTGAATCAAAAATTCTACTCAGGAAAATTCTCATAGTATTTTTTAACGTTCCTCATTTTTTTTGCTTTGACATATACTTTTTGGTGGGATAATAAAAAACTATAGTAATAATTAAAAAACATACTCAGAAATGCAAAAAAAGAAATAATGGCTTTTGCAACAAGGAATTTTTCATTTCATTGTTGATAATTTCTTTCAATTAAGAAAAAAATGAACAACCGATTACAACATCTATTTATACGGAAAAAATACAAAGGAAAAAAAAATCATTGTTGCAAAAGCCATTATTGGTTTTTTTGCAATTCTGAGCATGTTTTTTAATTGTAACTATAATTTTTTATTATTCTACCAAAAACTATATGTCAAAACAAAAAAAATGAGCAACGTAAAAAAATACTACGAGAATTTTCCTGAGTAGAATTTTTGATTGAAAAAAAAGTGATTTGGACAGAAAAAAATTCATATCTTAAAAAATGTTAAACTTTTTTACCTAAAAAAAAATTGTAGGCATTAAAGACACAGAGGGGTATATTTTGGCAAAGTTTCCTGAAAATACAATTATTTTTGCGGAAATGAAAAATAAGAAACAAAATAATAAAAATATTACGATTTTTTGCATTTTTCTCGAAGATTTTGAGGTTATGTGAAAAAGTGACATTTACAAAAGTCGTAGAACTTTGCACCGTCTAAAATTTTTGTATTGATGTTTTTACTCTATGACGTTTATCCCCCTTTCCCCCCACCAAATCCACCCCGCAAAAGCCCCACTCACGCATTTTTTTTTAAAACGTTTATCGAAAGCCCCTTTATCATTTCCAGACATTTTTTTGTTTTTTATTTTAATTTGGTTGGACTACATTTACTTCGCAGCTTTTGTTTATTCAATAATAATCGGTTTTGTTTCTTTTTTCTTATGCACACACACGCCACTGCTAATAAATTTAAGTCACTATCGCCATGTTGATTAACAAACTGCATTTAAAATTATCGCGTGTGTAGGCAACTCCACTAAACGTACATGTACGCACAGATTTGTACGCGCGTACATATCTCAAGAAACGGTCGCGTGTCTGTAGGCCCCTTTAGAAAATAATTACTTTTGCCTTAGTCAGGAATGCTTTCTCTATAAGACCATAATGTTTTTGTGACTCGATTCTTTTTAATTAGCCAAAATTTTATCTTATGGAAAAACGGTTAGTTTACCAGCGACCATATTGGACTAGCCATATTGTTTTGTTATATTCCCCTATTGCAAAATATCTAACAAAAGTAACTACACTTGTTTTCCAGTTGAATGAGACTACTTTTTTGACAATGACAAAGTATATAAAATAGTGCTTTTTTTTACAAGCGTTGGTTTAAATAACGAGCGCAGCGAGGTACTTAAAAACGCGAGTAAAAGCACAATTTAGCCGCGAGTTGTTAACACTATTTTTTTTAATACCTTTATTAAAAAATCCAAAAGAAAACAGGAAAATACTTTTAAAGATCTATCTTTACACTATAAATCAAAGCAACTGGTAAATGAAATAACAATCGTTTCTATAGCGATGTGTCTTTTTACGTGACGTTCATTGTTGTGACACTTTAATCTTTGACAATTTGATATTTTGACGATATTTTTAAATTAGTTTTTCGTAAATACTTGGTGAAAACTGGCGGAAATGGCTTAATTCTTAGGCAAGAATAATTAGATTTTTTCAATATTACTATTTTCCCCTATTTCTCTTTAACTTTGGGTAAAAAACGGACAGAAATCTATTTTGCACCCGTGATAAAAAAAAGTCTTTTTGCAGGGGTAACCAAAAAAGCCATGCTTTAGTTATCTGCAGACAGTTACTAAAATCATGTTTGTGATGAAGGTATAAAAAAAATACATTTTTACCAGTGGTCACCAAGTTTTAATAATGATTATATCTTAGTAAACGATGTATAGAATGGGCTTTTCCATATTGAAACTTATTAGATGGTAATTACCATTCCAAACTAATCGTATTTAATAAGAATTACATTTTTGCGTTGTTTGATACCGCTGAAACTACTTTTTAAGAAATAATTTTTTTTTAAATAATAATCTGGAAAATAATGTACAACCAACAAATTTAATAATTCCTTTTATACGTGTTATTTCGGATAAAATTAAACGAAGCGCTAATAATTATAATATTAGAATAATTTTTAGAAAATCAAATACTCTTAGATCAATTTTAACTCTCTGCGAATGTGGTAAATTTTATATCTTCAAGGACTCTTGAAGTTACAATAAATGACCATAAGGGGTCACAAGGGGAGATTAGGAGAAGTCTAGAATTTGCAGCTAGCTAGCATATCAGTTGATATAAATACAATTTGGCTTCCAATTTTAGAACATGTTTAAAAATATTTTTTTTTATATAAATTAAAAATAACATTGATTTTCATTGTGTTCTCTAATGTATTTTTCTTAATGTCAGTCAAAATATAACTTCTAATTGATGTTTTAAAACAAAAATATTGAACTTTATTATTTGATTTCAATTTAAATTTTGAATTTCTATTAGGTAATACGAAATTGAAAAAAAAAACTCACAGGAATATATCTTTTGATTTTAAGTTTTATTATACTCACCCAATACCTTGATGGCTCCTATTGACACACCAAACTGTCAAGTGTCAATTTTTCAAAATATTTTATCAGTCAGTTGTATGAAACCAGACAAACATAAAAAAGTTTTTGAAAGAATAATTTATTTTCCTACGACCACACGCGAAAGTAACCAAATCTGCACTCTATAACGCCTCAGAAGGTTTTATGTTTCACACGCATCAATTTTATTTTCGCCTCTAGAGACGAAAATGTTTTCTTATCTAGTGACGAAAATGAATGACAGAAAACCATCCAAAAAATGTAGGTATCTAGTAGGCTATGATTTTTAGAAGCGTTGGATATAGACCGAAACCATTTTCGTCCTTAGAGAAGAAAATACTTTCTTCTCTTGAGATGAAAATGAAAAAAAAATATGTATGGGACCTGCGTAATCTATTCCTGTATGTGAAAATGGTGGAGACGCTGTTATTCTTTCTTCTGGTAGGTCGCCCATTAACTGCTGCGCTGTCTGTTGTTTATATCTTATGCACTGAACACATTTATTTACCATAGTTGCGATAGCTCTTTTTGCATTAATAATCCAGAACTTCTGTCTAATGTAAGCTGACATTAGTTGATTGCCCCCATGTAATGTTTTAGTGTGGGCGACTCATAGAATGAGCGTAGTTAAGTAACAATTTCTTGGAAAAACAAGAGGATATTTTTGATTGTATGGGATTTCTGCGTTGCGTAGTCTTCCACCTACTCGGATGAGTCCCTCTTGATCTAGAAATGGGTTGAGGTTTTGAAGTTTACTTTTCTTGTCTACGCTTTTTCGTTGGAGTAGCTGGGCTTTTTCTTCTTTAAACTCTATTTCTTGAACGCACCTAATGACTACTAGAAAAGTTTGTTCAATTTCTTCTGGTAATACACTGTCTTTTGGCGAGTTCTTTTTCATTCTTATTTCATTCATTATTATTCAGTATGACAGTACTCGAAGCATTTTTGTAAGTGAAGAAAGAAAGAAGTGTATTTTCACATATGTCTGGTGACATTTAATGTGTTTTGTTCGCATACTGGCTGTAGAGGTTTGAGTCTGACTTGAATTTTCTTTCTTGTTGTAGAAATCTTATGACGGCTCTTGAATTTGAGTCCCCTATTTGTGGTGATTTTTCTTTTAATGGTAACCTTACTGTGTAGCTCCCATTTTCGTTTCTTATAGTTGTTTCTTCGTAGAATTTTTCGCAAATTTGATCTTCTTGGCGCATGTGCTGTACATCAGGCAACTCTTCTATCTCCCAAAACCATGCTCCTGACTTGCAATTTCTGAGTATCGTTTTTTGTTATTTGGCCCGAAATTATCCATCCAAATTCTGTTTTTTGTCTGATTAGTCCGGTATCTTTTTTGAGCCTTTCTAAAATGATTTTCCCATGCTTTTCGGCTCCCAATAAAATGTCGATTGATCCAGTTGTGTTAAAGGTTGGATCGGCCAAAATGGTGTTTTGCCATTGCTCCATACCTATGTTGGGTACTGGTTGGCTTGGAAGGGCTTTTGTGATTTTTGGTAGAACCAACAGCTCTGCGCTTAACGTGCAGTTGCTAGAAAAGCGA
Source organism: Oxystoma pomonae (assembly GCA_963921995.1). NCBI lineage: Eukaryota > Metazoa > Arthropoda > Insecta > Coleoptera > Brentidae > Oxystoma > Oxystoma pomonae. The sequence goes on from OY998164.1 coordinate 35,515,153, forward strand.
GGCATTAATTGAACGGTTACTGTGCGCTTTGATATTTTTGTTCCAGCGTCTCCGACTCCTGTGATTTCTGCTCTTATCTTTTGTCGTGGTATGGCTAACATTTGGCGGCTTCTTCGGTGATGAAGGATGATTGTGATCCTTGATCGATTAGAACTCTGAGTGACAGTAATGTCCCGTTATATGCTTGACCATGAACAAGTGCTGTGGCAAGCAATACTTCTTTTTGTTCAGTGTTATACCTTTCTTTGGATGCGTGATGGATCCCATGATGCGGGTTTCTTGCATTATTGGGCCGTTGGCTCGAATTGTACGGTCTTGAATTGGAGTTTTGGAAGCTGGTCGGTCTTGCGTTGTGGTTCAAGTTGGGTTAACGTTCTTGATGCAGCAGAGTATGATGATGTAGATTGCAGATTTTGCATCGGTTTGTTGCACTACACCTGTCTCTGTAATGATGATTGATGCAGTTTGTACATAGTCGCTTGTCCCTTATCGTCTTAATTCGGTCTACTGCTGATAGTGCTAGGAATTGGCTGCATTTCCATATAATGTGATCTCCTCGGCATACTTGGCACTTGTTTCTTTCTATCTGTTTGTTAATTTTTCCAGTGCTGAGTGTTTCTAGTGACTGAAATCTCCTTTTCAAGAATTCAAAAATATCTTTAAGCGTTGGCACGTCGAATGGGTTAGCTAACGTTTGTTCATATAGCTTGTTTGTTTCTGCGTCCCATTTTCGGCAAATCATTCTTCCAATAATAGGGTCCCATGATGACGTATCAAACCCCAAGGTTTTAATTCCTTCTAAGCATTCGTTAATGACGTCGTATAACTGTTTTAACTTTTGAGCTGATTCGTAGTTTATTTTTGGTAAATCGAATATCTTGTCTACCAGCTTAGAAACGATCAGCCGGTTGTTTTGATATCGTTGTTCTAGTAAGTTCCACGCTGTAACGTAATTTCCTTCTGTTACTGCTTGGTGCCGAATGAGAGTTTGAGGGTCTCCTCGCAGATGTGACTTGAGATGTTGTAACTTCTGTGTATTTGATATCTGATTTGATTTTCTGAATAAATCGTAGAAGGTTGGCCATTCTTCATAGTTTCCACTGAATATTGGGATATTTATCGCTGGGAGGGGAATATCTGCGGAATCCATTCTGTATTCTTTGATTTTCTCTTCTATTTCTTCAATTATTTTTTCGTAATTTTTCTTTTTGGCGTGGTGGTTCGAGATACTACTACTCATTATAATGTCGGTGTGTACTTTTTGGACTGGATCCCATTGTTTTTGCTAATTCTCTTTGAGAAACTCGTATCCGTGATAGGTTTGTTTCTGTCAAGAACCTTTTGTGCTTCGTATACGGCGTATAGAAGTTCTCGGATGGCGGTGTTTTTTCTTCTAATTTTTTCTCCGTCGGGCTCAGTGTCGTCTGATTTTTTGCAGGTCTTTAAGTATTGCTTGAACTCGTCGTAAATTTTCTTGATTTGATCCATGGTGAAATAGATGTTACCCGGTTGTCCTAGTGCTTTTAGTTCGTTGTCCTTTTCTTGAAATAATTCCCATATTTTGTCTGCTTCTTGATTCCGTTGGATTATGTAGGCTTGATTTTTTCTTGCTGATGAATCTTTTTTCGAGTTGGAAAAAAGAGTTTTTAGTTCGTCCGCCAGTTTTTGCTGAATTTTGGCTAATTCATTGCAATCCTCCATTTTGTATGGTTGATTCTTGCACTATTGATGTTTGTTTTGATACGTTTCTTATAACGTGGATGTTGCTGATGCGTTTGTTTTGGTCGGGTGGGTGCTGTTGGCACGTTGAGATTAATGCTGTGGAAGCTGGCTGCTCTAGCTGTATGTATAGGTTTATTTTCCGTGACTCTGTGCTTTCTACACTTGTTGATTTATGGACGCTGAATGCTCCTGTAGCTGTGGCGACTGGGCCTTGTTGATTTACGATGGAGGCGGCGGTTTTTGGTGGCGGGCTCCTGGATTTATGAATGCTGAGTGGTCCTGTAGTGGTGGCGACTGGGCCTTATTGATTTAGGGACGCTGAGTGGTCCTGTAGCTTTGGCGACTGTGGCCTTGTTGATTTAGGGACTCTGAGTGGTCCTGTAACTGTGGCGTCTGGGGCCTTGTTGGAGGCTGCTCTTTTGACGGCGGGCTCCTGGATTTATGGACGCTAAGTGGTTCTGTAGCTGAGCCTTCTTGATTGAGGGACGCTGAGTGGTCCTAGAAAATCCGGCTCGAAGGACCATGAAAAGGGCAGGGATCTCCTGCTCTTTTTATTCCCTACTACTCTATAGCAGCCTCACTGTGGCTGTGCTGTAGTAGGTTTATTGAGTAAAACAAATGTCTTGTTTTAGCACTAGTTGAATACTACTTTATTACGTCTTTTGTTACAGTTTATATATGAGTTTTAACATAAACTAGCATTGCGCTAACCCTGGAAGATCACGCCAGTTTTTATTAACCAAGGCAAGCTTACTATTTTATAAAAAATCTCAAAACACCTAAATTTTGTAATGCACGCAATGTAAAATATTTTTGTTATACACTGTTAAGAATAAACCTTGACTGAAGGTTCGTTTAAATTATTTAAAATATACTATAACGTATAGCTAACTAAAATTAATAAATGTACCTAATAAAATTTAATAAAAAATTTAGAATTTCCTAAAAATATTTCCTGTCGATTAGACAATAATAATAAAAAATACGAATTAAATCCTAAAGTCTCGATAGAAAGTACCTTTCTTACACTCGCGTGTTGTTTTACTCGGCTAGCGCCTTGTTCACAACATTCACGCTTGTGTGAAATATGTCACTTTCTTCTCTCGTTATTTAATATACTATTAATAACGGCAGTAGAGTTTCTGGTGAAGCGTCGGATAAGCACTTAGATTCTAGTTAGGATTTTGTTGTTTTTATAATATTTTTGAAAATTTTTAAATTAATTAGTCGCGAAAAACCCAAAAAAGTAGTTGCAGCATTTTGAATCCGCCACAAGATTTTATTGGTTGGATACAGTAATAAGGATGAAAAAAAAATAATTGTACTTGAAACCTGCCTTTTCGAAATTTTAACTTGGCCCAAATATCTATCCTCCTAGGAACCAAAATCTGGGTGAAATAAGAAGGAAAGGGCACGGTGCTCAATTCGTACCAGGGTTCTTTCCTCTGGCCATTTTTCCCTCTTTTCCCGCGATTTCTTCTAATAAAAACTACGTTTATAAGTCTTTTCCAGATGTACAGGAGATTTTTTTCAAATAGCTGATTGTCGTACAGGATCAGGTACTGGGATCTACTATCAAGTAGTCTATATCTAGAATAAAAGAATAAACCTGTTTAACAAAAACGTTGTATGAACCAACGTTCATTACGATCGCCTGAGGGCGAGAGAAGTGGTAGGCTTCGAAAAAGCAAGGTGTGACAGAGCTGAGGAAATGTCGTTTGTGATTTGTCAGTTTAAATTCGGTGAAATTTTTCAGATACCTTTAAAATTTGAAAATTTTAGAGACGAAAAGATCCGCCCCATGAGCCTAATATATATGCTAAAAATATTTCTACTAGTGGATGTTGACTAAGGATATGTGAGTGACAGACTTCTCATTTCGCAAGTCTGTGTGCCTCTCCAGGGAATAGAAATCCGTTGGCTAACCGTTCCAAAATAGGCGTGATTCCCCCAAAATGAAAAATGCACTATTCTTGAAAAATCTCCCTCAAAAAATAAGGGAAATTTCTACTCCCTAGATAAATTTTTATTCTATTGATCATTACTGAGAGAAATGTGAAAAAATAGGCTGAATTGTGATATTTTGGGTAAACATAAACTGTTGTCTGTTGTTTTTTGCCTTTTTTTTAAGTTTCTTTAAAATTTTTGGACTCTAAAAACTTGTTTTCTGTTAGTTGGACTTTATTCGAAGTTTTTTAAGGCAAAAACTAGTGTTTTCTTTAGTCTTTCACAAGGTACCTAACATATAAAATCATTCCAAGAACATTAAACATTTTGTAAAACCTAATAAAAAAATTTTACTTGCTAAAATCAGTCCAAAACTTACAACTAGAACAGTTTTTTTTCTAAAAACAAGGCAACGTATAGGTATAAAAATACCCAACACTGTAAAAAGTTCTACAACATCAAGGTAAACATGGGTTTTGGAAAATAGGCAATTTTCAGGGCCCCCCCTAAAAAATTTGTATGTGCTCCACTGTAATAAAACTGAGATGTGCGGTAAATAGCCTTATTCTTTTAACGTACATATACACGAGCACTTTGCTTAAATCGGTTAATAAATAAGAAAGTTCTGCAGTTTTACATTTGATGCTCTTTGTGTCATAAGACTTTCCATGGAGGAGTCCGCATCTTGAATTTTAAAGAGATGTCATTTTGAAAATAATCACATAAAAATGAGGCTATTTAGTGCACATTTCAGCACACATAGGGGAGGGTCAAAATTACCCATTTTCCAAAACCCTTCGCCATCTTTGAAAACTTCCACAAAAAAAACGCAAAAATCGCACAACCATTTATTAAAACAAAAATTTAATATTTATTTTGAAAAACGAGGTTATAGGGCACCGTAAATATACATTTGGTTAGTTGGCTGATTGATTTGGCAACATTGTTTCCGTTTTCCCTCTATCATTTCCATTCCCTGGTTTGAAGAATACCGCTTTTCGAAAAGGAGGGAAATTTTGTGGGAATATAAATCTCAGAATCTCCCTGGGGAGTAAAATTTCCCCGAAATTCAAGAATAGGCACCCTGACGTTACAAGCGGGAAATTTTTCAGTTGTTACGTGCCTCTACCCACCAGCGCATTTCACAGTTCTCACTTCCCAATTCTGACGTCTCAATCGCGCTTTTGACCTCACAAGTATGAAATTTATTTGTTATTGCGGTTTTCATTACATTTTCATGAGTCACCTCAAAAAATTGCATTAGCTGAACGTGTTTGAAAACAAACAGCAGTTAAATGAGTTGTTACTTTTAAAAAAAGTTTCTGGGATTAATTAATTTTTAGGTTAACGCTCAGCTGGCTACAAAAACCGCAGGACTTTGGGGTTTACACCGGCGATCTGAAGGCATTTGATTGGGGGGGGATAAAGGCCATTTTCCTAACTAATATTAAAAGCGATTCCCAGGTTACCTGGAACTTTGGTATTTTTTATTGTTGTTTGAAGAAATTAGAAATATAAAATTTTTCGTAAAATGTACTTAAATTTCCCAACTGAACCTTCATATTTTCCAACTGCAAGCAACTGAAAGCAAGAGAATGCCCCCCAAGGGATCGCCGGTGGGGATTTATTGCATTTATAATTGACAGTATTCCCCTTCCAATTTGCCAAAAAAACAAAATAACTCAAAATAAAAAATGAAAAATTAAGGTTAGTTATATATAATAAGAAAAAAGTAAACAAAGCAGTTAAAACTCTAGTGCTATTTCGGTTTTTTGACTAGTGATTTTGTTATGTTGGCTAAAGCTAAAAATTACATTTCCTCTAAAAAGATGCATATTTTGAACACCCCCACACTTTCATGCTTCAAAAAAAAGATGCATTCGTTTGATGCATAGTGAGATCAGGGTTTAACTTGAAGGTTTGAATTCAAAATGTATGCCTCAAAAATAAGAAGTGATTGTGTTGGGTTGCCAGCTCAAATAAGAGGACTGGGGCAATATGCAAGAAGTCCGTACCGGGCTAGACCATTTTTTATCAAAATGAAATCATTGTTGTGTATTCGCGATCTGACACTCTCCGAATTCGTGTGCTTTGTGTTTATGTTGTTACGGCGTGAAGGCGTGGACATTGACTGATGTCATAAATCCACTTTACATAAATAAACATTTTAATTTATACTTATTTAATATTTGATTTATTTTACTAATTCGAGCTATCTAATGACATATCTCATCAGATTATTTACAAAATTCAAAAGCAATGTCTAAAACCATTGTCGTCGAGTTAGGTTAGTTCCTAATGGGGTGAAACCTAACAGGGAACTGCTGGAACGACGTCTCATGAAAGTCCTAGCCGACGGAGATATAATTAAATAAAAATAAAGTTAATTTTACGAGTGATGGATCGAACTGTCGCAAGACTGTCAATCAAATTCCAATCAAAATAAACGCAGGTCGCCAGTCCTGCGACATTCCCCCCCCCCCCAAAGTTTTTTTATTTAAAAGAAATGAAACGTTAGCTACAGTTTCAATTAACGTAAGTATTTTTGGCCTTTGATCTTGTCGTAGGTCCCACATAAACAAATTCTCCATCTTTTTCTTCATTCTCATGATCGGGTTGTTCTGCAGCTTCTATGGGCCTCAACTGTCCTCTAATTGGCCTTAAATCATCGACATGTATTTTAACTTGAATATTATCATGCAAAACTTTATAGATATTTTCCCCAGAAACATCTAAAATACGATGAGGTCCAGTCCATGTTTTACCCAGAGATCTTTGCTTAGTTTTTCTAAATTCTCGAACCATAACTTAATCTCCAATTTTGAACTTAGAAATTAGATTTTCTAAAAATTCTTGTTTGATATTCCCTTTGATTTTTAGCAGCTTCTTCAATCATTTGATTTTTTAATACAGGAGTAAGTGAGTCTTCATTAATAAAATTTGGAATTTTCCATTCACCTGGTCGTGCAAGGGAGTGTCCAAACAACAATACACTTGGTACATATCCCGTTGCTTGGTGTTTCCGATTATTTATGGCAAATAAAATTTGATCTATGTGTGTATCCCATTTAGTACATCCTAGAGTCATGGCTTGAACACGTAATGCTTTTTTATTTCTTGATTTCTGCATTCCACAGGGTTTGATCTTTGGTGATATATAGGTGTTGTGTAATGATCAATTTCCAAATTAGAAGTGAATTGGCTCCATTCCAGCAATCAGTAATTACAGATTCCGGATGACCATATCTACCAAAAACCGATTCTAGAAATCGAATTATAATTGATGTTGTTGCTTCGCAAACTGAGCATGCATCCACCCATTTACTGCATAAATCAGTAATGACTATTAGGTACTTCTTTCCTCGCTGAGATCTTTCCCATAATATCCAGACTAACAGCTTGAAATGGTCGTGTAGGTTGTCTGGGTTTTAATGGAGCTTGTTCTTGTGGTATACCAGTTTTTGTAGAATTACATATTAAACAAAGTCTGACATATTCCTGTATATCTTTCCAAATTCCCTTCCAGTAGTGATGTGAAAGTGCTCTAAATGTTATTTTTACGTTATTTTTTTTTGCATACTTGAGGGAACCAAAATTTTCTTCTTTTCATATTGATCAATTTTAAATAGTAGATTATTTTCTACAGTATAATTTTTTAAATAATTCAAATTAGATTTTTGTAATTTTGCATAAAGTTGGTTTGTTTTTAGACTAACCCATTTGACAATGCTGGTCTGAATTTCTTCATCAGTACGTTGAGATTCCAAAATTGTCTCATAAATCGATGGGTTAACTGAAATTTTGTTTACTGTAATTGGCAATCTGTCATCCTAATCTTCACGTTCAGGGTCTTCTGTCTCAATAGGATGTCTGGACAAAAAATCTGGAAGTTCGTTGTTTAGACCTGAGCAATGCTGAACTTTAAAATTATATTCTTGTAAAAGTAAAGACCATCTTGTTAATTTAGCTTTGTCATCTTTATATTTTTCAAGCCATGTTAATGCTTTACTGTCAGTAACTAGAGTAAATTCCTTATCTTCTAAAAATGGCCGAAAACGTTTGCAAGCCCAAACTACTGCCAAGGTTTCCTGTTCGTTAATATGGTACTTTCTTTCTGCTTTTGAAAATTTTGCTTGAATGCTTGAGTTTGAGAATTCCATTTGAAGTATTTTTTCCCTGTTATATCAGTCAACGGTGCTGTAAGCGTAGCAAAATTTTTAATGTACTCTCTTAACCAATTAGCCGTTCCTACAAAAGATTGCAATTCTTTCATGGTGGTAGGTTTTTTTAAATCTTTTATTTTCAAAACATGTCTTTCTTGTGGAGTATTAACATTAGCAGTGATTTTATACAATAAATAGTTTAACTCAGACGATCCAAAATTACATTTTTTAAGAGAACATTTAAGTTCGTGAATTCGTAGACGTTCTAGCACTAATTTAAGATGCATATGGTGTTGATCATGGTCTTGTGAATATATAATTATGTCATCTAAATAAACTTTGACAAATACGTCGATGTACCCAGATAACACCTTGGTCATAAGTTTTTGAAAAGTAGCTGGGGCATTGCGTAATCCAAAAAGCATTACTAGGAATTCATACATAGATCCATCTGGTGGGTAAAAAGCTGTAAGATGAATACTATTTGGATTCATACCAACTTGCCAATAACCGCTTTTTAAATCGAGAGAAGAAAACACTTTTGCATTTCTAAGTTCCTTTATAGTTTCTCTTATTGTTGGCAGTTGTGCAACTTCTGACTCCGACTGTCTGTTTCTGTCTGTGGTTCAAAATTTAACAATTCTCAAAAATCCATGATGGCGGACATTTTTAAATAATGGGTAATTTTCACCCCCCCTTCTCTTCCCCGAAAAAAAAAAATTATGGTTGGTACCTATACTAAACAAAATCTAAATTAATGCGACAAAAGTTCCCTCCCTGCTGCATATATGAAGGTATCACTAAATTAAATCAGTTAAGATATTAAAAATTGATCATCAAGTATGGCGACATAAACTAAATGCACCTTTGCTTAAAATTTGCCTGTGTCTGCATATAGGAAAATGTCGCATATTTTATTAGGCCCATTTAGTGGCCTGCTAACAGCCCTGATTTGAATCTGGTGACAGCCATTATTGGGGAGATTTAGAAAAAGAAATGTACAGAAATGGCCGCAGCTACGGTGACATTAACGAACTGTGTCAAGGCATCAAATAGGCTCATCGAAGTTTGCCCCAAAGAAACATTACCAATGCTTTTAATAAATGGCGTAACAATTCGCGTACTGTCTTAAGAATACATGGGGGGGCTTAGAAAATCTGAGTAGCCTGATCTAGATTATTATACGTTAACTACTGGTTATTTTTATTTAAAAGTATAAGTATGTAAACAACAAAGTAAACTCAGTTTAGGCTCGGCCAAATAACCAATACATACCGCTCTAGCTATAAAATCAGTAGATTAAAACCACAGCAATTTTTTAAATTTTATTCACAATTTTCATTGAAAAACTGGAAATGTTGACACTAACTTGTTTACTTCTTAACTGATACCTCCATATACCTAGCATAGATGGGAGGTAGAGTGGCCTTGATTTTGTTTTGTTACTTTTTTAGAGGAGTGAAATTACCCAATGGTTAAAGCGTGTTAAAGCTGTCCGCCATCTTGGATGTTCGAAAAATGTCAAAGCCGCAAGCTTTGTTCACCCAAAATTTTAAAAATGTTTAAAATCAAGTAATCCGATCAAAACTTAAAGCAAATGCAAAAACTGCGATTTTTTTGCAAATGACAATATCTAGTCCAAAACCACTTATTTTAGAGGTTTATAGTTTTCTTATCTCTCAACCGATTTAATTAAGTAATGCTTTGGTATAGAAAGCATACATAAGGCTTTTGTCGCAATGACTTAGATTTTCTCCAGTGTATATTCAAAACGGTCCACCATCTTCGAATTTTGAACCGGATCGGAAAAGTCTCATTTCTTTTCTTTCAAAAAAGTTTAAAAAACTTGAAATCGAGCTATTCGATCAAAAGTTATAGCAAATTTAAAAGTGTGCAAGATTTTTTGACCCACTCTATATATCAGATTTAACTTTTCAAGGTAGTTTTTGGCATTTCTATTGATGCCAGGTAAGAATAAGCGCATCAAAAATTGTTGTTTGCAGTCCCCGGTTTGGGAGCTGCAGACAGCAGATAAAATACCTATTCTATATTAGTTTTAATTTTTGAGGTAGTTTTTAACATTTTTAGGGATGTGAGAAGGTCAAGGTGGGCATATGTATTAAACCTCCTTTTGAGTATGTCCTTTTGAGCACATCTTTGGCATATGCTTGGTACATACTATTTAAGTATATACTATTAAGGATATGCCTAGCAAATGCTGTGAATGTACCATTTGAGCATGTCTTTTTGAGACATGCAAAGAATATATCAATTTTAAAACATTTTTGGTCAGTTTAGCGCACATGCTATTGTGGTACCATAAAAGAACATCAAAAGAATGAGCTTCTAAGTATTTTCTTTGCATATGGTAACGATATACTACTAAAGAAGATTACTATTAGAACATCTTATCATATGCAAAGTATATTTTACTTATTCAACCATTATTATTTGGTCCTTTTAGCGCACATGCTATTCTGTTACTGCAAAAAACTTCTAGTATTTCCTTAGCATATACTAAGGAAATACCATTAAAGAAGCTAACTTTTAGAAAATCTTTAGCACCCCAAAGTATATATCACTTATTGAAACATTATTTGGTCCTTTTAGGGCACAAGCTATTCTGGTACCGTAAAAGACGAACGTCAAAATAATGTTATTCTAGTATTTTCTTAGCATATACTATATAATGAAATACCATTAAAGAAGGTTACTTTTAGGACATCTTTAGCATATGCAAAGTATATACCAATTATGTTACAATATTAAGTACATCTATATGCATGATACAATAAAATCATGAGCGTTTAATTCAGTGCACTTAGAAAACCATCCCAATTGAAGTGTCTACTTCCACCAAACGCGAAAATTCTCTGATTAAGTCGACAAAAAGAATCCACCAAAACGCTTATATTCCGCGGTTTCAACCTATTTCTTTATAAGCACATGGTACAGTGGATAAGGCTTTGGTCTCTCAACCTGTAGGTTGTGGTTTCGAACCCCGTCGGCGCGTCACACTTTTTTTATTATTTGTTTTTTTTTTCTTAGGGTGTATTGTGATAGGACATGGTTTTTAGAGCTCAAAAATATATATCCTAAGAACCTGCATAGCATGTGATTAGGGTGGAACGTAACCTATTATTAGCACATGCTAAAGATGTTCCAATGTTAATTTAGAACATCCTTAGCATATCCTTTTTCTTCTTGAGGATATTCTATGTACATGCTGAGGATGACAAATTGCAATATGCGCTTCGTCTTAAGTCCTTACTTATCACCGAATTTAAGTAAATCCACAACCTGATCTCCCACTGATACCAATATAATATACATTTGGCAACCATCATTTTTAGCCTTAACTAAGTAGGGTTCGGTAACGTTTTGGGAATCATAGTTGTCATCCAAATTTATCTAAAATAAAATTAAAAAAATAATATAATTACCTTGCAACTATATTGTTACAATAAATTTTAAACACTTTACAAATACTTTTTGGCTGAACTTTGAATGGAAGGCACATTTTGTAAAAACTAAGACATGCACGGCTTGAAGCTGTTTTTTATTTTTTTTTCCGAATACGCTAAAATTTATTTATAAAGCCAACGATTCAAAAATGTTTGAATATTTCGAATTGGTGGTCTTAGAAAGAAATTTTAGCTTATTTCGCCAAAAAATAAAGAAAGTGCTCCGAGCCGTGTTTTTTTACAAAATATGCCTTCCATTCAAAGTCCAGCCAATTTTGATGTTTATTTGACTCCAAAAAGTACGGATATCACATGACCAGTTTTGAACGTTACTTCGACATTTCCTAAGGGCCAAATTTATAGTCCGACGTCGAAGGAAGCCTCAAGGCCTCCTTGACGAAGGTGTCCTTTAAGGCGTCCTTTCATTTCTTATCTATAGTCCCTTCCTTCGGGAAGGAATATTTAAAGGTAGGGTTGCATCGGCAACGTCGCAAAATTGATGGTGGGTTGGTGCGAATAAACTACTGATAACTTTATTGTTATAATTTTTGTGGTTATGGATTTGTTATTTTTAAAATTTTTGTTTTTTTGTGACAAAAATAAATTAATGAAAACAAGATTCAAAAGGAGGGCACTATAAAGGGGCCCACAGACTGCGTTTTTGTTGGACGGTTATGTTCAACGAGCAATTCTGGTCGAGCAAAAATGACGGATGTGCAACTCGCACAGACTTCGGTTTAGTTTTATTATATTAATATATCGAACATCTCCGACGGACAAAATCAGGCAAAGCCAGATATTTGCATCGGTTTTGTACGCCAGCAAAAATGACAATTTTTCCCACACACACTTCGATCTTGCGTCGTTTTTGCTCGACCAGATTTACTCGTCGAACAAAAACGCAGTCTGTGGGCCCCTTAAAACCCTACACTAGCCAGGAAAAGGTTTTCCTAGCTGAACTGATTTAAAGATATAAGAATAAATTCATGAATCCAAATTTATAAAAAGTACTTACATACAATACAAATACAATATATTTTATTTGTTCTTATTTACCTTAAATAGCACAAATCATGTAACTTTTCCTTAACAAGAAAAGAGCTGCCAGAAAGATAAAAAAGTTAATTTAATAGTAGTTGTTTTTCGAGCAAATCTTTGACCGATTGAGGAAGGTTCTTCCAGATTTTAATAATGTTGTTTTTTACCGAATTTTGAATATATGGGTAGTTTGTCTTTTCTGTTAGCAGGTTAATTGGGTGTCGTACGTGTTACTTACATTACTTAGCTATCTACTTGAATACTTCCAGTGCCATATACCATAGGGTACAGATCAAGGCCAACATATATTGGGGACACTGGGAGAGACCCCGGATCTTTGGGTGAATAAATTGATCTTCGATCATGGGTAGTATAATGTGCAGTGTGGTGTTTTTTGAAAATCTATATCCGACCAAAAACTCCTTTTCTCTAAATGTGAGAACGTTTAATTATAGTAAATTGTATAAAGAAGGCCTGTATATTTTTGCGCACATGCACATAGGTGGCTTTTGGTGCTCAGAAACATTTTTACGGTGTCTCGGTAGAAATAAGTAGATATTATAGCAATAGGGAAATATAAAAACTCTCGCTGATTTTAAAAAAGTCTTTTATTTAAAGTATATATATAAACATCAATACAAGAAAAAAGTTCTAACACTAAAGCTGGATTTATACAGGAAATAAAATAAGATAAGAAATAAGAACTTTCAATGCTATTGGTTCAGTTTGATCACCTGATTAGGAATACAGGTTCTTATTGGATTCTCTTACAGACCTAAAGAACTCAAAGAGACTTTGCATGTCCCGCATGTATCCCTTTGGAAGACGACTATGATGATCTGCAGAGACATCTTCTTCCACTCGATCAAAAATTATTTTCAGGATATCTATAAAAAGCAACCCACAAAATGACAAAAAACCAATTATCAAAACAAACCCAACAATATATTTTATTTAACCTCACATTATTTTCCAAGGAAGGCCGAAGGTAGCTCTTTAACTACCTTGATGTAAAGGATTCCTTCAAGGGTGCCTTTCACCACTATAAATACCAAATTGGCCCGAAGGCTTCCTTGAAAGAACAAGGGTGCCTTGAAAGACGACTATAAATTTGGCCCTAGTTAAGTTCACTTTAGCACGACTTTTTGAATGAGGTTGAACTTCGAACACGATTTTTTCGACTTAATGTTTCCAAATATGCTGTTTTAAAAAAAATGTGTTTGACATATCCATCATCTGCTACTTTTGGGGTAATTCGGAGTTGATTTAGAGTAAAAGTTCAGTCAAAATCTTACCATAAAAAACGAAAGAAATGATCCAAATCTTCGGAACCATGTCTTTTCGAAAAAATCAATGTATACAAGATCCGTCACTACAACAATGCATTTGAACGGCTCCACAGTTTTTATGACAATTTCTTGGATGAGCAGCTCAAAACTGTCTTCGTTGTGGAGCGAATTTGCTATCGTGTTTTTAACACTAAAACAAAATTTAAAAAAATTAGTGCCATCATCAGGGGCGGTACTAAAGCAAAATCCTGGGTAAGGGGGGTAAATTTCGGAGGTAATGCATATCAGTAGGAGTCTTTTATACATTTCTGCCGCAGCTCTCCCATAAAGAGTGAATAAGTAGAGAAAATAAAGGCGCAGGCAAAAGTTTCAAAAGAAATGTGGGTTTGTTGTTTTAACAAAAAATAATGCAACCGGCGATTCTATTTAAATAGTACTTACCACCTAATTTTAAAACTTTAACCAAAATACATTTAGAAGAATAATGTTTTATTAGATAAAGTCAAATAACGAGGTATGTTAGCCGTTTTAATAAGGGAACCTTAATTTACTTACTACTTAGTTACGTAAAGAAACTGTTATAGAAAAACTTTTACAAAAATAGTGTCCGTATGCACAGCTTACCTCATGTCATCTTGGACAGAACACACCCCTGAAAGTATTGATATGAAAGCTAGTAAAATTGTTAAGATAATAATATTAAACATTTTTGTTGAAATGTATTTTTTGGGTGTACATCTAGATTCTTGAAGCACTTCTACACAATATGGTTAAGTTAATCTCTATCCTTATTGTATAATTAAAACCAGAGATATCAAAGGATGAGTAGAATCCGTTCGGTTATAGAAACTACAGTATTCTAAAAGTCCTACCTCGAGTAGGTGAAGTAGCGCCAAGGGCTTGCGCACCTACCCGTTTAAACTCGTACCTCAATGGCGTAGCGTGGGGGGGGGGCGGGGGGTTCCTTGCATCCCCCGCCCGCTGGGTCTTGGCGCCCTTTGGCTATGTACACGGATGTAGAAACCTTGGATTGCTAATATCTATGGGAAATTTTCATGAAAATCACTGCCGCGTGTCTTCCGCCATTTTCGCCGCCATGTTATGGAGATTTGGGTTGGCGACATTGGTTTCCTTAATTTTAAATAGTAGTGTGGGAACACTGACTGTCAACAGTGTCCAAATATGATTGAGTTTGACATTTTTTTGAAAGGTTATTTTTGTTGTTGTTTTTTAATACAAAAACAAAAAAGTAAAGAAACAAGTCATAAACAAATGCTCCAACGGTCACGCCATTTATCTCTCTTATTTGGTTTGGAGTATGTGCAGGTTTCGAACAAATAAATCGCAATATGGAAATATTGCCCCCCAATTTATAAACTTAAAGAGCACTGTTTAGCCATACGTTATAAATTGTAATACGCTCGGTTCAACCATTGCTGCTGGCGCTTCCGCTGAAGATACACCTTGATTACGTTGGTCTGAATCTGCACAAGGACTAAAACAGCTAAGAACAGATGCAGCAAGTGATACAGTAATAAAAAATAAATTAATAGAGGGAGATACTGACTTTGATAATAGCATATATGGCTCAGCTGAAAGCCAGAGCCATGGCAAGTCAAGCAACATTTAGCGATCACAAAAAAAGTACATCTTTGGCACATGGAGTCGAGCATGGAGTTTTACAATATTTGAAGACCTTGACGGAAAAACTTATTAACTAAAAACTGTGTCGACCATACCTTCCCTAAGTTATTACTAAAATATCCTTGAGTTTTGGTAAGTTTTCAGCATTCAACATTTTTTTTGTAGCTCTATCTTTTATAAAGGATGTGGGATTTTGCTCAAAACTACATATGTTGTAGGTTTCATTATCCTGATAAAAATCTATCATTGCTCCACAGTGATCTGGTATGTGGTTTTTGAGATACTGCGTTCAAAGTTAAACATTTTGGTATTCTGGCTTTTCCCTAAAATCAGTTTTTTGCACTTTTTGTGAAAATGTAAATAATATTTATGAACCAAATTGTAGTCACTGGCATCACAAACATAACAAATATTAAATTCATATGACCAAGAAATGACCTTTTTAACAAAAGGCGAATTTCAATTGTTTTGTTGCCCCTTAGTATTTAACAAACATGCTTCAAAACAAAAACTTTTGTAACATTTTTAGCCATATTTGTTATTTGTTGCTATGGCTAAGCAAAGTCACACAGAAAGCCAGTTTCCATAAGGAAAGTGCATCATCCTTAAAAAACGAATATACAAAAAAAAATGTCAAATGCTGAAAACTTGCCAAAACTTAAGGATATCTTAGTAATAACTTTTTCTGCTGAGTTCTTCAGAATCAGAAAACTTTTATTACAAAAATTGTTAATAAAAAACATTGTCACAATTGAATAAATAAGCGTTAAAATTTAGTGTTAAAAATTAACATTAACGTAAATTTAACCTAAGAATGTCTTTAAAATGTCATTTAGATATTAAACAATGTTAACATTAAGGTTTTGTTAATAAAGATTAAAAAATAAATATTGATTTTTCTTTATTTCTAGTAAAATGGTAAAACATCTTATAATTACTGGTCTTAAAATCTCCAAAAAATACTGGCTACAATATTACAAAAATTTACAATGAAATCTTAAATTACTTACTTAAAATTACATATAGAAAGTTACAAACACATGGAAATGAAAACAAGAAAAAAAAGTATACTGATAAAATACATATTAAAATTAATTTTTTTATTGTTCTTTTTAAAACTCATGAAGTATTGTTCTAATTTTGTAAAAATCGATATGCCAAAAATGTACTTTTTTGTGATCGCTTGCCATCGCTCTGGTTTTCAGCTGAGAGCGCCAGCAGCAATGGTTGCCATTATCCTTTGAGTTTATAAATTGGGGGTAATGTTTCCATGTTGTTATTTATTTGTTAAAAACTTGCACATTCTCTAGACCAAATAGAGAGATTATCATGGCGTGGCGGTTCAAGCATTTGTCTGTCTTTTAAATGCTTTTTATTGCTTGGTTCCTCACTTTTTTGTTTTTGTATTAAAAAACAACAACAAAAATAACCTTTCCTTTAATTTTTTTACACTGTTGATAGTCAGTATTCCCACACTACTATTTAAAATTAAGGAAACAATGTCGCCAACCTAAATCTCCACAACATGGCGGCGAAAATGGCGGAAGACAGACGGCAGTGATTTTCCCACAAGGGTATTATCAATCCCCTTCTTTTTTACATCCGTGGCTATGTATTAAAACAATAAACTTTAGAATAACATAAAAAACAGTATAAAAAAATTTTTATTTTAATTAAGCAGTTAATATTTTAAAGACGCCCACAAATAAATATTATTTGTAAGCAGTATATAATAAACGTCAGTTACGCGCGCCCAAATATGTAACAATTACGGACCAATGGGTAAACGATAATAGGAAGTGATTGAAACAGTGGAAGAAAAGTGTTTACCCTCCTGTGATTTATTGCAAAAGAAATTGAAAATTAATTGTGGAAAGTAAAAAAAAAACAAAATCAGGAAATGTTTCATTTGGAAAAGAGAAAAAGGTTGCTGGAAAGCGTTGGGACTAAACAGTCCAAACACTTAATTGAATTGAAATGTATGAAATAAACGACTTCAAATCTGAGTACCCTCCCCCTAGATTTGAGACCAAATCCTCGCTTGTAGTTACTAAGTTTGGTTTGCATATATTGGTATGTTCCTCATAAAAGCTATGCTTTTATTCTATTTTTTTTTTCGTATTGAAACCGCCCTCCCCCTTCTCAAACGACTGGGACCGCCACTGCCAACAATTAGATGGCGCTGAACAATTGAAACCTTCCAAACAAGAGGAACAGTGACAGAGACGGTACTAACCCTACTAAAAATTATTTTATTAGGCAATAAATACACTCGTATTGCGTCATAAAAGTGTGTAAAGAAGGGACATTACAGAGTTGGGTGTTCTTGGTTTTAGGACAGGAGGTACTTCAATAAGACACTTGAATTAAGCTTACGTTTCGAGTATATTTTTACTCTTCTTCAGAGGTACAAAGAAAAAGTTTTGGTTTACATTTTTGAAAAAACAAAAATTATATGTAATTAAAAAGGGGGAAGATCGGTTTAAAAAAAACATGGTTGTAAAACATATAAATATATATACTCAAAAAGTTTCAAATATTGTAAAATATTAAGAATTAAAATTTAATCTTTGTTATTTTTATTTTAAATAGATTACCTAACAACGATTCATATAGGCATTAGCAATAGGAAAAAATAGTATGTTTAATCGCTTACCTAATTCCTAGTGCTCTGCACAAAGTACACTATAGGTAACATAATTGGATTTTTTCCTTTAGATAATAAGACAATTTAAAATTATTTAAAAACAATAGAATATTGTTCTCTTGTCAGGTACGGCAGGCAACTAAATATAATAAAAACAAATCATGCACATTATTTTTATTGGTGTTATTTTTATTAAAAAAGACTTGAGGATATCTTTTGTTTGTGTTTTTTTTTAAGAAAAAAAAATTAAAGAGAATTAGACGGATATTAAAATCAGAAAAATAGCTCCTTACGTAGGAATATGTAAGTACAACTGGTTCGAAAAAAATGAGTACTATAACCCGCACTCATTCATTCCAAAACCCACTGTACGTCACTTTGTTTGTCATTTGTTTCTCTATGTTGATTATATATAACTTTATAACTTATCAAAATAATAGCGAAAAAACGGGAAATCTATAAAAAGTTGTCCCTTACAAAGGGGAAAAATAAAAAAATTAAAAAAACACAAGTTGGAGCAACAATAGGCAATTACATGTAACGTCGCATTGCATCTTGTCGGTTCGGTTTTTCTTTTCTTTTTTTTTATTTAAATTTATTTATTTTATTTAATTTTTTTATTTATAAGCATTGTTTTACCACTACTAACTATTTTGACCATTGTTGCTCCCCATATAATTTTTTTAAATGTTCATGTAAGAAGAGCTAAGACCTCGAACGTCCGTTTTAAAGTTAACTGCGTTATTTATTTGGATAAAAATCATTTCACTGATTTTTCGTTTTTCAAAATTTATTTCTAAATCCAAAACTTTGGGATTTTCGACATCAAAGACGTGCCCCTGAGAGAAATGATGGACCGCCAATGCTGTTTTGTCATTTTTGTTTTGGTTTTTCTCTTGACAATCATAATTATGTTGTCGCATTCTCGTCTGTAAGTGTTGTTTGGTTATTCCTATGTAACATTTATTACAATCCTTACATGCAACTTTATAAGTCAAATTTGACCTAAGTTGTAGTGGGGTAGGGTCCTTCAGGCGGGAGTAAATAGACCTAAGGGTTTGGTCATTATAAAATGCCAAATTACAGTGGGTGAAGTTTTTCTTAATAAATCTGCCGACCTGCTCTGATAAACCCTTGACATATGGGAATCTAAAATAGAGAGTTTTAGGTTTTTCTGTTTTATCAACTGGTGGTTTATATTCGTTAACAATTTTGTTTATTATGTTGAGTGAATAATTATTTAAAGTTAATAGAGATTGTATTTTTTTAAGTTTTCCGAGTGAAATTCCCGACTGTTTAGGTTGAATATCCTAAAAAGCATGTTTTTTATGCAGCCGACTTTTTGAGAAAAATGGTGATTTGACAAGTAATTGAGTAATCTACCAGAGGACGTCGATTTAGTATACCAGTTTGTTGATAAAATTCCTGACGAGGGATCCCTCTTCACCATTACATCCAAAAAAGGTAATTGAAAATCGACCTCGATTTCCATCGTAAACTTGAGTTTGGGGTGGTAATTATTAAGGTGGTTCAAGAATATGTCTGTTTGATCCTTGGGGATTACAAAAAAACTGTCGTCAACATACAGTTTGCAGACGGGAATGTCAAAATCGATTGTGGATAGCCTATCATTTAAAAATTCCTCCATCACTAAATTTGCAATAGAGGGACTGGCAGGGTTCCCAATCGCAGTGCCTTCTAATTGCATAAAAAACTCTTGGTTTGATCATAATAAAACTATGAATCGTTGTTAGGTAATCTATTTAAAATAAAAATAACAAAAATTAAATTTTAATTCTTAATATTTTACAATATTTGAAATTGTTTTAGTGTATCTACTTTATATGTTTTACAACCACGTTTTTTTTAAACCGATCTTCCCTATTTTTAATAATTTGAATTTACATATAATTTTTTCGTTTTTCCAAAAATATAAACCAAAACTTTCGTGTACCAAAACTTTTTCTTTGTAGCTCTGAAGAAGAGTAAAAATATACTCGAAACGTAAGCTTAATTCAAGTGTCTTATTGAAGCACTTTCTGTCCTAAACCCAAGAACACCCAACTCTGTAAGAATCGCAAGGACAAGAATCTACCGTTCGAGTAAGAAGGGACATATTTTACTTACATAATTAAATAATCTAGGTACATGCAGTAGTTTTAAAATATATTTCGTTAATCCAGCCCCCAGCAACAGACGATAAACTTAAAACTGCTCTACATTTTATTAGCAATTTTGAGATTTTGATTATTTCTGCTTAAAGTAGTACCTACCGATGAAATTAGTCACAACTGTATTAATCAAATCAATAATTAATCATTAAAATCAAACCAGCGGCCATGTATAGTAGATATACGCATCTCAAAGCGCAATCTGCCCAAGTTCGTATATCTCTGTTAAAAGCACATCACCTGCCACAAAATCAGAATCTTATTAAGAAAGGTAAATTAGTTCTTAAATTATTCATCAAATTGTTAAATGGATCATGAGATCGTGTTAATTTTTAAACATGCTTATAAGCAACTATATAGTTGATGGGTATACCTACCTATTTTGATTTTTAGTCGCTTGTTAAATCTTCTGTAAAAAACATGAGGTGTATACAAAAAATGATCAGATCCAGTAAAGAACGCTTTTTCTACAACAAAAGTCTATGGTTTCGTATGTTAACCATTATTTAAAAGTATGGAAACACAATTTTATAATGACTGACATTTTCGAAACGTTTCCAAAATTTAGTCGAAATTGACACTTTACTGATAAAAAAGATAGATGAGTAAATTTGGCGATCTACCGATTTCTTTTATTCTTTAATATGTTTCCTCCCTTAAAGAAGCATTTTTGGTAATAGGAACTTTTGTGTGATCCTTTCGGGTAAGCCAGTCAGTGGTTTTTAGGAAATCACTCTGTTAAGGTCACCCTTTCAGTTGAAATTTTAATATTTAGTGACCTTAAGCTATTCGAATTTGACTTTAGCAATTTAAGAAAAAAAGGTTGACGGATTCATCAATCAAAATGTTATCAAAGTCAAAATCTTAACAATTCGTTAGGTTAAAAAAATAAAGAGTGTTTCCTAAATATGTTACAAATAATAAGAGTTGAAAATGATTTGTGGCTTATTCCGACAACAACGTTCTCAACTAAAAAACCAGTTAACTCATTTTCGTTTTAGTATCCTTTGGCCTATGATCAGTGCCATATTGACACCAAACTGACAGAAAATCCATGTTTTACTTGTCAATTTGGTCATAAAAATGGCAGCCACAGGCTAAAGGGCACTGAGGCGATAGGAGTAGAACGGTGTTGATCCGGAAGAGCCACACAAATGTTTAAATTACCAAAAATGCTTCTCTGACCGGGGACAACAAAATATCAAACAATTAATGAAATCGGTAGATCGCCAGGATCCTATGTATCCAGAGCGATATCCTTTATTTTACTTTAATGCCATAGTATTTATTATAAAATTACTTCCCGCGTGCAATTTTACTAAAAAGTTCTTGTAAAATAGTGACATTTTAAGATTACATAAACAATTTGTTATCATTCACCCTGCTTAAATATTCTACAACTAAAAATTCCTTTTAGAGGTAAAAAGAAAACATTTGTGGCGTAGAGCGCGTAAATTTATTAGGGCGCTAAATTTTCCCTTCATTTTGTAAATATGTTTGGCTGAAATTATTAGTTGGAAATTCGCCATCTGATACCTCCAATAAAACGCTATATGTCGTGTATCGTTAGTTGATAGATAAATAGAAATTTCGTACAACTAATAATCGTAAATGTGTATCTCCTTGTCTTTATAACATGTCTAGGTTTTTAAAGCCGCAGTAAGCTTCAAAGATCTCCCCACTACTGGCAAATGAATCGGATGAAAGGATTTCCGCATGACCAGTTAAAACCCCAGTTCCTCGGTAGCTCAGTTGGTAATATGATAAGCATTAGACTGGTGTTCTAGAGGTCCCGTGTTCAAATCCTGGTCGAGGAAAAACTTTTTTCCGATTTATTGCCTCACGGCCTCACCCTTTAAATTTTCCCTTCATTTTGTAAAAAGAAAATATTGATAATTTTCCAGGGTATTTAATAAAAATCACTAGTCGAACGGGTTAAACAAACATTTGCAACAAAAAATAAAACAATTGCCAAAAGTTATACCTACACTAGAGAACTTAGTTTTTTTTTTGCCTTTGACCCCTAGACTATTCAAAACGTAAGAGCGAGCTAGGTTACTGAAGCAAATATTTTAAAGAATTAAATCTAGTAATTTGGATTACCTGAAATCGTTTAAATAACTTTTAAATCAGCGCCCTCTTCACGTAGATCAATCATCTCCTATTGATTTATGAGTATTTTAATACACTTTCGCCGCCATTTTCACTCAAAAGTGACAGAAAACTGCCAATATGGCGGCGAAGATCGAGAAAAGAACACTAAAACGGTAGGAGTTGATCGGCCTATGTGGAGAAAATATTGCTTAAACCTATATTTATTATTAGATTTCTGAAAAATATTTTTTTGTCACCTTCCTTTAAGGGTCATTTAGAATAGCACAATACTTGACACCTGTCAGCTTAAGCTGATAGGTGTCAAATTTTTTATTTGGGTATTTTAAGCATACAGATTACGGATGGTGTATTGCAGCAGTTATTATCTGTAATGGAAGTGAACGAATTCGAACACCCCTGTGGCTTAATAAGTTATTTGTTAGATTAAAATTTTTTTATAACGTTAAATATAACAATATAGATATTAAGTCAAATAAAAAAAAATAGAAAAATCAGAATTTTATCGCATCCATAAAAAATGTATGTTTGGTATTTGTATAATTTATTTAAATTATTTTATCTCGAAAAATATTTTTGATTAATATTTAAAAATACTTAGTTATCGTTAATTTGTTATTTTCTTTTCAATAATTATAATAATATACAGAATTTAAAAAATTACTTGAAATATATTTGACATATCTTTCTGTTCCCCTTCTCCAAGAAATCCGTTTGCTTTTTTATCTACGTATAGCTAATTAATTATTAATGCATCAAAAAATTAAACCGGTTTTTCGGCTCCGGCTCATGGACTAAATCTGACAAGCCAGTCGGAGCGGGTCTAACACTCATTTACAGCGATGGATATGAAATCAAGGTCACGAAAAACGGGACCCTCAACTTCAAAGGTGCCGACGCCGACTGTTGCATCTCGTTGGATCAGAGATCTCTGGTGAGGTCCTATTTACAAAGCATCTTCAAAATCAAAGCCCGACCTTCCAACACAGTTCACCTACAAATTCACTAAAAATTAACAAGAAAAAATTTGACACCTGTCAGCGAAAGCTACTCTGTGCTGTTCTAAATAAGCCCTTAGACCTCGCTTTAGATCGCCCCTTGCCAACATTAAGGTAAGAGTATATGGCGGAAACAATAAGCGCCCTTTGTGGCCTAACTGCTAAAAACCGCTGAAAATTTCTCGCCTATTTGCTTACATTAAGATGCATGCGGTCCGCATATTGGGGTCTTTTAAGAAGCTGCCGCACCGACAGTGCAGCCCCAGGTAATAAATAGAGAGTCTTCGCACAAGTTCTGATCTTTTCCTGTCAAAAAAGCCTTTTTCCATGTCAAAGGCCCAAACTTATGTTTCTGCCAACTCATAGCAAACTATTAACAAAACAAGATGATTGTAGAAACCTTTAAAATTTTATTAGTCTGGCTATGAAAGAAGCAACAAACTTTGTATGACTTTATATATTGGGCTCCCTCTATTTCTTAAGGCAGGAGACCCACCCCCCACCCACTCCCTGCAGTGGGGTTAAAATCACCCCAAATGGCACAATTTTTCAGTTTTTTTTTCCAATTTCTCAAAAACGACAATATTTTTAAAAAATTGTGTTTGCATTTTTTGTACGCAATAAAATTATGTTTAATTTGAGGTATAACAAATATAGGTAGGTCTTCTCCTTTACCCTGAAATCAACCCAAAAAAAAACTCTTAATTTTACTTCTCAGATGTAACTTGAAAAAATTGATGTACCTTTGTTATTTTCAAGCAACACTTGGCCCCTTAAAGAATTCCGCCGCAGAATTATGCTGATAGGGGCATAAACAATTTTGACGGATAATTACTGACCCAATATAAATTTCCAGTTATTCGTTCGATGGACCATTGAAGGTAGCAGATTTCTAGCGGGTAACTTTTTGTCTAATTTGGGAATATTGCCCATTAGTCACTTAAGTCTGATATAACACATCATTGGTCCAATGGTCCAGTAACAAAAAAACATTGGCATAATGAAGAATTTGTCACAAAGTCACCCACAATTACTGCCCACATAACAATTAAACATTCCTGTAATGTAATAGTCATATACTTAGAGAACAAAGAATGTGATATAAATGTTACATTTTACCATTGGGAATATTACTAACACATGTCGGCAATAACTTACGTTCTAGCTCATACAGGTGATATAAATGTGATAGAAACGTGACGTTAAACATTACTATAATCGACCATAATATTTTTTTAAAATGAATTATAGTAATATACCTGGACGCCGACTATAATTGCACGGATATGATTTTGTAATTCAAAACATGTCCAGATGGCCACGAGATGGATATCCTAAGATATGGAGTGGATATATATTCACATGAATATCCACCAAATATGCATTAGTCTTCCACTAAAGTGCAATTACGGAGTAGCCTATGGATGTAGGTATATCAATGCATTACCATTATGTTGATGTACTACTTGAGATTAGTTATCAAAAGATTACCTAAATAACTTTTTGATGTGTTATATGTATAATAATCCCAGCATATACAAATCGTCAGCATTGAATCGGGCCAATGTCGACAACGTCGGCAGTGTGTCGGCATCGGCGACTACACTCTGGCCCGGTGTTGGTCAGATTGCGATTTACAGTTTTCGGTCAATAATCGGCAACTGACGGAGGTACTTATTTCTACAGTCGACTTTATGCCGACACCACTTTAGGACCGACGATGGTCTGATTGGAACTTTGTTTAATCGTTCGAAAATCGGCAACTGACGATGGCCCAATTTACTATAGTCGACTTTATGCCGACGCCTACTTTATCTGCTTTAGGGCCGACGACGGTCCGATTGGAACTTTGTTTAATCGGACGAGAATCGGCAACTGACGATGGCTCTATTTACTATAGTCGACATTATGCCAATGCAAACCTTATCTGCTTTAGGGCCGATGATGGTTCGATTGGAACTTTGTTTAATCTGTCAAGAATCGGCAACTGACGATGGCCAGATTTACTATAGTCGACTTTATGCCGACGCTCACTTTATCTGCTTTTGGACCGACGACGGTCCGATTGAAACTTTGTTTAATCGTTCGAGAATCGGCAACTGACGATGGCCCGATTTACTACAGTCGACATTATGCCAATACAAACCTTATCTGCTTTAGGGCCGATGATGGTCCGATTGGAACTTTGTTTAATCGGTGGCGAATCGGCAACTGACGATGGCCCGATTTACTATAGTCGACTTTATGCCGATGACCACTTTATCTGCTTTAGGGCCGACGATGGTCCGATTGGAACTTTGTTTGATTGGTCGAGAATCGGCAACCGTTTCTTCCTAGTATGTAGAGATGGCGCTAATGTCACTATGTTCCCTGTACAGTGAAAGAAAATATTATATATATAATGAGCAAAGATATTTCAAAACTAGAATGCGAACTTGACAAGATGGTGGTACTTCTCTACAAGAATCACCTCTTCTGCCACTTAAACCAGCCCGACTGGTTAAGCACCTGCATTATCGAAACTTTGTAGTTTGCCAATGTCGGGCCGCTTTAAGCTACCACCGACGGACCTCCGTCAATCGCCGACGTTGGACCGCTTTAGGAGACCAATGTCGGACTTGAATAGTTTACCGATGTTGGGTCGAGACCAGCTTGCCTACGTTAGACCGACCAAATTAAGAGGTTATGGGCGGTACCATCTGGTTAAACCATATCGGACCTTAATTGTACGGCGACGGTATGCCGATGTCAGCAAAAAGTAAAATTTACCATTGGTCCGATGGCGGGCTACAGTCTAACGCTGCGTCGGCAAACATACATTGGGCCTACATCGCAAAGCGGACAAAAGATACTGCTGGTCCGATGTTGTAAATCGACGTCGTGCCGATGACGACAAATTCGGTAATCGACATCGGACCGACGAAGGCCCGAGGGAACCGTGTTTGCTGGGATATTTCCTGCTACATAGAGAACATATTGATTCCATTGCCATCTACCTACAATAGATGACATTAAACTAAATTATAATTATAAATAATGTAATTAATTATAAATCCTGACAAAAGCATTCTTTTTGGGAATATTCATAGAAATAACTTGATTATCAGGTTATCATGGGCATAGTATTATCTTACTACCAAAGAAATATAACTATCACAAACTCTTAAAGAATATTCGACAAAAAATAGGTCTGCAACATTCCTGTCGTATTCATTCACATAACATATCAATTACATCCCAAGAAAAAAAAATCAACAAAGAAAAAGTGTAGACGGGATTCGAACCGTTAACCTCCAAATTATCTCGCCAATGCTATAACCACTCTAATATTGCGGCTACAGGAAAATCCTCATTTTTTTTTTGTATATTAACGTTTTGGATGAAGATAGTGAGCCAATAATGTATGGTCCAGTATCGGAGAGACGTAGTTTTCTCTTCAATGGCTCAACAACAAAGTCCGGTGTATTTAACATAAAATTTCTTCTCCATCGAGTCAACATCGCATTAGGGTTGGCGAAACAACTGTGTTGGCACACCAAATGAAGATAGTCAGTGAAAATATTTAAACCGAATATCCTTCTCCGTCGATTCAACATCGAATTAGTGTTGGCGAAACAACTGTGTTGGCACACCAACTAAAGTTATTTAACGAGCCAATAAGTCCGTTGTATTTAAGATGAAAATTCTTTTCCGTTGATCAGTCACTCAAAAGTCATTCAGTCATTAAAATAAGTAAAAGGCCTGTTTTTGCGGGGTTAATACAGCATACCGGTATGATAAAATTAATGGCGTCACGGTATGTTGTTGTCAGACTTAATTCGCCTTGTTGCCACATTACACAATAAAAACGTGGATACTACAAACTGTTTTCAATAAAATAAAAAAAAAATCGGTCTATGGTTTAAATTTGACACATTTATTTTACATCTGCAAGGTTAATTTTAAAACCATAAATACAGTTGTAGCAGTCACGTGACATATCTGGTATTGTTGGCAACCTAAAAACAAAAAAAAAACAGTTTATTTTTAACGGTACCTAGTTTGTAAGTCAAAATGTATTAATTTATATTTTATTTTGAACCGGCAATACCAACAAATAATTTTTTTGTATCATATTTTTGCGAGTAACCATGAGATACCATGACGTAATTTATGACGTTTTACGTACCATGCTATCTTTTTGTGGTCTTTTACTTTTTACTGAGGTTTACAAATAAGGGAATTACTCAAAATTAATTTTTTCTAGTTAAATTTAAAAAAAAAACTTAAATACTTTAAATAAAACATCATTAAAACTTTAAAAAAACACTAAAATTAATGAAAAAAAGAGTTTTTTGTACTTCAATGAACTTCCTGTATTTCGTTGCTCACACAGAGGGTGGAATCGAAATACAGGAAGTTCATTTTGCACTGAAGTACAAAAAACTCTTGTTTTTCCATTGCCACAGCCACCTTCCGTTTGTTTTTTACTAAAGTTAATGTCTATACCTAATAAAACATGTGTATTTACTTTAATACAAAGTCAAACTTTTTTTAACTAAAGGTATAGTACCTAACGCCCAGTTCCCACATATGCGCGTTCACCCTGACTCAAAAAACGCACCACATTACAGGACATAGATTTGCGGTTTGCTAAAAACAAGAAAACATATTTTATTTATTTATTTAATTATCTCTCCATATGATACATTTTGTATACATTAGATGTGTCAACCCAGCAACTTAATGCACAATTTTTCAATTTAGTAAGGTGTAGTTACTCGCAAAAATACCGGTCACTCTGTTACTATACATACCGGTATGCTGTATTAACCCCGCAAAAACAGGCCTAAATCAAATAAATCGCGAATAACTAGGAAAGTCTGGTGGGAAAAATTAAAAAAAAAATTATCAAAGATAAGGGTAAAGTAAAAGTCCACAAATATTGTAAAAAAATCCCCCCCACTACTTCCATAGTCCTAATGTGCGAATTAAAGCTTAAAGTGTATTTTTTACCTATAATTCAAAACCTTAATTTCGTTTTGAAAAAGGAGTCAATATGTTTTGTAACCTATAAAATTATCTTTAATTTGATATGGAACATGTACACCCAATCTCTTACCTCTTAAATTTACTCTAAATAAAAAATAATTTACGGCAGGCTTCTTAATAGCCGGTTAGCAAAGAGTTAAATTAACTCTCTTGCTGTTTTTTTTAAGGTTAACCCTGGAGTTAATTTTAACCCCCTTTTTAAAAATTTTTACAAGGTTATGTTGCTCAGGGTAACTCGCTATTGAGAAACCGGACCTAAGTGAAAAAGCAAAATGTGTATTTTTCTGGTGTGTGGTACAGTTGTCACTAATAAATTTATTCTGCCCTCTTTGACAGAATGAAAGTCAAACAAGATTTGTTTACCAATAATATTTTTACTTATATATATTATATACTATATGTGACAGTAAAGGGGGGCAGAATTTATTAGTGATAACATTCGTAATACAGTTTTATGGTTACAAATGTTTATTTGTAAAATTACCTTAAATATACTCCTTGCCTATTAAATGAACCCCTAAATATTGCATTAAATGATAGAATTTTTTACTTTTGTGTCAAGTGTATAAAAGCACTATAGGTAACCTACAAACTTGAAAATTAGGGGTCAGTAAAAAAATTCCTCCTATGGGGATGAAAATAGGGGTTGAAATTTATAAATCATTTTCTGTATTATAGAATTCGAAAAGCAGTAGAGGCCTAAAAATTTGTATGTAAAGTTCACTGTAAAACTGAACCAACACCAAAATTTGTGGGGTCAGAGGGAGAATTAGGGATGATTGTGTTTTGGGGGAAGCACAAATAACTGACAAATAATAATTAAGATAAAGCTAAAAATGCAAATTTGGGTTTTAAATAATAAAGCTATTGTTTTTTCAATTTTGAAAAAGATTAGGGGTAAAAACAATGCTTTAAAAATGCTGAAACACATGTTGGTTTATTTTTATAGTAGAGCTTACATACAAATTTTTAGACCTCTACAAGTTTTCGTATTCGCATTACAGAAAATTATTTACAAATTTCAACCCCTATTTTCACCTCCATAAGGGGAAAATTTTTGAAACATCATTCCTTAGTGAGCTTCTACATTATGAAGTCAAACTGGCTTCTAATTTTCAAAATTTTAGTTTAGTTCTTTTATACTTACCTAACCCAAAAGTGGAAAATTGTACCATTTAAAATAAAATGCTTTTATTTTAGGAGTCAACCTGAAAGGAAAAAGGAGGAAATATAATAAAATTTATTTTTAAAGGTAAGGAGAGGGGATAGGGTATACTTGCTTTATACCAAATTTAAGGTAATTTTATAAGCTACAAAAGGGTCTTGACCACTTTTTTTTTAAATTAGTTTTTGAATTATCGGCAAGAACCTAAAAAATTACACTTTTGACTATAGGAGTGGAAGGTGGCGATTTTTTTTTCAAAAATATTTTTGAAGTTTTGCTTTACTCTGAGAATTGATTGATTTTTTTAAATTCCTTACACCGGATTTGCCTAGTTTTTGGTGCTTTATTTCGTAAGTGCCTAAATGAGCGCTAAGGGTGTTTGGACACAAAGGTTGCTTAAAAATAAGAAAAGGTACGTGAAATTGTTGAAGATTTATCTGGGAAGTAAAAGAAGAAGATATTTTTTCAAACATAAATTTTTATCGTATAAAAAACAGCTTTAAAATTGGCAAACAGGGTTGATTTAAGCTTAAAGGAAAACTTGTTATACCTCAAATAATGTTACTAAAAATTTTTTAATAAATGTTACGGTTTTTGAGATATTGGCAAAAAAATTGAATTGAATTGAAATTTCACCTCCTCTGCATGGGGTGGGGGTCCTAAAATAATCAGGGAGTCCTAATATACAGGTTGGATTCTTTAAGAGATTTTAGAAAAAGTTAAAAGCGAATCTTTAATGATTTTTACGGACTCTCTGCCCATGATAAAAAAAATTTGTGCCCTCAACTAGAGGCCCAGGGCCTATCAAGTATTTTTTTTAAATGAGAAGGTACCACTTTTGGCATCTTTTTGGAAAGAAAGAGAGAAATCTAACGCACTAGTCAGTCAACCAATGTGAAAAATTTTAAAAAAATCTTTTTTTGTCAATTGTTTTAGCTCCAAAATAATCTACATTAAATAAATTTTTTTAACATCTGTCAACCCATGTGTCAAAAATTTTAAAAAATTATTTTTTTTCAATTTTTTTATTTATTTATTTACTAAATTTTTATTTAATTTTAATTTAATTACTGAGTAAATAAAGAAATTACCACACAAGGATATTATTGGCGTAAAATTTTTAACAGATAGGTTGACAGATGTCAAAAAAATTTATTAAGTCGAATTTCTTTTTTAAAAAATCTTTCCAAAAACGTGCCACAAATGGTACAAAAAATTTTTGGTAGGCCCTGGGCTTTCAGTGAGGGCCCCCAATGGCCCCAAATGGGCCGCCAATAATGTTCTTGTGTCAACTGACAAAAAAATAAGTTTTAAAATTATTGACGCATTGGTTAATAGATGTTAAAAAAAGTAATGCGTTAAATTTCTTTTTTAACAAGCTTTCCAAAAAGGTGCGACAAGTGGTACCTTCTCATTAAAAAAAAATGCTTGGTAGGCCCTGGGCCACCAGTTTGGGGCGCAATGTCCGTAAAAAATTAAAGCCGCTAAAAGTGTTGTTTCTTTCATAAAATGCCCAATATGGCTGAAAGTCCCGATGTATCGCATCCACTACCACGGCATGCTGTATGCAGCTGAGCTGGCAAAAGTTCCAACTTGCCGCCCCTTTTTGCACGGCGTTTTTGGCGCGCTCCTCCAAGTTTTAGTTGCTTTTGTAACGTCGCGTCGTCCACCTCAGCTTTCGACACCGTCTGACGACACCACCATTGAGCAAAAACTACGCTAAAATAGGACCATCAGTACACAAGACCATACTTCTAAAAATTTGCAAAATTTAAGTAATTTTTTTTCACAAAATTTGCCTAAAATAACGGTTACTATGACCAATTTAGCGAAGTTCACAGTACTCAGCTTCGTAGCTGCAGCTGTTTTCATAGTTGGGAGTACGGCGTTACAGTGCTTTCATTGCGGTCAGTACAATGATGGCGTTGGATCTATCACGCCCTGTATCAATGAGAGTTATACTAAGCTTAAGTCTTGTCCGAAGCGAGTGACCAATTATTGCATTGTAAGTTTTTTTTTGGTTATTTATTTGCTGTAGTCCTTTCGATATGTACAGAATTTTTTAATTTGTTGTTAGTTTACCAGACCTACCCACAAAAGAAACCCCTGAGAAATACCGTCATAGGCAAATAAAGCTCAACATTTTCCCCAAGCGAATATATATTTTTTCAAGGCTTAATGGTTGATTTTCTTCATTTTATTAAAATTCTATAACTTGGGGCGTCCAAATGGGCTTTAAAAAAATACCGTTTTTCAAATTTTAACTACGATTGCTGGTTCGCCTTTTACATATCGGTACTTACCGTACTTATATCATACCTAATTCGAAACCTGTAAAATAATGTCTTCCAAATTCCAAAAAATAATCAGCTTAAAGAATGGCATTAGCCAGTAATTCCTGTACGTAATTCTCATTCTTCGATTTTTTTTAAAGAAAAACTTTGGCGTCAGTTCTCCGGAAAGTATATGGCGTCATTTTTCTATTTGAAATTTGACATTTACGACTTTTACTTCAATTAGCGGTAAGCGTTTTCAAGCAGCTTTTGATTTTTCATCTGAATATTTTTTTTTCAGCAGAGCAGAAAGTTTTTCTTCAGAGGGAGTTCTTAAAAAGAACCTTTTTTATTTTACCACCCTGAAAAAATGATTACTTGTGTCAAGAGAAATTCTCTTGAATAGGTCCAATCCCCCTGTGTCGTTGAATGAAGATCATAATTATTTTGAATCAAAAGAAAATTGCTTGCAACAAGAGAATTTTTATTATTCCAAGAGAAAAATGGTCTTTAATCAAGGACACAGGGGGGTCGGAACTATTTAAGAGAATTTCTCTTCAGCCAAGATATCCTTTATTTCAATTTGGCAATGACTTTTGTTCAGTAAAGTTGACATGCTCTTAAATTTTAATATTTCTGACAGTTTTATTTACCAAAATAAACTTGTTATTTAAAAACACGAGTTATGGTAAAGCCATGATGAACCTTAAAATAATTTAGTTAAATACCTTATACCTAAAATACCTAAAATTCACTTATAGTAGGACACGTTTTTTGGTAAATTTAAAGACTGTAAAGAACTTTTATTGAAAGAAATTAATACCACCTTATATCTTACACACTTTACGCTTTGAACAATTACAATTTTTGCTGCTTTTTCGATAAAATTGACAAAATAAAAATCATAGGCACGACACCACTAAAGATGACAGTCAGATGACAAACCAGAAATTTTTAGAAATACTTTTTTATAGCCTGCTGTCTCTCTTCAACAACCTTAAATATTTTACATTTTAACAGAGAACAAATGTTTTTGGCAGTACTTTTTTTGAACGCTTAAAAAACATTGTTTTATTCTAGAAATGGACAGTTTGAAAAGAAATATTTAAAATATGAGCAAAATCATGGCATAAAAATGTGAAAAACATAGTAAAAATTGCTTAAACAAAAACGTTACCCCTTAAATTATTCTAAAATATTTTAAGCCTTAAATTACCATCATGGCTTTATCATTAAAACTAGAAAAAATTTACAAATAGTTTTACGAGTGCCATTTAATTTTTTGTCAAACAAATCTAAAAAACGAAACCAACGTAATTTTAATGCTTTGAGGTAAGTTTCCTCCATAATTTTGAATGCTGATTTATGTGTTCGATTAAAAAAAAAATACGTAAGATACACGACCGCAAATTTACTTCACAGGTCTAGTAACGTAAGTAGCTATTTCAAATTAACAATTTTTCTATCTAAAAAATCCTAACATGCATTGGCGTGGTAAATAATGCTTTGAAATAAATCCCGTTCAAGCGGTCACCTATGGTTTTAATTGGTTTTGTGCTTCGGCTGATTTTAAGGTCGACTAAGGGATAAGCAAGAGTTGAACCTCAGTAGATTTTGAGTGACTGCTTTGAAAGGTCTTATGGACAGCTAAAGTTGGTACACATGTCAGCCCCTTCAAAATTGCTGATGGTAAAGCCACGATGACCCTTAAAATAATTTAGTTAAATACCTGTTAAATGATTTTTAGATGTGCCTAAATACACTTGTAGTTTTTTAGACACGTTTTTTGGTAAATTTAAAGAGTTTAAAGAACTTTGAAAGAAATTAATACCACCTTATGTCTCACACACTTTATGCTCTGAAAAATTACAACTTTTGCTGTTTTTAATATAAAAATGGCGAAATCAAAAGCATATGTACGAAACCACTCAAAATGACAGACAGATGACGTACCAGAAATATTTATCAAACAATTGCGTTAAATTATTTTCATCTTTCTCTAAAACAATTTTTTATAGCCTGCTGTCTCTCTTCAACAACCTTAAATATTTTTGGACTTCACTAAATTATATCTGTCCATCTACCTCTAAAATTCTGTCCTCTCTCTCTCTCTCTAAATATTTTTCATTTTAATTTTATTAATTAATTCATTTTCATTAAATTATTTTCATCTTTCTCTAAAATAATTTTTATAGCCTGCTGTCTCTCTTCAACAACCTTAAATATTTTTGGACTTGACTAAATTATCTCTCTCCATCTACCTCTAAAATTCTGTCCTCTCTCTCTCTAAATATTTTTCATTTTAACGGAGAAAAAATGTTTTTTTTTAAACGCTAATAAAACAGTAAAGACTTAAAAAATTTGAGTGTTTTATTCTATAAATAGAAAGTTTGAACGGAAAGCTCTAAAATGTGAGCAAAATTATGGCATAAACATGTGGAAAACATAGTAAAAATTACTTAAACAAAAACTTTACCCCTCAAATTATGCTAAAATATTTTAAGCCTTAAATTACCATCATGGCTTTACCATAATTGATGGAAATTTCAAATATGACAAAATATTACTTATATAGTCCTTTATAATTTATGATCTAAAAACTGGAACTCTGACCTGCATTGTTTTTGTTGAAAATATAAGTTTAACATCGAATTACCTTTATTGTTCAAAAATAAATGGTTACACCCTATAATATCCAGGAAGATCTGGAACCAGTTTTAGTGCCCTTCGCGATGTACGGCAGCCCATAATTATATGACGGCATAATGTAAAAAAATTATGTGAACAAACTTTTAATTAAAACTGTTAGCTCAGACTAAGTGATGTACAGGGTGTTCCAAATTTAAGGAGATTTTTGAATTTTGGATATTTCTAGGGGACATAGCGAAAAACTACTATTTATACATGTTATATGCTCGATTTAAAAAAAAATATTTACAATTTTTTTTTTTTTGCAAAAAGTATGCTATAAAAATAAATAATAAAAAAAATAAAAATAGGTAGATAATAACAAAAACAAAAAATAAAATATCACGTGCAATACATCATCCTAAAGGAAATTTCGTGTCAGTTTTAAAAATCTAGTAAAAATAGGGTATTTCATAAGAAAAACTCCAGCTTGACAAATAATTTAACTCTAAATTATCTATAGAAAAGTACTTAACACCAAATAGTAGTTTTAACAACTAGTGGCTAAAATAGTGCTTTTTTTACAAGCGTTGGTTTAAATAACGAGCGCAGCGAGGTATTTAAAAACGCGAGTAAAAAAAGCACACTTTAGCCGCCAGTTGTTAACACTATTTTTTTAAATACCTTTATCAAAAAATCCAAGAAAAACAGTAAAATACTTTTAAAAATCTTGAACGAAAAGCACTTCTCGCAACACACCATTGCACTATAAATCAAGGCGGCTGGTAAATGATTGTTGCGACATTTTAATCTTTGACAGATTTATTTTTTGACGATGTTTTTAAATGATTTTTTCGTAAATACTGGCTGAAATCTTTTTTTGCACCCGTGATCAAAAAAAAAGTTTTTTTGCATCGGTAACCAAAAAAGACATGCTTTAGTCATCTGCAGACAGTTACTAAAATCATGTTTTTGATGAAAGTATAAAAAATTTTTTTTTTTAAAAAGTCCAAATTCTAAAATGCATATTTTTCAAAAAGTTCTGTAAAAACGGGTTGACATATTGACATGGGGTTTTCACGATTAATAATTTTTATTTCATACTATATTGTAATATAGTCCATTACGTTACTTGTTTCAGTAATGATACATTACGTCACTAGTCTGGTAAAGTAACTTTACCGGACTGAAACTGAAAATTAGTGTTTTAACTAACACAGGGTTATTTCTGAACAATTTTTATCAATTCAAGTTAGAATTAAAAGTTGCTTATAAACGTTAACGGTAATACTGCAGTTTTAATTACTTGAAATATTTATAGGGGCAGCATCAGGTACAGGGTGACCGTTTATAAAGTTCCACTTGGGAAAACTTTTTTGGTATTTGTCACCAGAAGAAGAGTCAAAAAGTGAATGACTTATGAAATTAGGTAGATTTCTCTAACATTTTCAGTTTTTTCCTTAATCACACTCTACACGCAGAGTGGCCATGAGGTTCTGTGTTTGTAATTGAATACCCTGTATATTTTATAAAATTTTGATAGATCTTTTCTTTTTGATTCCAAATATATATCATATGTAGGGTTTATTTTTGGCAGTTCTCGAGTAAAATCAAAAATAATTTGCCATAAGGGCAATGTGTTAGTCAATGAAAAATAGTATAGGTTGTTCTTTGTTCAACACATTACTATTATGGCAACGTTTTTGTGAATTTGCTCAAAATATTTTAAAAAAATACAGGGTGTTTCATTAAAAAAAAGGACCTCATGACCATCCTGCATGTACGGATAATTTTTAAAAAAAGTGGATCTGTAATAAGAATCTACATAATTTCATGAATAATTGACTTTTTTGTTTATCTTTTTGTTATGAATAATAAAAAAGTTTTCCCAGTTGGAACTTTATAAACAGTCACCCTGTACATCTTCGGATTTTATCTTTGGTTGCCAATAAATTAAAGAAGAAACTTTCTACCACATTTCAAATATCCAGAGGAATCCCACAGCTATTTCACTTTTTTGAACTCAAAAACCGCCAATAAATTTAATATTTTTTAATTGATTTTGGCTTTGCTTTAATTTTTTGAATTTTGAAATTTGAACCCAAATTTCTTTTTCACTAACACACCTTAAAATAATTTAGTTAAATACCTGTTAAATTATTTTTAGATGTGCTAAAAAACAACAGTTTCTTCACCGTTTAAAAGTCCTCATTCCTACCTCTTCGGGCACTGACCTTTCTAACCTCCAAAAAACTCCTTGAAATAAAAACACAGCGTCCTTATTATTTATACTAACGTTGTAAAATAAACTGCGTCCTTTTTTTTAATAACATTTTGTATAATTCATATTTTAAAGATATATAATAAGGAGTAGTTTTTCGGCAGAGTTAAATTGGTCAACACCGTTCTCAACTAAAAAGCCAGTTAACTCTTATCTCTTCAATGCCCTTTAGCCAAAGATTGCCGCCATTTTTATAACCAAATTGACAGGTAAAACATGGATTTTCTGTCAGTTGGGTGTTAATATGACCGCTACAGTAGTCTAAAGGATACTAAATCGAAAAAGAGTTAACTGTCTTTTTAGTTAAGCAGGTGTTGAATTGCTACTAGGCGTACCAATAAACGTCAAAAAGTGTCGAAAATTCTCACCATGTAAAAGAATTTGTGTGACTTTTCTGAACAGTGACAGCGACATATTCCATGGCTATCTATGGTTCTGTATGTTAACAGTTTTAAAAGTTAGTTTACACACAAAAATAAGCTTAATTAAATACATTTTTAAGTAAAAAAAGGGCTTTTCACAAAAACTGCATACAAAAATTAAAATTGACATATTTCTTATTTACTGGAACATTATTAAGAAACTAAATTTTAAGGAATATTAGTTTACTTGTGTTTAAAAATCGTCAGATTGTGTCTTAGCCTGAGATTTTTATCTACCAGAAAAATTGAAAAAACTCCAGCAAAAATGATGCCAATTTGAACAATTTCTTGTATATTCCATTTTGGAATTTTCATCAAGATTTTTTAACCTACGAGTAGCAAACTTCGCAGGGTTGATCTAAGAGCAATAACCTAAATTATATCAGAAAATTAAATTTTTCCAGTGGCGTATTCCGATTTTTCTAATTAGAAAATTTCAAAATATACCAAAACTCTTTGATACGCCACTGTTACTGACACATGCAAAAAAAGGCCCCGCTTTTCACTGGATCTTATATTAGATAAAATTCCATTTCTAACGACACCTTCCGATTGTATTTGCTGCTTCTAGTAGTAACATAAGAATTTTTTTAAATCATAATTTTTTATATTTTTTTAGTAAATTTCCTTAAATAAAAGAGCCAAGGTCCCTAACTCTTCCAATACCAATTATGATTTTAAAAAATTCTTATTTTATTACTAGAAGCAGCAAATAAAAGCGAAAGGTGTCGTTGGAAATTCAATTTTATTTAGTATAAGTTTCAGTGAAAAGCGGGGCCCTTGTTTGTATGTCAGTAACAGTGGCGTATCAAAGAGTTTTGGTCCATTTCGAAATTTTCTAGTTAAGAAAATCGGACTACGCCACTGGAAAAATGTAATTTTCTGATATAATTTAGGTCATTCTTCTAAGATCAACCCCGCCAAGTTTGGTACTCGTAGGTTAAGAAATCTTGATGAAAATGCTAAAAAGCCATAGGTATGCAAGAAATTGTTCAAATGGGCATCATATTTGCTTGGGTTTTCCTGGTAGAAGGAGTGGTTTAAGCTATACTATCATTATTTACTTATTAATAGAGAATTAAATTAGCAACATTTTTCTTATGTGTCACTTTTGACAGTCTTTCACCGTTTAGGAGCTATCCAAGAAAAACGCTTTTTGGGGTTTTTTGGACATTAGAAATGACAGTTCCCGAATAGACAAAAATGGGGTCTTTCATGTTATACGGTGGACCTTCCTAAGCTGGTTAATAAAAAAAAATTTGGTTCTAATTTTTTCGTCTATTTTTCCTATGTAGCTTAGCCTATAAACGAAAAGACATGCATTTTTGCTTTGTATATCTATCGCTTACTTATCAAAAAAAAATATATTTTTAAAAAATAAACAAAATATAAAACATTATGAAATAAAACGTTGTACTTACACGGCCGTGAAATGTCATTAAAGTACTCGTCTAAAATTTCCGGACTTGGCTTCTTGGTCGCCTTGTCCGTAAACATCTAGACTTGTACTTTAATAGACCATTTCCCGGCCTTATAAGAGCTATACTATACTATAATACACAACACCCCACATTCCCTCGAATTTGGACCATCCTGTACAATCTTTTTTTGACGGGCAGATAAATATTTTTAACGTAAAATTAAATTTACTGTTTGTAATTAAATTCACCTATATTTTTTTAGCGCACATTGCAGCTTGCTTATCTTTTGACATTTTAAAGAATAAAGTTTCCATTTCAGGCAACGGTGGCTTCTTAACTTTGGTTAACCAAGAACTAAGTACACTAATTAAAGAAAATTTAAACAGTTGGTCGAATAAAGGTGGAGGGAGGAGGCAATTTCCTCCAAAGACAGATCCAGCTTTTTCACAAGGAGGGGGGTTGGTTGTACTAAAAAAAAGTTTATTATATTTTTTATTATCCCCACCCCGTACTTTTTAGGGGTGGAGGGGGGGTTAATTAATAAATAAAAAAACTTGTCAAAACCGTTATGACAATAGACAATATATTCCATTACTCTCGAGACTCTCAGCATTTCAGCAATACCACTATTTATCAAAATCGGTTCACCCGTTTTTTAAAAACATTACTCTTGTGTCGTAGGCAGTCGCGTAAAACGGAAGAATGCTAAATTTTAAGTGTAAAGCCTGGTTCTCACTATGCAACTTTTTCATGCTTCTCAGTAAGTTGCATGCATCTTGGGTGTTCACACTATGAAATCCGTCGAAAAATGAAGCGTGATGCAAGATGCGCAAAAATAGAACATGTCCTATTTTTATCGGAGAGTTGCATGCATGCTGGAGAATTTTTTTAGTTACTTTTGAATGCCAACCGTTTTTTTTTATGTTGTCAACTTGCCGATAAGCTGTGAATGTTAGGTTATGAGTTTTATTTTCGAATTTTCCGACAAATAATCCACTTCTTTTTCATTTTGCCAAAAAAACAAAATAACTCAAAATACAAAATCAAAAATTCGGTATCGGAAAAAAGTAAACAAAGCAGTTAAAAATCTAGTGCTATTTTTGTTTTTTTGACTAGTGATTTTGTTATGTTGGATAAAAATTACCGCGGTCCCTAGAATAGATACGGTCTAGTAATTTTGCGTCATTCTTCGATCCGATGACCACACAAAGATAGCAGCTGATTTTTGTCCGCCATTTGTAAAATGTCTGAAGGCTTGACAAATTAAATTAACTTTTCGGTTTTTTTTTTGTTTAAATGATTGATGCAAGGCCTATTTTTTGCTTGTACCTTCTATTATAACTTTTTGAGATTCAGGGGTTCAGGGTACCGAGCTTAAGTGGTTTTCAATGTATTTAACGGACAGACATCAATTTGTCTCCTGCAACAGTTCAGAATCTGATGTACAACCAATAACAAGCGGAGTTCCCCAGGGCTCTGTGCTGGGTCCTACTCTTTTTCTTATCTACATTAACGATCTGCTTAGGCTTAACATCACAGATTCTCTTGCAGCTTTTGCAGATGATGCTACAGCGCATTGGTCGAATAAAGATTTAGAAACCCTGAAAAACATGGTCACTAATGATGTAACTAAAATTAAAGAATGGTGTGATCCCAATAAACTTACCCTTAACCTTTCTAAAATACATATTATTAATTTTCGTAAGTCAAATATAAATAAAGTGAATATCAACAATCAGTATATAACAAGTGTTAACTCCTCTAAATTCCTTGGCTTGGACATTGACTACCAATTAAAATTTAATATTCATATCAAAAAGCTAAATAGCAGATTGGCTTCGGGTGGTTTTAGCGTTAGGGTCACGGCAAATGAGCTGGGCAAAACCATAGCCAGGAATGTGTATTTTGCGTTAATTGAATCACATTTACGATACTGTATACCATACTGGGGATGCTGCAGCCAGTATTTATTCCGCTCTGGATTTGTGCTACAAAAAAGAGCCATTCGATCAATGTGTAAAGTTCATCCTCGAACTCACTGCCAGCAACTCTTTATTGACAATAAAATTTTAACTCTCCCATGCATTTTCATTCTGGAGACTGTATGCCTAATACACAAGCATTTGTCAAAACACAAAAAGGAAAACAATGTCTATGACACGAGACACGCTCAAGATCTTCGACTTCCAATCCTTCATCTTACTCTTGTTAAAGACTCTATAATATATAACGGCATTAAGATGTACAACCACATGGCTATTGATTTTAGAAATGCACCAAATTATAAAAATTTTCGCCAGAAATTTAGAACTGCTCTTCTTAACTTAGCATTTTACTCGGTTGAATCTTTCTTGAGACATTCGTTTTACTACTCGTATACTTTATGTTTATCCCTAATAAATTGTGCATTATAGTTTTTACCTTAAACACAGTATTAATGTTGGTAATTTTATGTTATGGTCCTGATTTTTTTTAAATATTTTCATATTTTTAATTTTTTTTTTGGAGTTTTGTGTAATATTTACATTTAAATTTTTATTGTTGACAACCTTATGTTTTGTTCCCAATTTTTAATTTCAATTTTATTTGTTTTTAATGTTTTGCGTAATCTATAGCGACTGTTGTGATATTTAGGAATTAAGTTCTTTTCTCATAGTATTATCAGTACTTATACTTTTTTTTATGATGTGTACTTACGCTTAATTTATGCTTTGTCATTAAGAATTTTCATATTTGTGTTATTCTTTGACAATAAAAGTAAATATAATTTATTTTTGGCCTGCATGCGTTGATCTTTCACCAAATAGAAATTCAGATCATTAATTGGTAATTATTCTATTCCGTCAAGAAACTCATCGGATGAGTTGGAGTTAGTTCGTGTTCGTAGTTCAGAAGTTAGGGGCGAGTTTGTAAATTCAACATTTTTTTTACAGCGGTGGAACATCGGTGCCAACACTCGGTTGACAGATGGGTTTTACATCCATCTAAGATCTAGCGGTGATGAAATGTCGTTGTTCCATCGAATACAAAAAGAACGCGTTGCGGTGTAAATAGCTGAGTGCCAATCACCACACTGAAAATAATAAAATCATACCTCAACTTCGGCTTGAGAAAATCGGAAATGTGACTTATTAGGGCCATATTCATAGTCGCTCCTAAGTCTCCCTTTTTCCTTAGGAAATGTAAATTTTTTATGGGCGAAGGAAGGCAGGAAGGAGCCTTGAGGAAAGACTATGAATAACATCCTTAAAGTCACTTATGATGTACTTCTGGACAGTTTTTTCAAAATAGTCTTCAATACAAGTACGTTTTTTGCTCAAATTTAGTATGATGTCTAGCTCATCATCAGAGTCTTCACTTGAACTGTCTTGCATTAATATTATGGCTCACCACTCCATTAAGCATCCTGTACTGTACCTTGTATTAACGAAAATGCATAAAAAAATATCTTGGTTTGAATAAGTTATAAAAAAACTGGAAAAATAAATAACCATAAAGTAGGGTTATGTTTAATCCAACGAAGATTTTCCACCGATTCCCGAAGCCGGTGGCGATCGGTGCCAACATTTGTTGGATTGGTGAAATCCATCTAAAATTTATGAACTCTTTTGTTGGCACCGGTGGACCACCGGTGGAATTACAAACTCGCCCCTAGGTCATGTAGTTGTTATTTTTCCTGGTTTGGAAACTATTTTATTTTGTATTTTTGCCAGGCATTTTTGGGAGATTGATTATTTTGTTATTTAGAAGGAGACTTGTTGTGCATGCTATATGCAATAAATCTGATTGAATATTTAAAACTATAAGGTGCTTTGTTTCTTTGTTTTTTTCATTATTTAATAATGAGCTAAAAAAACGCATAAATGCAGCTACCTGTGACGAAAATAATGTAAGTAATATCACAGGGTATTTAATTAGGGCCAGAAGAAAAAAAAATTATGAACAAATACAATATGTATTACAAAAATGTATACAAAAATAATGTAACACGAAAAGTCAGCCATCAGAAAAATCAATAAAGAAAGCAGGCTGATATCTTTGTGTCGTCATCAGATGGGCGGAGCAAAAAAAATACTAGACCGTGAAAAATTACATTTCCTTTAAAAAACACATGTATAGTGTGAACAAACTCCCAAAAAAAAATAATGGTGGGTGATGTTTAATA
Organism: Oxystoma pomonae; assembly: GCA_963921995.1. Classification (NCBI taxonomy): domain Eukaryota; kingdom Metazoa; phylum Arthropoda; class Insecta; order Coleoptera; family Brentidae; genus Oxystoma; species Oxystoma pomonae. The sequence continues at coordinate 35,557,734 of OY998164.1, forward strand.
TCAACCAGGGGTGGACTTAAAATAAAGAAGTTTTGCACTCAAAACAGATCGCTTTCTTTCCTTAAAAATTATTTTTCAAGAATTATTCCAAAATCGGTGAATTTTCACGTTGGTGGATATGGACATAAATGCCGTAGGTATAAAATTCAACCCCTGAAAGACTAATCCATCTTGTAACGGTTGTAACACTATATGCATTCAAAAGTAGTTCCTGATGGCAAAGCTTACGGTTTATGAAAGTTAAAAAGTTTGGGACAAATAGGAAATTACTCCATAACGACATGTTAACGGATAAAGAATATCCAAGAAGTTTAATCCTCAATCGTATACAGAAAACACGCTGGAGTAGCATCAATGGAAGTTCCCTTCCATATTCCTAAAGTCCTAAAAACAATTCCTTTATATCAATAATACTGAATTAATAATTAGCTTTTATTAATTTTTTATTCAATGGTTTGTTGTTATTGATTTATAAGGATTGTCATTACCATAAATCAGTGGCGGTCCCAGCCATTTGAAAAGGAGGGGGCGGTTTTGATACGAAAAAAAACTAGAATAAAAGCATAGCTTTTAGAGGAACAAATCAATACATGCAAGCAAAACTTAGTAACTACAAGCACGGATTTGACCTCAAATCTAGGAGGAAGGGTACTCAGATTTTAAGTTGTTTATTTCATACATGTTTAAATGTCCGAAAAATTGAGATATCTACATTAAAAATACAATTTTTCAGTCAAATTAAACTAAAATCGTAAATCGCAGGCGAAAATTTTAAAGGGAATTGCACTGAAAAATGCATTTTTCGATTTAAAATTAAACTAAAATTGTAAATATATCAATGGTTTCAAAGCACAGCAGGCGAAAATTTTTAAGAAAGTGACGCTACACATGCCATTGTTAACACAAAATTAAACTAATACCGTACATATCAAAGGTGTTATAGCGCTGCAATTTATGCCCTGCTTTTGATTTTCTAAATATTTTCGTAAAAAATTGAAATCCAGGGTGGGGTGGGGGGGAGGGTTAATTACTTCCCAACCCCCTGAAATTCGCGCTTGAGTAACAACGTATAATTTTTTCAGTTATAAAAAACATAGATAACAAACAAACCACAAACAAAACTTAATAGCTAAATACTTTTTTTTGAGATCTAAGAAGCTATTTAAGTTGAAACATTACCTTTTTTATCGCATATCTCAAATATAACATGCTTATCTCAAAGAAAAGTTCGTTTCCAGTTTTTTTGGGCAAACCGCTCAATGACTCGCTCAATGTCAATTTCAATATGTCTGTTGATATGCGGCAACGCTAAGCCCGTCAGACGAATTTCCGTCATAGTGTTTTTAACCCATTAATGCCCAAGGGGTCGTTAATGACCCACGAGCTGAAAATTAACCTAGTGTACGCTGCGTTTTGCAGATGGCGCTAGAACTCGTCGACCGTTAATTACCAGACACGCGCCGACCTGTTTTCATTCCTGCGCACCACGTGAGCGGCTCACACTTGTTTTTAGGAGCTGTGAAATACAAGCATAAATATAGATAAAGGCGATGTCTTCAAATTATTATTGGTAAGTAGCTTTGATTTTAATATTTAGGTTATATATATATTTTTAAATATTTGCTAAGTGTTCTAGTATAGTATCTAGTAGTTCTAGTAAGTGTATGTGGTAGTACATGAAATTGACAAGTTGTTATTTGTTGCTGGGTCGTTAACGACCCCTTGGGCACATGTAAGACTATTTAACAATTTTAATATTTTTTAGGAAAAAACCACTTTCTGTTGCAGAACTCCTAGAGGAAGCGGAAAAATTGGACGAAGAGGAAGGTCAAATATTGCCAGAAATATCACCCCGCCAGAAAATAATGGCGAAAATACAGATGGTGACTCCGGGGACGAGGAAGATAACGATCCGAACCATCTTAGTACCCAACAACTCAGAGCAGAAGGTGAGCTTATGTATAGTAGAGATAATAAGCGTATTATACTGAACATGGAGGACAACATAGATACAATACAGCAAGAAGTTAGTTCACTCGACACTCAATCACAATCAGTTAAAAGCACACCACCTCCTAAGAAAAGGCTAAAACCGAGGTAAAATTTCAATGGGAGAAAGGTGATCTAAATAGGGCAAGTTCCTCTTGGAGTGGTACTTTGGTACCACCATTAAAACTATCCAAAGATAGTCATCCTGTCGAATTTTTTGAAATGTTTATGAGTGAATCGCTCGTCGAAGAGCTTGTGAAATATACTGTAATGTACGCTACTCAAAAAATTTTTCCTGGATTTGAACTATCAAGCAAAGAGTTATATGTATATATTGGAATTCTTTTAGTTAGCGGCTACGTCCCTTTACCACGCAGAAGAATGTTTTGGGAAGAGGCTGAAGATGTGCACAATACTTTAGTTGCTCAGTCAATGAGGCGTAATCGCTTTGAGGAAATATGCAGATTGTTTCACGCTGCAGATAACAGCGCCTTACCTCAAGGGGACAAAATGGCAAAGCTACGCCCAATTATTGACAGCTTAAACCAAAAAATTATACAGTATGCACCCTTGCAGCAAAATATAGCAATAGACGAGTCAATGATTCCATATTATGGAAAACATGGCTGTAAACAATTTATACGCAGTAAGCTCATTCGATTCGGCTACAAAGCATGGGTTATGAGTACCAAACCAGGTTATTGCTTATAGTTTGAGATTTACCAAGGGCGAAAAAACAACGAAATCAACAACGAAAGTCAAGGTCTTGGTGAAAGTGTGGTACTAAACTTTGCTAATGTTCTACAAAGAGAATATCCTGGATTGCGCTTTTCACTATATTTTGATAATTTTTTTACCTCCGCAAAATTAATACATTCTCTTACTCAGCTAAATTTTGGGGCAACAGGAACAGTAAGAGAAAATAGAATCATAAAGTGTGAACTGAATGATTGAAAGGTAATGAAAAAAGAGAAAAGGGGAAATATGAATAGTGCGGTGGATAAGGATAAAGTTATTATATGTATAAAATGGAAAGACAATAGTGTTGTAACAGTCCTCTCAAACGAGTATGGCGTTGAGCCTTTACAAAAATGCAAAAGATTTTCTGTCAAGGACAAAATGTAAGTTGATGTGCAGCAACCCAATGCAATAAAAATGTATAACACCTATATGGGGGGTGTCGACCAAATGGATAATAATATATCCAATTATAGAATTTTCATGAGGGGCAAAAAGTGGTATACCCCCATATTGCATTGGATGATAGATTTATGCGTTGCTAATGCTAGTCAACTAGCGTGCGCATACGGTTATGATCAAGACAACCTACATTTTAGAAGAGAAATTGCCCAGTACCTTCTAAAAAAATACGGAGTTAAACCAAAAATGCCTGGTCTTCGATATATTGTGTTACCTCTGAAACACGCCACTTGATAATTTGCAAACAGACAAGAAGAAGATGTGCCTTGTGCAAATACAAAACTACAAAAGCATGTGAAAGCTGTCAAATTCCACTTCACGATAAATGTTTTGACGATTTTCATAAATTATAATAATTTTTGAACGATTTTGTAGTGTTTTTGTTTAGAATATCAATAAACTAAAAAATATAAAAACGTTTTTTTTTCTTCTAATAGGTGCCCAAGGGGTCGTTAACGACCCACTTCAAAAATAAAAAATCAAATTTTTAAATTTTTTTTGGTCATATCTTATTATTTTTTACCAAAAAACATTACATTTGACTGTTTTAAAAAAAGTTTATAGTTCTGGGCATTAATGGGTTAAGTACTTGTATTTTCAATCTTCTGAGGCAGGAGAAGCTTCTTTCTGACGAAGCATTACTTACTGACAAACATCCAAGAATGTTTTTATCAACGGAAAAATATCGCCACACTTGTTCATTGCCTCGAAAACGTTATCATGTATGTTTTGATTTAAGCTTTTGCCTATTTCTGAGCAATATTGTTTAGAAATACTGACTTCTCCCAATAAAAGTTCAAGAATTTGTGATTTGTATTAATCAAACAGTTTATAATATTTGAAGAGTCCATGGGAGAAAGGCGAAATATCACATTTTTTCAGTTTTGAGTTAAACACGGCAACAAGTCTGTTATTAGTAGTAGATTTATATGCCGAATTGAAAAAGTGAAGAAACGCGAAGCATCACAGAGTAAACGTGATGTAAAAATATCCTGTACAGTGGAAAAAATTCAGTGTGCCCTGATTTTGGCTTCACGTTGTATAAAACTTGGTATGAATATGTTCAGGTGAAAAATACTTAGAGTCTCGTTACCTTGATTTTATGTCCGAAATGATTTTGTCTAAAACTTGGTTATAAATCGAAACTCTATAATACTGTTCTGTATTTCTAATATCTTGGTTTTCGTCTGTTTTAAACCTTTAAAGGAACGTTCTGCAATTTCTCGTTTTTTCTCCAAAGACTTCAGAGTTACCACCCGCATCTTTGTTGTCTACTTTTTTCTGGAGCAAAGAAGGGGGGCGATCGCCCCCCCGCCCCCCTGGGACGACCACTGCATAAATCATAATATTTTAAGACAACTTTACTTGTCATTCAGTAATATGAATGAAAACTCCCATTGCAGTGTTTTTTCTGTAGACTGACCAAAAACGCGGCAAGAAATGCAGTTTTTGGACTACCTAACTACTTTTATGGCTATAGGAAGTTTATAATAGTCGTTTTAACAACTAGTGGCTAAAATAGTGCTTTTTTTACAAGCGTTTAGCCGCGAGTTGTTAACACTATTTTTTTTTAATACATTTATCAAAAAATCCAAGAAAAACAGGAAAGTACTTTTAAAAATCTCGAACGAAGAGCACTTCTCGCAGCACACCATCTTTACACTATAAATCAAGGCGGTTGGTAAATGAAATAACAATCTTTTCTATAGCGATGTGACTTTTTACTCGGTGACGTTCATTGTTGCGACATTTTAATCTTTGACAGTTTGATATTGACGATGTTTTTAAATGATTTTTTTGTAAATACTTGGCGAAAACTGGCGGAAATGGCTTAATTTTTAGGCAACAATAATTTTTTTTTTTTGGGTAAAAACGGACAGAAATTTTTTTTTGCACCCGTGATCAAAAAAAAAAGTTTTTTTGCATCGGTAACCAAAAAATGAAATAACAATCTTTTCTATAGCGATGTGACTTTTTACTCGGTGACGTTCATTGTTGCAACATTTTAATCTTTGACAGTTTGATATTGACGAAGTTTTTAAATGATTTTTTTGTAAATACTTGGCGAAAACTGGCGGAAATGGCTTAATTTTTAGGCAACAATAATTATTTTTTTTTAGGTAAAAACGGACAGAAATTTTTTTTTGCACCCGTGATCAAAAAAAAAAGTTTTTTTGCATCGGTAACCAAAAAAACCATGCTTTAATTATCTGCAGACAGTTACTAAAATCATGTTTTTGATGAAGTTATAAAAAGAAGAGTTTTTGACGGTAAAAGAAGATTAGATATCCCTCATTCCAAATCCTCCGGACCAATTTCAATATGGCGGCTGACAATTAAACACAGAAGCTAAATGGAACTGTCATTGTCAGTGTCAAAAAAGTGATTCGCAGCAATTTGGAATGGAGTGTACTATTGTTTTAAAAAAAAACGTCTGGGAATTGAAAAAGTTAAATTTTGAAAATGTTTATGATCTTCTTGGAGCACCTCCAATGCGCGATGAATTGCATCGCTTAACTCTTTAGCATTTTGTGGTCTACAGTTTCTCTGATAAATAATTTTGACAAGTGGCCAAGGAAGAGTTTCAATATTATTTTGTTCAAACCAATGGCGAACAACATGAGCCGTGTGCAAGGGACAGTTGACCTGCTGGAAAACGAAGTCGGTGTTTTCATAAAACGTCTGCACAGATGGTAACATAATATCCTCAAGAATCTTAACATATTTCTGACTGTTGAATCTTTCTTCGATTTGCCAAAACATACCCAAACCTAAACCAGCGCTAAACCAGCTTTATATATTCACTGAAAACTGTCCAGCTTTCTTAATTTGGTATGAGAGGGTATTTTCTATCTACGGTGATATCTCCAAAGGATATACATTGAACCAAAACAGGCACCGTTTCCTAAAAAAAATACATTGAGCCAATGTATTTTGTATATGATTTTTGCTCCGATGTAAAGTTTTATCAATATCATAATCAAGTTTACATAAATTTTATAGCCAAAACGAGCTATTGATTTTACTGCTGCAAGACACAGTTTCAAAAAAAAGATGTTACAATATAAAGAGTCTTTAAGAATGATTTTTGTGAAGGGTGTTATGAAATCAAGGATTAAGAGACATGTTTTCACGGCTTTTAGTTACACCTAAGAATGAATTTAGTAAAAGACTGTTACGTACATAAATTTCATAACCATGTATATGTATTTTGTATGTCCGGCTCATAATTTTCATAAACTTATACATACATTCCATAACAACTTTTAAACGACAGTCAATGATCGCCATTTATTAAATTTATTTAAGGGATTGATTAAAATCGTAACTTCCGTTTATTAATTTCATTACTTTATATGACAATTTTTATATCTTTCCTCTGATTTTCGTAAAAGTTACGTGTTATTGATGTACAATTATCTATAAAAAAATTAATAAAAGCCTATTATTAATACTATATACGATATTTTTTTCAGTGTATGTGCATTAGTGTAGCCAGAAATAGGCCCTGAGGGGGATTGGGTTAGCCCCTAAAAGTGAGAGGGTTGAGCTCTGCGGAGGGAGGCGGTTTAATAAATGTTCAAAAACAAAATTATAATTGTTTTCCACAAACCAAAACTACACTTTTTTGCACTCGACGCGCATTTCGCTAACAACGTTAGCATCATCAGGAGACGATAAACAATGAACTAAATTAATCTACGCTCTATCTTATATACAATCCTTTAGTGGGCGGAGATAAGACTAATAATTTGTGATTGATCACGATTTTTAATCCTATCTCCCCTCAACCAAAGAATAAAGTGTACTAAACGGGATGGGTCCTCTATCTTTATTTAAACTATTTCTGGATTTAATGATTTCCATACTTTCATATGCATTCAAAAGTCTTTTGTTTGGTACATTTTTTAGAAGTTTTAGGTTATCTAATGTGAATCTATGATTGTTTTCAAAAGCATGCTCGGCCACACTTGACTTTTCTGTTCTTCCGTATTTTAAGTGTGCTAAGTGTTCTTTAAAACGTGTTTGAATAGAGCGTCTCGTTTGGCCAACATTTTTTTTCGTAAATTCCACTTTTTTCTAGAACTGTAGTTTTATCCTTGGGATTTCCTAGTAAGCTTCTTATTGTGTTACCGGATTGATATACTAATTTAAAACCGGTGTTATTAAATTCTTTTTGTAATCCTTTCGTATAATTAGGATTATAAGGAATTGATACAAATTTTGAGTCGCAGGTATCTTTTTGTCTGAAAAAGGTAGAATTCCGAAAGGTCTTTTGAAAAGAATGTCTATTTATCAGCTTATTTATTAAGCCTTCGTCGTAACCGTTTTCGCCAGCTATATTCCTAATCCTATTCTTTTCTGCTTCAAATCTTTCTTTGTTTAAGGGGAAATTTACTAATATATATGTTAAAAAGTGCAAACTTGCAAGCTTATGTTGTAAGCAATGAAAAGAGTCATTTGGAATATACCTGTTGGTGGCCGTTCCTTTTCTGTATAGATCAAAGTCCAATTTATTTTTATTTCTTATAATTAAGTGTCTAGAAATGGCAGTGTACCGTTGTTCTCTGTTTCATTCCCAACATAATAAATGTTGGTTTAGTTTGTACGAAACCAATATACTTATTTTGATAAGAAGGGGGGATGCTCCGGTGGATCTAGTCTCAATTGCAGCTTTCTCTACATTGGGCCTTAAGTGCGCCGCAGGCACAATTTTTGAGATAATTATAATAAATGGCACTTTTTACGCGTTTGAAATATCATTGTCAAAAAATTTCTTAAAATTGAACAAAATTGTAAAAATTATTAATATTATAGCGCCTAAAAATTCTTTACATTTTTTGTAAAATATTTTTGAAAAAGTAGATTGTGTTAGATATGCCAAGAAAAGGTGGGTTGCATTGGTATATAGATTTGTTGACAAAATCATATGATAAATACGCCGAAGACGAAACTATTAAGAAAATTATACTAAAAGCGCTATTTCTTACACGTTTTGAATGCTGCTAATAAAAATTGCTTAAAATTAAACTTAAATCGTAAAAATTTATGACAGAGGCAAAATTTTTAAAATTTAAGTTCTCACACCAAACCACACGTCACAAACCAGAGTTAAGCTCCCCTGGCGCCGCGCCGCCGACGTAACGCTCTTGCATGATTAATTTATTGTAGATTGGGTTGGACCCTCTAGCCCCAATCCAAAATACCCCACTTGGCTACGCCACTGGTATGTATAAGCTTTACCCAAATTGTTGTCATCCGCCATTTGTTTGGTGCTCATTTGTTGTTTTATTTGCTTACGGATTGCGATGTTTAGATTCAGCAGCAAAATTGACTGCTCTTAAGTGTTTAGCTATGAAAATTTAGAATTTATTTGTTGGGTAATTGCCTTTTTGTGCTTTTGTGTTTTTTCGTGGCTCTGAGGGGGCGGGATATTCAACTTGTAATGGTTATAATCTTATAGTGAAGCAAAAATCTGCAATGCAGAACATTTTAAAAACAATATTTTTAACCAAAAATAACGATTTAAAATCTAAAATAACTTTTGACTTTCTATAGGCAGAATTTTTCATCACACATTAGAGGTATACATTTTGTTTTAACCTTGGTTATTCTTTTTGTGATTGATTCTTGAAGACTATGACCAAAGATGTATGATATGTAACACACTATATATAAAGATATAGGTAAATTCTTGATCAGCTGGCGCTGTCACGCATTCGCTATAAAGAATACGGATGCGGATGGATACCTATTATTTAACACTGATAATAAGTCCCTCTTATAATTGGAAATATTCCGGAGATATATAGAACAATCAGTTAAATTTAAAAACGAAAATGAAGATTTCTACGAGTGGCTCATAGTAAAAACAATTTAATACTTCGCTAACTCAATTTAACTTTTGTTAAAGTATAGAGATGGGTTTTTGCGTCTGCAGAGAGCTGTGAGGGCTATCCCGTATTTTTTCCGAAAGTTAAAAACTGTTGTGTCTGATAGGGATAGGAAGAGAGTGATTTTGGTTCGTTTACTGTTACCTTTATTTTTACTTAGTGCGGAGCAGAAGCGAATTGTCAAACACCAAAGAAGTACTTGATTTTAAAAAGTATATAGTTTACTCAAGTAAATAAGTTGTTGATATAGAGCACACATTACCTACTTAAGACATGTACCTACTTAAGACAAATGATTCAGCCCAGTACTGTAGAGATACTATTTCTGTACCTTGAATTTTTTTTTAATTTTTGGATTTGGCTTCCACAGCTTCCAACCCAACCCCAAACCATTTAGTTTGTTTGTTTGTTCCAGCATCACGGAAAAACTGTTAAACGGATTTTGATTCACTACTGGATTCCTTGGATTCCTGTGCTGGACACAGCTCGGGACACAGACTTTATTTCAAAAAGCGAAAAATAAAAGGAGCCGTCAATATTTGCAACACCTTACAAGTGGGGGAGCGCGCTTTTATTTGGCTCTCTTTCTTTACAGAAAATTATTTTTTTTCGAAAAAAATTAAGCTCTGCCACTTTTTCGAAATTTTCATTGGTCATACTATATATTATTTTTCGAGAAAATCTAGGAAGAAAATATTTCCTTACAAAGAAATATTGGATGGATACGAAATTATTTTTAATTTTTAAATTTTTGTCGCCCTACCCTACCCTGGGACCACCACTGACTGTCCCCTTCTTTTTGCTTTCGAGTCAAAGTGCGAAACCCGGGGCGGACATCCGTTAAGAATTCACCCGAGTATAACAAACAAACGAGTAGCGACAGCACTCGTCGGCACCTTTGATGTCTGAAGGACCATTTTTCGCAAGCGGTATGAGTGGAAAGTGTACCCAAGCTGTTGCTACTCTGTGGTTTGTTATACTCTGGTCGGAATAGGACAAGTGGACGCAGAGACAACTGGACGCAGAGAAAACTGGACGCGAAGCCAAGTAGGCGCGGCCAACTGGACGCAGAAACAACTGGACGCAAAATATATACTCTTGTGTACATATTCCACATTTCATGTGGAAACATCGGCGCTCTTCTACCGTTTCCTCGTCTGTTTCGTCTGCCAATATAATTATCTTCAAATCAATCCAATATTGGATTCAAATCATCTGGTAATTTCTCGGATAGTGCGTTTAAGCCATCTTCAACGTGTTCTATAGAAACAAAAGCCAATGCGATAATCATCTCAAAACTGTGGGTCATTATTGTATCTCTTTGTAAGTCCCAGATTGCTTAGGTGCTTACGCATATTTTTTCTAAGTGAAAAAAAAACAACCATTAATTGCCGTACGACCAAATGTTTCTTGTAGGCTTCTATATGCCGATAACTCATAATCGCAAGTAAAAGATCGTGGATTAATATTAGGTAGGTAGGTAAGGTACCATCCTAGCAATGCAAACTAAGCATTTTTCTGTATCGTTAAGGATTAGGTGGTACTGATTAAGGGACTGAACGCAAATTTGTAACTTTTTTATCCGAAATAGAAGTTTCAATTCTTTTAATCAGTACATTGTTTGTTGTTCTACCCATAAAAACAAAATGGTTTTATTACGGTATATTATACGTAACAATAATAGGCCGTGGTTAATAACATATACTGGAAATTTGGTTTTATAATTAAACAATGTATTTTTGAAATATTTCTTTCGCGTCCACTTGTCTCTGCGTCCAGTTGGCTGCACCAACTTGGCTTCGCGCCCAGTTGTCTCTGCGTCCAGTTGGCTACGTCCAGTTGGCCGCGTCCAGTTGTCCTAGACCGTACTCTGGCCTCACTCCGTCCTATTAGCTTGACAGTCGATTTTCCCGTGTGACCTGGGGCCCAATTCTTGAATCACTCGAGTTTCAGTCGTATACGGACCACATTTTAGCAAAAAAGTGACGAAAAAAATTCGCCGGAAAAATAGAATTTTACGTTTGTGATGCGCTTTTTTTCGCAAGTTTTGACGTTCGTATGTCATATTCGCTTGGATTTGCATCGATTGCTTCTACCCACTCGGTGTAAATTCGAACGAAAACGACATCTAAGTGTCAAAAACTATTCTATTTTTCCAGCCAAAAATGCAATATTTAAATTTTGTGCCTATTTTAATTCAAAATTGTGCATACGAGTTAGAATTTGTGGGCATATTTGGTATCTGAATTAGTAATTGACTCTTTTCGACAATTTTTTGCTAAAGGTTTTGTAACTTGTACACAATTTTCTTTTTACATTTATTTTTTTTTAGAAATACACCAGTGAAGGCACTGTCGTCAAGGATTGTGTGGAAAAGTGCACTGAAAAAGGTAAAAAATTAATTTTTGTATTCCTTTGTTAAGTTACTGTTACAGTTAGCAAAAAGTACATTGGCACATGCGGTGCGTGCATGTGTAACTTGGATATATGTGTTTAAAGGTTTATTACCTTTCTTAGGTATTTTTTAAATATGCATGCTGTCACTGCTTTCAAAACAGTTAAACTAGCCAGTCTAAGTTTAAATGTTAGTTTTTGTTTAGGTCTCATGTTCAAGAAATACACGTCTTTTGAAAAAACAAACGGCAGTGGCATAAAGTGTGACAAAATTATTTGGTTGAAGACTCCAGCTTCGCACGTAATATATGTATAGTATGTTTTCATATCGTACTCAATACGTAACGAAAATCAAGCATCTTGTTCTTTTATATATCACGCTCTTTGTCAAACCAGAGAACATGCTCTATGAAAGAAAAAGAAGATTATCTTTTCAATACGTATTGAGTACGATTTGAAAACATACTAATATTTTTGTGGCGTTCGTTATACAGTGGAATGTCTGTAATGGAACTTACCTACCTTTGATACACTTGGGTGTTTCTAGTACGTCTTTTCCATTAACGTATAAATACTGGCTAAAATAAAAAAGTTTTAAATCCGTACAAAAAACATTAAATAAATTGGGTTTACTTACCACAATGTCGAACTTTTAGGATTGACGGCTATACCCAAAATTTTTTAATAAAGGGACATAAATAATATAAATATTTCTTTAAGAAGTACCATTATTTTATTTAATTAAAACACATTAAAAATTGAAACGCATTTTGTTTCGGAGAGTCATTTCCCGCACGGAGTGCGGGAATGAATTTACCTCGAGAGTTTCCGGCAATGAAGTGGCATTTTAACATCATCATCACTTAAAGTGATGGTTTTCCAAAAGATGTCAAGTCACAGTTTGGATTTTTTATCATCGTTTTTTTGGTTTGTTCGATGGCGGTCGCTCATAGAAAAAATATTGATCCTAACTCATGCGTAAAGGATCTTTCCCGGTTTTGCATGCTTGGCCGAACTCCGCTTCGCGTCGTTCGGGTCAAGAGAAGTCGCGTGCGGGAAAGAACTAGTGGGGCAAGTTTTTCTTTATTATTGTTGAAACTAAATTTGAAAACTATTGTATTTGTATTTAACTTTCCTTCAAAAGTTATGAAATTTTAAGTATATGATCTGATCTCTAACCATCCTCACCAACCTAGTTTTTTCGTAAGTAATATTGTATTGTAAAAAACACACTGCATTATTATTTTAATTAAAGACTTATTTCCTTTGGATTGATACCCCACAACCCATATTTTATTGGACATACCTTCAACCCCCTTCCCGCTCCCCAAATTTTTAATTTTAAAATTTTTAAAAAAATACACTGTTTCGGATTCCATTCCCTTAGGGGGGTTGTTTTACCCTCTAAACACCATCGACTAACTTTTAAAGAAGAAGCTAAATGCGAATTTTTATTTCCACATTGATGGAACTCCCAAGTATTTTTGAGTTATTTGTACCTTCTTCAAAACAGAATCACCCCTATTTCTCAACCCCCGGCGAAATTTAAAAAAAATCCGAAATACGTGTTTGCTAATTTTATTAATAGAGTCTACGTACTAATATATATTCAGAGCCCCATTGCCTACAGAGTATCGAAGTTGGTAGGTGATCCGTGCCGCGGCGCTACCCGCAAAAAAAAAATAATTAAAAAGAAAGGTTCGTGGCATATCGGACACACATTTTGCTTTTCAATTCATTACAACCAGGCCTCCAAGATCTAATGGATAGTCCAGAACCCTACAGGTCTGTTTCATCCTTGATAGGAATCATCAGGGTAACATAGGACTGTACCTGGCGTATGAAGCATAACATAAGCAATCACACCCAGCGAATTCAAACAACTTTAGTCGTCAAACAACGCGGGATGTTGGATGGCGATATGTAGCGCGCCGCCTGTCGGAATAAAGCGAAAAGCAAAACGTCCATCCAACATCCCGCGTTGTTTGACGCGTTGTTTGAATTCGCTGGGTGTGGTTGCTTATGTTATGCTTCATACGCCAGGTACAGTCCTATGTTACCCTGATGATTCCTAACAAGGATGAAATAGTCCTGTAGGTTTCTGGACTATCCATTATATCTTGAAAAGCAAAATGTGTGTCCGATATGCCACGAACCTTTCTTTTTATTTATTTTTCATGGACAACAAATTCGTTTTTTACAAGAAAATAATGTAATTTGAACGAATTGTCAAATAAAAAGTGGCCTATGTTTCAATCCAGGTTACACCCTATCTCATTACCAAATTACATCCAAATCGGTTTAGCTGTTTTTGTGTGATTGAGGAACAAACGCACAGATACACTTTTATAATATATATGCTTTGACTAAAATAACAACGCAACAACAAAATGACAGTAAATTTTGTCCAGAGTGGATATTTTTGCCGATAGCCGAGTGGAAAAGCGCCAGTGTGAGAAAGACACTTTTTTGCGAGTTATGTACGCTATTTTTTCTAAGAACTCTCAAGATTTACTTCACTGATTTCTGTAGTTATTGGTCTTTTATTTTGTACAAAATGGGTTTACAAGGTTTAAAAATGATTCTTTGCACACGAACGAGACATGTTGGTGAAGTGAGCGAAGTTTTCAAACTAGTTTTTTACGATACTTTTTGCACGACTGCAAATAAAAAGCAAATCGATTTTTTTTTTGTTTTTTAGTTAATTAAAAACCCGTGTGTAAAGACGACACATTAGTGTGTAACGTACCGATTTTATATTGAGTAACTTTCCAACACGTGCGCGATAAAGTTATCTTGACAACTGTATCAACCTTCAACAACATACTTTCCTACACACGTGTAAAATTGAATGGTTTCTATTAACCAAAGTGTGGGAAATTTATATTACTTGACTTTTTCTGGTTAGAGACAAAAAAATATCTCAAAATATTAATTTATTGAGAGAAACTAATAATTGAAAAATGATATCACGGATTGTGGAAGCAAAACTCCAACAAAACCTCGATTCCAGTACCCATAAGTGAATTTATGTTGCATAAAAAGAAGATGTAAAAAAGGACAGATCCCTGATAATTCAGAATTAAGTTCATTTTAGAGGGACCGGTAAACAATTAAAGTTAAGTGTTTTTCCCAGGATAAGTCGACAGTGATTCATGCAATTTTAAAGCGCACTTTAGATTGGCTTTTAAGGGCGGAATGCATAATCGTTCCTTAAGGCTCCCATCTTCCTTCGCCCATAAGAATTTGCATTCCCAAGGAAGAATGGAGCCTTGGGATCGACTATGAATACTGTCCAAATATACAGTAAAGCTAGGCCCACTACAAAATAGGACGAAATTAGTCTCCTTGATATTTTTATTAAACTATACATTTTTCGAAAGAATGGAAGCCTAGGTAAATGGGCATAACAATGGAACACTTAACTCTAAATAACCTAGTCATACCTACCCTACCGGGTGGGCCATAAAGAATGACACAAAATGTTTTTCCCCTTAAGGCGCAATTACATAGACGAACATGCTCAAACAAAAGCTCGTGCAAAAGATCTAAAAATTTTTGCGTGAACATTTTTGTGAGCTTTTCTTTGAAAATTTTGTTCGTGTAAATTTTTGAGCAAATTATTGCTATCTGTTTCGGAAACATATTTTTAAAGATGAGAATAAATAAAATTACACTTCAGTGATCAGTGATCTCAATTCTTTAAAAAAAATGGAACACCAACTTTTGTTTTAAATTTTTGTGAAAAAAAGCCGACGGCAAGCGAAACATTATTTTGTCACATGGATTAGGGTTACTTATAATATATTTTTCTTAGGGTTTTTCCCGGATTTTTTTGCACGGGAGTTTTTATGGGATTTTTTGCGAGTTTTTTTTATTTCCAAGGGTTTTTTTCCTAAATTCGAAAAACAACCCAGGAAAATTTTTCTTTTCAAAAAAAATTTTGAGTTTTTCAAATATCGGCAAAAAACTCAAAAATTGCACTTTTAAGCGGTAATCCGCGCCTTACAACTATGAGGAGTGGTGGGGAGAGGATTTTTTTTTAAACATATTTTTGTAACTGTACTTTACCCTTAGCTTTGATTGTTTTTTTTTTAATTACTCACACCAGATTTACCTAGTTAGTTTAAGGCCCCAAGGGTTGATTAAAAAAGCAAAAGGTTCATGAAAATGCTGAAGATAGATATTTACTGTCAATTTAATGTAATAATCAAGGTGGATTACTGACACTGAACAAACAATATGCAAAGGGGCAATATTCCGATTCAAAAGTCTAGTCTATTAGTGCTAAATTATATTTTTTAGACAAGGGTCGGGATCGTCGGATTGTAAAAGTGGGTAATAAACGGGTATTATTTAGACCGAACGTGCTTTTGTTCATATATTTGAGATTTAATAAAATGTATATAGGTTTTTTCATTTGACTTAATTATTATTGTATTGTGTATTAAACTAGGAAGTCAAATAAAGAGCTATTCTTTTAAACGTAAATTTGTATCATTACATTTTACAGGCAACAGCAATAAATAAGTGCCAGTTATTATTTTTTATGATTCTCGTTTTTTTTACAACCCCAAAAAAGTTACAAGTATACTGGCATATCCCCTATAAAAATCAGGTCAATCGAAGTTGCTTATGAGGTAAAACGTGAATTTCGACAACAAATTGTTTTTCCGTCGGAAAGCACTTAATTAAAAATATCTTGTTTTAAAACTTAGTCTTTCTATTTTCAGTTAAGTTCAATGAATTCCCATAAAACTATAAAATTTAAATTTGTAGGAAATTTTTATAACCAACATTTCTTTAAACAAATTTTGCTTAAAATTCTCTCCAAAATTTCCGTGAGTCTTTTTGTACGAGATTTTGCTCGAACTTTTCTTTGAACATTTTGCTCAAGAGGCTCGTGTAAATGTTTGTCGGCATTTCAACATCAAAGGAAAGTTTGTCTGTGTAAATGCGCCTTTACATTAATGGAGGTATGTCATTATTTAACCTTTTTATTTAGTTGTGAAAATATTCAGCGATTAGGGGTTTTTATCACTTTATATGTATCATACTTCAACGAATCATTTACACACTTTTAGTGGTATGTCTTTAAAAAATGTTCCCTAAATAAAACGTTTTTGAAGAGGCTTCTGAAAACGGCGTAATCGTTTTTTTTATAATATATATTTTTGTATTACTTGCAGGACATTTAATACGCTCTAAAAGCTTCTGATATAAGTTGTGAAAGTTATCTTTAGCATGTACGTAGAATTTCCTTAAAAAAACAGGATACGCTAACGATATTTTAAAGGTTTAGCATGTAACTACTTAGCACATTCTTTGTTATGTGTCGGTAAGACTGAAATCCAAAAAGAATATTCCGAGAATGTTCAGAAAGGACATGACAATACAATACCCAAATAAAGACATCTGGGAATATCTCCCTAAAAATAAATTTCGGGATGATATAAGTGTCAGAAATAAATAATCTTGTATAGATACTTCTTAATAATAATTTAATTATTATTTTGCAGTGTATATGTATAATAATTATAATAGTATCTACAATAGAGAAAAAATCTTCAAACACCTACTCTAAAGGCGGACAGATTCATTAAACTGCAGGACCACGGGATGTTCTGAAGAATGCGTTCCCAGAATGTCCAGGACGGACATCCTTGGGATGTCTTAAAAGGACGTTTCCAGAATGTCCAAATAAGGATATTCGGAGAATATATCAAATATTACATTCCTAGAACATCCTATGTAAGAAGTTCTTGGAATGTTTTGATGTTCTGAAAATATTCCATTGATGAGATGAGATGTTTAGACATTTAAATCTAAATGAAATAATCCTGTTGATGCTATTAAGGATATTGACGTTCTTTTGTAGTTGCATTATAGAATAAGAAGGACCAAATGTAAGGAATAATGTTCTAATAATTTCATAAACTTAGCATATGCTAAGAATATACTCAAAATAAAATACTATTGATATGCACACGCAAATGTATATTATTCAAAATTTTTACTAAAAATAATCTTTCTTGGAATGTTCTACGTACGTCTTTATAAGTACATCCTTAAATGATATGTAGCCAGCATATGCCAAAGAGAAAATGTAAAGAACATCTTGTGAAGGAAGGCATAGGAATATTCTTATCATGTAAATGTTCTTTTAATCCTATGTGGGAATAGAGTTGTTAAATAAAATTTGTCATGAAAAAGCCTCAGAAATTAAATCCAAACTAATTTTTAAAGCACCTAAGTAAATATATAATTATAAATTTCTAGTCGATAATCATTAGAATTCAGTTCAATCGGTATATCAAAAAATTTAATTAATAAACAAATTCAACTCGTTTTTGAGCTCTCAAATCGCTTTAATCACATTCATTAATAGAGATTCGGATAGATGGCTGTATATAATGAAGGTAGGCTTTAATGGTTCACATTTAATTTGAAAATGGCTTTGCATATCAAACAGGGATTACGGTTGATTGGCAATTTGATGCGTTTTAAACACCTTCTTTCTGGATGTGAGCCTATTTCTTTCCAGTAGGTATAGACACTCTACTGTTAAACAACTAATCCTCTGGATAATAATTCCACTGATCGCACTGAATTACATACATCACACCTGCAGTTGAGTTCTGGCAATAGAATAATCTCTGTGCGCAGAGAACCCTAACATACACCACTGCAAAAAATACATAAGTATTCAAGAAGATTCCTGAATCTCCACTTTGCTTCTGTCTTCCAGTTTTTGGGATTTCTTTTACAGTGCTTGTAAAATATCCTGTGCCATTTAACAGCTGTTGTACTTTATTTTTGATACAGGGTTCCTAAGATTTTTCTTAGGGATAGGATTTCAATAAATCAAACAGAAATGGCATAGAAAGTTCTGCGCGCACAAAAGAAACAGGTATATTGAGCAATGGTGCCAGTTTGCTATTACCTCCGGACTGCTTTCATGAGAAAAAATTGTCGCCACTCTTTCATTGTGAGCATAAATCATAGTTGCAATAATAACCGTTGACAAGATGTCTGCAAATTCCGCTAGATGGCGGCCACACCATGAGATGAACGAGGAAAAACTGGGATTCACAGGCATTGCATTTTTATTTCCTTTCGAGTCGCTTCAGTTTCGTAAGTTTTGTGTTTTTAAAATGCCGTATACTCGGGAAGAAAATATTTTTATTATTAAAAACTACATAAAAAGTGACAGTGCAGACGAGGTCATTGGGCTTTTTGTTTTTGCGTTTCCAGATCGACCGGTTCCTGTGGCTCAAACTGTCTACAACATTTATCATCGTTTTGAAAGGTACGGGTGCATAAATGGTTGTAGAAAGTGTTACCACGACGGCGAAATACCAAAGCATCCCGTTCTTCCACACAGGGTGGAACAAGACGAAATGGTATGCGCTTACGTTGAGGCACATGAACCATGTTCGACGAAACCGATTGCGGAGGCACTGGATATTCCCAACAGTACTTGCCAATGGATCCTAAAAAAATACGGCTACAAGTCGTTTAAGATTGGGCAGTCGCAGGAATTCCAACCAGGTGATTATTTTCGTCGGTTAGAATATTGTGAGGTTATGAGGGATAAATGTGACAGGAACGAAAATTTCCTATCAAAAGTTTTGTTTAGTGACGAGAAGACATTTGAACTTCATAGCTCTCACAATCCACAAAATAGCCGCTATTGGTCCCGCGAAAATAAACATCTGCACGCAAGTGTTAGAACGCAATATCCTCAAAAATTAAATGTTTGGAGCGGTATTGTCGGGGATCACATTATTGGACCCTTTTTCATTGAAGGGAATTTGAATAGCCAAAAATATGTTGATCTTTTGCAACACCAGGTTTTACTACGGTTAAGGGAACTCAACATAAATTTGGACGAATTGTGGTTTCAGCAAGATAGCTGTTCATCCCACAATTCACGCCAGGCTACAAATTACCTTCGTCAGGTATTTGGTGATAGAATTATTACCACGTATGGAAATATCCGATGGCCTCCTCGATCACCAGATCTTGCGCCAAATGACTTTTTCCTATGGGGTTGTTGGCACGACAAAATTTCCCAACACCCTCACTTACGGCCTACGACTATACAGGAGTTGAGGGCGAAAATTTTGGAGGCGGGCAACTCTATCACCCCTGAAATGTTGGCTGCTACGCGCCAAGAGTTTTACAATAGATTGGAATATTGTGAGGCTCAAGAAGGGGACAGATTTGAACATATAATCTAATTAAAAATCAGATGTTTTCAGGTCCAAACCACAGCTTTTTCTTGCTTAAAGGAGGCGGCAGGGTCCATTATTTACGATACTGAGCGATAAACTCGTGAGGTTGTTAACATTAGAAAGAAATATCTTCGCTTTTAATTAAATTTCTTTCCATTCTGTTCTGATAGTGACATCTATCCGGAAACGGATAGATGTCACTCTCAGAATAAAGCTGGCCCTACACTACATTTGATATTTTCGAGGTGTTTTATGACATGATCTCGAAACATGTAGCGAACCAATTCTTCAAAACTAGCGCGAGGGTAAAAGCGGAAAATAAGGGGCTGCCAATATTTGTAACACCCAAAAAGGGGTGAAAAGATTTATTTTGCTCTGTTTATTTACAAAAAACGTTTTTTTTTATGAAAAACTTGAGCTCTGCCACTTTTTTATTTTTTTCTTCAACTTTCTCGAAATTTTCGTCATACCATAGAAAAAAATTATTTCCCCCATGGTCATACTCTACTTTTATTCGAAAAAATTTAGAAACAGAGACGGGATCAGTTTTCCTAAAACGGGGGATCTTGGTTTCGAGTGAGAAGATAAAGGGCGCCGCAGGCAAACATTTTTCAATTAAAGTAGCCGAACGCAAAAATGTTAGAAAAACAAAGCACGAAATAAAAATGGCGCCGCTTACAATTTTTTTTCAAAAATTACGTAATTTCGGGAACGCAAAGAAATAGGTCTAAAGAGTATAATTTTTAAGAAAAAAATATCAATTTTCTCGCCCTCCTCCACTGGGACTACAGGGGCCGTGCACAAATTACGTAATGTTCATAGGGGGGAGGGGGGGTTACAAAACGTTACGTAGGGGGGAGGGGGTTTTTCGACAGCGTTTGCATTTGTGTGAAACTAAGAAAATTTGGAATGAAAGTAAGTGAAAAGTTTTTTTTTTTGGGGGGGGGGTAGTGGTCTTGAAATCGTTACGTAACATTAGGGGAGTGGCGTGCCAAACCGTTACAAAACATTACATAGGGAGGGGGTCAAAAATTGGTAAAATCACCGTTACGTAATTTGTGCCCGGCCCCACATCTGACTGTTCCTCCTTTTTGATTTCGAATCAAAGTGCAAAACCCGGGTTGGATGTTCGAAGGCGTCAACCCGTCCTATTTGCTTGATAAAGTTTCTACGGAAATATCTCAGTCGATTTCTCCGGCCGTGTATGAACGCTTTAGGTGTGGCATTTGCATGTATCTCAGTCCCCAGCCTGTAAACAGTGCGTAAGGACAATGGTTACAAACTGAAAAGCCGAAAAATATTTCTTTTACGATATCATTCATCAGTTTGGTATTAAAGTCGAGCAAAAACAATTTTTATTCCACTCCTAAAGGTATGAAAATGGAAAACATTGGAAAACAACAACTTGGAATGGATTTACTACGTGTAAGATGTAGTGACAACATCGCTCCATGCCCATCCTTTTCTGCCTAATGTGCTTTTCCGTTTGTCTGCGTCTTATACACGGCTGCTTGGCCCCCTAAGGATTTGCTTAGGAACCTTGTATATACGATGACGGCTATAAAAAAAGTAGTTTATTTACCTTGGGTTGACTTATTTAGAGTGAGTTGGGGTGACTTTTTCTATAATAAACACTAGATTTTCTATGGTTTATGTTTTAAATAAAGTCGGCATAGCGTGACTTTAATAAAGTCGGCACCATTTTTAACGCAACTACAGTATTTTCCACCCGAAGTTTATACAGATTTAATTGACATCAAACTGTCAGCAAGAATTTTCGATCTGACGTTTGGCAATTTTGTTTCTCCCTAAAAAGACAGTTGGCACAGTTGTTAGTTAGGGATTTATCGGTGCATAGTCGGCAGAGCCTGTCTTTAATAAAGACGGCACTATTTTTGATAATTCCGCACGAAGTTTAAAGGAATTCTGACATTCTTGTTGTCTGAATAAGTCATCTTTGCTATCAAAATAATGTCGACTTTCATAATGGTTGTGCCTGCCTTTAATAAAGGATGGCATTAACTTTCATTTGTCAACTTTAAGAATGTCACAATATGAGCATGTTTAGATGACATGTTAACATGAAAAAATGTCAGAAACCTTTCAACCTTCTTGCGGAACTGTCAGAAATAGTGCCGAGTCAGGCTATGCCGACTTTATGTACTGATAAGTCCCTATTATCATGTGTGCCAACCATATAACTATGAGATACTATAAAGGCCCTGCCCGTGTATTTTCCTATGATAAAAAGCGTCCCGGAAACCCCTGCGAAATATCAAATGGGCCGTTGCCAATGGATTAAAGACGGGCTGCGCTGAATGAGAAATGAGGTGATTCGACGTTACAAACTCGCGCAGGCTCAGATCGAGCCGTCTTTGGCCCATTGGCCATGTCATGGCAATCTAGATTTTGACCGCTGCCGCGACGATTTTCTCGCATCCTGGTCCAGTACCCTCTCCATACAGGCCGATCAACTACTACCGATTTAGTGTCCTTTAATCTACCTTCGCCGCCATTTTCACTCAAAAGTGACAGAGAATTCATTAGTTTTCTGTCAATATGGCGGCGAAGGTCGAGAAAAGGACATTAAAACGGTAGGAGTTGATTGGCCTATGGGAAGAAGGTATTGCCTGGTCCTTTATATATCTCATAGTTATATGGTGCCAACATTATTGTTATAAAGATTTCATAAAACTTTTTGCACACTGTTTTATCTATTTTATGAACGCATAAATTCAAAGTGTTTGTCCACATTTCCAGCCTTCTCTAGCCAAAAATAACGATCGTTTTTTGCTTTTTTTGTTGCGCCCTCGAAACCTCAAAAGGCGGTTAGGTCTTGACAGTACTTGCGCGATCGAACTTTTTATTCGAACGGATCCAAAAGGTTTATGCGTTCAAATGTAAACGCAGTTGTTTGTTTGTGTATTTTAGCTTTCAGAAATAAAGGTATGGCTATCTTTGTCCGACTTGTTATTTATTATGTATAGCTGTCTTTTTCACATGGAATTAGTTAGGACAAGTTGTACTTAGTTAGGATTAACGTCTACTGTTTAAAAAAATGAATAAAAAGTGTTTGTTTGTACATATGACTTTATTTGATTACAAAACACAATAAAAATAAAGTGATTTATTTAAATAAAACCAAAATCAACACTTCCTTTTCGCTTTATGATGTTGTCTTTTTTTCATTTCAATTTCAAATTCAAAATTTTTTTAAAGAGCAAAACGACGACGAGTCTTGAACCATAAAGCACTACCCTTGAAAATTAAAAACAAAAAATTGTAACCAAAAAATTTAGCAGATACTTACAGCAATGCCAATGACTTTGAGAGCTAGTGGAAATAATCAACGCTATAGAATGTCCGCAAATTTAAAGTTTTGGTCGGGAAATGCTTCTTTCTTTTACTAATAGCATGACAAAAAAGACACAAAATGAAAACAATGGCGATTTTTCGTAATTGTAGGAAATTTAATTAATGAATTCTGATTGTACAAACTGCACAAAATCAGATTTCTAAAAACCAATATTGCGAAAACATGCCATGCCTTATCGGAAATCTACCAACTTAATATTTTAATCTACTATTTGAACTAACTAACTTAAATAGCCACTACAAGAATAATATTCACCTGCTTTTTTCTGGAGCCCCTGACTCAGGTCATTATGATTTACTTCTAGATACTGAAAACGAGAACGTTACGGATCTTATTCATACTGCGATATATGCAAAAAGTATTTTAAAAATCCAAGTGGTCTTAAAGTACATCTTTCAAAATCCCACAAAGATTTATAGATTGATACAAGAAATACTAACCCAAAGCCGAATAATATTCTTCGTTCCAAAACTATTGAAAGAAACTTGAGTGCTCACTTTGTGACAATTTTTTTTCGGCGAAAATTGGCTCAAGCAACATTATAGAATTAAACATGTACGGTGGGATTTACTAAAAGGGTTTAGTCTATTTTAGAACGGTCCTAAGTTTAAGTGAAATTTTTGGTTTTAAGCATTTTAAACCAATCCTCCTTAAATTTTAGACATAGTTTAATTTATAAGAAGAATATGAATAAACAAAATCTTTTGTTGGATTTAAGAAGAAAGTTTCAATTTAGAAGAAAAGAAAATTAAAAAATTTAAACCTATGCGGGTTTTAAATAGTAAACACTCTGTAGAACAAATTAAAATTGGGGTTATATGTCATTCTAATTAAAACTTACCCTTGTTCATTAATTTTTCCAATTAATACTTGATGTCACACTATGATTTAGTGGGTAATAATAAAATAAGAAGAAGATGAATTTTGTATTTTTTTAAGGGGTGTTTTTATTTATGTAATGTATTAAAAAACTTAAATACAAGTTTTGTCTACATTTCTGTTACTGTGAAAATGTCAGTTTCTAAATATTGGCTGCGTTGAAATCATAAACAGCGAGTTCGGATTTCTTAACTCTGCTTGTACCTTGGCTTGCACCAACCTCTACTGATGAAAGCTCTACAGCTTTGAAATGGGTGGGCTTTCAGTAAGGAAAGTTTTCTTGAGTGCGCTTCTAGATAACCTCAATGTTTTAATTTTTGTTTAGTATATTTTTCGTGCATAATCACTGACCTTCACTTATGTTTGTTTTGCCTAGTAGTGCCCTCATAGATATATTTTTTGTGCTGAAAACGGGTTCAAAATATGGCGTTTTTCTGGACAAAATTGGAGGTGTTTTATAGGTCAATAAACAACTTGGGATATTAGATAAGGTAAACTGATCCTTGTAAAAGCGGTTACTTAGGGAAATTATAAACGAACTTATAACCAATGGCTACAAAAGAATTCTTTCTGGGGGCTATAAATTTAAACCACCCCCCAGAGGTGGTCTAAAAAATCACCAACTTTCTAACCTTAACCAGAGATAATAAAGCTATTATGTGCCAAATTTTTAGCGTATTCACCATTTGCCATTTTGAAACCTGTCAAAAAAAATTAGTTTTATGGCATTTTCTCTTAGAATAGGGTGCATTTTGAGAAAAAAAGCAATTTTTCAGTGGTATTTTGTAATAACAATAAAAAATAATCAATACCTTTATGTAGTTTCTGTATGGGTAAGTGTTTTTTGAAAATTAGTTTTAAAATTTAGTACCCCCCCCGCAAGTGTAAATATTTAGCCCTGTGGGGGGTACTATTTTAGATCTTAGTAAATCCCACTGGTATATTTGATTATTTCGTTTGAAGATTATTTGGAACTCTCTTTTGTTTGCAAATTCTTGGCAAGTTTAAAATCAAAAATTCCTATTCTGAAAACAATTCCCAAAAATGTGTTGCAGAAGAGTTTTCTTTTGTTTCGAGTAAATGTGTTTCCCAAAACATTTCCCACGATTGGTTTCTACTTTTTATTTTTCCATATGCTGCTTTGAGGATACCAAATAAATCAAAAAACAAGAATTCCTGTTTGACTGCTACCGTAAAAGAAAATTTATCAATATGGAGATTAAACAAGAATTAGAAGCTTTAATTAGCTTATATCAACCAAAATTCATTAAGGAAACCAGTTCAAGAAAATTCAAGTCCAACGACCAACACTTAACCAAGACAGTGCAGTCAAAACTATCTGATGGAGATGTCAGTGGTGCTGTTCGTCTTTTATGTTTTGATGACACTTTGACATTGCCTGATTTGAACACCTGCAATGCTTTCCAGAAAACAATAAAAACATAGACGTCACCAATATCGACAAAGTCATGACTCATGAGACTAAAAACGCTGTTTTATCTTTTAAAGCTGGGTCGGCTGAAGATTTGGATGGTTTGAGGCCCCAACATGTCAATGATTTACTTTCCGAGGACCTTGGTTGTTTTGCATCTACTTTACTTTCATCTTTAGCCAACGTTTCATCACTAATGCTTCAAGGTATGACCTATAGCGGTGGGATGCACGTAGAATTCCATCAAAAATTACATATGCAAGATTAAGAGATAAACTAAACATAAACGGGTGATTTA
Organism: Oxystoma pomonae; assembly: GCA_963921995.1. NCBI lineage: Eukaryota > Metazoa > Arthropoda > Insecta > Coleoptera > Brentidae > Oxystoma > Oxystoma pomonae. Next base: position 35,583,433 of record OY998164.1, read on the forward strand.
CGCCTTCCGCAAATCAATCATTATTTTGTTCTTTCTTACTCGAAAAATGCAGGTTACAATATATCTTGTTACAAAATATCATCCAAATCGCTTCAGTCGTTTTGACATAATTGGCAAACAAACCTACATACATATTTATATATATATATATATATATATGAGTAGGATTTATTCTCCAACACTTTGAAAACTATTAAGGTATTGATTTACGCTTTTAAAGAACCTACCTTTTGTATGAATGAATGTATACTTTGTTCTTTAAAGTTAATTCAATTTTGTTAATTTTTAAAAAATCAGAAAGCGATTAACCTGCTTAATTACTTTAAATAAATGGCACTATTTTTACGTTATAATGGCACTGATCACATAGTGACTTATGTCGCTTTGCGTATTTTTTCCTTAGCTTTACGTACGCCACTGATTTTGTTAAATTACTTTTATTTTTGAAAAATGATTGCAGTTTTCGTTTAATTTTTATAAATGTTTGCTGTTTTGGCAAAATTTTTACGTTATAATGACTCACGTACGGCACTGATCATATAATAATACATGTCATTTTGCGTATTTTTTCTCTATCTTTAAAACGAAATTGCTCCCAATATTGTGGCATATGTATTTTTAAAAATATTTCAAAAATTATGTATTTCATTGTTTTTTCTTTGGAATTAGGCACGTTTTGACAAACATCTACAAACCGGCTCAAATTTTTGACTGGCACTTATGTAAAAAACTTCAGCAAAGCGTACCGTGCAGTTTTCATAACATTAGAACACGCCGTTTTTGAGATATAGCGATTTTTGTAAAAATGTTATTTTTTGAAAAAATATTTTTTGAGTGATTTTTGATGTTTTGCCCTCAAACTCAAAAACGGTGTCTCCTAGAGTACCGGAAACTTATTTAAAGATTATTTTGGACCTTTCTAAAGAAAATAGCAGTTCAGGAACCGCCAAAAAATGCATGGGCAAAAAAACCGCTCGATCGAGTATTTTTGACTGCAACCGTTTTACATAAATTTAGAAAAATCCTCAAAACTCAAAAACTAAAAACTAACTTCACCGTCACCGAGCACACATTCCGTTTTATATTAGTACAAACTTTGGTTTAAATCGGTGGACTACTTCTCGAGTAATAATTTAATATATTTTAAAAAACGGCAGAAATATCGTCAAATTAACGCCTTTTCTCTCAAAATAAAATACTTGTCTTTCTCCGATTCGGCCCATTTTCAATATGTTTCGTCCCTGCGCTTGAGCACTAATTCCTGCAAAATTTGAAAACGATTAGTCAACTTCCTGGACACTTAGAGCGGAACATCGGAGGTACACCTCAAAAAGGCCAATTTTCGACACTTTTTCCCATTTCTACCCCACTTGCAATTTTCCGATTTTTCTGAAAATCAATAGGTTTCATCCCCAGTTAGTTCTCGACAATCGTGCCAAGTTTCATCGCCGTAGGTCAATCCGTTCTCAAGTTACGGCGAAACATGGTCGCGCGCGTAGTCGAGGGGGAGCTAGTAAGTTAGTAAGTAAGTTAGTAACGGCATGAAGCGTCCATTGATTTATGCGCTTTAAAAAGCATAAATCAATAACCAGATATCTCCAACCGCATCAACTTGGTTTTGGTCTTAAATGTGGTTCTGAAGCGGTAGCACATTAACTCAGACGCTACACGTCTTTTACACATCCTTCAGAAAAAGTACATTGACACCTTAATGCTTTCAATATGGGTTTTAGAGATATAAGAGAATTTTATCCATTTATTGACTAATGCTACAGAGAGACTTCTTTATTGTCTTTTAATGAACCCCAACTCTCTTTTGCTTACTTATCCAACCAATAATTTGTAATATTAAATATGAGCTAAATATGTGGTACCTGGATGATGGATCGTTGGCTGGAGATCCAGATACTGTTTTTGAAGATTTTCAAAATATCATAAAACTTTATGGTCAATTAGGTCTTGAAATAAATTTAACAAAATGCGAAATTAAGTTCCTTTTAAATAACTCTGAGGTTAAAAATATAATCAACAAAATCGGTCAACTTATAAAGGCGATTCAAGAGTTAAATCATTCATTAGCCAAAACATAAGTTTAGCCGTTTAGAGGGGCAACGCGGCATCAGTTCTCGGGACTTTACCTTTCCAAAAAGGTATGGAAGAAATGATTTATAATTGTAGAATGGTTTAACGATCCTATTTTTAATTTTTTTGAGGGTGTAGGTTTATAGGTTGAGAGATCTTATTAATGAAACGACCTTTTTTTGAAGTGCCAACGTCTCGCAAAATTTATTTGCTTCTTCAGGGCTATTCAAGACGGCCGTTCCATATGTCAATTCTATTGTCAATAGACGTCATCGTTTGGTAAAAAGGCTACTTCGGCGATTATTTCGTAAATGTGTTGTTTACGTCCTTTTAAAAGTTTTGAATCAAAGTTACGGTACTTGTGTAAAAATAATGCTTTTTTAATAATAAAATATCGTCACACTTGTTCATTGCCTCGAAAACATATACGTCTCCCATTAAAAGTTCAAGAATTTGTGTTTTGGATTAATCAAACAGTTTATAGTATTTATTTAGAAACGACATTAGCTAATTTTGCCTTGATTTTGGCTTTACGTTGTATAAAACTTGGTATGAATATTTTCAGGTCAAAAATACTTAGAGTCTCGTTATTGAACCGTGATTTTGTGTACGAAATGATTTTCTCTAAAACTTGTTTATAAATAGAAACTCTGTAATACTGTTCTTTACTTCTGTATTTCCAATATCGTAGTTTTTGCGGTAAATACGTCATGCGTTTGTTGCGTACCAACAGCATCTTTACCGTCTATTTTTTTCTGGAGCAAAGGTGGGAAGCTATTCCCCCCCCCCCGCTCCCTCTCCTGGCACCGCCACTGAGGATGGTTTATCACTAAAGCTGTAGTACGTAGCTACACCATTATTTTATCTCTTGTTTGGTATCCCCTATGATTTTGCCTTTTCGTTGTCCACAAGGATTCCAGCATATCTTTTATTATAATAATTAAAAGTGTCCTGTTTACCATCTAGATCTTTTGTTTCTTGTTATTGCTGTGTTATCCAGTTGCTGGCCTTATCTTGTTTTTTACTTCTCTATTAATTTCATGGAACTGGGCGCTGCATTTTCTAGTGTGTCTTTTATCAATCAAATCCAGGATAAGTTGTGCTTTCGACTATGGACCATTTTTTGATCGGTAGACTCATTAATATCTGGAAAAATCTCAATATAAAATATTTTCGCTGTAGCTTTAGTTGATGTGTCCTGAGATTGGATATTTCACAGTAAACTCACTTGTGACTTTAACATAATAGTTATATAAATCTAAGGTTTATATATTTATGTAAAATATGTTACATCATATTTACGTAAATCTCACATAAAAATATTTTTTTAAAAAAAAATGATGTAAACATTACGTCAAAACTTTGACTGTAAATTTAATTCATCATAAGCAACGTTAACTTTACGTAAATAGTGCACCTTTATTTTACATAAAAAATATGACATACCTATTACATAAAAAATTATATGTCATATTTAAGTAATCAAATTCACGTAAACGTTACATAAAATGATCTAATTTAAATGAAAGTAATAAAATTTACATAACTATTATTTAACAATTTAGAAATTACCTTTACATTTAAAATGTTACATAACAAATTAAAATTTTGAAATTTATATAAATATTATAAAACAGTGTGAACCTTAAGTTTATATTTAAAATTTTACATAACTGTTACATAATTTTTTTTATGTATTAATAATGTCATCTACGGTATGTTATTTCCCTGTAAAATTATTTTAGAATTTTAAAATTTAAAATTTTACATAATTATTACATAATCAATTGAACCGTAGGTTTAGAATTGAAATGTTACATAACCATTACATAAAACATTTTACGTAGGATTCTAAATTATATGATTTACGTCACCTTAAAATTTTGAAATTTACAAAAATATTATGAAACTGTTTGAACCTTAACTTTACATTTACAATTTTACATATTTGTTACATAACAAGTTTTTCTGTATTAGTTACGTCATTCAAGTTATGTAAATTCCCTGTAAAATGATTTACGTCAAATTAAAGTCCTAAATTTACATAATTATTATATAGTCAATTGAACCGTAAGTTTATATTTGAAATTCTAAATGAGGTAAACGCTCTATAACGCGATTTACGTCACATTAAAATTTACAAAAATATTATGAAAATTAAAGAAATTACTACTGCTTAATAGTTTCTTCCTAGTAGGTCGAGATGGCGCTCATGTCACTATGTTCCGTTACAGTAGATAATAATATTTTATATATAAGGAGCAAAGATGTTTCAAAATTAAAATGCGGACTTTGAGGTATTGACAAGATAATGGTACTTCTCTATCAGAATAATCGCTTCCGCCACTTAAACCAGCCCGTCTGGTTAACTTTGTAGTGTGCCAATGTCGGACCGTGTCAACTAGTGCCAAGCAACCACCGAAGGACTTTCGTAAATCACCGACGTTGGCCCGCCTCAAGCTGCACGCTCATGTCGGACTTAGATAGTTGACGCTAAACCTGTTATGTAAAATTTACGTAGTTTTTACTTAACTCTTACGTAACAGGGATGTTTTATTTATGTAAAAGTCATGTCATTTCATTTACATCACATTTATGTAAGAATTACCTTATTGTAACCTCTCAGTGACCTTAAATTTAAATAACAAGGTAAATCTGTTATGTAAATTTTACGTAATTTCTACATAACGGTGTTTACTGGGTTTTATGTCAGATTCAATATCAGGTACGATATCTTGGATTAGATTCTTTAATCTCAATGACCACAAAGTACTCATGTATATCTGCTGAATGAAAAGTCAAGAGGGTGTCCCAAAAATATTTGTTTTTCTCTGTAGCTTCTTTATTAGTTAACACAGAAAAACTTAATACAAACTTAATATCACCCCTTACCCCTTATTATTATTGATAGATGATACTAACTTCGATTTATTAAATGGGATAACCTAAATATTAAGAGGACATTTGAATGAGCTTTTCTCTTCCAAAATATCAAACTTGCTGCTTTTATCTTACACAATTTTCAAATAGAACAAAGAACACTGTTTGTGCCCTAGCAACAGCAACTAAGCATCTGCGTACTCGATGGCCTTTAGCAATTTTTTGTGACCTTACTATAGTTACTATTGTTCTCTTCTTTTAATTGCATCGGTCTGCACCCTTCTCCCCGCGTAAAAAGATGTTCTCCTTGATATAGTTATCGTTGACAGATATATGGGGTCGAAGGGCGTACAGGCTGTTCTGACAGGTCATTTTCCTGCTATGTTGTAGTATGGTGGATCTCTCTCAGACGAATGCAATTAGAAAAAGACAACAATAGTAACTATAGTAAACTCACAAAAATTTGCGGCTTGTCTGCCTGCTCGGTATCCTCGCAAAGGGGACTAATATGTACAGGGTGCGCTAAATTCGCTGGTATTTAGGGGTTTTGGGTACTTCCAGGCAAGATAGCCACAAAATAGTATACATGTCCTGGGTTCGATTTTCGAGACAAGCTTAAATACGAAAATCATCTCGATATGTTAAGAGGTTTTTGAGATACAGATCTATAACTTGATTATTTATGGGTATATTGTTTTCATGTAAAAAACTTTCTTGTAGACATTTTGACAAAGAACGCAACCGTCAAACTGAAATTTCCCTAACGCATCTAGTTTCTGAGATATAACATAAAGTTAGTGTTTTTCTTATGGAACGACCTTTTTTTTCTTTGATTTTTTAAATCAGCATAAAATTCTCTTTAAAATGATGTATCACACTTTATGTTTTATTTTTTGTATTTTTTTATATTTTTATTTTTTCGATATTTATGCCGGGTCATTCTATAAGAAAAATACCAACTTTGGGTTATATCTCAAAAACTAAATGTGTTAGAAAAAATCCAGTTAAAAGGTTAAGTTCTTTGTTAAAATGTCTTCAAAAAAGCCATTTACATGAAAGCAATATTCTTATAAATAACGAAGTTATAGATCCCATCCCAAAAGGCAGACTTTTTAAAATGCCCTCGTAGCTCGGAAATGGTAAGATGCAGTTTTCGTATTTAATCTTGCCTCAAAAATCGAGCCCAGGACATGCATACTTGCTATTTTTTGGCTATCTTGCCTAGAAGTACCCAAAACCCCCAAATCCCACCGAATTTAGCCCACTCTGTACAGAGCCCATAGACAAACGTCTGCCAACCAGACCGAACCCAATTTTTTTTTCTATGACAGAGCCGCGTGCGAGCTTAGGTGCAACTAGCCCCAAAAGGGTAAACTGCATCCTTCTAAAATTTTGATAAGGCTTTAGTGACTTGCCATATAAAAGAAAGACATGCAACAGATGCGTGAGTGTGACGGCGGTCTAAGCTTTATATAAAAAGCCGCACGAAAGAGACCGAATATTCGCGATCTTTATACCGCTGTTATAAAGCGCGGTCTACATGTTACCTCTTATCGTACGATTTATCTGTGTCGATAAAATGTTGCAAATAAGACGTTTCAGAGGAAACGCGTTTACACTGAATGATTAGTTGAATACTTTTGTGGTCTATGTTCGCCCTGTAATAATCTCGTAAGCTTGATTTTTTTTATCCTGATCCATATACTATTTTGTCATTGTCGAAGATCGGACATATTTACCGAAAATTACTTTCCGAGACACATAAATCGTCACAATATTTCGCTTCGGTATGCCGACTGTCCACACGTAACGACTTGTCTGTGCAAATCATCCAAATCTATGCTCGACAGCTCAAACTTTCAACTCCGTCGACGATGTTTGCACAGTTCTATTATCGTTCAAACTTGCTGTCTACACACAACGTTTTATCGTACGATAAGAGGTAACGTGTAGACCGCGCTTAAAGCTCCAAAAATTAGATAGGGGCAGTTACAGGGAACAGGCGGAAGTAGTAATAGTAACTAGGGGGCGGCCCAAGACCTGGCAAGTAGGCCCAATCGGTCCCTTTTTACGTTACCCCAGCCCAGCCCCCTAATCCACCACCTGTACCGCTTGTACGGTAGTGGACTCTCCGGCTCTTCCTGTTCTCTTCACGAAGTCCAGTACTTTGGCCCACTTGAGAGCTCGTAGGTCCTCTGCATCCAGGTTCGGTTGTCCGAGTACCTGATGCCTCATCCTTAGGTATGCATCACACTCCGCAACGAGGTGCCGGGATGTCTCCTCCGCCCTCCCGCAGGCACGGTAGATAGAGTCATTCCCGACCCCGTAGGCCCAATCGGTCCCTTTTTACGTTACCCCCAGCCCAGCCCCCTAATCCACCACCTGTACCGTTTGTACGGTAGTGGACTCTCCGGGCCTTCCTGTTCTCTTCACGAAGTCCAGTACTTTGGCCCACTTGAGAGCTCGTAGGTCCTCTGCATCCAGGTTCGGTTGTCCGAGTACCTGATGCCTCATCCTTAGGTATGCATCACACTCCGCAACGAGGTGCCGGGATGTCTCCTCCGCCCTCCCGCAGGCACGGCAGATAGAGTCATTCCCGACCCCGTAGGCCCAATCGGTCCCTTTTTACGTTACCCCCAGCCCAGCCCCCTAATCCACCACCTGTACCGTTTGTACGGTAGTGGACTCTCCGGGCCTTCCTGTTCTCTTCACGAAGTCCAGTACTTTGGCCCACTTGAGAGCTCGTAGGTCCTCTGCATCCAGGTTCGGTTGTCCGAGTACCTGATGCCTCATCCTTAGGTATGCATCACACTCCGCAACGAAGTGCCGGGATGTCTCCTCCGCCCTCCCGCAGGCACGGCAGATAGAGTCATTCCCCACCCCGTAGGCACAATCGGTCCCTTTTTACGTTACCCCCAGCCCAGCCCCCTAATCCACCACCTGTACTGCTTGTACAGTAGTGGACTCTCCGGGCCTTCTTCTTCTCTTCACGAAGTCCAGTACTTTGGCCCATTTGAGAGCTCGTAGGTCCTCTGCATCCAGGTTCGGTTGTCCGAGTACCTGATGCCTCATCCTTAGGTATGCATCACACTCCGCAACGAGGTGCCGGGATGTCTCCTCCGCCCTCCCGCAGGCACGGCAGATGGAGTCATTCCCGACCCCGATGCGAGTCAGGTGCTTGCTGAATCGGTTGTGGCCGGTCAGTATCCCTGTCAGTAGTCCAATATCTTATCTACAGGCGGAGGTAACTGTGGCACATGTTTTTGCGCGCGTTATCAAAGATTGATCAAAGACGGACGTTTACTGCATGGCTCAGACATACGGCGTCTTTGACCGCGATCAAAATAATGTTTTTTCGGATTATTTGTCGTAAATTTTGTTTATAAAATAGTTAAAAAAAGGTTACAGATTACGAAAATGTAAGAAAATCTTTATTTTTTATTTAAATTAGTGTAATTTATATGTAAAAGGCCTACTTAATTTAATGGGGGTTGTGTCCTTGCCCAAAAAGAGCGTGACTGCCCTAGCTCAAACACGGCTTTGGTCATTCGCCAACAGACCCATATTGTGTCGAAAGGGTCATTTATTACGTGATGCTATCTGACGCTTTTGCAGGGCATTTTTCCATCTGACAGCTCTATGCTATCGGTATAGGTGTCGATAAAATATTCGATTTATCTATTAAATTGGTTATCGCATTTACATTTTAGACTGCTTTTACTCCGGACGCCCCTAAAACTCGTACATGTCATGATAGATTCGCAGCCTAATTACGCACAAACGGTAGAAAAGTCAATGCTGAAAAAACGTTAGTAGAGCTCTCCTTTGGCTTTAAAATATAATTTTAGCTGTTATTTTCAAAATAACTTCTATAGTTGGATCATCTATAGATAATTAATCAACTTTTAAAGGTAACCTCAGACTAATAACTAAAGAGAGACCAAACATTCCCTATTAAAATCCTCTAATGTTTACAATCCAACACCCTTCTGGACGATTATATGAACAGGAAAGAGATAGAGCAATAAAACGGCAACACTGTCAAAAATTGCTTTTCCCATTACCAGTGGCGGCGTTAATTTTAATTTAAATATATAAATGTGAAAACGAGATATAAGGTAGGGTTGGTCGGATTTTCTTATTCAAAAGAATTACTGCCAGAACTTGCATAACCACAAAAAATAGATTTATTCAAGGATAAAGTTTAGTTTGAGGAATGTAGGTATTTACGAACAGATCAAAAGTTTACCAAAGAGCACTTGAAATGATTTTTAGGTCAATTATTCAAGATGGCTGTTATATATTTTTTTTAATTGTGCAGTATCCCACAAAACAAAAGTAAAAAAATATTTTCATGGAAAAAAAAACGGTTTATAACCCGTTTTATAACGTTTTTGTCCAAAAAAAAAACACGCTAATAAACGGCTTATTAAGCGTTTTTTTCACTATGATAATAATGTCTCTTTTAGTTTTCTTTAGTGGAATATAAACTTTATTTATCAAATTAAGAGAACTTTTTGTGATGTTAATTATGAAAATTTTAAGGCCAACAAATTTTATTCTTTACACATTGGCTGCATGTTCATTTCTGAATACAGAACACAAGGAAAATTTAAGGAAGAGGTAAAAAATTACTAGTAGTTTTTTAGGAAACAGGAGTCAAAAGGCAAAAAAATAAATAATAAATATTAATGAAAATAAAAATAAGATTGGCTCAGAGTAAATATCTCAAAAACGGTTTTATTCACATTATAGAAAGTACCCAGGTACCCATTAAAATACAAAAAATACCTGCCCCAGTACCTGACTATCAGCACTTGGTCTTATTGTCTTCTCTTGTTATGTATAAATTATAATAAATAAATATTTTACATGCTGCAAAAGCAGCAAAATTATCTGGTACTTTTAAAAAAGATTAGTATTAGTCTTAGATTTTTGATGTATTAATAGTATAATCATAAGCTTTTTACGCAGTTTTTTACCTCATACTACGCCCATGACTAACGTAAAATGACAGGATCTTTCTTACCTCCGAAATACTAGTTCTGGGCTGGAATATCCGCTTTTATTGCATACCAGGCAATGGTAAACCATTTTGTTTGTTTTTCACAAATAGTCACAATAAAATTCAAAAATCACCGAACAACACAAACCCCCGTTAACAACAACGCCGTCAGCTGCAACCAAACATGTCGGCATTTATTCGCGGCTCGTCGAAAAAACGTTGCCGGCTTGTGTTCTTTTTTATCTCTTTTATCTCGAAAATTCTACTTATTAAAAATTAAAAAAAGTTAATTATTGAGACTAAAAATTAGGACTAAGAATTAAGTTATTAGCATAAGAAAAATTATCCTATATAAAAATATGTCAAATAATCAATAATATTATCAAAAGAGCTTCAAGAAGTTTATGAATTGTTTTGTTTCTAGGGAAACCCTGCGGTAAATTGGCAACCATGTATTTTTTGGGAAATAAACATTGTGGCTGGTTGATCGGGGTAATATTGTTTACTGTTATATCTAATTTTTTTTATTAATCTGAGAAGGTAACACTTATAGCTAAAAATATGCTAAAAGTAACAAAATAGTTGTAATCTTAACTTTTTTTCTTAAAAGGGGTGAGTTTGTAAATCCACCGGTGGATCCACTGGTGCCAACAAAAGAGTTCCTAAATTTTTCGATGGATTTCACCAGTCCAACAAACGTTGGGACCGATCGCCACCGACTTCGGGTGTCGGTGAAAAATCGACGTTGGATTAAACGTAACCCTACTTTATGGTTGTTTATTTTTTCCTGTTTTTTTATAACTTATTCAAACCAAGATATTTTTTGATGCATTTTGGTTAATACAAGGTACAGTACAGGATGCTTAATGGAGTGGTGAGCCAGAGCCATAATATTAAGCAAGACAGTTCAAGTGAAGACTCTGATGATGAGCTAGACATCATACTAGGCAAAAACGTACTTGCATTGCAGACTATGTTAAAAAACTTTGTGCTAGAAAACACGGATAGTCCATCATACAATCAATTATTTTATGTTGACAGGAAATGAAAATATCTCGAAAACTGTAGCTTGGAAAGATTTGAACCTTATAACAAAATTTTTGGGTAATATTTACTAAAACCCAAATCTGAAAACCACATATCAATAACTGCTTTACTTCTAAAGTTATGATTTTTTAAAATATATTTTAAATAACTCTGAAACTAAAGCTCTTACGAATTTGGACTTTATAACAAAATTTTCTACTTGATTTTGTTCCAAAGTAAATTTTTTTTAAATATTTTATTCCTTTTTTCCCCCCCCTTCAATCCCCGACCACTCTACCCAAAAGTTAATCAGTTCATGGTCAGCCGATAGAGGATTTTTGTACCAAATTTCGTTAAAATCGATTAAGGCGTTCTTATTATCGTGTATACAGATAGTCAACAGACCGACAGAAAACTTTTTTTTTCGTCCATTAAGGTATTTTGGAACCTTAGTAACTCATTTTTGATAAAATTAAAAAAAGTCAAAATTTCACGATTTTAATAGTCCCCCATTCCATATTGGTATGGTGGACTAAAAACTGTTCAGAAGTATAGCATAAGTGCCTTTCCGATTTTCTCGAGCGTAAGTTGAGGTATGAATGTATTATTTTAAGTCATAAAGCATATACCTACGGACTCTTACTAACGGCATCGCAAAAAAACAAGTTACAGCGCCTCTGAGGACTCGGTCTCGAAGCTCACGCGATAAATTGCGCCGATGACATCTATCTTAATCAATGTCCATCAATGTCATCGTCTTTTCGTTCTTTTCATGAGGTCTTTTTATTGAAGTTTTTTAGTTTTGTGTGTTTTTGGCCTTTTTTGAACTGTTACAGTAATAGATTTTTGTAATAAGTACAACTGGAAAACTATGCCCAAGTGTTGTGTCCCAGTGATCCTCTGCTTCATCGCTTTCCACACCCTAGAGATCAAGCTCGCCAAAGACAATGGTTTAGCATCTGAAACGCTTTATAGGTTTAGAGTATGAACCCGACATTTTAAACCAGAAAACTATTCAAAAAACTATGGACGAAGCCTTCTAATGCAATTCCATCTTTGCATTTACCGCCAGAGTCTGAAACAGACTTTAATGGTAAGTACCGGGCAAAGTTTCTACATACCAAAGGAAAAACAGCCTAATCAATACCCACATCGCAAAATTTGGATGTATATTGTATGGATATAATTTTGAGATTCGAAACATCTCCAGATTGCTACGAGATGGATATACATGATATATTTTAGGATATGCAGTGGATATCCACATAAAGATATGCACTGCATATCCACCGAATATAAATTAGTCATCCATGGATATGCGGTGTATTTTTTGGTGGATATCCAGTGCATATCTTCATGTGGATATCCACTCCATCTCGTGGCCATCTGGACATGTTTTAAATCACAAAATCATATCCAAACAATATCCATCCAAATTTTGATATATGAGTAGAGAGTTAATAGACCACTAATTTATCGTCACCTTATTTGTTTACCGTATTACCGTAATTGAGATTCTAAAAAGAGTTTTTATACCACAAACATAAATTACCGTAACCGTATTATTTTTCCTACATACAAACTGTCAATGTAAATAGAATAGAAAACAACAATTCCTGTTTTTGCAAATTCACTTTCACAAAAAAATTAAAAACTAAACAAAAAAACGAATTATCACCTACCAGCTGCAGCTGTTGCTCAGAAATAAATCTGGTTGATTGCAAGAAAAAACCGAGCGGGCCTCGTTAAGCCTCCTGAAGTAACGTATTTCGGTTCGGATATTTTTGGATACCGGAGATAAATAACCGATTTTATCTACGGTATCACCAATTTTGATGTTCTATTAACTCTCTAATAGGGCACCTATTTGGCCTATTTGTTAATTACATTTTTTTAGCCTATTCCATTCAAAAATGCTGATGGGTAACCAGTTACACACCGAATTTTTTGAAAATGATGAAAACTCTCAAGTCTTAAAAGGAACTGCTGCTATTGAGGCCGACATGGGAAGCAAATAGTCTATTAATAAATACAATTGTTTCGATATGTATATATCTTCTAAAAAAAATAATATAATACATTAAATACGACGCATTTGGTTTATTTCTTAAATTTATAGTCATTACAATCAACAATATTTTGGAAAATAAAATTAATTATTGATGAATTAGGTTTTCCAAAATAATGTTGTTTCTAATGAACTGAAATACTTTAAAAAATGCTTGAATTCAAATTTCCCGGTGCCGGCGCCGGCGCCGGCGCCGCTACCCTAATTCAAGCTTCGAGACCGAGTCACTAGAGGCGCAACGGTGGCAAAAAACTTATAACAGGGCCCTAAGTCGTCAGATCGCTTGCTAAGTGGCACTCAGCTCTTTACATGGTAACGCGTTCTTTGTATGTCAAACCCATCTGTCAACCGAATGTTCGCACCTATGTTTCACCGCTGTCAAAAAAATGTTGAATTTACAAACTCGCCCAAGGCAACGGTAGTTATTTGTCGTATCCTAGTTCCTATTGCTATGAGAATTTAATGATGACTAGGTCAGCGCCACCTAGAGGAGAAATTTTTTTCTCTTGTACTAGCCTGAGCACTCTCGTTTGACAGTGCATCAACTCTTCACAGCTGATCGATGTCAAAATCTAAATCAAAACAATGCCAGTGTCGGTTCTATGTTTTCGTTTGGATTTTTTATTTAAAATTTTGTTTTTTCGGCAATTTTAAGAACTTTTTCGAGTTGGTTTTTACTTCATCCCGTTCCAATGGTTTATAGTGTCCAAAGCATGGATCTATTAGTTACCATTCACCGAAAAAGAGAAAAAGAAAGCCTGGAATAAAAAAAAATAGATTTATTTTGCCTGATAAGAGGTCGTCAGTGGTAAGGTAGGAATTTACATGTATACTTAAATTAACCACATTATTATTATAATACTGCTTACCTTATGGAACTCTGAATGCGCCTTAAAGGGTTATAATCAACAGTGGCGGTCCCAGCCATTTGAAAAGGAGGGGACAGTTTCGAGAAGAAAAAAAAATAGAATAAAAGCATAACTTTTATGAGGAACATATCAATATATACAAAACATAGTAACTACAAGCGAGGATTTTCTCTCAAATCTAGGGAGAGGGTACTTAGATTTGAAATCGTTTATTTCATACATTTTTTATTTTAAAAAATGTTTAAGAAAATTACATTAAAACTGTAATTTTTGAGTCAAAATACACTAAAATCGTAAATATCAACGGTATTATAGCGCCGCAGGCGAAAATTTTTAAGAAAATTGCTTTAAAGAAATGCGTTTTTTGATTTGAAATTAAACTAAGATTGTAATATGGTTTCAAAGCGCAGCAGGCGAAATTTTTTAAGAAAATGACACTACAAATGCCATTTTTAGAAAATTAAACTAATACCGTAAATATCAAAGGTAGCGCCGCAATTTATGCTATACTTTTGATTTTCTAAATGTTTTCATAAAAAATTTAAAGTCAGGATAGGGGGGGGGGGTTAACTACCCCCCTATCCTCCTGAAATCCGCGCTTGAGTAACTACGTATAATTTTTTCAGTTATAAAAAACATAGATAACAAATAAAACCTAATAGCTAAATACTTTTTTTTTGAGGTCTAAAAAGCTTTTTGTTGAAAAATTACCTTTTATATTGCATATCTCAAACATAAGATGCCCATCTCAAAAAAAAAATAATTTCCAGTTTTTTGGGCAAACCAGTCAATGACTCGCTCAATGTCAATTTCAATATGTCTGTTGATATGCAGCAACGCTAAGCCCATCAGACGAATTTCCGTCATAGTTTTTTAAGTACTTATCTTTTCAATCTGAGGCATGAAAAGCTTCTTTCTGACGAGGCATTACTTACTGGCAAATATCCAAGAATGTTTTAATCAACGGAAAAATATTGCCACACTTGTTCGTTGCCTCGAAAACATTATCAGGAATGTTTTGATTTAAGCTTTTGCCTAATTCTGACCAATATTGTTTCCAAATACTGACTTCCCCCAATAAAAGTTAAAGAATTTGTGTTTTGGATTAATAAAACAGTTTATAGTATTTAGAAACGACTTTAGTTAATTTTTCCTTGATTTTGGCTTCATGATAAACTTGGTATGAATATGTTCAGGTCAAAAATACTTTTTTATGTACGAATTGACTTTGTCGAAAACTTGTTTATAAATAGAAACTCTATAATACTCTTCTGTATTTTCAATGGTTTTCGCGGTAAGTTCGTCATGCGTTTGTATATTTTTGGTCTGACGAATTGAAGGTCAAACTGTCTCAAAATATTGTGGAGGGATTCTAGAATCTATTTAAAGGAACTTTCTGCAATTTCTCGTTTTTTCTTCTTCAGGGTTATTACCGCCAGCATCTTTGTTGTTGTTTACTTTTTTCTGGAGCAAAGGGGGGGGGTCGCCCCCCCACTTCCAACCCCCCCCCTGGGACCGTCACTGTAATCAAACACATTTAATTGTTTATAAATGGATTTTCAAGACATGAACCAAGCCTAAAGTAAAGTAATATATCCATATGAAACAGCACGTATTCAACACCGAAGCGTCGGCGATGATACATACACATAAAACAGGGCACAAACATTTTTGGAAAGGGACGAGGCAAAAACCAACTCGAAAAAGTTCTTAAAATTGCCGAAAAAATGAATTTTTAAATACAAAATCCAAACGAAAACATTGAACTGACACTGGCATTGTTTAAATTTCGATTTTGACATCAATCAGCTGTGAAGAGTGGATTCACTGTCAAACGAGAGTGCCCAGGCTAGTACAAGAGAAAAAGAATATCTTCTAGGTGGCGCTGACTAGGTACTAATCGGTGTTTTATATTGAAACTTTATTTGCCAAGACTCATTTCAAACTCCGTTGGTGGATGTTACTAGATATCTCAAATTTTTGAGGCGCGCGTAGTTTAAGCATCATGACAATTTTTATCATCAAACGGGCCTTTGGGTTGGATTGGGAAGTCCACAAAATGCCTATTTTTGATTGATAGTGTGTTAAATATCAATAATATTTATTTTAGGTGTCTTTCGTCTTTAATCTTTGATGTTGGCAGATAATTTTTATTTAATTGCTATTTTGAAATACATTTTTTGTCAGGCAAGTTAAATTTTAAACAACATTGCCTTAATGTGCAAAAATGTTGTATTTTTAGGTCAGTTAAGATATTCGAGTTTTAAAGTGCTTATAATTTCGAACCAATTTCGAACTAATTTGAACCACTCTTAAAAATTTTGAAAAACAACGTCAAGCTACACCCCCTCATTTAAAGCGTAGAAAAATATGAAAAGCAAATATCCTAAAATTAAGAACTAATTTCGAAAAATTAAAAAAAAATGTTAAACAAAAATATTTTTTTGGGGGATGTGGCTTGACGTCAACCTGCACCCCCCACCGTATTTAAAAAAAAATGGTTACTATAGTGGATTTTTGAAATTCTTTTTGGTGATATTAGAAGTTCGAAATTAGTTCCTAAAAGGGGGGGGGTGACTGACCTGTATTTTTAGCTGCCGTAGACGTTGTTACAGGCAAAAAATATTCCTCAAAATATATTTGAGAACATTTTTATGACGTTTTCTAAACATTGTGGCAAAAGCAATATTGTTATTTTTTTTACTGCGGAAACGTTATCCCAGCTTATTTACAGCACCCTGAGTTACTTTTTTTTTAATTTTTGGGACCCTTACATTCCCGAAAAGTGTGCTCATAACATTTGTTCTGCTTCTTCATAGTGTAATTTCGTTTAAAACTTGGGCCTTTGAAAAAAACCTCCGTGTCATCGTGTCGTCACTAATGCTTAACGTTGCAAACTTCAGAGTAAATACGACCGATTTTTTTGGCTAGCCGCCGGAGATTACGATCAACCAAGCAATTGATAGTTTCTGGCGAGAGCAGGTTCGTAATTTATAATATTTATTATACCACCTTTTTCTCTTTTTGAAAAGTACTTTAAATTTTATTTCATATACCGGGTGTCCCAAGGGGAGTAACCTATTAGAATATTTTGGAAACTATACGATGGAAACTTTTCAAACTTTCGATTCTAATATAAGTCCATGTAAACTAACTTTATGAAATACCCTGTATATTTTTGCATTTTTGGATTCTACAAAATATTTTAGGTACATTTTATGTATAATGTCGTATACCTATGTTCAACTGTTTTTAAAATATTGACAGGTGAAAATTCACATTTTTTAACTTTGACAGCCCGTAACATCGAAACGGTTACGGATAGATCAAAACGGTTTTTCACAAGCTATCGGTTTATATCTAAACCCAGGGCTAAAATATCTCAAGGTTAGTTTAACCCTGGGTTAGAAATAGTATAAAACGATAGCTTGTGGAAAACCAAGATGGAAATATAAAAACCGTTATGCTCTATCCTTAACCGTGTCGATGTTACGGGCTGTCAGTTAAAAAATGTCAATTTTCCCCTGTCAATATTTTAAAAACAGTTGAACATAGGTATAGGACATTATATATACAATGTACCTAAAATATTTTGTAGAATCCAAAAATGTAAAAATATACAGGGTGTTCAATTTAAAATAAGAAAGTTGTTGCCAAGTTTTCCTGCAAATGGCAACACTGAAAATATGAGAGTATTTCATAAAGATAGTTTAAATGGACTTATGGTAGAATAGAAAATTTAAAAAGTTTCCATTGAATAGTTTTCAAAATATTCTAATAGGTTACTTACCTTGTGACACCCGGTATACATAAAGAATCTATATAATAAATAATTAAAATGCAGTGTTGAGCTCCTGGCTGTTCAAATAACTCGGAGACGCGTCAGTAACTAGTTATTTACCGAACAAGTCCGGAAAGTGATACTTTTCCGCACGCGACTTCGGGCAAGCCGTCAAGGGCGGAAAAGCCACTTTTCGCACGTGTCAGGTACAAAATTTTTCCTACTTGCGTAAAAACCGTCTAGAAACATTATATTTCCATTTTTAGGTATTAAAATTTCACATAACCGTTTTTTTTTGGATTTGCCTTACATTTGAGTTGAAAAATGTATCTGAAAAGTCGAATTGGACCTAAAAAATCGGTAAAAAAGCCTGCGTAAAAGTATTTTTTACGCACGTCATGGGCGAAAAATTCTTTTCCTCACGCCGTACGGAAAAGACTCAGGGTAAATCCTTTCCCGCACGGCGTGCGAGAAATGCAACTTCCCACAGGCAAAGTAGGAAAAAGTAATTTTCAACATTCCGAAGCACTTGCATAAACACTTGTATTGTATTGGGACCAGTTCATTTCTTTAAGGAACTACAACAAAAAAAATATTATAATTTTGTTTGGATTAACACGCTCTAAGAAAACGGAATCTTTTTATTCACCTACCTATTTCAACAGTCGATCCAGCACTTAACTTTTACGCCTGATATACACATCAAACTCTAGTTTTTCAATAGGAATCGAAAAGGTCAGCAATGACAAAAATTTAGACAATTTTGCAATCGATCAACGACTAAACCGTGCAAACGTCAAAGTGAAAAAAGTCAGAAATAATTTAGCGGCTATCAATTCCAACAATATTGGCGGCTGATATAACAAAATTGCGACCTATAACCACATTTTATTTTATCCAGTTTCGTAAAAAAGCAAAAATGACAAGGTGGCCATCAATTCTTTTTTATTTATTGACGCTTACTACATAAAAAAAAGTCGATGCTTGATCTCGATTGATCTTGAAAATACCATGTACAATTGAAAAACAAGCTTTTTGTAGTGTTTTTTTCCAATTTACCAATACCCAAAAACTTTAAGTGCCGGTGATGAAATTAACATCTTAGCCATACATAAACACTTTATTTTAAACCTCCCTACTATTTTTTTTTGATCTGGCGTCCCAGATGTCTATGCTATACCCCGGTAAATATTACCTACATGCCTGTCGTTTTTATTATGTTTCGGAACTATGAATTTTATGTTCTACTCAATTGTCTAGCCAACAAAGTATTTAAATTACCGATAAGAGAATTACCAGAAGTTAGATATATATAACAGCTATTTAGTCAAATTTTCATGTGCCACCGGGTGTTTTGTTCGCATCCATGTAGAAGGGCTACACTACAAAAAGCTTCTTTTTCACTTGTACATGGTATTCTCAAGGTCAATCAAGGCCGTACATAAACATATCTTTTTTTTCATAGTAAATGGCAATAAGTAAATAAGAATTGATGGCCACCTTGTCATTTTTGCTTTTTTAAGAAACTAGATAAAATAAAATGTGGTTATAAGTCGCCATTTTGATATATCCGCCGCCATTTTTTTTTAAGAATATTGTTGTACTTGATCTTCTTATTTGTCTTACGAAATTTAGTCATTAATAGTTGATGAATAGCGTCCTTTGGTATGCTATTTTTGCAATACGTTAATTTATTGGGGTATTTTTTAAGGTCATTAAGCCTCAAACGGCACCAAACTCTAAGGATCGCATTTGGCGTACATGCCTAAGAGTTTGAGGTACATTTGAAGTTAGTCTGACAAAACGTTGAATTATTAACATTTTTTGAAGAGAAAATGGCAAAAATTTTGTTTTTAGCGATTTTCAAGGGTATTTCAGGTCGGATGACCTTGACACTGAATTTTTTAAAATCCTCGTCCTCGAATTATATGGAATCGAGTATAACCATGCCGCGGTTGCGAAAGTTGCATTTTTTATGATTTTTGTCCTCCATCTTCTACATGAATGCGAACAAAACACCCGATAACACTTGTTAGTGTTACTAAAGAGCTATTAATCCCACATAGTCGCAAAACTCCTTTATTCAAAATTCTACGGGATAGAAATTATCGACATAAGCCCCTACACTAGAGAAAACCAAGCTTCTGCAAAGCTCTGGGCTACAAAATTGGGACTCGGAAAACTCGTTTTACTGGTGCCTCTTGGACCCTACCTTAATTGCTCCAAGTATATTATCGGGATAGGCGTCGATAAAATATTCGATTTATCTATTAAATTCGTAATCGCATTTACATTTTAGACTGCTTCTACTCCGGACGCCCTTAAAACTCGTACATGTCCTGGTAAATTCGCACCTTAATTACGCACAAAAGGCAGAAAAACCAATGCTGAAAAAACGTTAGTACAGCTCTCCTTTGGCTTCAAAATATAATTTTAGCTGTTACATTTAAAATAACTTCTATTAGGTCATCTAGCTAATCAAATTTTAAAGGTAACACTTAAATACCTAAAAATATGCTAAAACTAACAAAATAGTTATAATCTTATGTTTTTATGCGGCTGTTTTTAATTCTATTGAGCATTTAAAAATAAGCGCCCTGAGGGACCATATCAATAACGCCAAGATTTACCAGGTTTCATATTATGGCAAAACATACCATCACAAAAATTTGTGAAAATGTAAGATTTTTTGATATACATAAGTACTTTTATGCTCAAATCTAAGTCTGAAGTTTTTTCAAAGTGAACTAAATATGCAAGACATGATATTTTTCCTTTAATTCTCGATTAAATTAAAGAAAATTAAAAATTTTTTCATTAAAAAGACCCTAATGCTCGCCAAAATTTTGACTTTAATCATGATTAGGTACTAATCGGTGTTTAGAATGTGGTGTATTATATTGAAACTTTGCCAAGACCCATTTCAAACTCCGATTAGTATTAATTATGATTAAAATTTTTACGTTGGTGGATGTGGATTTACTACATATCTCGAATTTTTGAGACGCGTGTAGTTTAACAGTTTTTATCATCAAACGGGCCTTCGCACAAATATTTGGCTGTTGGGAATTCCAGAAAATGCGTATTTTTGATTGATAGTGTGTTAAACATGAATAATATTTATTTTTGGTGTCTTCCATCTTTAATCTGTGATGTTGGCAAATAATTTTGACTTAATTGTTATTTTGAAATACATTTTTGGTCAGTAAAGTTAAATTTTAAACAACGTTGCCTTCATGTGCAAAAATGCTGTATTTTTAGCTGCCGTAGACGTTGTCACAGACAAAAAATATTAACATTATCCCAGCTTATTTACAGCACCCTGTGATATTTTTTTTTAGTCTAATGATTCAAAATTACGGATTTTTTATGTAATGAGGTTTTATTGTACTTTTGGGACCCTTAAATTACCGAAAAGTTGTCTCACAACATTTTTTTTCTGATTCTTCATCATGTAATTTCGCTTCAAACTTGGGCCCATTGAAAAAAACCTCCGTAAGTCCTCGTGACGTCACTGGTGCTTAACGTTGCAAACTTCAGAGTAAATACGGCCGGTTTTTTTCGTTAGCCGCCCGAGAATACGTTCAACCAACCAACTGATAGTTTATGGCTAGCGAAGGTTCAAAAACATCATTGTTTTTGAAAAAGTGCTTTAAATTTTATTTTGTATATATAAATAATCTGTGGCTTTAAAATGTGTTGTGGTCCTAGCTGTTCAAATAACTCGGAGACGCATCCGGAAATAATCCGGAAACTGGTACTTTTCCGCAAGCGACGGCAGTTGCACGAATGACGCGGAACGGGGTTCGGGCAAGCCGTCAAGGGTGGAAAAGGCATTTTCCGCAGTGTTTTTGTCCATCTCATTTATAAAAAAAAATACGTTTTTAATATCCAAAGATTTTATAATAATTCTACAAAATGACACATAAGACAGAATAGTTATATAAATCATTTAATTAGTCCTAAATATCTTTATTTTTAATAATACAAAAATCGTGTGGAAAAATAACTTTTCAGCACCAGTGCAGAAAAGTTACTTTTCCTCACGATTTTACTTTCCCGCACGATTTTTTTAGTAAAGTGCCTGCATGTAACTTTTTAAGTTTAATGGTTAAGGCTATAAATTTTCTGAATGAAAAGAAGTACCCATTGATAGTAATTTGATTTAAAGTATATCTTGAATTTTAAAACATTGTCCTTTAAAGTGAAAATCATGCGTTATATTAAAAATCGTGTAGAAAAGTAAAAATCATGCGGAAAATTAAAGAAATCGTGCGGAAAAGTACAATTTTGAAAACGAAAAATCGTGAGGAAAAGTAACTTTTCCGCACGTTCGTAGGAAAAAGTAATTTTCAACATTCCGAAGCACTTGTATAAACACTTGTATTGTAATGTAACCAGTTGATTGAAAACTTCGGAGCATGATGGCCGAATTAGCAGTTTTTCAAGATGTTCAACCATATACTTATAAACTTAATATACAAATGTCGAATATCTGGAAAACTAGAAAAGCACTAACGAAACTGCTTAGACCAGTGGTTCCCAGACTTTTTCAGTTTGCGGCGCACTTACAGGTTTAGTATTTTGTCAGGGCGCCCCTACTCGCAATATGCATATATAGTTGTGTCCAACAAAGTGTTGCATATGTATAATGTATAAAATATGTGCTTTGAAACTTTCCTACTGTATAGTAGAAAAGCGCAAGCGTTGTACAACACTTCATTTAACACCATTGTAAATATATTGGCACTAGTTACAAAACACATGAATGAAAACAACTCCAATCTAACGCTCATATAGGTTTATTATTAAACTAACACACAAGAATACATTATCATTGAAGGAAAAAAAATCAGTGTGATGAGTGAGCTTGGTGATCTGCACACATTTTTTCAAAGCGGGGAATAAGGCTTGACACTGCCACTCTCATTTCTTGCTCCACGATGATCTTTGAACGATATTTGCTCTTTATCACAGCTACAGCTGAAAATTCAGCTTCGCATAAATAGGATGTTGCAAAGGGGATTAGAATCCTCAAAGCTTTTAAACTTAGAGCCGGATATTCATTTTTGACGGATACCCAAAACTCCACCAAATCAGAAGAAGCGAATTTTGATTTTAAGCTGTTGTTGAATTCTGGTGGAGATTGTGCATGGAAAGGATCTTGAACCCATGCAAATTTTTCGACATTTTCTTCTGTAAAGTATTTTGCAAACCATTCCGAGAGTTTCGAAAGGTGTTCGGTGAAAAGGGGCAGCAAGTCTTGAGAGATAACGAGCTCATTAGAGGCTGAGCATTTTTCTTATCCACAACTGCAGTTTTTTCCTAAATGCTGCAATTTTCTCTAATAGTTTCAAGATATGCATGTTATTGTCTTGGAAAGACAGATTTAAGGCATTCATTTTGTCAAATATATCGCACAAATATGCCAGTTTTAGCAAAAAGTTGGGATCCTTAAAGTATCTGGAGCTTGCATGACCTTCATCTTGCAGGAAATGGTAGATTTCTTGATGCAGCTCGAATGTAAGGTATACGACGTTTCCACGTGAAAGCCATCATGCACTGAAGTAATATAGCAGCGCGGTGTGTTCAGCTCCCATGTCCATACGAAGAATTTTGAATAGTCTGGTTTTTAGCGGTCTAGTTTTTATGTAGTTAACTACGTCTATGATACGTTCTATAACCAAATTCAATTCACAGCTCAACGACTTCGATGCAAGTGCTTCCCTATGAATGATGCAATGGGTCTACATGGCATACGGTACTTTACTGCGAATAAGTGCTTGCAATCCACCATAATGGCCAGACATTGATCGAGCGCCATCAGTACAAACTCCAATACATTCTCTGTTATAAACTTGTCAAGAACTTGAAACATCAAGTTGCCTCATCAAGTTGCAGACCAAATTCCTTGCTTTCATTTTCTCTATCAATTGATCATGAAGATCCTCAGCTATATGATGGATTCTTCGACTAATAGTATTGTTAGATAAAGGTACCTTTGAAATTAGTTTTCCCGCCGATTCTTCTATCATAATGTTAACTATGTCGACAGCAGCCGGTAAAATAAGTTCTTCTGCGATGGTGTGAGGTTTCTTGCACTTCTCCTCCCTGTATGTTACTTTGAAAGAGGACAGCAGTGCGTTGCTAGGTACTGAAGTTTGTTGACACGTTCTTTTGTTTTTGTACATTTTGCAACTTTCTTGTGAAAAATTCGCGTGACTTTCCAACCATCGTAGGACGAATGGTTTCGAGATGTCGTTTTAGCTTACTTGGAAGCATATTTTCGACCGCTAGAATTTTCAAACAGAGCATACGCTGCGGTATTTCCTTATGATTTACTTCTACTGAAGGAAAATCAAAGTTTAAATAGCTATCATCGTATTTGCAATGTTTCCTTCTTTTTACTTCTCCGTCACTTGTCGATGCTTGATCACTCTGTCTCGATATATCAATTTCCTTATTTAATAAAAATCTTTCCATCTTGTGACTAACTTTTTACGAAAAAACGAAGCAACCGATCCGATATTGGAACGCTTTGTCCTGAGTTTGTAAATCATAACACTTTGTATCACTACTAAAACTCTCTTTTACTACTTCTATTTATCATAATAGTTCAACCGCTTACAATTCCTCTTACGGTAAACTAACCTAGCAAAGCGGACTACGGCGACTTAAATACTGTCAAAGGGCGCTCGCGAAAATTCTCGTCGAGCGACGCGCAGGTCGAAAAC
The DNA here is from genome assembly GCA_963921995.1 of Oxystoma pomonae. Lineage (NCBI taxonomy): Eukaryota > Metazoa > Arthropoda > Insecta > Coleoptera > Brentidae > Oxystoma > Oxystoma pomonae. The sequence goes on from OY998164.1 coordinate 35,607,878, forward strand.
GGGCTTCTGGAAATTCTAGAAACTTGCTCTGCTCTCTCGGGCTCGAGGCTCGATTAATAGCAGATGCGGCGGGCGCCGGCGTTGCCAAACGTAACTCAAATTCTACCTTATCAGGAGCGCCTGGCGGCACCCCTGGTTTCTTCTCGCGGCCCCTTTGGGAACCACTGGCTTAGACAACTAATAGGCACTAACGAAACACTACCAATTGTGAATTTTTGGTGATAACCTTCGACATACTGGCTGCCAAATTTACGCACCAGTACGGGATTAACCTTTAAATATATATTTTTAAAAAAGAAAGTAAAGTCGAATCTTTTGGAAGCACTAAAGAGCACTAACGAAATATATTGAAATAGTATCATTTTGTGATCCTGAATAAAAGTGCGGCTGTTGACATTGATTTTTAAAAACGCGATAACTTTTTTTAAAAAAAGTAAAGTCGACGCTTTTCGAATCACTAAAGAGCACTAACGAAATACTTTGAAATGACTATCATGTGTGTGAAAACCATAAGAGCACTAACGAAACTACTAGAGCAAATGAATCACTAACAAACTACTAATTACTGAATTGTGTTTAAGCCTTTTATCTCAATGATTGGCTGTATATCTTGTAAAAAAAGTCAAATATCTCAAAAAACGTAATTTAGTAAAGCACTAAAGAGCACTAACGAAGCACTAACATTGGCTGCTAACTTCACGGGCCCACTTCCAGGGCGTGTATATTAAGTTTATAATCATATGGGTTGGAAACGATGGGGGATGAATATATTTTTACGTAGTTTCCAAATATGCACTAACAGAAAAATATGTACTAACTGAAAAATGTGCAAGAACCCCCATTATTTTATTTTTGAAATCAATCAAATATGGTATACAACAATATTTAAAGACATACTCGTAAAAAATGCCCATTGATCAATATCTTAAAAGAGGTATTTGATTACGTTTCCAAACTTCAAATGTAGACCTTCTAAATGGTCTTATTGTCTTGTGTAGTATAGTATACGGATCGGTTTGCGTAACAATTTAATTAAATTTATTGTTGTTTACTTAGCAGAAGACATCCTAATTTGCAGGCAAATGATGATCACAAATAATATGAGAGATATTTATCTGATCCCATGTAACTATGAGATACTATAACGTCCATGCCCTTGCATTTTCCGAAAAAAATTCGTAACGATAATAACTCCTAATCAAGCTAGCCTGGAAAAGATGCAGAGCCAAAAACATGGCATGCGCAGTAGATTTTTCGCCTTTGGCGTTGCCCAGTGCCAACCCTGTTTTTCACAATTTTTATTGTTTCTCAAAGTTATTATTGTTACACGTTTTGCGATCCTTCGGCCATCATATTATCTCATATTTATATATCTGATCCTAACGGCTTAAAATCCTAACGGCACTTAAAAAAAGACAAAAGCAACCAAAGATAGACCCTACCTTTTTGACCTGTTTATGTCATGTCATAAAAGCGGGCATCGTTTAAAACATGGCATAAACAAGTGAAAATGTTGTGTTTCATTTTCCTGTAGAAGTGCGTCTCATTCCAACTGATCTATTTTTACTCAGCGTCCACATCATGTTTAACGTCATGTAGAATTTTCCTTGCATGTAAAAGTGTTCATCTGATAAAAATTATCAAATACTGATGTACTGCATTTTCTTATGGAGAAGGGAACCCACAAAAAAGCCGAATTTACAAAAACCGAAACACAATTGAGGAGAAAATAAAACTTCCGTAACGAAATATGAACGAAAGTAAAACGCCCAGAAAATAATGGATAGGAATATAATTTTATAAAATATTAATTCTTTCGATCCTTAAAAGACACGAATATAATTCAACCGATTATAATTTTCCCGAACCTTAAAATATTAGAATTACAAAAGTATCGAAAATAATTGTCTAGAAACGCGACCCACAAATTGATAGAAAATAATATGTCCGATTCTTAAATGAGCAGAACCACAATCCAGCCGAATCGCTATTGGGCATGCGTCAAATTTAAATCTGTAGAGCGCCGTAGGCCCTGGATTGCGGCGTTGACAAGTTTCTCTATTTGAAAGATGACAGGGGGATTTTTTTTTATTAAACGATTTTATTTAACTTCACAGTTTCTGGCTCATTCATTTTTGTAATGTAGGTCCGATGGTAATACAATATTATGAAGAAACTTGAAGAAGAAGAATGAAGAATTTAAAGGGCGTAAATTAATACAATATCACATTTTTTTTTACTCTTCTTTGCCGTAAGCCTGGCAACGTAGCAATTAAATTCGTGGCTATCGGTTCAAATCATTTTCGGCCAGATTGGGGTTCTTGAATTTTTTGGTTCGGGTTATTATGTTTCTATCAAATTATTTTCGTTAAAAATATTTACATTTTGTATTTCTATAAAAATATGTTTTGTTTAAATTTAATTCTATGCAAATATTTTCTAGCGATTTGATTTTTCCGTCATTTCATTTTCAAGACAATTTTTTTCGGACCCATTACTTTCTTTTCTTTTAAATTCAGACAAATTATGTTTCTGCCAAATTTGGTTTCGGGTTTTTTATAGGGACCCATGGACTCGCTCCTTTATGACAAAACATTAAGGTTAAAAGTTCATACTCTATAGAAGTCGAAACTTCACACTCAGAAGTTTAGCAAACACAAAATAAATTCGTTCGTAATAGGTATTCACAAACACTTTTTTAATGTGTCAACGAAAATAATTAAATGTTATGACGAACACAAAAAATCGGTTAATATTTACAATAAATGAACGTTTTTTCCATGAGCGAAATCAAATTACATTGTGTAATGAAGAAAAATCAATGTAGACAATAATTATGTTTGTGTATGACAGAAAAACATTTATTATTTTCAGAAACAAGTTTTGTTAAATGATGTAGAAAGAAAACGCAAACCAATTTACTATTATATTAAATAATTTGTGCTCAGAATTAATAACCTTTCTAAATAACACAAACTGCAATTACAAATTTAAAAAATGTTTTTTTTTAAAGAGCTCTATAAGAACAACAATGTCCGTTTGTTATAATAATTAACGCGTTTGTAGTTTTAACATCGACGATTGTGAGCGTCATTAATAGTTAATTACCCTTACTACAATAAATAATCGAGGCCCTTCACGACAGAAAATAATGCCGATATTGCGTTTTGTGAATAAAGCACACTTGGCACAGACAAGAGAAGCCATCCGCCGCGCCGCCCTCCTGGCAGAAGGAGGAGAGTCTCGCCTAAAGGTACAATTTTTCAGTTTTTGCATGCATGTTACGCAAAAAATGTATATACTTTATGAAAAATTATGTGGTACGAAGTTTTTTAGGTCATAAAATTTCCCGTCGAATATTGTATTAATCTTCCTACTACCCGTTTTTTCTCTAGCCACATCATAACCTCAGAGTTGGACAATATATTTGTGAATCTAAAAAAACGGCAATTTTGGGTTATTTATCGTCACTAAATTTACGAAAAACATAAAAACAACATAACAACGCTTTCAAGTCAAAATAATGTTTAAGAAATATCCGCGTTTCTCGTATAAAATAAATCGTTTTGGGCGTGTGCGTAGACAGCGAAATCAGCGAGGAAGTTGATGAAGATAACCTGACGAAGACGCACGCTTGTATTTGGAAATAGTTTATGCTGACAGCGATCATTATTCCAACTTCATCAGTGCATTGATAAATGGAACTAAAGAGCAATCTTCTGATGGTCATGACATGAAACAAGACGGTCCAGAAAACGATGACTACATCTCAAACAGTCTCAAACAAAATCTCACTATGGTAGTGTCAAGTTTATATTATTCAGAAACTACTCCGCTCCTTAGTTATTTAACTCGTCCTTTTAATTTTACGTAAGCACAAAATGAAGATTGGCAGTGAAAAAACCATAAAAAACAATGAATTCTGCGATTTGACAGTTGCGTTTGTTTTACAGGCGCTATTAATTTTTATTTCTATCGTCGAAGCTTGTGTTGTCCTGTGTACTATTTAATTAACTATTAAATAATAGAGGCTGTATTTGGTGAAACTCAATTTCATATCACATCACAATAAATACTATTTGCTTCATTAATAGGGACTTATCGGTACGTAAGGTCGGCATAGCCTGACTCGGTACTACTTCTGACAGTTCCGTACGAAGGTTGAAAGGTTTCTGACATTTTTGTCATATAAACATGTCATCTGAACATGCTCATATTATGCCATTCTTAAAGTTGACCAATTAAATTTTGAGAGCAAAGATGGCCTATTTAGACAGCAACAATGTCAGAATCCTTTTAAACTTCGTGCGGAATTGTCAAAAATAGTGCCGTCTTTATTAAAGTCAGGCTATGCCCACTTTGTGTACCGATATAGGAAAAATACAAAAAGCTCTTCTTTTTTGTGTAACGCCAACGCCCGTTGTGCAAAACGTAACCTCTATTTGTATGGAATGAGTGAAATTTGAAATAAACTGTAATTTTTCTAATGTTAGTCAGTGAGTTAATAGAGAGATATTAGAATAGTGCCATCCATTATTAAACCCGTCCACTTTCTTCGCACCACAAACAAATTTTTGTAGATTAGGAACAATCGCACATTTTTTTTAGGTTAGGGATAAATCCGTGCAAGAACACGCGTCCAATAACTCTATTTTCTAAAACAATTTAAAGTCAGGCACTATTTGTCATTAGGGACTTATCGGTACATGAAGTCAGCATAGCCTTACTTTAATAAAGACGGCACTATTTTTGATAATTCCGCACGAACTTTAAAAGGATTCTGACATTGTTGTTGTCTAAATATGTCATCTTTGCTATCAAACTAATGTCGACTTTCATAATGTTTGTGCCTGCCTTTAATAAAGGACGGCATTAATAGGGACAGTATTTCTGACAGTTCCGCATGAAGGTTGAAAGATTTCTGACATTTTTGCCACATAAACATGTCATCTGAACATGCATGCACATTGTGCCATTCTTAAAGTGGACAAATTAAAGTCAATGCGGTCCTTTATTAAAGGCAGGCACAAACATTATGAAAGTCGACATTATGTTGATAGTAAAGATGACATATTTAAACAACAACAATGTCAGAATCCTTTTAAACTTCGTGCGGAACTGTCAAAAATAGTGCCGTCTTTATTAAAGTCAGGCTATGCCGACTTCATGTACCGATAAGTCCCTAATGACAAATAGTGCCTGACTTTAAATTGTTTTAGAAAATAGAGTTATTGGACGCGTGTTCTTGCCTAAAAAAAATGTGCGATTGTTACTAATCTACAAAAATTTGTTTGTGTTGCGAAGAAAGTAGGTTCCAAATTGGAGTTTTTTAAAGCCTGCCTTTTTTAGTAGGTGCCTAGCTGCTTTTTGTCTAGATAGAAGGTATTCCCGTTTATAATGATTTGTTATTCATAAAATAAAAAAACAAAGTAAAGTTATTGATCAATTCTTCTTTGAAGAATGCTATAAATTTCATAAAAAATCTATGGCTTATGCTCCTAGAAAAAAAAGAGATAAAGTATGGCTGTGCCGCGGCGTAAAGCGTCCACTAATACTGGCAGGCACTAACTTCATTAATTATGTCAAATACGGCCAGAAATTATTAGTGCCTGGCGCTATTGAATATCTCTGTTGCGTAATTTAAAAATATACAAATATTCTATTAGTAATAAATAATGTTTTGTTCAGCCAAGAAATAATCTTGCCAAATATCATTCGTGTTTCTTATTTGTCCTGTAGAGAAATTAGAAGCACTTATGATATTACCCCCGAAAAAAAATGCAAAAATATCGCAAAGGTGCGCGTTTCCGCGCCATTGCTGTAATTATCAACGCCAGTGTATTTTCCTTTGTAGTAAAACGCTATTACTTTTAATTAGAATGCAACAAGCCGTATGAACAACTTGTGGAGTGTAACTACTCGATGCTGTAGCCGTGTATTACAAAACAAAGGCTATTCTACAGCTGGTCCAATGGAATTTTAGTCTCAAACGCTTTTTGCCCCCTTTGTATGGGTAGTTTATAGAGGGGCATTTAAATGTCATAACTTGTGATTTCTTAAACTATATATCTATATGACTTTTTAATTTAATTTGTTAACCAACAAATTTAGCATTGCGGTTCATCCGAAGTTTTAAAATATTACCAATATTCAATCTTCTCCCGCCGCGCGCCGCTCAAAAAATGCGAGAAAATTAATGGCAATCATACTGTTACCGTAGTATCTAAACCGTTTTCTACTCCTCCCCGCTTCATATCTTTAATACCTGCCAAAAGCTGCCAATCTAATTTAACTGAGGAGAAAGCTGACGAAAACATACGCAGGCTAATTGGATCGTATATGTGATGAAAATTTCCCAGAGGGGAAAATTCGAAATACTCACTACGCTATTATAAATTTATATAATATGTTTCTTTAAGGATCGTTCATATAAGGCATAGTCTTAGTCGCTTGATTAGTATTTGGTTTTGTTATAGTGTTTCTTAGTTATAGTTGGATTCTTAAAAATTTCTCACTGTTCACAGTCTTTATTATAGTCATAACAATCACTAAGCAAGTGCATTTAACCTCCCTTTTTTGAAGTTTTGTTTTGTTTATTTTTATTTTTTGTAGTTTGTTTTTAAAGAAAATAAGGTTTAATCTGGAATCTACAAAACACTTAACAGCTTGTTTTTTGCTTTTAATTTTCCTGTAAAAAAATTTTGAAAATATTGATTTTATTCCTGTCAACATACTTGGGCGCCATACTTAAATTTTGGAACTCGCGCATGCGCATTTATATTTGTTATAGTCGTAATTTTAGTTATAAAACTTGAAGGTCGCCAACTTTTCCGTAGGACTATGACTAAACCTTTGGCAAAGTATAATCAAAAGCATTGCATGAAGACTTTCATAATAAACAGTGGTTTTAACTTTTTTATGATTAAGACTGTAACAAAAATTAAACCAAAGACTAAGACTATGCCTTGTATGGACAATACTTTAAGTTACATATATCAATGTCGTAAAGCACCCAAGTGAATACATATGGGTAGCATGAAATACTATAATAATTAATATTTTCGGAAAAATCAACGTATCTGCATTACCTTTCCCAAATCAAGTTTGCCGTGCGGGCATATTTTTAAGTTCATCAATGGATCCCGAGGACACTTAAATATTTGCATCGACTAATTGCAATCAGACTACTCTAAATTTAGAGTCGGTGGACGTGTTTTGATGGATAAACACAACCCTAAAAAATTATTTTTTTTCGTGAACAATGTAAAAAACAAAACTTACCTGCTAAAAAAACTATAAAAAACCCAGCATCAAAATTAAAACTTACATCTCATCAACTGCTTTAGTTCCCAATAACAAGTCAGTGAAATTTCTGGATCACGGCTGGTTAATAATTAGAAAAATTATTTAGTTACTTTTTTGTATAGTAATTTTTAGGTGCAAGTAAAGTCTGAAAAATAGGGAGCGTCCTAAAAAATAGAGACTTTTGAGGCCCGTCCCGCAAATGTCCGGACGACTAGTCGAGGCGTTACTATAAATAAATAGAATCTTATCCTAGAAAATTTTGAAGATATCTTTTTTTTGCCTAACGACTCTTTCATCACAAAGGATATACCTTATTCTTTGTGCTACCATCATATTCTTTGAGAGCACTTCCCGTCATTAAGTGCTAATTTTGAAGCGCAAGAAACGTGCGTGGGCATTAACAAAAAAAAAAGGGCAGCAAAAACTATTAAGGTTATTTCATGTGCATCAGAGGTGTTTTTACAAGCTTTTATATAACTTCACCTTTACTTATATATGTATGATTGTATGTTCGGGTCAAATCAATTTTGATTAACTTCTCGATGAATTCAAATTTGGCGATTTCAACCAAAATTGGTATACAGGGGTTTTTGGGAATATGGAATATGAATTTTTGATCAGATTTTAAAAATTCAATAGGGCGGATTCAACATGGACGATTTTTGGTCATGTTTTGCTAAAAAATTTTAAATAACTTATATACATCCGATTGTTTTAAAATTTGGTATGCCTTTATATTTTTCCACCTCCCCCTAACGAGGGAAGTGGAGTGGGAAAAATATTTAGTTTACTCTATTTCAATGAAAATTGGGGGGAATATGAATTTTTGATGACTTGAAAATTTCAATATGGCGGATTGAAAATGGACGAATTAGGGTCCGGTTTTGGATATCAATTTTTCTTACTAACTTCTGCATAGGAAAATTCTAAAATTAAACCCGGATGAATTTGTAAGTTCAAGTAATAAGGTACAACCTGAAATAAGCGGCACATATATACACAAGCCAAGGTGAGGCCGTGATGAGGACTAAGTGCAATGGCATTAGGGTGTCAAAAAAAATTAACAGGATAAACACCCTGCAATACTGATGCGCTAGCTGAAATGCATAGTCTCAGAGAAATCTAAAAATTAAAAAATAATTTTTTATCAAAAAAAGCTTTTCAATTACAAAATATAAAGTGCACTAAAAAGCAATAAATAAATAATAAATAATTTTTAGCATTCTGATAACATAATAATTAAACCGATGGACATTGTTAGTTGTAGAATGCTAAAAATTATTTTCTACTTTTTGGTGCACCTTATATCTTACAAAAGCTTGTATTTCAAAAACTTTTTTATATAAATTATTTACTTAGCGTTTAATGGCCAATCCGACATTCAACGATAATGATGTCATTATTCATATGTTCATTAATTATTATTATCAATCGACGCCACCGAACTTGGAAAATCGTTTAAAACATTAAATATGTAAGCATTTGTCTCTGTTAAAAATAAATGTTTCCGGGAGTACTGATGTGCCACGTTTCCCATAAACCATGCAGAAGAATATTTTTATCGTTTTCTATATTTGCAAACTTTTTATATAAACGACTTCAAATTTTTTAAACGTTTGATTTGGCATAATGTCCAAAGGGTTTTACCGATTTTCATAATTTTTTTATTCGATTCAGGAGCGCCCACGGGGGTCCCATTTTATTCAAAAGTATATCGTAAACCGGTGCTACTTTGACTTCAGGGTTACTTTGACATGTTTTGGGACTACTTTGACACCATCTGTTAAAACGAATAGAACTTTATTTTTTATTATTTTTTGTTTTGTTTGTTGGGTAATATGGAACAGCAATGCCTTACCGAGATGGGCAATCGCACAGTGAACATGCTGAGAAAGTTATTAGGTCACGAAGATATAAAAATTATGCTAGGGTGTTTCCTCAGGCGTAAGTTTAATTTGTAATTTTCATTTTTTTTACTTAGAAGTAAAATGTGTTTTTCATTAAATTATTTTATTATTTAAATAGTTAAATCGCTTTAAATAATGTATTTGTCAAAATATATCAGACAGGTGTGCCAAACTAACCCTGTACTAGGTCTACTATGATTTATAACAAAAACTAACGATATGTCAAAGTAACCCCACACGCGGGGCTACCACCCGACTCCCAAACGACTTAACCGATTTTTATAATCATTTTTTTCGTCCCGTTTTATTTAAAAAACATATACTTTTCCCACCATTTTCAGACAAAACTGAACAAATTAAAATATTAATTCCTTGACTGCTCAACCACTTTTCATCATTCCTTTGTTGTAGTGGAGCTTCAATTTGGTCCCGTTTTATTTAAAAAAAACCTACTTAAGCGATAACTCTAAAAAATCTCCCAAACGTTCAGTGGGTCGAAGCCATGCTAAAGCTGGGACATTGGGTATTTTCTCAACATGCAAATTTTGTGTTTTGTGTTAGGTATGCATTTTTTTTTCGAAACACATTGCATTTGTATAAAAATATGATAGTCAGCCGTTCGATACACGCTCTAAAGAAGGAGATTCAATGTGTATGGAATTTGCTTTCTACTGCAAAAAAAAAATGAAAGAAATAGTATATTTGAAGCCCTCTAAACTTTCTTATAAAATTCAGCCGGGTAGCGTAGCGCAGTGGGTGGCGAATCGGCCTGCCGCATGGAAGGTCTCGGGTTCGAATCCCAGCTAGGCGCATGGATATTTTGTGTTTGTCTTTAACTTTGCAGAAACTTCGCTAACACTGAGCATTGATCCTATAATGGATGGAAGGTCCCAGTATAAAAAAAATAAAAAGCAAAAGATCAAGAGGTCTTGGGTAGAAATAACGAAAATTCAAAATTGGATGAGCATCCCACAAGGAACGCACAAAAGACCAAAGCGAAAAATAAAATGATTAAACGATGTTTCGCCCTGGGTAACCAGCGTGGGCTCATCAGTGGTTTCACTGGTCACCCTGTACCATACATCATTAAACGCCATCATACACTTTGATTTCCAACTTTGAATCACTCACAAATAGGCATCGTTCCGCTCTGGTACTTTTATCCAAGTTACCTGATATCGTATTCGTCCTGGCGTGTTAATATTTCCCGTAGGATTATGCTCCTAAGGCAATCAAAACAAAAAAACAAGTTTTAATCATTTTTCTTTCGCTTTTGTCTTTTGTGCGTTCCTTGTGGGATGCTCATCCAAGTTTGAATTTTCGTTATTTCCACCCAAGATCCCTTGATCTTTTGTTTTTTAGTTTTTTTTCGGTTGAAGTAACTAATTTAGAGGTTTTTTAACTTCTTTTTTACTATAACAAAAACTACTTATAAAATTCCCACTTTGTTGCATAATATAAATAAAAACACGTTAGCAGAAAATTTTAAATATGTATCGTAACTGTAAGATAGACGGCACAATATTGCCAATGAGAAAAACAAGAAAAAAATAATATTTCTTGACTTCAAAAAAAATCCAAAAGTGTTCATGTTACTTTTGCATGGGGTGTATAAACCAATCCTTAATATAAATAAATCAATCCGAATTGGCTGCCCCTACTTGCCACCTTAAGATTTAATTGGATTTGATTTGACTCCCTGCCTCTAACAATTTGGTCAATTGAGGTTTTATGACAAACACATTAAACAACTAAATATCCTTCGAAAAAGCTTAAGCCGATTTTTTTTAAAACTACCGTTCTGCTAACCACATAATGCAATGCTAAGAATTACTGAGAATTTTTGCAAAAAAAGAAACATTGAGTAACTAAAATGGCCAAATCTGTGTTGGTTTTGAAATTTGTTTTTCTAAGTATAATAGTAATATATAGGTACAGAGTAATTCATTATATTTTACCGTCCCGCTTAACTCGATTATTATGGGAGCTAGAAAGTAACATAACTTTTTATGAGCTCTCAGATAGTGTATATCAAAGTTATATAGCATCCAGTTAATCTACCTACTACAAATAAATATTTGTTTAATTTCTTTAATTGAAACATTAAATGCCAGCTCTGCTAATACTAGTTATCTCTTCTAATTTATCACTTGAAATATTTAGATCACCTTTATAAGCCACAAAAATATTAATATTCATTTATATAAAGCAGGACTTCCCCAATACTACTACATTTTAAGGTTTTGGCATCAAATTTAACTTGTGTGCATGTTAATTCTTTTAAAACTTTTTTCTTAGCATCTGTAACGTCTTGTACAATTTAAATATCTATTATCTATCAAATTTAATGTTAGTGTTTGAAAGGCTAAAGCCTCCGCTTTATAGAAATCCAAAATCCAAATTCTCTATAGTTTGATTTACTGTGAAACTGCCCAACCAACTTTTATAATTATTTTTTATTTGACTTAGAAGTTATACTTTCTCCACCACTTTAATATGAAACCACTAATATGTAAAAGGTAAAAAGCGGAAGAGGTACATTATGAAAGCCTTTTTTACCACTAAAAATTTAAAATTATTTTTTTTATAGAGAAAATAAAAGTGATTTTATTTTATACTTTTTAGTTTTTTTTTTAGTCTGTTCAATTTTCATTAAAAAGTTTTTATTAAGATAAACAATGGTTTAAGTCAGCGCCGCGCCAGATATTAAAACACGTGACACAATTATCACTTTAATTTTTATTTATAATTCATTATGTAAGATTTGTCGAATATCGTGTCATTCTAGCCATAAATTTACAAAATTTTTCTTCGATAATATTCTTAGTTCTCAAAAAATTTATACTTTGCGTCACGTACGAGTCAAAATTCCTTATATTTCTAAATTGGCCCTTAACCTTCGTTATCCCTTATCCTCTGGATTAAGAATGCTTACTCTAATTTTTTATTATCATATTTACTTAGTAATTTGGAGTCATGCAAGAATAAAAATTATTTTTCAAGTTGAGTTTGCTCATAAGAATTCTTATTCTTTTTGAGTTAACGTTCGGCTGAACAAAAGGAGGAAACCTCAGAAATATTTTATCAAATAATTTTAGAAATTATCCATACGAACCATTTTACGAATTTTGGTTCGGTGCCGTTATAGAAGTGCTGCAAGTAAATCAATATAACCAAAATATTTGTCATATTCAATACAATTGCCTTTTAGTTTTGACGTTTCATTAAACAATCAACTTCTTTCTTTTTTTCTAAAGGCTCTCGAATCCTATATAAGTGCTCATCCAGAAGACTTATAGGCGTCATTCTTGAAAAAGTGTACAAACAGGTGTATTCGCCTTGTTTTAAGAAAATTAAAAACTGCTTAAAATTGCTTTTTTGTTTTAACACTAAATAATCTTCCAAATTCTTTAGACTGCCCAAAACGTACACAAAAGAAATTGTTATGAAAAAGGGTGAAAAATGCCTATAAATAACATCTCCTTGCTACTCGTAATTTTTAATTGTTTGTTGCTTATTTTTTCATTTTTTAAGCAAATAAATGTCCCCATACTGCAGTGTCACTTCCGTGGACAACATATTAATCTAGCTCATATGTTTTTCCGTTCGGTACCGTCATGTTATTTTTTGTTTTTGATATTTTTTAGTCAAAATGTCCTAAAATTTTCAAGCTGATGTGATCACTTCTGTGCTATCGAAAAAGAGTGTGAAAAACGGAAAAAGTTTTCTTTTTGATATTTCTATGAAATTAGGGTGCAAAAATTTGGCTTTTGTTGAAATCAGGAAACCTAACGTAACATTTTCCATTTTTGAAATAAATACTGGCTGTAAAAAATAACTTCGGTGAACATCACTTCTATTTTTAAATCTGAAGAATTATGTATTATTACAAATCTTTTCTAAATGGATACTAGATTTTTGTAGTAACTTAAATGTAATATAAATTATTATGTTTTAGGTTTTGTCCATTCCTTGTACATTTTTGTTACTTTTTTGGGTATAATTTAAATAAAAAAGAATATAGTTCATTTAAATTTTTTTGGCACGTGTAGGCTTAATTTATTACATATTCAATAATTATCTGAACATAAATTTTCCCTTCCTTGTTAAAAATTTCGTTTCCGTAGACTCCTCAATTATAAATCACAATTTTAGCTTGTACTATTCTAAAACAAATTAATAACAATAAAATAAAAAATCAATTGCTAGGGCATTATTTTAAAAAAATTTAAAAATCAAATAAATCATTAGAATTTATTCAAACCAGGATCTTTTCAGCTCTTGCTTTAAAACTATTGAAATTAGTAGTTGTTTGTTTTGTGTCGACTGGAAGCGCATTGAAAAATAAAAATCCATTTTAACAGGCACCTTTTACCTTTTGATATAAAGTAGTTTAATGTTGGTCGGTCTTATATCACGTTATGCGTTTTTAACTCAGTATGACCACGTATGGAAAACGCATAGATAGTAACCGGGTGTTATTCTATAGTTGTAAAAAACAAAAAGTCCTGTTTTCTTCACAGAATTATATTATTTTATCAAAAACTATACCTTGACGCGTTTCGGATTAACTGCCATTTTCAAGAGAAGTCGATTAACAAATTGAGTAATGTTTATTTAAAAAAACAGGACTTTTTGTTTTTTATAGTTGTGACCCATCTTCACGCTGGTAACCTTTCACAGCTTCTTTATTCTATAGTAACTGCTTGGCGATCTATGTCCAAGTAGGTACCCTACAAACATAATGGTCGGCAACGTCGGCAGTGCGTCGGCGATGTGTTGGCCCGATTTACTTGTCTCACGGCAACTTAATGATTTGACACAAAAACGATTTTAGAATCAGGTCACTAACGAATGAAACAAATTCACTTAGGCTTAGTGCTGAAGGGAGAATTGAAAAAGTTTATATTTGACCAACCCTGGATTATTTTTGTTCTTTTGATATCTGTCAACGGAATTACCTTAATTGCAATGCCTATTTTTTCAACCAACGATAATACTCTTAAAAATTTCCTTTCCTAAGGTAGGTAAACCAAATTATCCTATAAAAACCAGCTATCCGGATAAAAATCTTGCCAATTCCCGGCAAATTCCAATTCTCCAAAAAATAAGAAATAATACATTTCAGAATAAGAAAACGGAACTGTCGAAATCCAATTTGGTATGAATACAAATCGAAAATCCCCCTTTATTAGCCTGACTGCAGTTGCAGAATGGTCTTTTTAAGCTTACGATAATAAACAAGCGAGTAGTTAGAGTTTTGGCTGGCCGGATAAAAAAGTAAATTTAGTTTTTTAACTAATTGTTGATTAGATAGTTAATCAAGACAATGATATTTTGTTATGCATCAAAATATTTTCACCATCTACATGCCAGACGTCGTCGGGTGATATTTCTGTCACTTTCTATCAACACAGACAAAAAAAGATGTCAAATCTGAACACAACATTTTCTATTTTTTTGTGAGAAAAAAATTCGGTTGGAAAATTTATACATATTGTCATGAATATAATTATTCTAGTAACATTTGTTATTAAAATACTACCGCATATAAACGTACTCACTTGCCTTAGCATCGACACACACTACGTAATGAGATAAACTGCTGAATCAACTAGGTGGAGGTAGAGGCCCTCTATCACAGACCTAAAAAACATAGACCCTGAATCCCATTCATAAATTCTTATTTGTTTTGCCCCCAAGCTAGCCTGTGTGCCAAAAAAGGACAGAATGATTTTCAGAACGTTGCTCGGCAACACTGCGGTAAAACATGTGTATGTTTGTAGACGTATGTCCTAGATACGTCCATTTGTTTTACATACTCTACCAGTAGCGGCGAAAAATTAATAAATATGTAAAAAAATGGGTTAATTGCACAAAAGCAGTAATTTGTAGTTTTCACAACTAGCTGTGTAAAGTGATTAAAAAAAAACGAGTTTTTTTTTGCATCGGTAACCATGCTTTTGTAATTTACTGACACTTACTTCATACACGTCTTTTGGATGAAGTTATAAAAACCACCCTCTTTCTTGTCACCCTTTCAGAAACCCGCCACCAATTTAATTGTGTTATATATGTTAAATGTTAAATGTTTAAATGTTAAATATTTTTTTAAATGCTAATGGTGCGTAAAAGCGATTAAGGTAGGTGATAATTTTAATAGTTATTGTAAAATTTGCTAGTGAAATACCAAAAAAAAATAAAAACTACAAGATAACTTTAATACAAGGTTGAGGGCAACAGTTGTTTAATAGTCTTTTCGATCAACTGAAGGAAAAAGGCAAAACCTGATGTGTAAGTTAAACCCCTGATGAAATATACTAAATCACTTGCATAATTCTAAGTTTAAAATATGTCATATAAAATATGTTAAGATAAAAGTAAAAATATAATAAAATACCTACTCTTTTTTTAAAACTAATATTCAATTATAGCTTTGAGAATTAAAATTTCAATTTACCCATTGTTATTTTACATAGGTGAGGTACACAGAACTTGAAACCCTTAAGTCTGTGGTCAGGTACCTGATTTTCTAAATTAGGACTAAAATACCAAAATACCAGAATAAACAGATAATAAAACATAATAATATTTTAATATATTATTTTTACCTTTGTTAAGAAATTATATCCTTGAGCACACCTGCACAGAGGGTATATAAACAGGGTGCTGGTCCTAACAACAAAGCATATTAAAAAACAGCGTAATTATGCAGTATGCGGTTTTCTGCCATTTTTGATTTTTTATGAAAAATTCTTTATGGGGGCACCTACTAGAGGGTTCCTAGGACCCCAAATCCGCCGGCGACGGTTGTTTTTTTTAAATTTTTTTTTCACTCAAATAACCCAATCCAACACAGCCCAACTCAACCTAACCCAACCCAACACAAAACAATCAAAAAAATACATTACACCCTTTTATTTCTTTCTCTCTCTGGTAGAAAATCGTATACTGCATAATTTCCAAAAACAGTAATACCAATAATTGAAAATAGGTAAAGGACGACACTGACCGGTAATTATCACAACAAAACTACAGCTGATTTTGCCATTTACCTTTGAAACGAAATCCCTTGATTTGGGTGTTCCAATCGTTTACACACGATGTACTCTCGCACCATCCTATAGTTTTTAACTTCACAAGTTTATAAAAAACACAAAAACCGCACAAAACGTTTCGAAATCAGAAATATTTGGCCACGGTATGCAACGCTGCAAAACCTATATAATGAATGCAAACCACTAGGTAGTGCGCAGAAGACGGCAAGATATTGCAACGTGCCAGTTCTTGTTTAGGGGAGTTTATTTTTTATCTTTTGTTTGGCAATTATAGTTTTTAAATAAATAAACATTGTTTTCATGATATTTTTGAATATAGCTGCTTATAGTGGTAAAAAAGCACCAAGAGTTTCATGAAATTTCAGAACCAATAAGAAAGTAACGTCAAGTTGTCAACAAGGTTTCATCTTACTATGCTATCATAATTTGGGGAACACGAGCTTATATACTACATATATGTAATCATTTTCACATCGCATACTGGCTCAGATACATTGTATCTTTTTTTCTCCTGCTCTTTGAGGCAAAAATATTGTATAAAGTGCGAATTAGGATGACTACAAATTTTTTTTTAAATTTATATAAAGAGAAAGAGAACGCCTAATTCCGGCGATACGTTTTGCAAGATACATTGTTATTGTAGGAGCCAGGGCATTAGCATAGCATTCAGAGTCTAATGATGTAGGTCTGTGCCCTCTATACATTTGACAGTTATTGTTTTACCAGACATAGGCAAGTCATATTGCCCTCTCTTTCTAGTTTTTTTCATATTTGCATGTAAAAGCGATTTTATGAAATGGACTGATGTTTTGTTGTCTCTTTTTATAATTTCCCCAGATAGTTTTTGAAATATTGATTTTTTTGGTTAGTAAAATATGTCAAGTTTAAAGAAAAACAAAGACAAACAGTGAAGACACACTCGGTCGATATTAAAAATGTATATAATTGGTAAAATTGAAATAATAAATCCTATTGACCTATATTTTTGTTACTCTTTTTCTTACAATAAAACACGGAAACATAATGTGTTATTTATTAAGAAAGTACATGCTAAATGCGTATGTTTATACCTACTGCTATCTCGCAAATTCGGCAATTTTTATTCATTTTCCATCTTGGTAAATGCATGTGTTCTTTCCATTTTTCTTGAGTTTCTTTCTCCGTTGGACAGCCGAACAATACAAATTCGTCAAGGCACGTGTTTTTACACTTTTTGAGAGTGTAAAATTCCATTTTTAAACCGGACGTTTCTTAATCAAAAATGTGACAGTTACTACGATTATACGCACCTAAAAGCGTTTTTATATAACGATGGTTTTAAATAAAATCGTTTCCTCCGAGGGTTTATACGTTCTTCATTGTGTCATTAAATATGTCAGTGTAAAGAAAAAAAATATAGAACAACTTAATTAACAACAGATTTTTCGGAAAACCAAGGTTTAGTATTTCTTTAAGTTGGAAGAAAGGCACTAAAGCGTTTTTAAAGTGTTTATAACGGCCCTAAAATAGGTTTTTAAGCGATAAATCGCTTTCTAAACCGTCCTTATATAAAAGCGGTTTAGGAGGCCCGTATAAACCAAGTAAGTGATCAAATTATTTATTGTCAAGGGTTATCAACTATCATTGCCAACACACAATTTGTTTTTCAACATTTCCCTAACAACTGTCAAATCCAGTTACTCACCTCTGGTAAAACAATAACTGTCAAAAATCGTATACAGGGCCTCTAGGTGGAGGCAATTCCACCATATGTCACGTGGTATTTCGGTCACTGTGAATTGGGACTATAAAAAGTGTCTTTTGCCGCTGGAGTTTAGAGAATATAACTCAGTGATAGTTTTGGACGTATAATAATTTAAAAAAAAAACGAAACATCTATATGATGAACATGATAATAAAGGGCTAATGCTTGGGATATCGGGCGGGGGGGCTTCTTAGAGCGTGGGACTTAAAAGGCCGGGTAACCACCCTCTATAAGAAGTGCGGCTTGGTGAAAATTAACTACTCGAGATACAGAGTGCGGTTTAGGAAGGTTTAGTAGACTCCTTGGTATAGAATGCCTACTAAGACCCGTTAGACTCCTTGTTACAGAATAGCGACATAAAGCTATTTGTAACTCATCGTCGTATACGTATCCGCATCTAGCGAGAACCAAGCACTTTAATTGGTCAGAAACTTGTACCACGTTTGAAAAGAGCAGATATATGCTAATCTAAGGTGTTCTTGAACGCGATAGGTGTTGAGATGCGTTAGGTATCACGTATCGTTACGGCACACGTATCGTATCTCAGCACCTATTGCGTTCAGAAACACCTTAAATTAGCATATATATGCTCTTTTCGAACGTGCTACAAGTTTCTGACCAATCAATGTGCTTGGTTCTCGCTAGATGCGGATACGTATAACGCGATAAGTTACAAATAGCTTTATGTCCCTATTGTCTACTGGGGTTGACCGCTTGTAACAGCGTGTGCCGATCTAGATTTCGGTGGTCCTATTTATACCGAAATCTAGTTGATCCAGCAGTTTGCAAAGTGACTACGTTTATATGGCTACAAGCGGTAGTTTAAGTTTTGATAAAAAACATTATTTGAATAATTATATTCATGACAATATGATACAGATACACACATTGGACAGCCGTTTGAAAAAGACGCGGGTCTCTATAAAAAACCCGAAACCAAATTTGGTAGAAATATAATCAAATTTTAAAGAAAAGGAAATAATTGGTCCGAAAAAAATTGTCTCGAAAATGAAATGCTGGGAAAATCAAATCGCTATAGAATATATGCATAGAATTAAATTTAAACGAAACATATTTTTATAGAAACACAAAATGCCCAAAAATATTTTTTACGAAAATAATATGGGCAAAACATAATGGTGTAGAAACCCAAATATCAAGAAACCTAATTCATCAGAAACCCAATTTAAACGATTAAAAAATTGTCTCGAAAATGAAATGTCGGGAAAATCAAATGGCTATAAAATATATGCATAGAATTAAATTTAAACGAAACATATTTTTATAGAAACACAAAATGCCAAAAAATATTTTGTACGAAAATAATATGGGCAAAACATAATGGTATAGAAACCCAAATATCAAGAAACCTAATTCATCAGAAACCCAATTTAAACGATCACAAAATAGCCGAAATTAAAAACATCAAATGTAAACGAAAATAAAATTTTAGAAAATAATTGCGCAGAATAAAATTGAAGCGAAGCTTAATTTGCTCAACAATTAAAAGACAAGAATATAATATCTTCGATGAAAATCCACTAGAACCGTAAAAAAACAGAAACACAAAAGCATCTACAGTAATTTTCTAGAAATGAAATACGGCCGAACTACAATTTGATAGAAAATAATATGTCCGAACCTCAATTGTGCATAACCACAATCCATCCGAGTCGCTAATGGGCATGCGTCAAATTTAAATCTCTAGAACGCCGTAGGCCCTGGATTGCAGCGTTGACAAGTTTCTCTATTTGGAAGATGACACGGGGATTTTTTTTATATTAAACGATTTTATTTAACTTCACAGTTTCTGGCTGTCTAACTTTGTCATCGAAACTATTTAAGTATACCAAATTTTATCAAAATCGGCTTAGGGGAAGTGTGTCAAAAACGCTATACAATATCACAACTTACTTCGACTCTTCCCTGCCGAAAGCCTGGCAACGTAGCATTTGAATTCGTGGCTATCGGTTCAAATCATTTTCGGACAGATTGGGGTTGGGTTTTAAAGATCGACTTAAATACGTTGTTATTATTCGGATGGATTGGGGTTCTGCTCATTTAAGGATCGGGCATATTATTTTCTATCAATTTGTGGTTCGGGTGTTTTCCGTTCCTAGAAAATTATTTTCGATACTTTTGTAATTCTGATTTTCTGAGGTTTGGGAAAATTATAATCGGTCAAATTATATTCGTGTCTTTTAAGAATCGAGTAAATTTCGATTCAGACGTTTTATTTTCTGTTCAATCGTGTTTCGGTTTTTGTAAATTCGGCTTTTTTGTGGGTTACCAAAGACGCGATTCTAATCCCTACACACTTTGAGGTCGTTAATGACGTTCTGTATTTTTTTTTTGAATGAAAAATGCATTCCGACGCGACGCCTTAAAAAGCCTTTACAATTACAATTATTTACACATAACGTCACTTGTTAGTTAATTATCAGTTATCTTTATTATTATCGGCATATTCGCCGGATTAGTTGAAAAAGTCGATTAGTAAAAATTTTTGCTTGGGGCATACGAAATAATTAAAAATTCTTTAGTAATCAACGACTAAAAGTGAATTATCGATATGCAGCTTTGGTAATTAAACACATTCAACTATACCTTTATGAGTATAGCTAACCCACAGACCGTTTAGCGCGTGAATCGACCCTGAACCAGCTCTTTGAATAGCATTCAAGAGAATATAATAGTAAAGAGAGGGCCCGAAAATTTATGGGACTCACCAGGCATGGGATCCGGGCAATAGTTGGTCAGAGCCGCGTTCGAGCTTAGGTACAACCATATAATTATAAGCTCAATATAAAGGCCCAGGATGTGCGAAAAACGTCGCGGCAACGGTCAAAATCTAGATTGCCATGACATGGCCAATGGGCTAAAGACGGCTCGATCTGAGCTTGCGCGAGTTTGTAACGTCGAATCACCTCATTTCTCGTTCAGCGCACTTCCAGCTGTCGCATGCGCATTGGAGCCCGTCTTTAATCCATTTTGCAACGGCTTGGTATTTCGCAGGGATTTCCGCGACGCTTTTTATTATAGGGAAAAACACGGGCAGGGCCTTTATAGTATCTCATAATTATATGGGTACAACTAGCCCCAAAAGGATAAACTGCATCCTCCTAAAATTTTGATAAAGCAGAAAAAAAAGAGATATACAGACCGCTTCAAGCTACTGCGAACATAGGGCGGAAGAAGTCTAATTTGCCAGTGTACGTACATGCAGAGACACCGCACGCCTATCAGTGAAGCAACCAACACTCAGGCTTCCGATCGCCATTCGCTTCCGTTCGCCGCCTTTCGCCTTGTATTTAGTACGCCTCTAACCACGGTGCTGTGTGGAGCGTAGTAGTAGTCGTAGTACTAGAAACCGGAATTTGGTCAATAAATACGCAAATTTTTATAACATAATTTTCTTATTTTTTGTCACTGATAAATAAGAGCGTTTTATTGTCAACTGCTCCGATTTATCAGTGACGACGTGTTACAATGAAAATAATAAGGAGAAACAAAATAAAAGCAAGTTCTCAAAATAAAATAATACATTCTAAAAACCAAAAAGATTCTCCCAGTCAAAAAAAAATTAAAGCAAATGTTAGAAAAGTCCTCCTTGCTCGGCTAGACAATATCCGAGCCTACTATAAAAACCCCTTCTAAAGTTTCCAAGCATGTTAGGGGTGATAATTTGAAAAGCTTCTTCAAAAACAGATAGAAGTCATTAGGAGCAAGATCGGGAGATCGAGCTGGCCATAAAATAGTTCCCCGTGTACTTATAACCCGATTAGGAAATACATTTGCTATGTTTTCATGGGTATTGAGTTCGTTTTCAAAACTCATTGTATCTTTTTTTTTTTATATAGCGTGTTCTTTATCAAGACCAAGAACACGCTATATAAAAGAAAAAGATAGAATGAGTTTTGAAAACGAACTCAATACCCATGAAAACATAGCAATTATCAAGATATTCCCTAACAAGGCCAACATTGTGAGCAGAACAACCATCTTGTTGAAACCATGTTTCACCAAATCTTACACCTAACAACTGCCTAGCAGTTGGAATAATGTGCTGCTGCAGTAGATCCAAGTATCTAGGACGTGTTCCCCTACAATACCCCCCTCCCCCAAACATTTAGTTTTTGGGGATACTGTGTTCTTACGTCAAAATACAAATGCAATTTTTTTCTCGACCAATATCGAACGTGTGTTGGGTTATGACGATTTGACCATTTGACCATCTGCACTTTTTCGGCAACTTCGTAGACATCCATTTTTAGTTTTAAAAATGTATTATTTCAATTAAGAACTTACCCATCTGTTTCTCGAGCAAGGCAGAAATAAAACAAAATGAATTTCCAAAAGATAACACTGCAGCGTGCTTCGAATCCACCTCGGTCGTACGGCACGGAGAGTAAATTGGACTTGATTCCCCCTATGTTCGTAGTAGCTTGAAGCGGTCTATATAGCAACATGAGCGGCACGAAAATAAGTGTGGGGGGTCTGAGCTTTATAGAAAAGGCCGCACGAAAAGGACCGAGTATTCCCGATCTTTAAACCATACTCTATTAATTAGTTGGAAATCAGTGTTATAAAGCTCCAAAAATTAGGTAGGGGCAGTTGCATGGAACAGGCGGAAGTAACTGTGGCACATGTTTTCGCGTGGGCAATCAAAATGCAATGCAGGGTACAAAAATGTTAGAAATTCTTTATTTTTTATTTAAATTACGTTAATTTATATGTAAAAGGCCTCCTTCATTTGAGGGGTTGTTTCCTTGCCCAAAAAGAGCGTGACCCTAGATTGAACGGAATTTGGAGGCTGAGAGTATCGAGAACATTGAATGCTGGACGCTTATATATATGTGAAATTTCCCCTAAAATCAAAAAAACTGCATTTTTAAAAAAAAAAGTTCATGGTGAGAGAGAGCTCCCAGTCTCAAAGTTATTCAATCCTTGACAAGGAGATACCATTACCTAATTTTAAGACTTAACGGATGATGTGCGAGTGTTGTAAATTGGCAAGGACGTCCGACCACAGTCAACGCATCATTTTTTTAGATTTTTTTTTATTGATATAGGGTATTTTATTTGTGGCTGCGCCAATATGGACGTCGCCACCTTTTTTTACGTTTCAAAACATTTTAACTGCGACCTGTTGTGTGACTTGATTTAGGCTTGTTGTACTTAGTCCCTCTAGCAGCAGAATTTTTTTTTCAAAATAGCGGCCAAAATTATTAAAATGTTTATTATCGTTGTCAGATCATATTTATAGTCGATCTCCCTTGTCCGTAATTCAAAAAATATAGTTCTTGTCGAAAACTACGATTTTGTTACCTTTAATTTCATTTTTTTTAAAGACATCAATACCAATAGCGATTTAAAACTTTGAATTTATCGTACGGAAAGTCAACTATTTTTGTATTTTATCCAAGAAATGACTCCACATCCGCTTATGCTAATAAATAAATATATAAATATATATAATTTTAGTCTATATCGAAACTGACGTTATTTTTAACTTGGACTGCTGATTTTAAGGTCATTGAAGGTGATATCGACGAACAAATATTTTTTTGGATTCCTCAACTTCAAGACATTTAAAAAATATTCAATAAATTTATAACAAAAATTACATACTTCATAAACTTCAGTTTTATCAAAAAAGACAATTTTTTTACTTTAAATGGCATTTTTAAGATCATCAAAGGTCATAGCGAGATAAGACATTTATTTTTAAATTTATCTCACCTGAAAATCGACAATAATCATGACTCAATAACCAAAATGAAAATTTTAATGAAATGTTGACCCCCTTTTTGAAAAAATGGCGATACAGCAAGTCCTAAAAAGATTCTTTTTGAACTACTTGGGTCAAATCTCTTACAATAAGTTTGTAAGTAAACTTAACTATTTATACATTTGGGGATAAAAATTGTATATATATAATAAATCTTAAATTCTATCTCCCTCTAATTATTTGTCTATTCGTTTGTTCCAGCATCACGCAAAAACACCTAAAAGAATTCTTTCTGGATTCTTTTGATTCCTGAACGGTGTTTTATTTTATCAAAATCTTATTACCGAAACAAAAGTTATGGCTATTTAAAGTAGAAAACCGGAAAGAAAAACAGCAGGCAAAGCGGGCATCCGAAGGATTTGAGGGGCAGAAGGCGAATGTGAAAACGACGGGTCGTGATGCTACTAGCTACAATTTTAAACACGCGTACGAGGTCACGAACAATAATAACTTTTAAAGCTATAAAAATTTTTGGTATTGGCTCAGGCAGTATCACGCAAAAACTTCTAGATCGATTTTGAGTGAATTTTCATATTTCCAAAATTTAATGCATTCCTTGTACTCCTGGGGAGTATATATATATACATTTCATCAAAATCGGTTAACGCGAAGTCGCGAAAAAAATGAATATTTAAAGCAAGAAAAACGGGAAAAAACGGGTAAAACCGCAGGCGAAGCTGCGGGGTCTTCAGATGGTTTTATATAAGTATACTCTATAGCGGTCCTTTTTTGCCTTAACCCAACTAATCCACAACTTGTACGGTGATTAGGTTAGGTTCCTCCACTGCGACCAGTGCGTCTATTTTTGAATCGAGAGAAAATTTGCTCCCAGGGATTCAAATTCTCTCGCTACTATGCATCTCATTGGTCCAAATCTTCGGTTTAAATCGGTTTCTCTCACTTTTGCCCGATATTGATCGAAAGTAATTCTATTGGTCCTGATTTTTTCGTTTTTCCTTAATCTCACAAAATTATGTAATTTTGCGAGAAAAAGTCCAAGTAGACTAACGACAGCCCCGGGGATCGAACCTAAGGCCTTCCGTGCGGCGGTTGGTTCCCCAGTTGCCAGTGGATAATTAGCCTATTTGATCATCGGCTCATAAAATTTGCTTCTGTCTCCTTGTTATACCTGAATGGCTGGGTCACGTAGGTACCGGGCACTGTACCCAACTAGCAATTTTTAGCTGTGCAAGTTGTAAAAATTAGAGTTGCACTAATTTTAAACGTTGTTTTACGGATAAAGAATAGTTATCATGGCGACCGTCGAAAACTTCGACTATTATACGACGCCTAAACGTTTATCACAACTTCAGTCACCATCACAACTATTTATGACCGTCTATTTTACTAACAGTAATTCCTTAGTTGTGAAGGCGCCGACTGCAAATCGGTGTGTGCTAAACCGAAAATTGCTCAATTTGCCCCACGTTTTCTGGCCCGTTTGTTGGAGACGCGGACACGCCTGTTTTCATCTAATCAAGTTTTCTGTTACGTTTGCAACAAACCAATTTTGGAGCACTGCTGTCTGTCATACAAAAGTCAAAAGTGTGTAGAGTTTCTATTAGTTTTGTTTCAACATTTTGCGCTATGAAAAGGAACAAATTGTATAAATATTCTTCGATATTTTATAGTCGCAGAAGACTTTAGCCTAGCATTTAGCTGATATACCGGATCAAAATGTGTCATCTTCTGTGTGGCGGAAAAGAAAAAGGAAGGTCCTGTGTAAACAACAAGGACGGAAATTAAGTGAGCAGCAGAAATCCAAACTGTGGAGCAATTTCGATTGGGTAAAAATTGAGGCGTGTTCGCGTCTTTTAAGTTAAGGGATCAGTTCAAAACAAAGTTAAGTAGTTACAGCGGTCGAGATACGGGACTCCTTTGGTTGTCATAGAAACTAATAAGTGCCGCCATGATTGATTGTAAAAACCACTGTATGCTAATATGTAAACAAACATAAATTTTTTTTTTACCTTTTTCTACAATAAACTACGATCTTTTTGCGTGTAAAAATTCGTATTTTGTTCTTAGGAATCCTAAGCAACACCTTCAGAGGTTTCTCAAAGCGAGTTTTAAGTCATGATTTTTTTTTAGTTTCATAAAATCATCTTAATCGAGGGCACGCTTGTTTGTTAAAGCTACGACCTGCACATTTGACAGTAAACTACCGTCTGTTTATATATTTTGGCATTGGTTCGCATGTTTTGATGATGCAAAACATGATATATGACATAGAATATCATTTTATTTTAATAATATTATGGTGTTAATTATCAGTTTACGTAATGAACAATATTTTGAACAAATAATTGTACTCCAAAACCCATTGAACTATTACTTCAACTGTAGTCGCGATCGGGACGTTGACTCAACCAAAAAATCATCCACCAAATTGGTGCAAAAGTGGGTGGTGTTTGAGTAAAAGTAAACGTTGCGACGCAACGTTGGCACGCGGTGCACAACATTGAGTCGTCGACAAATTGCTAGTTGGGTACCCTATCTGACAAGTTCATCCTACTTGTCGTTGCCCGATACGCTCGCATCGCTGTTGCTTGTTTGCTTTGACTCAGAACTTCCAGTACGAGTACGATCTCTGTTGTCTACCTCTCCGATAGTTTGGGGCCATCAATTCGTGGCAGACCACAGATCCAAGATCTTATATAGTTTGTTGAGTCTCCAGGGAATCTAGGGATTTCGTGTTGCCCGGATCTTAACTTAAACGACGCAAGTGATATCGCTCTCCATTTGGACGGCTTCCTCTCCATAAAACTATTACAGCATAAAAAAAACCTCGAGTTTAAAACCTTTTGTTCTGTGTCATGGCATTTTTCAATTTTCTGCAATATTGCTTATTGGTTTTTCATTCTATAAAATACGAGATTCTCAACGGATTAATAAATGACTTGGAAAATTGCCTTTTAACATTAGCTCAGGCGAAGTAACTATGTATGGTTAAAGTTTTAAAAAATTTCACTTGGTTGGGATTGGGGTCAGTGGTGATTGATCAAAGAAACAACTTAATTATTGCCGACATGTTTCGCATTAATTTAAATGCATCCTCAGGGCTCTGAAAGAATCGAGAAGAAATGGTTTTTAACACAACATAAAACAAAATTTTTTTTTTTTTAAATACTCAATATTACGTAAATTTAGGCATTATTTTTTGTGGTAAGTCTTTAGTCAACAAAATTAAATTTTTCAAAAATTTTAAAAAACCCTTTCAAAAAATTTTTTTCTAAGAATTAAAAAATTTAAAAAAAAACTTTTTTTAAAAGGATAGGATTTCAATAAATTAAAGAGAAATGGCATAGAAAGTTCTGCGCGCACAAAAGAAACAGGTATATTGAGCAATGGCGCCAGTTTGTTATTATCTCCGGACTGCTTTCATGAGAAAAAATTGTCGCTACTCTTTCATTGTGAGCATAAATCATAGTTGCAATAATAACCGTTGATAAGATGTCTGCAAATTCCGCTAGATGGCGGCCACACCATGAGATGATCGAGGAAAAACTGGGATTCACAGGCATTGCATTTTTATTTCCTTTCGAGTCGCTTCAGTTTCGTAAATTTTGTATTTTTAAAATGCCGTATACTCGAGAATAAAAGATTTTTATCATTAAAAAATACATAAAAAGTGACAGTGCGGACGAGGTCATTGAGCTTTTTGTTTTTGCGTTTCCAGATCGACCGGTTCCTGTGGCTCAAACTGTCTACAACATTTATCATCGTTTTGAAAGGTACGGGTGCATAAATGGTTGTAGAAAGTGTTACCACGACGGCGAAATATCAGAGCATCCCGTTCTTCCACACAGGGTAGAACGAGACGAAATGGTATGCGCTTACGTTGAGGCACATGCACCATGTTCGACGAAACCGATTGCGAAGGCACTGGACATTCCCAACAGTACTTGCCAATGGATCCTAAAAAAATACGGCTACAAGTCGTTTAAGATTGGGAAGTCGCAGGAATTGCAACCAGGTGATTATTTTCGACGGTTAGAATATTGTGAGGTTATGAGGGATAAATGTGACAGGAACGAAAATTTCCTATCAAAAGTTTTGTTTAGTGACGAGAAGACATTTGAACTTCATAGCTCTCACAATCCACAAAATAGCCTCTATTGGTTGGAGCGGTATTGTCGGGGATCACATTATTGGACCCTTTTTCATTGAAGGAAATTTGAATAGCCAAAAATATGTTGATCTTCTCCAACACCAAGTTTTACTACGGTTGAGGGAACTTAACATAAATTTGGACGAATTGTGGTTTCAGCAAGATGGCTGTTCATCCCACAATTCACGCCAGGCTACAAATTACCTTCGTCAGGTATTTGGTGATAGAATTATTTCCACGTATGGAAATATCCGATGGCCTCCTCGATCACCAGATCTTGCAACAAATGACTTTTTCCTATGGGGTTGTTGGCACGACAAAATTTTCCAACACCCTCACTTACGGCCTACGACTATACAGGAGTTGAGGGCGAAAATTTTGGAGGCGGGCAACTCTATCACACCTGAAATGTTGGCTGCTACGCGCCAAGAGTTTTACAACTGACTGGGATATTGTGAGGCTCAAGAAGGGGACAGATTTGAACATCTAATCTAATTAAAAATTAGATGTTTTTAGTTCCAAACCACACCTTTTTCTTGCTTAAAGGAGGCGGCAGGGTCCATTATTTACGATACTGAGCGATAAACTCGTGAGGTTGTTAACAGTAGAAAGAAATATCTTCGCTTGTAATTAAATTTCTTTCCATTCTGTTCTACTACTGACATCTATCGCGGAAACGGCCAAACCATGCAGCTAACACTAGCAGCCAAAGAAATCAATAAACGGCGCTGTTTTTCCTGCAGAGCTTTTTGCTTGCGATATTATTGATTTTAAATAAAGCTCGCCCTACACTACATTTGATATTTTCGAGGTGTTTTATGACATGATCTCGAAACATGTAGCGAACCAATTTTTCAAAACTAGCGAGAGGGTAAAAGGGAAAAATAAGGGGCTGCCAATATTTGTAACACCCAAAAAGGGGTGAAAACATTTATTTTGCTCTGTTTCTTTACAAAAAACGTTTTTTCTTTACGAAAAACTTGAGCTCTGCCACTTTTTTTATTTTTTTCTTATACTTTCTCGAAATTTTCGTCATACCGTAGGAAAAAATTATTTCCTCCATGGTCATACTCTACTTTTATTCGAAAAAATTTAGAAACAGAGACGGGATCAGTTTTCCTGAAACGGGGGATCTTGGTTTTGAGTGAGAAGATAAAGGGCGCCGCAGGCAAAAATTTTTCAGTTAAATTAGCCGAACGCAAAAATGTTAGAAAAACAAAGCACGAAATAAAAATGGCGCCGCTTACAATTTTTTTTCAAAAATTACGTAATTTCGGGAACGCAAAGAAATAGGTCTAAAGAGTATAATTTTTAAGAAAAAAATATCAATTTTCTCGCCCTCCTCCACTGGGACTACAGGGGCCGTGCACAAATTACGTAATGGTCATAGGGGGGAGGGGGGTTACAAAACTTTACGTAGGGGGGAGGTGGGTTTTCGACAGCGTTTGCATTTGTGTGAAACTAAGAAAATTTGGAATGAAAATAAGTGAAAAGTTTTTTTTTGGGGGGGGGGTAGTGGTCTTGAAATCGTTACGTAATATTAGGGCAGTGGCGTGCCAAACCGTTACAAAACATTACATAGGGAGGGGGTCAAAAATTGGTAAAATCACCGTTACGTAATTTGTACACGGCCCCACATCTGACTGTTCCTCCTTTTTGATTTCGAATCAAAGTGCAAAACCCGGATTGGACGTTCGAAAGCGTCAACCCATCCTATTTGCTTGATAAAGTTTCTACGGAAATATCTCAGTCGATTTCTCCGGCCGTGTATGAACGCTTTAGGTTAGGCGTTTCAATGTATCTCAGTCCCCAGCCTGTAAACAGTGCGTAAGGACAATGGTTACAAAATGAAAAGCCAAAAAAATTTTTTTTTACGATATCTTTCATCAGTTTGGTATTAAAGTCGAACAAAAACAATTTTTATTCCAGTCCTAAAGGTATGAAAATGGAAAACATTAGAAAACAATAACCTGGAATGGATTTACTACGTGTAAGATCCAGTGACAACATCGCTCCATGCCCATCCTTTTCTGCCTAATGTGCTTTTCCGTTTGTCTGCGTTTTGTACACGGCTGCTTGACCCCCTAAGGATTTGCTTAGGAAGAATAGAAACAAACTGTTAAAAACAATAAGAAAAAAAAGGACAAAAACATAGTACAAAAATACAATTTCCATTTAGCTAGAAAAAAAAACAAAAAAGACACAAAAAACAAGTTTTCTCACTTACCTAATTTTAGTTTCTTTTTGTCACAGAAAAATCTTATCATGCTATGATGTTGCTGATAAGAAACATAGATATAACGACACAGAACTGTACACAATT
The DNA here is from genome assembly GCA_963921995.1 of Oxystoma pomonae. Lineage (NCBI taxonomy): Eukaryota > Metazoa > Arthropoda > Insecta > Coleoptera > Brentidae > Oxystoma > Oxystoma pomonae. The sequence continues at coordinate 35,638,117 of OY998164.1, forward strand.
AAAAACACGTTAAAAGGAATAATAGGATGTCTTATAATAAATAATAATTATTTTGTTGTTGTTGTTCATTTGCTTAAACTAATGGTACTGTTGATAGCACCAATACGATTCGATAGGTACTTTTTATCTTGTAAACGTTTTTTTATGATTAAAGTTTATCTTGTGGAAAAAAACCACAACAACAACAAATTTAAATTTTTAATTCTTGTTACAAAGAAAATATACTGAGTGTTGCAAAATTGAAAAGCCAAACTATGTTCACTAGGTGGAAAAATTATAATATAAATGTTCAAAAGGTCAGAAGTAGGAAAAACCTTTTCGAGGCAATGAACAAGTGTGGCAATATTTTTCCGTTGATAAGAACATTCTTGGATGTTTGCCAGTAAGTAATGCTTCGTCAGAAACATGCTTTTCATGCTTCAGAAGATTGAAAACATAAGTACTTAAAAACGCTATGACAGAAATTCGTCTGACGGGCTTAACGTTGCTGCATATCAACAGACATATTGAAATTGACCGGTTTGCCCAAAAAAATCGGAAATGATTTTTTTTTTGTGAGATAGGCATCTTATGTTTGAGATCTGCGATATAAAATGTTTCACCAAAAAGCTTTTTAGACTTAAAAAAAAAGTATTTAGCTATTAAGTTTTGTTTGTGGTTTGTTTCTTAACTTTGTTTTTTATAACTGAAAAAATTATACGTAGTTACTCAAGTGCGGATTTCAGGGCGACGGGGATGTAGTTTATCCCCCCTTCCATGGTCTTAAATTTTTTATGAAAACATTTAGAAAACCAAAAGTAAAGCATAAATTGCGGCGCTACACTGAGAAAAGAGTTTACTTATAATTATTAAATCTTATTAACCACAACAAAACGATTTTGTGACTTACGGCTTAATAGATATTTGATTCTGAGAAATCAACCATAATTTTAGAATTTAAAAACAAATAGTTGGTAATAAAAATCAAGTCAGTGATTATTATTGGCAGACCTATTTATTAATTATAAATAACCGACTTTGTAATAATAACCAAAAATGAGATTTAGGAACTGTCCTATTTGTTAATAGTAACAAAATATTATATTAACTATTAAAAAATCTTATTAATAGAAAACAAGAATATTTGATTAACCAGACGAAATTTGTTTATAATAAATATTTAATATTTAGCTAATAATAATGATTTGTGTATGGTAAATAAATATCAATTACCTATAAACCCTGAGTTGTTTGTAATAAATAAATATACTTCACGCATTCACTCTGATTTGGTTATAGTAAACAAATATTTGTTAACTATTAACAGCGATTTATTAACAGTTAATTCATGCATGTTAGCACCAAACTCTTGATTTTTTAACAGTTAATAAATGTAATTTAACCATTAACCTTGATTTATTCTGTATTTCGGGTAATTCTAGAAGAGCATATGAAAAAACCGACACCACATTATGAGACTTACACCCGGCGGTCACGCATGAAAGTCTTACACCCGGTTCCCACCTAAGACTTTTTCGTGAGTGCCCACTCACACATCACATGATGTCAATATGAAATATTATGGCAGTTATGTGACGGGTGCTCGGGCACGCACGAAAAAGTCGAAGGCGAGAACCAGGTGTTATTGGTGGGAACCGGGTGCCTTGTAACGTCGATTTTTCCATATCCTCTGCTAGAGCTACCTAAAACACAAAATAAATCAACGTAAAGATTTTTGTAAAAACATTATTCTTGGATATTTTATTTATTTATATTTATTTTGTTTACTTTTTGTTCCAGATGACAAAAAAATTCTATTCTTATTTTACTATTATAAACGGCAGCATCGATCGGTGGCACATATTTTTGTAGCAGCTCCTTCCGTTTTCGATAGTTTCCTCCTCGGTTTCCTCGTAGTCGCTGCTCGACTAAAAATAAAAATTGATTTGATTAATAATTAAAAAAAAATATTTGTTTTTAGACAATGTAAAGATCAAAAAATAGGTGGATTCCACATACAAATATGAAATAAAAAAAAGTGAAAAAGTGACGCTTTAAAAACTAACCAAAAAGTGAGATGAAATCTGGCCATTTTTTCTATTTGTCAGTATTTATAATGTATACTATAGTGCCGTAGGCCGCGCAGGCGCATATTATATACAAGAAATGAAAATTGTACCGCAATGAAAAAGTGTGAAAGCAACATATAAACCATGACCAATGGCAATATGACAGTAGAAGCGCCGGTCGCCACGCCCCAGGGATTCCACCCAAATTTGAAATTAAGAAATTGGTTTATTTTATTAATTGAGGTTACCTTGGGTTGGATTAGATACAAGTGGGGGGCAACCCCCATCATCCCCGCCCCCTCCCTGTATCTGCTACTGCTCTCGTAACCTATGCATGACTCCGTGACTTTAGCCACTTCCTTCTATTTATTAACATTATGTAGTATTATATATTATATATATATTATATATAATATATAATACTATATAATACTATATAATATATATATATATATATATTATATATTATAATAAACCCACCTTAAATCTAGGTACTGCAAATAGACCATCTTTTTTTTCCATTAATAAAGTTGTCTTGGAAGACGTGGATGAACATAGGTGGGTAGCTACATACCTACATAGGAGAAACAAACGCTTGCACTTACCCAAAAACCTGTTGATGGTTTTATGATCAAGCGCCGCATTTCTCAAAAAAACCGTAGCTTCGTTACCTTCCAATGCTTTTCACAAATATAACAATAATCGTGACACAAAAAACGCGACGGCACGGCGACCAAAATTTACAAAAACGGCGAAACAAAATTGCTGAACTAGTAACCGCATCGGCTGACACTTGACGCTGACAGTCGTTGGCGTGCTCCAAAAGACTCGATCGAAGCTCCCGCACATGCTTATTGCCGTGTTTTTATCCTCAGACAAAATATTTGTTATTAAAAAACAAATCGTTTTTAACCTACACTCTTGTGCTATTAAATTCAAGAAAAACAATCAACCTTTTTATCCTCAGATAAAATATTTGTTAATAAAAAAAAATGGTTTTTAACCTATACTCTTATGCTGTTAACTTGAACAAAAACAATCGATTAACAGGAAAAAGGACCTGTGATTACTTAGTACTAAGAGCTTGTTTAGTATACATGTAGGTATTTTTTGGGATAAGACATAGACCATTATTGTCTGAAAAACTATTTGGCTTTATTTCTATTTAATAAGTGTTGTTCTCAGTTACCATGTTTTTCAAAATTGAAAGAAACAAATTAGTCGTAATTTATAAACCTTCTTTTTTGAAGAAGTGATTAACCAGAAACAAGAATATCCACTTTTGTAATATATCTTATTTATTATAACAAAAACACGGAATAACAAATATTTGTTAACTATAAAATCGAAGTTTTATTTCAGTGTATAACACTTTTGATATTTACTGTTAAAAATGGCATTAGTAGTGTAATTTTCTTTAAAATTTTCGCCTGCTGCGCTTTGAAACCATTGATATATTTACAATTTTAGTTTAATTTTAAATCAGAAAATGCATTATTTAGTGCAATTTTCTTAAAAATGTCGCGTTGATTTAATGTAGTAGACATAAACGACTTAAAATCTGAGCACCCCCTCCCCTAGATTTGAGACCAAATCCGCGCTTGTAGTTACTAAGTTTTTGTTCCTCATAGAAGCTATGCTTTTATTCTATTTTTTTTCGTATCAAAACCGCCCCCCCCCTTTCAATGGGGTGGGACCGCCACTGAGAAACGTAAGAAAACTTGAAACCTTATACCAAAATTATTTTACAATAAACACATCTTCAATCGAGTTCTGATCACAGTGTTATCTCTGTCCCCACGAAACCATGATACCCTCGCTGACACGTTATTAGTGAGATTTTGGAACGCTTATTTGACACTTCGTAGTGGTTGTGGTAATTAACCGCTACCACAGCAGCAAGCTACGAATCCATGTCGTTGTGTTGTGTGTTCCAACATATAAAACAAATAGGGCGAAACATCGTTTAATCATTTCTCTTTTCGCTTTGGTCTTTTGTGTGTTCCTTGTGGGATGCTCATCCAAGTTTGAGTTTTCGTTATTTCCACCCAAGGTCTCTTGATCTTTTGTTTTTTAACTTTAACTTTAGTTCCCGTGAAGTGATTTTGATAAAATAAAGCCTATATACCCCTTAGGAGTCTAAGGAATGCAGCTGTGAAAGTCCCATAAAATCGGTCTAGTAGTTTTTGTGTGACGCTGGAACAAACAGACAGACAGACAAAAATTCTAAATACTAGATTTTTGTTACCTATATCGTCGGTTAGAAGCCAACACCAAGAATTTTTTAAAAATATTTAATGTACAAAAATGGTTTTTTAAGAAAATTATTATACTACTGTCAAATTTGATCTTATTTTCGCTGGCCCAAACACTTACTATCTTTTTAACGCTTATTATTTAATACCCGTGTTCTTAAAATCAGGGAGAAAGCAATTATTTCCCTGAAACGCACAGATGAAAGGTAACATGACTTTTGACGAAATTTGTTTTTACTGGTCTTTAGAAAAAGAAATGAAAGACATCACTTTCTATTTAAAGAACTGTTAAATTTGTGTGAAATTGAAATGAAGAAAAATACTTTTAACTCGTATTAAAAAAAAGCAGTTTACGGTGAGAATTAGCTCCCGGAAGTTCAAACTTCCCCACTACTTGACAAGGAGAAAATGCGTTCCCAGTGTTTCCTAACCTCACATTCAGTAACTTCTTTATTTTAATTTTGCATAGTTGCAACAAGTTTTCTCTTTTCAATGTTTTTACTATCAAACGAGTATAAAAAATCTGCATGATACTCAATTTACGGCTGCGCCAACAAGGACTTCGGAACTATCTGTTACAACCATATACCTATAAGATAATGTAATGGGCCAAGTGTCACAAAATGTAAAACAATAATAACTTTAAAAGAGAAAGAAAATAATTTAAAAATCAGACTTGGCCCTAGGCTAGACCAAAAGCGAAAAATCTACTGCTCAACTTGATTATATGATTATAGTAGGAAGATTTTGGTCAGGTTTTTTGTCAATCTATTACCCTTACCTTTATTCTGGGCAGGCGCAGTAGCGCTCTGTCAGGCTGTTACATTTATTAAAAGTAACGACTGGCGCTAATTAGCGTCGCATAGCGACTACCTTTACCGTTTAAAAGACAACCAACCAAACTTGATGTTCTGTGGTGGAAGATTTTTAGGTTATAAGAGTTTGTTTTGTTTTACAAAAATTTTGTGATTTGGATTTTATTTTTTGTTTACCGTGTTTATAGTAGTAGTGGGGTGCCTTTATTACCGTTTTTTTTTGTAAACAGGTGAGTAAGATGTCTTGCAAATAATTTGCTTGCGACTAAATTTATGTTGGGGTGCCCGTCTCCCAGTCCTATCACTAAATTAATATTTTCCTCCACGATATGGTTAGAAAAGCCAATAAAAAAAAGACTTGAGAAAAAAACAACAAAAGTCAATAAAAAAGTAATGTTATGTTTACCGCCAAACGATTGACTACGTCCAAAGCTCTATTTTTAACCTCTCGAATTTACCTTTATTTACGGTAACAGTAACTATAAAAGTAACGAAATTTGCCGTTAAACTGCCTGACCAAAATCTCCCTAGTATCTTATAGTTATAATTATAGTAGAGCGGCTTAGGGCATTTCAACTGCACTTAAATGATGATGGTTTCCAAGGTATATTTTTTGATACTGGGTTGAGTTCTGACTACGAAAATACATCTTGAAGATCCCCCTCTCGTTCGTGCCCCCTCCACCCCCCTTTAAACTCATTAAAATGAATTCATCAATATCTCAGCAACCAACGGAGATAGAACAAAAATTTTTTCACTGTTGTTTGTGCATTGATCTCTAGATTAGATGTGCCTACATTATATTGCATATCTCAAAAACTAAACAAGATATTTTAAAAAAAGTATATTTTCAAAAAAACAAATTTTAAATTTTTGTCAGACCAGATACGAAAAAAATGTCTTAATAAATATTTTTCCACGATTTGCGCTCTTTTTAAAAAGATTTTTCAAACCCCACCCGCAATGTCACCGTTTGATTTGAGCCATTACGCCAAAACCGGGTACGTTTCCGATATGAGCAGATGAGTTATGTATGTATGTATATATGTATCGGCGACGTGACATCTAAGATACTGGGGAAACTCGTGACTACAAAAATATATCTTGACCATCCTTCTTCTCGGTCGTGCCCCCTTCAAACCTCCTTTAAACTTCTTAAAATTAATTCCTCAATATCTCGGCAACCAGCAGAGACAGTACAAAAATGTTTTCACTGTTGCTTCTGCATTGACCTCTAGATTATACGACGTGCTCACACTTTATTGCATATCTCAAAATCTAAACCAGATATTTTTAAAAAAGTGTATTTTTTAAAAAACTAATTTTAAATTTTTGACCATATTTTTTAACCCAGATAAAAAATCCTTAATAAATATTTTTCCACCATTTTCGTTCTTTTTAAAAAGGTTATCTGTCTATGGAGTTTTTCTAACCCCACCCGCAATAGCACCGTTTGATTTGAGCCATTACGCCAAAACTGAGCAGGTTTCTGATATGAGCAGATGAGTTATGTTCATAATCGATGACGTGACGTTCATTATATTTATAGATTTTTCGCATCCAAGATAATTCCTAAAACAAAGATAAAATAATGCACTTTTTTACAACCCTCTTTATCACTTCCATAACCTTACCATACTATGAATAAAAAGTCGATTTGTAGTAAGTCGTCAACCAATTAGTACTTGATTTTACCAAACCTTCAAATTTAAAAAGAGTAAAAATAATGCGCTTATATCTCTAGAAATAAACATCAATTTTATCATTTTAACAAAGAAGCAGGTACAATTTGGGCAAAACTAAGGAATTTTCTATTTTCAATAGGAACCTAATAAGTATTTCATTTAAAAAAAGCATATTATGATATCAATTATCTTCTTCATTAATAATTTCATAACGTTGGTTTTCACACATGTCATCAACACAACTGCATCAGTAAGTTGTTTGTACTGCACATTGATTTTTTACAGCTGCAACCACCGGCGATCCGAAGGCCATTTTCTCAACTAATATTAAAAGTGATTCCCAAATTACCTGAAACTTTGAGATTTTATTGTTGTTTGAATAAACTAAAAGTACAAAATGTTTTGTAAAATGTATATAAATTCCCTAACTGAACCTTCATATTTTCCAACTGCAAGCAAAATTGGGGGGGGGGGAGGCCCCCCCCCAAGGAAACGCCGGTGTCTGCCACTAATTAATTTTAAAATCTTTTGGGAGCGACATTTTCCCAAGCTGATAATATCGGTGTACACGGTCACCTTTTTTCTCCTAACCAAAGTCTTCTGGATTTGGATGCATTGTGGATGGGGAATGCGCATTAACCCATATAAAAGTTTGCAGACGTAACCGAAGGAATGTCGGAACTAGTGAGCCTTTGGTGGGTGGCATTAGTTGCTTTCCATTTGTAACTTGGAAAAGAAATACCAACGCAATTCGCCAAAACTTTAAGATAAGCCTAATTTTTAGGTAGGCCACCAAGACAACACTAATTTTATTGGCTGTTCTTTTAACTTTATATATAAGAATTTTAAAGTTGGTCGGCACCTATTAAAATAAGAAAATTAGACTAAAGCAATATATGGATATTTTTTTTGTTTTCCCTTGTTTAGAAATATTTAAAAAAATGTTTTTAGTTTATTAGATAATAGCATTGCACTTATCCTCTCTATTAAGTCAAACCATTCAGAAAAAACTTTTTGTTATTGATCATCTTCATTGGTTCCTGTTAGGTACCTACCACTTATTATTTTTTACCATGTTGGGGTGGGTCTGGAGGAAAGGGGGTGATGGGGGAGAACGTGAGATGGAGGTCGTGAAAATATTATTATGTTTATTATATATTTATGTTTTAAAAATATATTATGATATCACCCTGTTGAAGGTGAATACTACTTTGCTGCTCATTACATGCTTTTGGGTTTGTTGGGCAAAAATCCATACCTATATACCTTTTTGAAAAGAACGGAAACGGCGAAAAAAAAAATTATTAAATTTTTTTTTTCATATCTACTTTAGTTTACAAAATATGGGCAAAAATAAAGACGTTTTTTTGGAAAATGCGGTTTTTCTTAAATATCTTCTTTAGTTTTAGAGATATGCAAATAATGTAAATATATCGAACAATCAACTTGTCAATACACATACAACAGTGAAAAAACTTTTGTTCTATCTTTTTGCGTTGTCAAGATGTGATAGATTAAAAAATTAAATATTTAAGGGGTGGTGAGGGGGGAATGACCAGAGGGGTGGGCGGCCAAGATAGATTTTTGCTTTCAGGAGGCACCCCAGATTCCGGAAATATACATTGGCAATCATCATTACCTTGGAGCAGTCGAACCCGTTTTTTATGCCCTAAGCCGCTCTACTTATACCGTTATTTTATGGAAAAATAGGGAATTTTTCGTTTTTTTTTTAAGTTATCTCATAGAAAAATAAAGTTTAGTAAGTAAAATATAATTTATTTTATTTTAAAAGCAATTGTGTTATTTTTATACGTTAATATGAAATTGGCGTTATCTCCCAAACCTACAGAGATTTATTTTGATTGCAATTGTGAAAAAAAAAGTTCAATAAAGATGCGGCAATGGTACCGTGAATCATCTGTGATGTCGAATTTTCAAGAATACGACTTTTATTTAGGAGGCAATCGAACCGAAGGAATGTCATTCCCGGAAGTATTTTCCTTCCGGACATTCAAGAGTAAGGTTCTAAATTAAAGATGTGACAAAACAAAATCGCAAAATAAGATTTATTAGAAAGTTTTACTATTAAGCAAAAAATCGGAAGCTAGTTGGTTTTGCCATTAATTCACGCCTTTTAAGCAAACCGCTTTTCTGTACGATTGAGCATCCAGAGCGCCTCTCGCATCTCCAAGAATGCAGAGAACAAAATAAATGATTAAGGCGGTTTTGCGCGGAATTTAACAAAGAGGGGATTCAGCCACATCAAACAGCATTTTCTATAATATTATGTGCCTTTTATCTACTAATGAATGGAGCTGCTTGAGGACAAAATTAATTACTATACCTTTGTAATATTAATTTAGTAGAGGCCAAATAACTGTTCTTTAACTGTTCGATATGTATTATTTTGTTTAAAACTATAATGACGCTCATAAATTCTCCCTGTTACCATAATAACCATTCACATTTGAACAAAAAAACAATATTTTCAGGTTTAGTTGCGTCATGGCAACATTCAACTGCTGCAGGCTCCACTAAAATAAAAAGTTAAAAAACAAAACATTAATATCTGCTGTTAATTTAGTCTTAATGTTTTTAATTTCTAAAGGGAAATAAATGAGTACCAACCTAGAAAAATGGTGATCCGGTCCAAATTAGTTATATTAGTATAGAAAAGGTCCGTCAAAAAAATCCACCATTACGGACCCGTCGCGGCGCGGCGCAGCGGCGCGATGTGGTTCAGATGCCCTCTGTAGCGCGAATGAAGTATTTGATTAAAAAACTACGTTACATATACCTATAAATTTGGTTCTTCGGATAGATAAAGGGTTAATGCGCCATACTACACTGAAAAATTTGATACATGCGGGGCGGGAGGGGGGTTAATAACCGCTATACTGTCCTGGCAAATTATAGATAATTTTCAAAAATTTTAAAATTATATAAAAATTTTAGAAGCTATATTTTTTTGACCTCGCAAGCATCATGGCAATTTATATTTATAAAAACTGTATACCCGACTCGTTATTGAACGTAACCTATCTTGTTCCAAATTTATGTTAGTGTTTAAGTTGTTAGTAAATTAAAAAGGTTAATTACTTAGTTTAGTTAAATTTTTACGTTTTAATAATTTTTTTGAAAGAAAGCTAAGTACTATTAAAATATAACTAATTATTTAAATTTATTTTAATATTTAAGATATTATTCTTTAAAAAAATGGTCTCTTGGACATATTTAGTTCTTTGAGATTAATATATAAAATATTTCTCTTGGTAGTTTAACAAATGTCAATCTATAAAAAATATAACTAAAAACCGTAACTACATTAAACATTTTAAAAATAAAAGCAATACATTTTTCTAAAAAAAAACACAAACTGAGCAAAGTACAACAATATTTTACAGATTGTAACTTCTTTTCTTAAATTAAAACAAATATCATGATATACTCGAAATAATGTAAAAAAAATCGTAAAAAAAAGATATACAAACAAACAAAGCAAGAAACAACAACTTACTACAATATTTTACTCACTATCCGAACTTGAAGTTTCACTATCTAAATTTTCGAACTTATTTGATAAAACAAGCAATTTTTTAGCATCAGAATGAAGTGTTACTTTTTTATTTATTTTATTTTTAACGAGATGTTAGATATTATTGGATCTGAAGAGAGCAAAAAATAGTTCATTACATCAATGTTTGTATGTTTGCTTGGGTCTTTACGTGTTCGATGTTCCCTTATAAACTTAAAATCTTTGTTCCTTGCTTCTTGTGCCTCTTCTCCGAGTTGTCCTATAGGCACAATCGCATGTTGTATTATATCCGCCCTGTGGACTAAAACTTTATGAACGCTAGTGCGCATGTAAAACCACGGGTATAAAGACACAAATCGTTCTGCATTTTCTAAAGTATAGAGTCCAAACTGTACTGTATCTACTTCACATACTACATACTTGGATTAGTTCTTCATCTATGCCCGTTATTTTAGCTGCTTTATTTGCATTCCTGAAGAAAATTCTGGCAGTATTACTCGTGCTGGTTGATCCATATCCAGGCTTGGGTTGGTCAACCAGAATTCCAAGTTCTTTTTTGAGATTGTCCACTATTATTTTTTTTCTAATATTTAGTTTTTCTTTATTTTCCCTTTGGCCTGCCAGCATTTGATCTCCAGCCAAAGCTATAATTCTCCTTTTTTGGCTGTTTTTCTTTCACGATACAAATATCATTCATTTCTTTTGGCCTTGCGGAACAAATGTAACATACTTGAGTAGACTATGTGTCAGTCAAAACGAAACAGACTTTTCCATCTACCATGGTCAAAGCCATTTCAAACTTAAGAATTTTATTTCTAAAAAGAAAAAGGCTTAATTTGTTCACTTGATTTTTAACATTTTCTGTTTCTATTTTAGTTAATTCTGGTGTTTCGTTAGCAAATATGAATTTTATGGCCGTGCTAAATCTTACTGAAGAGGGTGCTGGATTTTTCCAAAAATCTTCATTTTTGTTCTCGCTATTATATAGTAGTAGCGGTACAAATGAAATTATGACAACTGATGAGTCATTTGCGTTTGTATTTAATAAATGCTTATAGTTACTTTGCCCAGAACTACCATCTAGACTCCACTTACACATTAGAGTTAATTGGGTGGTATCATATGACAAGATTGTTTTTTCCTCCAGCTAGCATATCCTAGATGCAGTAATATTCAAAAGGCTCTGTAAATTGATTTCTACTCCGGTGTCGTTTACGCTAATGCTTGACGGATCTGGATAACAGAACTGTTTTGCCTTTAGAATATTATGCCATGATGGGTATATGTTGGAAGAGCATTCTTTGGCAGCTTTCCTATATGCTGAATATGTTGATTTACTACTTCTTGTAATAATAATTAATGCCAATGCTTTATCAGGTGTCATCGGTTTAATGTTACTTATATTGTCGCTTTTTCCAGTTAAGGTAGACGGTTGTGACGAAATTAGGTTTTCAATTAGGTTTGCGGTTTTTCTTCTTCCTTGTTTTCGTAAATTCATTTGCGTAGCAAATACAAGTTCATGGGAATTAGTATGGGATACCAATTTATGAACTTTTTTTTGTTTAGATCGCCTACTCGAGTTTTCAAATTCTTTTGCTGGTCTTCTAGTCTAGCCTAACCAACCATAATTATTTTTTTCGAATTTATATTTGGCACATTGACTTTTTTTCCACCGTACTTCTAATATTTTCAAAAATTTTATAAGTTTTTCACGTTCTTTTTGAAGGCCTTTACTTTGAATTTGCTTTTCAATATTTTCACAGCAAGACTTTCTGCCAAGACGTTTGAATTTCAGCCAGTTTTCATAAATAACCCTATTGGATATGGGTGACTTGATTTCTAAAAATCCAAAAAAAATACATTGCGGATATTCAGGGATATGATGGCACTTATATCGGTTGGAAGCTAAAACACTGGGACGTCTAAAAAAGAAGGTGCCATAACTTGCCCTCGCTTGCCTTTTTCTTGCGGGCCTAACATACATATAATTAAACATAACATAAAATTTCAGGTTAAAAATGGGACCTACCAAAAAAAGGCCCCCACGGAAGGAATCAAGAGTAAGACTCACCTGCATTCTCATTACTCTTTAAACTTCGACTGAAAATAGTTGCAAAAATGCACTGAGCAGATAAGCTTGTGTTGATGAGCGAAAAAAAAAAACTCATCAGGTGTTTATTTCATACCTTATCAGTAAACTAATCTTCGTTTACAGTTTTAAGGTCTAGAAACCATTTGTCAATCATAAATATTATTACAAGTGCTTTAAAACTAAATAAAAATAATAAAAATTAACTCCTAGTGAAAACTTCTTTCATTTAATTAAATCAAGTTAGGTTTCGCTATTCGACGCCGTTGTTGTTGTCTGGCTTGACGTAATGTTACGTCATCATGACGTCCACATGCTACTTGGACTCAAACTTTTAGGTTTAAAAACGAAAACAAATAGTACATTATAAACTTAGGGACTAAAGTGCTACTTTTAATCCGGCGGCGAAAGGCTTGTAGCCCAACCGTACGAGGGCTACGATTCGCTAAGGGATTAAAAGACGCTTTATTTTCCAGGTTTATATACTATTTTATGCACTTTATGAAAAGATTATTGTTAAAATCACATTATTTCTATGCCAAATGGTTCGTCGACTACAAGAAAGGGTGCTAAGAATGAAATCTTGGCCAAAAGCAAGTGCTGTTTGGCTTGACTTGCGATAAATTTAATCGTAATTTTCCAGAGATTAATTTCTTTTTAATCCCTTAGGGATAAAAAGTGCAACTTTGGTCCCTAAAGAGAGGGATTACACGTACCTATTTAATTCCTAAAGTGCATAAAAACAGTTAAAGCATTTATCTAAAAAAGTTCTCAGATAGTAGGCACAATGGGGTTTTCCCACATTTTTGGGAAGCAACGGAATTTGGTACCTTATACTGAGTTATCCAAAACGCATTTATTATTTCTTCCGAAAAACTCTTGGTTTTGTAGAAAAAACATTTTAAAGTTGGAGTTCTACAAAAACGCTCAAAAAAATTTTTTAGCCAACTAACTTTACGAGAAAAGTAGCGAGTGGTGACCTTTTTCTCAGCCTCTTCCTAACTTCTGTTTAATGCTTAACTGTCACTAAATGTCATTTCTGTTTAGTAAACAACCTGTTAAAAATTGTATTTTTTTTCTCGAGCTTTTTCTGCATCAAAATGAAAAAGTGCGTTTTCCGCGGATGTGAAAATAAATAAATATGAGAATTCCCCTGGAAACTTAAGATATTTTTGGCATTCTCTTTGGGACCAAGAAGAAAATTGTGGCTCTAGAGGCACTAAAGCTGAAAAAATTATCCACGGCTGGGCGCAATAGTGTGTGAAGATCACAGCTGAAATTCAAATACAACCCCATTAGAGACTTCGTCACCCAAAGGAAAAAATTTTCTTTAGAAAAAAAGATTTCATGATCATCACCTTTGATAGTTCTCGCGTAAAATAACCCCCGTACAATCTGTTAAGACAAGTAAAATTTAGGTCACTTCTTGTTTAACCCATTATTCTTATGGCAATAAAGTTTTTAAATAAAAAAGAGTTTTACCAACCACCACTGGTTTCAGACACAGTCCATCCACCAGTCGGCCCTTCAACTATAACGAATCGATAACAAAAAAAAACGAACTTTACAAAATACACCGGAGTACCACAAGAATACATACCGGGTGCGACTTGGAGAATAAACGCAAACATGTGTTTCACCCTTGTTAGGGATCATCGGTATGCCATAAGGTTTTATAGACAAATAATACGAACGATCAAATCAACAAGTCATGAACAAATGCTCGGCAAAACATTATAGATAACAGGATGAGAAATGATGGCTACTATGGATAGTGGGAATTTGTTTGAAACCAGTCAGTGGTAGAACTAGTGGAGGAGGCCAAAAATCCAATAGTTTTCTGTTGCTAAAACTCTTTTTTTTTATTTATATTTAACTCCACTATAGACATTGGGAATTTATATCTCATTCTGTAATAAGACTTTTGTCGATTTGCTTAAAAACTGGAAAGAAAAGATTTATTTAAAATTGACCGAGCCAAACTTCCCACTTATGACATAGAAAAGTCTGATAAGGTCAGTCCTCCCCACCTTTATGGGAATCTAGGGGCGTATAAAACTTTTGTAAAACTTTTTTCTAGCTCCAGTGATGGGAGTGAAAAAATATGGTATATCACTTCAAGTTATTTTTTTCTAATATTTTTTCTTCAAGTTTAGTGGAATTTTTTTAAACTTATATTTAAATTTATTGCCTCAGGGTTAAATTTTTTGAAGTTTAAGAAGTTCATACCAAGTAATTTAGAGAGATGCATTGATTAGCAAGACTCAATGTTTCTTCCCAAATTTTTCTTAAACCAAAATTTTCTGGTTTAGTTTACCTGCCAAGGACTGGGTTGAGGTCGAATCTCGTCTTAATTTTAGATGTTGGGAAAATCAAGTACTAATGCATCGGAGACGAAAATTTGTGAAAAATAATATTAAAAATGACATTATTTTCACATTTGTTAATACCATTATAGAGCCACAGGCAAAATTTTTGAAAGAACCCCTGCACGGAAACTTGTAAAACGTAACCATATTTTAATATATTGAAAGTATTGTACCAAAGGTCAAAATAGTGAAATTCTATGAGGATCGTATAAACAACAAACACCCAAGAACACTTTTTTCTCATAACTTTTAACCGAAAAAAATCTTGGGTGGAAAAACGAAATTCAAAATTGGATGCGTTTTTTTTTAACTTCTTTTTTTATTTCTCTTTTGTTTTAATTGCCTTAAGAGCTTATTCCTATTGGAAATATTAACACGCCATCGCCAGAACGAACCCGTATCAGATGACTTATAATAAAGTACAAGTGCGGAATGATGTCTATTTGTGAGTGATTCAAAATGGTGTTTGGGGAGGGCGACTAGTGGTTTTATACTGTCGGCAAACTTTTAAATGACACCCTTTAAAATGACTTTAATAAAATTGTTTCAATCTTTTTTTAGAAGCATGTTCTGTAAATAAGATTCATTTTGGGACCTTCAATGGAAAAAATTGTCATTTTTAATATTACAATAATTTCATATAATTTTTATTTTTAATAAGTGAAGTGAAATAAAATCATTGCCTGTTCTTTTGTTTTGTAAGAAATAAATATACTTACTGTACTTACTCTAGAACGTTTACCATATTTTATGTATCCTAAAATTCAAGCTTTTAAAGGCAGACAAAAAATATCAAGACTAAAGTTAAAGTCAAAAATACGTACTATTTAAAAAAAAGTAGTGTTAGATACACAAGAAAATAGCAAATTATTAATAAAACAAAATAAATTGACGGAAATCCATTTTTACAATAATATATCTTAGCTAAAGAGATAAGGTGATCATATAGCAATGTATTAAAAACACACTATTTTATTTATACAATTTATACAATTATTCTAAATATACAAAACTTTAATTTTATATCTGAAGGAATCCAGAGAGGTGGAAAAAAATATCCACATTATTAGCAGACCTATACATTCTTCGTATAGGTCTATTAAGGTTGTAATTTGTATTATAATATTCTAAGTTAAAAATATTCCTATTTCTTGTACTCCGCTTTGGAACCCTTAAGCCAATTCTATGTATTAATTGAGGAGAATCAATTATTGCATTTAAAATCTTGAAAATAAAAGATACATCAAGCATTACTCGACGGTTTTCAAGAGTTGTGACCACAATAAACTATTTCCCCAGATGGAATTTTAAGTTTAAAAGCTACAAATCGTAAGAATTTCTTCAGTACCCTTTCCAGATTTTTTACATGACATTTATAGAATGGGGACCATATGGAACTACAATATTCTAATATTGATCTAACAAGAGAACAATAAACATTTTTAAAACAGATTATATTGTTAAATTCAGATAGGCTCCTTTTTAAGAAATCTAGTAGTTTAAAAGCTTTGTTACAGATAAAGTTATAGTGATTTTTAAAGCTTAAGGTTGGGTCAAATAATACCCCAAGTCTTTAAATTTTGTGAAAAAGTGTTGAGATCATTCTGCACTCTTTCAGAATCCCTAAAATCTTTAACAATTCTAAAAATCTTTTAATCGTCTGCATATAGAAGGATTATACAGCTACAGAAACAGTCTGAAATATCATTAATAAAACAAATGAAAAGAACTGTAGACTCCAGACTTCACTAAATTCTCTTCGGAGAGACAATTTTTTATCCTAACAGCCTGTCTTCGGTTCTTATTATGCCAAGATTTGTACAGGGAATCAAAACAATGTATTAACATCAATCAGTCAAGATTTTTTTCTTTCAAAATCTTTGTCAAAAGACCTTTTTAGCAATACCAAAAACCTATAATTTATTTGGCAGTACCTTATATTGAGCTTTTATCTCTAACAGTTTTTTTAAGTTTTGATGGTCCTGTCATATGACTCCTCTGTAAAAAATTGTGCTCCACCAATTTGGATAAAATTTTAGTATGTTATTGTCGTGGTCAAAATACACAATACAGAAATAATGAAAATTTTATAAAAATGTTTTATAACACTTATTTTTTGGAGTTTATCATATATTTTTGTGATTTTCACAAAAAAAAATCCATGTTTTATCAATAATTTTCGCGTCTTATTAAGCAACTCAATGTTTTGCATTAGTTTAGGTAGTAACTATATTTTGGTATTACTGTAAGTATGCGCGTTTTGACAACATTTTTTATGGCACTTTGAGATTAAATTTTTGTTTTATGACCAGATATTTAAGTAACGAATGAGACTTTAAAAAAAATATAAACATTAAAAAACCAAAAAAAAAACTGCAGAAATGTAATTAAACAAACACGGATTTTTTTAAGTGCTTTAGCAGACACATATATCGCCCAAAGAACCTTTTCTTGAATATCTATAGCTAGCAGCTACAGTAAGTAAGGATGTTTTTAGAAGTTCATCCCTCTTTCCAACCTCCCATCACTATTAAAAACTCATCGCTTGATGCCAAAGATATTTTGTAAAAAAAATTATAAAAATCTTTTTAGCAGCTCTCCACTAATGTAACAAAAAGACACCACACCAAAAAATTGGGAATTGGCTTCTCAGGTACAAGCCCGATTTTGAAATTTTAATTTTTTGAACTTCCTTCAAGACTTCATCTTTAACTTTTTCCCCCTTTCCACTGCCTCAGTGCCCAGGTGTTTAGAAGTGCCAAAAATAGCCTCAGTTAACGTTATTCTGCCAAATCGCAAGCTGTGCCATAATGGAGAATTGGTCGGGTATCCGTTTCAGCTTCGACACACAAGGAATCGCTCATATTTGATCGCATGTAATTAATGAACCTGTCAACATTCCATTGGTCCATTTTCTCTGCAGTTTTAAACTTGAACCAGAGCTGGTATACATCGATACAGGTGTACTTGTCTTCAGATCGCAAAAGGGTATATATTACCCCTTTGTTATCTGCGCAGATTTGCATCAATTGAGACACATAATTATCACTTTTTGGTCCGAGGACTGGCACGTCTTCGTTTAAAAGTGACTGCAAATCCATTTTGGCATTTCCAACATCAGCCAAAGCAGATTTCTGCCAATAGGATGTTGTAGAGGTGCAGGCTGGTTATTCACTTCTTCTGTGAAGCCAAAAAAGGACAGCAATGGCATGCTTGCAGCCCCCTGTAAGTATCAAAAAAGAAAAGTTAAAAACAGTTAACAATTTTCTAATAATAGGTTAAAAGGAGACACATTCTGCTTGCGTCATTTTTTATCTTGTGAAAACTAAATTCGCATCGTGTGTTCCTAGCTTAACAGAAAGTGGTACAAAAAATACATCATAGTTAGAAAATACCAGAAAAATATTTTTTTAAAAATGGCACCAGCAGGCACATATAAATTTTATTTTCCTTCAACATCTCAAAAATTACTGATCTGCTAATTTTTGTTGAAAATATAATTATTTCTTTTAATGTGAAAACTGCGTGTTGCTAGCTGATACGGTTTGTGAGTTCTGATTTTCAACCCCCTTTCTTACCCTCTTTACAACCCTCACCCCCATCCAAAACTAATCAGCTCATTCTTTGGTTCCAAAGAATTTTTGTGCCAAATTTCATCGAAATCGGTTAACTTTAGTGGCTTTTGAGTCATCGTTGTCCAGACAGACAGGCAGACACCAATTAAGAAATTTTGTATTTAGGTCTTTCATGTTTATTTGAGTTATTTTGGCATAAATAAAGTGTTTTTTTTTTCGTTCATATTTTTGTTCTTGAAGTTAGGAATGGGCCCCACCAGAGAAATGTGAAATGACGCCCCCGCACACACACTAGAAATTTGATAATTAAACAAGTCTCGGAGATGGTTTGGGGATACAACCTTTTAATTTATAAAAAAATTATTCCAATGTTCATAGCTCCTCATTTTGTCCTAACAAACGTAACTTTTTGTGTTGGTATGGTCTAAAAACTCTCTATGCATAAAGGTCATCTTTAAAAAAATTTAAAGCAGTTTTACTTGGATTTTCCCAGATATGTACAAAAAAGAGCAGCGCCGAATATTCTGTAAGTTTTGATACCTTAAAGATATAATTTTCCCACCAGGTGTAATTGCAAAACAGTGGCAGCTGCTATTATGTAAGTTATAATTTTACCTCTTTTTCTCAAAAAATGTAAATAATAACAATTATTAAGTAATTTTAAGAAGACTTTAAAAAGAGATTAACAAATATTTTTTTTAATGCAATGTAAAATATGTATAGTTTCAAAAGTTTTTAAAACTACCTGCAGAAGCAGAACAATCTTTGCACTCAGAATGCAGCACTTTTTCCTCCTTCTCATTAACAGAAATTTCCACAGTATAAGGAGTATTTCTTACTCTATGCTCTAGAGTTATTTTCGCCTTGACTGTGCAAACATCTCCTTCTCTCTTAACTTGGACATAGCCCACAGCATTGTCACCATAGACCTCCTTTGTAACTCTAAAATAAACAATAACACTTAAGCCTTCAATCATCTCACTTTTAACACCAAATCAATCAGACCATGTACATTTTTAAGGTACAAACAAAGTAAAAATAATTTCATATACACGTAGAATTGCAACCCTCATATGACACGAGAATAACTGATAGATAGACAAAACTTCCTATGTCCAGTTTACATACCATGAGTCCTCTAGGTATGGCAAAAGTTTAGAAATAATATTTTTTTTGTAATGCACTGAATGGCATGTGATACTTCAGTAGCTGTTGATTTTTCACCCTATGATATTTTTCATAACATGAATTAAATTTGGAACTTCTTTGAGATTAAAAATATAAGATAAAAAAAATATAATTTTTTTTATATTTTTACAAATCTCGAGACAAATCAGTCTTAGTTATATACCTCAAAATAGTTTTCCCAGATTTTACAGCTGTGGTTTATTATTTCTGATAAAGCTTTTCTAACATTTTGTTTTAAATTTTGTAGCAAAATTTTAGGTGTACCTACAAATGACTTTTTTATTATCTTCATATTTTGCAGCTTTTTACTTTACAAAAAAATCAAGGATGTTTAAAATATAGTAACTGTAATAAATTACTTATTTATTGTCATTTATATTTTGTTTTAAATAAGTTGGTCAAAACTAGTAAGAAATCCTGTTGAGTCCAATATTTCCTTGAATATCTGAAAAACTACAAATCTGATATAGTTTTTGTTGGAACTGTAATTATCCATCTAAATATTAAAACCGTGTGTTGCTAGCTGCTATAAGTATATTTTTATTTTCCTTGAATATTTCAAGAAGATCTGACTTCAACGTAAATGTAATTGCTAGATGCTACAGTTCCACCCTCCTCACAACAAATTAATTGACTATTATATAATGTTTTGTTTTAAAAGTCAATTTAACTAACCGAAACCCTAATTTTAAATATTTATTTTTAGTTTAGTTTTTTACTTTATTGATATTCTTTTGTATTTTTTTTAAAACTAGCTTTTGCTAAATAAATGAATTTAATACCTAAGTATATAAATTAACCTCGAAATTAACATTTCAATGTAGCACTAAACAGGGCCGACAAGAATGTGTTCCACACGGGCCTCACACAACCAAAATTGTGACGTCACAATCTTGGGCCGGTTTTTTTTTCGTTGGTTGCATCCAGCCAGATGCGCAAGGCCGCAAACATAACCTCACTAATTCTTGATTTGTGTATTTAATTTTCAGTCAATTTTTAACCTTTTTTTTCCAATTTTGGAATCAAACAAACTTTCAAATAAACCGGTATTGTTTTAAAAAGAATGACTGGTCGTTTGATGTGAAAAAAGTGAATTTCAAACCAAAAAAAGGACAATTGCTTACAGTGTGAATTTTGTGCTTTGAAAATGTTTAAATCACCTTTTATTGAATTTTTTCTAGATTTTGTATGTTTGAATCGGGAACAATTCAATAATGGGTATCGTGGTTCATATAGAAATCAGGAAAATATGTCGAAAATGCTGCATACCAGAAAGTGCCCAGAAAAAGGGTGAGTCATATGTAACAAACTTTTCCTATCCAACTGATCCCTTCCTTTTCAGTAATTTTATATGCAGTATACGATTTTCTGCCATTTATGATTTTTTATGAAAAAATCTTTATGGGGGCTCCTACTAGGGTCCCTAGGACCTCAAATCCGCCGGCGCCGGTTTTTTTTTAAGAGAAAAAGGGTGCCGGGGGGGTTGTAATGTGTTTTTTTGATTGTTTTGGGTTAGGTTGGGTAGGGCTGTGTTGGATTGGGTTGTTTTAGTGAAAAAAAAATTAAAAAAAAACCAACCAGTGGATTTGGGGTCCTAGAGAATTTTTCATAAAAAATAAGAAATGGCAGAAAACTGTATACTGCATAATTGCCCCCTTTTCTACTAAGCTAGTAAAATGTCACATATTACCTGCCTATTGCTAGGAGGCCCTTCATACATCATGTTATCAGAGGTAGGAAACTTGACTTTCCTATCTTTTTGTTAAATTTACTTGTAAAAACTGTTTTTGTATAAAACACTGAACATTTTTCATACTTAGCGATAATTTAAACATATATAGGTATTGAACTGAGCTAATGAATAAAATTTTACGATTATATGCTAGGAGCTGTGCACAAATTATGTAACGGTCATAGAGGGGAGGGAGGGGGGTAGCCAAAGTGTTACAAAACGTTACGTAGGGGGTTTGCGACAGAGTTGGAATGAAAATAAGAAAAAATTATTTTTTGGGGAGCGGTGGTCTTGAAACCATTACATAATATTATGGGCAGGGGTTCACCAAACCGTTACAAAACGTGATATGGGGGAGGGGGCGGGGGTCAAAAATTGGTAGAATCACCGTTCCATAATTTGTACATGTCCCTAGTTCTTTTGCTAAAAATTTTTATTATTTTTTATGGGAAAAGGAGTAGAAAATGGAAACTTGCATAATGGAGAGATCTTGGGAGAGATAGAGAATTATGAATATGGAAAATAATACCTCGGCACATGTTATTAACAATATCAAGGTAAACAAAGTTAACAAAACTAGTATATTCAAGCACTTTGCAGCCCATATTTTTAACTTACAAATGCCCCTAGCTTCAAATTAATGTAAAAATTAAAAATTTTTATGTAGCTCCTTTTTAGAGGGCAATTTTGGTTTAACTTAGAAGGTTTGAACATAAATGTTCCATTTTAATATTAAATTTGCAATCTTCTTAAAATTTACTTTTAATAGAAATCTGTTTCATAAGGTTAAGTAACTTTTAAATGCCCATGTCTCTAAAACTAAAAGGGGTACCCCTATGAAGTTTGGTATCATTTTTTAACGTATTTTTTAAGAAAAATCCACAGCTATTAACTTTTTGGGGAGCACATGCTACCATTGCCAATAAAAGCGATAGAATGACCTAAAATTCGTATATATTGGAGAATTTATTGATTTAATTAATTCCCTTGAGGTAGTAAATTTTTTAATGTTTTTAGAATGGAAGTAGGAGGAGATGAAGAAGATAAAACTGGAGAAAGAGAGGTAAACAAAAAGGCATCACAATAATACTGTTCCAGTTGAAGGGTCCGGAAGTGTCCATTTCTTTTTTTAAAATAAATGATTACCGTGCCTACAAATACTACCTAGGAGATAGCAATGGTCAATGGTCATCTTGGTTTATGACACTCACTGAAAACTATTCCTAGATTAAGTTGGTTGCCTATATAATATTGTAGAATATACAGGGTGGGGACTTTAACTCAAACAAATTTTCTACAGCTTCAGGGTGAAGAATTTGGACTTTACAGTCATACTAAAGAAAATATTGCTTCACTCCTTTTAGAGGGCGAAACCTGACCCCACTTGTGGCATTTTGTTGGAAAGCTCTTTTAAGCAGAAAATTGTGCAATTTTTGTTTTATTTTAACTTCATAGGTAATTCATATTTCGAATCTCTGAACCCAATCATTAAAATTTCAATTTTTAATGTTTTTGGTTATTTGCCGGCATTTTTAATGTAAATAAAGAATATTTGAAAAATATTTCGGCAAAAATAATTGATTTCATTCTGCCACACAACTGAAAAAAAAATTATATTTTTTTTTAGTAAGTATTTCAACTTTCATTCAGAAAAATCCATTTTGGGCAATAAAGAGTGCAAAATTTCGATAAAGCAGTTCATACAAATTGTGTCTAAATTAATGAAAATAATACTGGACCACTGAAAATTGCAACTTTGTTCTGTTTAAACATTGCGGAATTTTGTGATATTAAAAAGTTTTTTGAAGCTAAAAGATAGATTCTCTAGT
Organism: Oxystoma pomonae; assembly: GCA_963921995.1. Taxonomy (NCBI): domain Eukaryota; kingdom Metazoa; phylum Arthropoda; class Insecta; order Coleoptera; family Brentidae; genus Oxystoma; species Oxystoma pomonae. The sequence goes on from OY998164.1 coordinate 35,661,237, forward strand.
TAGAATGAAATAAAACATGAGCAGCCAATTTTCTTTTAAAAGAGCTTTCCAGCAAGGTGCCACAAGTACTATCATCACATTTAAAAAAATAGGGTGGGGTTGGGTTTCACCCTCTAAAAGGGGTAAAAAAATATCCCTTTTACTGTGACTGGAAAGCCCTGGACCTTAATTATGGCTATCATCTGATACTGGACGAAATTAAAACTGTTAACAATCAGAAAAAATTTTAAAAAGAGATAAAAGTTTGGATTCCAAACGAATCTAGATTATTTTTGGATCAAATTATTTATCAAAGGCTATGCAAACGTTAGGTTGTTAAGTTGTTGGGTATTTAAAAATAATATAATTTTTTTCTAATAACCTCTAGTATCCTTGTATATTTCTTTACAAAAGTTGCCTTTATATTTTATTATTTATTTATATTTACAGATTTTATGTTTATGTTTATTCTTTATATTTGAAATTAATAATTTATTTCTTAGTAGAAATCATAAATAAATTAAAAAACTTCCAAGCACAAGCCTCATAGAGGCTTCAGTGAGTTAATAATCTAATTTGAGATTGAAAATTAATAGATATATATTATTATTATTATTTTATGAAATAGTCAAACAACCATGAAGTCAAGAAGGTCCTAGGAAATCTCTTAAGTGATTATTTTTTGGATTTGTAAAGTAGGTACCTACTTATGTGTGAATCTAATTAAAGAAAATAAACTTATTTGCAGAAGAATACCGAATTTTATTGAAAGAATTCAGTAGAAGGTCCACTCAATGTCAATATTAAGTAAAACAAATAGGTATACACAGTGACAATTCTGTTTAACTAAGATGTCTTGTTGGAGTATGTAACTCAGATATTCTATGTATTTCAACAAGTTAACATTTTTAATTAAAATTCCAGTTTAAATTAACAGTAATTCTCAGAGATGGTGGTGATGAAAACAGTAAATCATGACATTGCGAAGTTTGTCTACTTTTTTCTGTATTATTTGAGGTGATGTGAAGGTGTTTTTGTGGGTGGAAGGAGAGCCACAATCCCTTCATAGTATTTGACCCTTAACTTGTCAATGTTGCTTGTTTTGGGGGTGGTTATCGTATAGCGTTTTTCTGTCACACTTTTGTGATGAATCCCAAGATCCTCTGAGACAAAGGATCAAAAAATGTGATTTGATAACCACATTCAAACAAACAATACTAACAAGTTAAGGATCACATTATGCAGAGGGATTGTCGGTCATCCTCCTATCATAAATACACCTCCATAGCACCTCAAATAATGCAAAAAAGAGCAAGAAAACTTTGTGATGTCACTGAAATCACTGCTTCCATCTCTAGTAATTTTTGTTAAGTTCATCATCATAATGTTAATTTAATCTGAGATTTGTATTAAAAATGTTAACTGGTTGAAACGCCCACAAGACGTCTTAGATAAATAGGATTCTCAGTGCAGCTACCTATGAAAAATATTTAATTGCTAATAAAGAATTATCTATCTATCTATCTAAATAATGTTCAATTTAGATCTCTTATGATGAAAATCACACAAACAGCAAAAGTCCCACATATTACTCAAAAACTGCACTCAAAATGACATATTAATTAGATGCTTCTCTGTACCGTATTCTGTGCCATTGTCTTACTTTTTACCATTACTCCAATCTTCTATAAGGTAGTCACTCTGATGGGACCTGGTTGGTAGGAGACCTTGTGGAAGAACTTAAACTCGCTATACAACAAAATATATTCAGATGTCATGTATGGCGACTAAAATATTATTTAGCGACTCAACAAGACAGGAATTATTACTTTAGGTATATAAATCCACCATTTCCAATTCGTGAAATGATCACAAAAAAACACTAGTCTCCTGCATTTTTTCGATAAATCAATTTTTATTCTGGTGTAGATATGGATGCGCACCTTTTGAAACCTTTCATGTGCATTTTATTACTAACAATATGAGAAAATTTCCTTTTTTTAAGAAAAATAAAATAAGTGTTGTTGTTTACATCAACCTAACCTCACAAAATACTTTTCCTAGAATTTTTATTCTTTGAGACCCTGTGATCTCCAGAAAACTTTTTTAAAATATTAGGATAGTATCGAAGAATATTTCATGGGAATTTGAAGAAAATTCATCGAGTCGTTTAGAAATAATCCCGAAAAAACCTCGCTTCTCCCATAAGACTCCATGTAAAAACCGGCCCAAGATTAACAGCTGTTTTTCTGATGGTTACGGCCTGTTGTTTTTTTTGTCGGCCTTGCACTAAATTATCATCATGTCAGAATTTAGCTCAATCTTGACAGCTTAGAGAGGCATAAAAAATTACTGACATTTGTTTCATGCATAAATTAATTAACGGTATAACTGACTGTTAGACATCATCATACTTTTTTACATTACTTTTCATACAACTGACTATAGACAAAAAAATAATTTATTGAAAGTCTGTTAACTCCTTAAAAACACTAACAAAAATAATCTTACCAGACTAAATATTTTTTTTAGTTAAATTTTACAATGTTGTGTGTCTGTTTTAAAATATTTTGCGTTATTCATACTATATTATATTGTGTCTTTATTTATTTATGTAAAAATTTCTTCTTTTGAATAGGTATTTAATGGGGTTTCCGTTCCCTATAAATATAAATAAATAAAAGAAATTACTTGTGCTGAGGTCCTTTCTCAAAACGTTACCTTGGCTTCTTCTTACTTCGCATAAAAAAGTAACAAGGTTTGTATTTTTGTAATCGGGGAAAAAAACTTAAATTAAAAAAAATATGTACAGGGTGTCCAAAAATCATATTTCACTTGACAAGGTTTTTATAACAAATGCTTAACAGTCTTACTTATATATTTTGACACAATTTGGATTTTTAATGTGCTCAGTTCAACCATACTCACTTTCCAGTCTTAACATTCTTCATCTCAGAGCTATAATCCATATTATCCAAATAATATAAATTAATCATCTCATGATCCACTTTGGGTAAAAAAGTTAAAAAACTACTTACCTACAATTCTCTTTAAAAAAAATTTTATCAATATTTTTTTAATAGTGAAACCTTTAAAATAAGTGCAAAAAAATTAAAAGAACAGAATTTTATCGCTTTAGAATAGATAGCTATATTTGAAGTCTGAAAATACAATCATGGCTGTACCCAAGGGGTGAACCAATCCAGCAAGTGTACAAAATATTTGGCAGGACCTATATTTTAGCACTTGCAGGCCTCCTATATTATGAGTTTCATTTTATCCTAAACCCAGGAGGAACTGGAATATGGACACTTTTTCCAGGAGATGTACAAAATATGGGATCACTTCACCGTTGGCTGTACGAATATACAGATTTTAAACAATAGCAGAATGAAGTTTTTATAATGTTACTAGTATGAATCTACACTTTTGCAAGCAAATAAGAAAAGCTATCAAAAGATATAGATTTTAGGAGAAAATTCTGTCTTCTAATAGACATGTAGCAAGCATGAAAATTGTTGAATCTGGGGTTGAGATTTTATGGTGGTTTTTGACAATGCGTCAGAAAGCGGCTTTATATAAAGAGAGTGTCTAAAGAGCCGGCAATTTATTATGTGTTTTTCATATTTTCATATCCTTTTAAACTAAATTAACCCAACCTAACCTAATTATTGTCGGCTCTTTACCCTCACGGCTATTTAGCCGAATTGTCGACACTCCCTTATATAAAATTACTTAAAAAAACTTACCAAATATCAAAATTTGTATGCGCACACTCTGTTCAAAATCGCAATCAAAAGTTCTTCTTCTTCTTCTTGTCTCCGAATTAAGCTTATAAACCCAGCTTAAATGTTCTTAGCTGCTAGGGCTATGGTGGACAGGAACCGTACTGTTTGTAATAACATTCACTACATATATAGTTGTATATTACTTGTAGGCTTTCTAAACGACAAACAAACATAAACTTCCGCACTACTAAATTTTTATATTAATAGTATTTAATCTTTGATTAACTTCAAAAGAATATGATGACTTAAAGTTAGCCGCAGGCCGCAGTTCGCAACCCAGTGGTCCAAATAAAAACTGCACTTGACAAATTGTAATGGACCAGCCAAAAATGACGTCACCTGTATTGATTATGACGTCACCTATATTCGTTTTGAAAATTCCTAAGGCCACTGAATCGACGATTAAAAACATTATTTTTCACATAGAAAACCAAAATTTTTTGGGAAAAAAAGTTTTTAGATGGATTTCTTGGACCTTTGTGTTTATGTATATTCCATAAAAAGGTAACTTTTTTTTTATGGGAAAGCCCCATTGTGTGAATCTTTGGTTAGTAGTAGTATAGGTCGCCCATTTTCTCTTCTTCTTTACATATTTTTAAGCGAATGCATTCGGCTACGTACACAATAGATAGTTGTTCGTAATGTTAAGTTACTCCGGTAACTTCGCCGATAATGATAACTTTAACACTATTTGACAATTTAAAATAGTATTTTTGGTACAGGTTTTACGTCGTTTGGGATATTTTATTAGTTTATGTTTTCAATTTACAAAGTAATAGTAAATTATATACCTAGGGACTACAGTGGTACTTTTTATCCCGAGGCGAAATGTTTGAAGCCCGACCGGAGGGAGGCCTACAATTCGCTGAGGGATAAAAAGACACTTTAATCACATGGTATACCGCCATAAAAACCGGACAAAATGTTTTCCGTTATAACTTTTAAACCATACCACCGATTTTAATGCAACAAACAGGGAATTGAGCAAGACTTTAATTATAGATATTTCTTTTTCTGCCATCTTAAAATCTAAGATGGCGGACAGAAACAAACTTTACTCTTTAAAGAGCTTCGTTTATTCTTATCTTACGGAAATTTTTTGGATTTTCTTCATAAAGTCGTAAAAAAGCTTTGTTTCTGCCACGCAGAACGAGGTACGAATCATTAAAATCGGTTTAGTGGTTCCCAAAAAAAAATAAAAAAATTTCAATCAGTGTTTTACGGATTATGCGATTGCCGTCTCAATTCTGTCTGCATACATTTTCTCATAAATTCATTATTACTAAACCGATTTTTATGAAATAGAAAGCCTCATGGCGAACTACTGCTATTGAAATTTGTCGCCATCTTGGAAAAACTTGTCCCTTTAAAGAGGCTCGTTTCCTTATATGTTCTGTAACCTTTTAATTTTTTTTAATTTGTACAAAAGTTCTGCTTGCGCCACGCACAACGAGGTACAAATCATCAAAATCGGTTTGGTAGTTCCCCAAAAATTAATTTTTGTTTCCATCACTGTTTTCCAGATTATATACGAATGCCTTCTCAAATTGATACTCAACCGATTTCAATAAAATAAAAAGCATCATTGCGAAGATCAAAAACTCTTATCGAAATTTTTAAAATCAAGATGGCGGACACAATTAAATTTATCTCTTCAAAGTAGCTTTCTCACAACATAAAAAGAATCGATTCTTATGGAGATCTTGGATTTTAAGTGGCATTTTTCTTTCATGATTTTTGTGAGCGTGATCATGATGCTTTGTATTTCATTAAAATCGGTTTAGTAATAATGATTTTATAAAGAAATCAATGCAGAAATGCTAGAGTCTAAAATGCACACAATCGTTAAAGAAAATACTGATATCTTAAGAACTACTAAGACGATTTTCGTTATGCGTGGCAAACCTAAAAAATTAATATAAATTCAAAAAAGGGTAAAAAAATTGAACAAAAAATGAGCGGCTTTTTTAAATGATGGCAAATTTCAATGGCAATCTTTAAAGAGATATCGATTCTGATGATCGATATCGATCGACCATGATGTTTTTCATTTTATCAGAAAACAAAGCTTTTTTACGACGAAGATAAGAATAAACGAGGCTCTTTGAAGGGTAAAGTTTGTTTCTGTCCGCCATCTTAGATTTTAAGATGGCGGAAAAAGAAATACTTCTAATCAAAGTCTTGCTCAATTCCCTGCAAAGAACAGTTTGTTGCATTAAAATCGGTGGTATGGTTTGAAAGTTATAACGGAAAACATTTTGTTCGGTTTTTTATTGCCCACCCGGTATTTACTATTTTTTGCACTTTTGGGCACCGTTTTTATTAAATTTTTATTAATTTTTTTTTCAAAAAGAAATCAGATCTTCACATTCACTCTCTGACGTTAAGGTCGTAGTTACAATCTGTGGAATTGTTTTTAGCAACACTGTACACCAAATCAATTTAACTATGTCGACCTGATTTTTTGGCAAAATATTATTTATCCACAGTGGGACACCAGAGATTTTTTAGCACCGGGTCAAAAATTTGGGGTAAGGATACTTATTTTCACTTTTCGCGTACCAAGTAAAATACTAAAATAAAAGAAAATCATTTATTGCAGAATTACCTGCTAAAAAAACGCTACCCAACTTCGTATTAAAGTAACTGGGTGTAATGTTTAAGGTTGCATTTACAACTGCAATTATGATTGAATTGGAAACACTCCCGCACACTGATACCGACAACAGGGCTACTGGCGCTAGACGAAATAATCGTATTCTATTTTAAACAGGAGCGTCAACGACTAGCAAGAGTCTTTCCAACCTCTAAATGGAGCTTTACTGACCTGTTTTGTTAGTACTCAAGTATTCGTGTGTTTTTGAAACTGAGGTTCTCAAATCTATCCTTTGCACTCCAAGATTTCATTAGTACACTTGCACATAACTATGCCGCAATAATTTAAATTTAAAAAAAAATGGTTGATTTAAAATAAAAACAAAATTATGAGAGGTTATGGGCGCCGAATGTTTCTATGCGAATTCGTAGTAACCCCAGCGAGCCAGTAAAGTTATCTTGGTTCTTTGATAGACTCGGGGTAATGCCCGCTCTTTTGTCCCACTGCGGCCCGATTTAAAGTTTGTTGATAAAACACCTGCAGTTACCATGGAATCGTATAAATTCTGCGATCTATCGGCCAACACTTGAACTGCGTGTGTCTCCCAAATTCAATGAAGAGTGATTGATTAATCGGTTTTCTTTTCCGGAGAGCACATGCTTTTAGAAACAAGGAAACTTAGTTTTTATTTTCGCTAAAGCAAGGAAGAGGAAATTGCGAGTATTTCTCTATTTTTTTTTGTAAATTGAATTTGTTCTAAACCGCAATTATTTTGAGGCTTTTGGGATAGATGACAGCACCAGAGCTTTTATTTTAAAGAAAAAATAATTGAGAATTTTGAAAAATCCTTCAGATATTTTTGTTAAGCATTTAAAAATGATCACCCCTGCAAAATTTCAGCTAATTCTGATGTTTAGATTTCCCTGTGCACTCTGGCAAAATATTAAAAAATTAAAGAACAAGGCGTTGCCAGTTGTACTTTTTTTTACTTAAAATCTGGGGAGAAACTATAGCCTTAAGTCAATTCGTATTTATCTGATATTACTTAGTTGCCAGGGTGTAGCCAAGGTACTAGAAAACAAATGGTAAGATACAAACAAAGCCTATGGCTGTCAAGATTTTTGCGAGTGTATCCAAAAGTGGAAAAAATGGACATCGACGAAGCTGCCGCAGAGGCAATGAAAGCTCTGCTGCCCGCCAAATCAGAAAAAATATACGAAAAACAGTACAACCGTTTCCTTCATTGGTGTCAGTCTCAAGATGTTGCTGATATAACTCAGGAAAAAGTGTTTCTGGAACATTTCTTTCATCATGCCAAAAACCTCAAGGTTTCAACAGTTTGGTCTCATTATTCAATGATTAAAGCGAAACTGATTGCGGAAAAGTTAATTTATATAGCATGATAATAAAGATAAAATATTTTAGTCCCGGGAATAAAAAGTTCCATTTTAGTCCCTGAAATGAGGGATTAAAATACATTATTAGTCTCTGAAGTGCAAAAAATAAGTTTACTGTGGTTTTCGATTCCAAGACTAAATTTGTACCTTCGTAATTAAGTTCCGAGAAAAAGTAGAGGATTATTAACTCCCACCCAAATCTATTGCTTTTTTTAAAATGCGTTTTAAAGCAGGTACCTATTTAACTATTTATGAAAGAACCACGCTTGGGTGTGATTTGGGTGCTAAGCGCAGCGCCACAATGTTCAAAATAACGGAATTTGATAGAAGCTAGGCAAAACACTAATACGCATGTCCTTCGTACGTCTAAATACTTATGTTAACCGTCCGTAAGTTAAATTATTAAGCGTTTTCAAAACAACTAACTGTGACAGAAAACTGACAGATGTCAGTCTCCATCTTGCGTCCGCCATATTGAACTTCGTTATTTTTTGTCTGATTTAAACAAAAATTTGTTGCAGATAAAGCGCTTTCAAAAATATCCAATTTTGATCCAAAATTGATATATGTCAGTAGCCATTTTGTGTCGGCCATAGTGAACTTCGTTGGTTTTAGTCCGATTTAAACCAAACTTTCTTATATGGCCCTTGTAAGATGGCTACTGGCATATGTCAATTTTGGATCAAAATTGGATATTGTTGAAAACGCTTTATGTGCAATAAAAGTTTTGTTTAAATCGGACAAAAAATAACGAAGTTCAATATGGCCGACGCAAGATGGAGACTGACACCTGTCAGTTTTCTCTCACAGTTAGGTGTCTTGGAAACGTTTTATAATTTAGAGAAAGTTTCGATGACTTTGTTAAAGAGCCAACGATACAATTATTAGCTCGTCCATTGCCCATTTACCTATGGCTTGACCAGTGGCGGTCCCATGAGGAGGCGGGGTGGGGGCGATCGCCCTCCCCCCTTTGCTCCAGAAAAAAAGTATACAACAAAGATGCTGGTAGTAACCCTGAAGTCTTTAAACAAAAAACGAGAAATTGCAGAAAGTTCTTTTAAAGACATTGTAGAATCCCTTCACAGTATTTTGGGATAGATTGACCTTCAATTCGTCACACCAAGAATAAACAAACGCATGGCGTACTTACTGCGAAAACCTTGGGGGCGAAAACCATTGGAAATGCGGAAAAGAGTTTCTATTTAAGTATAAACAAGTTTTAGACAAAATCATTTCGGACATAAAAAAGTATTTTTGACCCGAACATATTCATACGAAGTGTTATACAACGTGTAAAAAGTCGTTTCTAAAACTAGGTATAAACTGTTTGGTTAAGCCAAAACAAAAATTCTTGAAATTTTATTGGGAGAAGTCAGTATTTGGAAACAATATTGGTAAGAAGTAGGCAAGAGCTTAAATCAAAACATACCTGATAACGTTTTCGAGGGAATGAACAAGTGTGGCGATATTTTTCCGTTGATAAAAACATTCTTGGATGTTTGCCAGTAAGTAATGCTTGTTCAGAAAAAAGCTTCTCATTTCTCAGAAGATTGAAAACATACTTAAAATCTTTATGACGGAAATTCGTCTCACGGGCTTAGCGTTGCTGCATATCAACAGACATATTGAAATTGACATTGAGCGAGTCATTGACCGGGTTGCCCATAAAAACCGGAAACGAATTTTTTTGAAATGAAATTAAATAGTATTTATTAGCCCAAAAAACATTACAATAGATGTATGGAACCTCTTAAAAAAACATAAAATATAGTACTTAATTCTAAAAGAGAAAAAAAAAATTTGACAGGCAGCAGCTTTTTATTTAAAAGCCCTATTAATTATTCTAGAAGAAGAAGCTTGTTTAAACATCTCCACTCCTTAATCTAAATAAAATGGGTTTTTTGTTTAAGTTGTTTGAATTTTTTTAAATTCAAGCTTTTGAGAGTATCGTCTAGTTGGTTATAAAAAGATACTCCACAAATCGAGTTTTTACCGAAATTAGACCGTACTTGAGGCAGGTGAAGTTTTAAAGTTTGTCTAGTTTCATAGGTGTGAACCTCACGTCTATAATAAAATGCCAACTGAGTGTCTTAAGTTATTTAAAGTTTGATATATAAATAGATTTGTTTGAGATTGAGAAATGCTTTTAATTGACATTATTTTAAAGTTATTATATAAGTTGTGTGTTGGATAACGTCGTTTCAGACCATACAGATTTTTTATAGCTTTGTTTTGGAGTACCTTAATTAGTTTTAAAGATTTTTGCGGGGCATTTGTCCAAATAGCAGTTAAATACTGTATATACTGCAGTTAGATACTGTAGATTTTTTAGATAGACATCTTATGTTTCAGATATGCAATGTAAAGGGTATGTTTCAACTTAAAAAGCTTTTTAGGCCTCAAAAAGAAAGTATTTAGCTAGTAGGTTTTGTTTGTGGTTTGTTTGTTATCTATGTGTTTAATAACTGAAAAAATTATACATAGTTACTTAAGCGCGTATTTCAGGGGGATAAGAGGGTAGTTAATCCCCCCTATCCTGGCTTTAATTTTTTTATGAAAATATTTAGAAAATCAAAAGAAGGGCATAAATTGCGGCGCTATAACACCTTTGATGTTTACGGTATTAGTTTAAATTTATGTTAAAAATGGTATTTCTTAGTGGAATATTCTTAAAAATTTTCACCTACGGCGCTATTGATACCGTTGCTATTTGCGATTTTAGTTTAATTTGACTTAAGAATTGCATTTTGAATGTAATTTTCTCAAAAATTTTCTGCGCATTTAAACATTAAAAAAAAATATATATCATAATAAAACAAAATAAAAAACTAAACTAAACTTTATTTCAAGTCATCTTTCAAAGAAGACCAAAATTTTCTGAAGTAAAGTTTTGTAGATTCAAAACGTCAACGATATTTCTCTTGCAATTTTTTTCAGCCGACCGGCATTTATAATAAGAGGTTTTCATGTGAAGTCTTCTTTTCTCTACCCCTCCAACTTTAAAATAAACAAAATATCTTGGAAACAAAGAAGTTTTTACCAGTAAAAGTGCGGATAAAAATACTGACAATATAAAATTATTGTCCCAAACCTGAGTGAAAGCTTTGTAAGGCCGCACATATCGAAATTATGGAGTTTGGACATTGATTAAGGATGCTTTAGCTTTAGCCCACTTTATAAACCACGTGGGGACATCGATTCACTTTGAATATTTTGGAAATTTCAGTCCGTTTGGGTAATGAGGTAGGTACTTATTATACAAGGTGGGAGCTTTCATTTAATTTATTTTTCGCTAGAGCCTCAGGATAAAAGTGGATAAAACGCAAAAACACGTGTATTGAGTCAGTCATATAAAAAATACCCCTTTAAAAGGTGATACTATTTGTGATACATTGTTGAAAAGATCTTTTTTAAAAAAATTGATTGTGATTTTTTATTGTTTATTTCATAAAAATCAAATTACTTTTCTGTTCTGTTTCTTTACAACCTTTTGCAAAACTAGTTATTAGGGAAATTTTGGAACGCTTAAAATTTGGCCGCTGTGGTAGTGTTTAACAACCACTACCACTACCACGCATCTATTTTACCAGAGTTTTTGGAGCACATTGGAAACTGTCACACGTAAAAAAATTTAGAGATGAGAAAAATCACAAAATTGGGCTTTATTTTACAAAATGAGTGTTTTATATGTGGGAACCTGGTAATATTTTATTATTTTTAAAATTAATTGTGCCAAAATTCACTAAAATTAACCAGAAAAATAACCACAACCACAACGAAATGGATTCGTGGCTTACGGCAGTGGTAGTGGTTAATTACCGCAACGGAATGACGTTTAGCTAATGCGCAGACGCAGTAATTGCCACAACCACTACGAAGTGTCAAATAAGCATTCCAAAATATCCCTATTATTTTAATTTAACGTTAAGAGTATTAGGGATATTTTGGAACGCTTAAAATTTTGACAACTTTGACAGCCGCTGTGGTAGTGTCCAACAACCACTACCACTACCATTCATCGATTTTACCAGAGATTTTGGAATACATTCAAAACTGTCACTTTAAAGATGAGAAAAAATTTAAAATTTGGCTTAATTTGACAAAATAAATGTTTTATATGTTGGAACCTTGTAATATTTTATTATTTTTATAATTAATTAAGCCAAAATTCTCTAAAATTAACCAGAAAAATAACCACAACCACAACGAAATTGATTCGTAGCTTACGACAGTGGTAGTGGTTAACTACCACAACGGAATGACGTTTAGCTATTGCGCAGACGCAGTAATTACCACAACCACTACGAAGTGTCAAATAAGCGTTCCAAAATATCCCTATTATCGCCGATCGATGGGCAAGGTAATAGCTTTTTCGATCTACACTGTTCTCAGATCAGTGACGTCACAAATCTGCCCGAATACAAGCACTCTACTTGCAATGGTAGGTAATTTGAACGCGTTTACGCTCTAAAATAAATTTTCGGGGGGGGGGGCCTAAGGGGTACACGCAAAGGATGATTAGTAGTGTAATTCAACAGAAAGATTTACTTTACCACTTTGTCTGTATATTCGGGCTCCACTTTTTGCACAAAATTTTTACCCTTTTTTGCGTCACATTAAGGCGTAATGTTCATTAGGGAAATTTTGGAGTGCTTAAAATTTTGACAACTTTGACAGCCGCTGTGGTAGTGTTTAACAACCACTACCACTACCACGCATCGATTTTACCAGAGCTTTTGGAACACATTAAAAACTGTCACTTGTGAGAAAATTTAGAGATGAGAAAAAATTAAAAATTTGGCTTAATTTCACAAAATAAGTGTTTTATATGTTGGAGCCTGGAAATATTTAATTATTTTTAAAATTAATTGTGCCAAAATTCTTTAAAATTAACCAGAAAAATAACCACAACCACAACGAAATGGATTTGTAGCTTACGGCAGTGGTAGTGGTTAATTACCACAACGGAATGACGTTTAGCTATTGCGCAGACGCAGTAATTACCACAACTACTACGAAGTGTCAAATAAGCCTTTCAAAATATCCCTATTAACTCGACTTTCTGTTCATTTTTTTTTTAAAAAAAGATGCCTTGAACGTTTAAAAACAAAAGGAACAAAAACTAACAAAGTAAGGTTATGTATATTGTTTTGATCCAACTCCTTAATTCGTCAAGATTAACGGGGCAAGAAAAAGCGGTCTGCCAGATCGTTTTTGGATTGATCTCGGATCGCACGGGAATGGTTTTTGAGCGTAGATGGAAAACGCTATAATTTATATGGAATCAACAGAGAATAATGGATTAGATAGCTAATCTCGATTGTTAACAGTTCATTTAGAAGTAAGTTATGCTTGTTTTTCTTAAAGGTATGAATATATTGACATTTATTAAGTGTCACTCACTTGCATTGATCATATATTTTTATTGTTGTTTTAATTCTTCTCGGACTTTTTTACAAATTTTGATGTTGGATTCCAAACATAAAAATGATTAACACATTCAACTATTTTCTTAACCATGATAGAAGTAAGCACAAAAAGTGTTGTTCTGGTTGTGTCTAATATAATAGATATTTACATCACTAGACCGGAAAATTGGTTTTTACAGGTCGACGCAGGAAAACTACAGGGCACAGTCCTGTAAACCTGCGGAGACCTGTAAAGACACTTTCCGTTCGTGTATCGTACGTACTTTTTTTTCAACCAACAATATTCGCCTTTTTGTACCTATAGGTCATCAATAAACCTTTTAGTTTAAAAATAAAAAAAAATAATAAAAAAAATCATCAAAAAAAATTCCAAAAGAAAAATCCAAAAAAAAATGAATGAACACAACAAAAATAAAAAAAAAATTAAAGAAAATAAAATAAAAAAAAAAAGTTTTAAAACTGTCACAAGTTTAGACCGGAAAATGATTATTTTTCGGTATCTTCTTCCTTTTCCGGTCTAAGTTTTATTTTCCGGTCCCATCTTTGTACCAAAAAATTGTACGGAAAGTGTGTACTTTCAGGTGTGTTGAAAAAAAAGCTTTACCTTTTACTTAGTGTGCAGTCACTGTCCCACAAATAAGCATAAACACAGAAAATTTTGCGCAAACTAAAATTATATTAAAATTGACAGTAGTTATGCCTATTTTTATTAACGATATTATAGGCACCTTTTAAAGAGATCTTAAGGTCACCAAAACTTATCTTTATAAAATACTCCACGTAGGAGAGAGTGAAACAAGATCACCAAAAATGCTTATAGTGCATGGGCTACGTGGGAAAAAGCGGCGTTTTGTGATAAAAGCAACAAACTTTGCACAGTTGTTCTTTAGACCAGAACGGTCAATTTGACCCGCAGCTCTTCTCCCAAAACTTGTGCAGGTGCGGTGGGGACGGGGGGTAAAACCGAAAATTACCACTTCCATTCCTTTTAAGGTGCCCCTAAGGAGTTAAGGGGGTGTGTAAAGCTGCTATTTGGGCATTTTAATAATAAAAGTGTAGGATTTCAAAAAAATTTAAAAACTTGGGTAGAATTGTTAATAATTTTAATATTCTAACTTATATCACTTAATTTTTGATAAAAAATTAAAAGAGCACATATTTAAAAAAAAAGATTGCTGGATATTATCGACATGGGTATTGATTTACAGGTTTTCGAGGATGACCAAACCGAAAATAACCACCTTCATTCATTTTAAGGTCTCCTTAAGGGTTGGTGAGGGGGTAAAAGCTCCAATTTGGACATTTTAATAAAAAAGTAAGATTTTACAAAAGTATATTGTTAATAATTTTAATATTTTAACAATATCACTCAATTTTTTACCAAAGATTTCCATCCTGTTGGGCAGGTGGAAAGGGAGGGGCGTAAAAATTAAAGAGGCATTTATTTGAAAAAAATATATTTCGCTGGATATTTTATTTTAATAGTCAATTAAAGTCTTATATTTTAAAACTTCTCAAGTCTACAAGTTAAAAGAGTCGATTTTGCTTGAGATCTTTACGACCCCAATAGCCTAAAGGAGGCAACAAGAGACAGCAGGGGATCCGAAATCCGACGTCAGAATTTGTTGACAAAAGGTAAATATTTTTTCCTGGTATGTCTATTATTTTTACTATAACTCTTACTTATTTAGAAACTTTGCTTACAGATATGCTACCTGGCGATTGGGCAGATTATATCCGAAACGCAGAAAACAAAAAAGATTTATTTCATTATTTGGGGATAACTGTTTGAATACACTGAAGCATTTGCTACAATTTCCTAAGCTTCTATGCAGATTGGCGATATGTCGAAAAAGTCTGGAAAAATTTGTTGTCCTGCTATATGGGGTTCAGGAAATGGACAGGGTCAATGAGGCAAGAAAACATCCAACAGCATGCATTAAGGGCAGCATATCAGGCAGGACAGGTTTGGGGTAGATCAGCTGATAAGTTTGAGACTGCCAAATTCACCTCACCTCACCTTGGAGGTGGTATAAAGAGAAGTGGAAGGTCTGCTCAACCAAATATATAGGAGACTTGTCGGGCATTGGATAGATGTGGGTGCACTACACAATGCGACACTCTAAGATTTTTTTGCAAAAAGAACAAACTACCTTGCACGCCTGCAGTCAAAAAATGTAGAGAGGCGGCTTGTAGCAACATATTTGATGACATCTTAACGTTAGTAACATGCCGAAAACGCTATGCTACGTAGGTTAGCGTTATGTATGAACGTTATACATGCAAATGACGTGACCTTGATGAAAAAGCTGAACATAGACCGCAGAGATTGGAGTTTGGTATCTGTATTCGAGCGGAAGTCTTTGCTTTTGGACAGATAAAAGGAAGGCAGAATATTGCGCTATATTCCACGTTTGCGTGTACGTCCTATGATCAACTTAAAGTGTCTATTATTTTTTGGAAATTGCCGTTAACGTTAACAAAAAGCAAACAATCATATTTATGGCTTTCTTGTAAGGTATTTGCAAACGCATGCTTTTAAATTGTCAAATGTAGAGATAGTAGATAAAATTTCAACCACGAGAAAATCACGTACGACACTCTATATCACGTCTGCCTTTTATCAGTGGCTCTTGTGGAAACAGGAAGCTCTGTTTGCTGCCAAAAGGCAACGAGAATAACCACTAAAGTCAATAGGGACTACTTCTAACTAAAGTTAACACACCCACTTTTGACATGGTTACACAATTTTTAGTTAGTCAAGCCCAATAGAATTACTTTCGAACAATATCGGACAAAAGTGAGAGAAACCGATTTAAACCGAAGATTTGGATCAATGAGATGCATAGTAGCGAAAGAATTTGACTCCCTGAGAGCAAATTTTCTCTAGATTCAAGAATAGACCCACTGTTCAAAATATCTACCTTTTCTTACGGTTAGATTATACTAAAATTGTAATCATTTTAAATCGATGTATTTATTTTAGTAAACTTTTAAAATTAACTTAAATATTGCAAATAAAACAGCATTGAAACCTTCCTAATTAACTTAATTAAATTACTAAGTATAAATAACTATACAAAGTCAAACTTTTTCTTATATTTTATTAACTAATTTTACACTCTAAGTCAAGAGAAAATTTATCCAATAATAATCAACTTGTTCACAGCTCATCTTCCGCAGTGGCCTGAAAAAACAATATAATTTAACTCCAATTGGTCAACCTAGCTCAAAGTTCATACCCCAAAACTTATTAAGTTAAAAATGTCTTTTTTATTTAGACTTATTATTATGACAGATTCTAACCCTGTCAACTACTTAAGGGTGAATTTGAATAAAAAATGCACTTCTTCCAATTACTTAATCTAAAAAACTGTTAATCAATTTTGTATCAAATTTTGTACGGTGAAAGTTTAAAGCATTATCCCGGAACCATTTCACGGATTTTGCATAATTTTAAGTTTTTTACATAATTTTACGTATCCCAAAAATGTTTAATTCACGGTAAAAATTATCGATATTTTAAAAAACTAAATAAAATCAAGATATATATATTTTCTTGAAAAACCACGCGGATGGTCTGTGGGAAATACCAGAATCGAACTGTTTTTAGGATTCAAATTCACCCTTAAAAAGACAAAAATAAATAGTGACGTTTATAAATCGTGTCAAAAAAGGAGACTTAGTTTTATTGTGTAGGTAATTAGAGAAACTGGTGCCGGTAAAGTTTTTAAGTTCCTCTCATTGTTATAGAAATATAAGTTAATCCTTGGAAGTTGTATAGTCTCTGGGAATGATTGGTCTGAAATCTACACATATAAAAGGCTCAAGGGCTCCTTATATTTCCTAAAAATAATAGAAGCAAGTTAGTTTCTCACAAACCATATGATATTGATTATATAAAATGGCTCGACCTTTGTCGTCAGTTGACAAAACATCTACTTATTAGTTTGGTTTGGAGGTCAACAATCCTTGACTTCCTCAAGGACCCTTGTCCACTCACTTAGAGTTGTGCTCACTGTTTATCTGGGTGAGGCATGCAACCATCTGCCTTCTTACTTCTTACTACTCGGAACTGACCTAAAAGTACAAGAAATAAGAAATAGAGGAGGTTTAAATTCATTTTAAAGAGGTAAACAAACGTCAATGTTGGAAATATTTACCAAGAATCCGTACGCTAGCTACTAGCTAGGCTTTTAAGGTCGGAAGGTGGTCTTTTCTCGGCGGAAATAATAATAATTTTCTTTTAGCAATTGATTGTTTTTCAAAATAATATAGCAAACTTCATCTAGAGTATAAAAATTTGTTATACTCGGCGTCAACCGTAGAAAACTGACATGGCTAACTCTAAAAACAGACGATTCGAACAACTTTGTTCTATGGTGTAGTTGCAAGAGGCTGACTCCTTTGTGTCGCTTGACAATTGGATGCGCAGTCGTCTTTGCCCATTCTCAATTTCTAGGTCAGTCAAGCCACCCCCCCCCCCCCCGAAAGATATTCGAGTTTTAATAAGCCTAACTAATTTTGAACCACTTTTAAAAATTTTGAACGACGATCCTTCCTGTTTCTTTTTAATATTCAAAATGGGGGGATACAGCCAGACGTCAAGCTACACCCCCCTCATTTAAAGCGTAGAGAAAAATGAAAAGAATTTATCCCAAAATTAAGAACTAATTTGGAACTTCGAATATCACCAAAAAGAATTTCGAAAAATCACTAGTAACCCTGACATTTTTTTAAATATGGTGGGGGGTGCAGGTTGACGTCAAGCCCCCTCCCCCGAAAGATATTCGAGTTTTGATATTTTCAGAATTTTAAACTAATTTCGAACTGATTTTAAACCACTTTTAAAAATTTTGAACCACACTCCTTCCTGGTTTTTTTTTAATATTCAAAATGGGGGATACACCCCCTCCTTTAAACTGTAGAGAAAAATGAAAAGAATTTATCCAAAGATAATATCACCAAAAAGAATTTCGAAAAATCCACTAGTAACCCTGTTTTTTTTTTTAAAATATGGTAGGGGGTGCAGGTTGACGCCAAGCCCCCTCCCCCGAAAGATATTCGAGTTTTGATATCTTTATAATTTTGAACTAATTTCGAACTGATTTTGAACCACTTTTAAAAATTTTGAACCACACTCCTTCCTGTTTTTTTTTAATATTCAAAATGGGGGGTGCAGTAGGGCGTCAAGCTACACCCCCTCATTTAAAGCGTAGAAAAAATTAATTTTGAACTTGTAATATCACCAAAAAAAATTTAGAAAAATTCACTAGTAACCCTGTTTTTTTTTAAATGTGGTAGGGGGTGCGGGTTGACGTCAAGCCACATCTCTCTCTCAAAAAAATAATAATAACTAATTTTGAACTAATTTTGTACAACTTTAAAAAAAAATTAACCACCCTAATTTCTGTCACTGCACCCCCCATTTTGAATATAAAAAAAACCAGGGAGCAGTGTGGTTTAAAATTTTTAAAAGTGGTTCAAAATTAGTTCATAGCATATCAAAACTCGAATATCTATCGGGAGGGGGGCTGTCTTGACTGACCTCAATTTTTTCTATTTGTATCTGCATGCCACGTGCGCGCTTATGTGTAATGTCCAGTTAAGAAGTAAATGGGCCAGCTAAGGAATGTGCGTAGAAACCCATTTTCATCTGAAGCCGGCCCACTTAGCTCACGATTGGTTTGCCGTCTGTAGTCATAGGCGTAGACGCTCTAATCTGTTTATTGCACATTATGTCTTGTTGTCTCTGTGTTTTTCCAGTTACTGTTTTTTAACTTTCAATCCATTGCTATTCAAAAAATATTTATATTACAGTAGGTAATAGTTTTTTTTTTGTGTTTAATCATCATCATCATCATATTATCTGTTTTTTGTTTAAAAAACATTTTGTTAAGATAAAGTCGCAGTCAACAGATGGCAAACGGAAAATGCATGGAAAGGATAGGCAGGAGGCTGAAAACTAGAAACAATTTTGAGAAAAAATGAGACAAAAATGTAGTACACTTTTTAAACACTTTTAAATTCATTAAAATTAATTGGAAGGTCCCTGATTTTTACAAAAAACTGTAAAATAGCGAATTTTTTTCTTAAAACTTGAAATGCCAAAAAATTAATGACTCTCCAATAAATGTTAAATAATTTTCCACAAAATTTATTTGAAGCATTTTTTGATTAAGTTGATAGGAACAACTCAGTTTTGTTCCGCGTTTTACACCTGTCCGGTATCCTCTTAAATCAGTACAATTATTGTTCATGATATTATCATTTTCTTTGAGAACTCAATTTGAACTCATGAACTAACCCAATTCAGTATTGAAATGTATAGTATGTAAATAAATTATTTGGGAACTCAACAACACATCAACTAACCAAATTCAAAATAACGGCTTGCAAATAATATTTTTTTATCATTTTACAGTTCTTGAACTTATTCATTTATTTTAAATGGCAGTGATGATACGTACGCCCCTGCCACAGTGTTCGGCCCTGCCTCAAACAGAGACAACAAGCGAACGCAGCTCATCGTCCGTGCTTGTCGTGGCCCATTTACTTAATAATCGGACCCTATATTAAGGAACTATAGATCCGTCACTTCACCCTTCCCACCCATAATTATTTTTCGCGAAAAGTGCGGTTATGTTCTCGCGTGCAAAGGAACTGCCAACATAATAATATTTAGGTTGGCAATATTCTTTCTAGAAATCTGCAACTCCTCCTCTTACCCCTTCTAGGGTTGTCCGTCAGAGGGCACATTATGACAAGTGACAGAATGTCGGTTGAGGTTTGACAAGGTTTTTAAAAAGTGATTTTGTGATTATTCTTATTCAAAAAATTGTAATTTTATCCGTCGATTACAATGGCTGAGAAACAAAGAGTTAGAGTGTGTTGTATTCAAAGCTGCGGAGACCGTGCCATGATCCCAATAAAAAAACGGGAGGACATCGTTTCCCCAAAGGCAATCCTGTAATTTTTCAGAAGTATAGTGAAGCCGTTAAACGCGAATAAACTAAGTGCTGATGAAATATATAACAGATTTTACGTGTGTGGTAAATATTTTGCTCCAGAGGACATTTTGTAGACTAGACGCAGAGGTCTTAGAGAGTGATGTCCCACACTTGCATTTGGACTCCATTGAACCATTTATAATAGTGTTAAAACACCCTTTCCTTATTTCATCAAGTTTAGTATGGCTAATTTTTGTGGATATCAATAATAAGTTAGAAAATCCGACACTTGTGTATTCCAAAACAGGGGTATTAATATTATTTACACCAAGACTTTTTCCAATGTGTGGGTTTACCATAAATTGCCCTACATATACAGTAAAATTTTTTTGAGATTAAAATTATTTTTTTCTGTTTCACAAATTTAGTTTGGAATACAAAAGTGTGGCATTTATTGTTTTTTATGTACTAAAAACAATATATAAACATTTTAAAGAAAATTATTTAATATTTAAAAAAGCACAGACAAGATCATATTGTAATATTTTCTTTATTGTCCAAAATATAAACTAACATGTTTGGAAATATGCCATAATCTTTTATAATTAAACAACCAGAGGTTTTGTACTACAAGTGCATTATTATGGGTAATTTGTATTTATTTCTTAAAAATATGCTTTTTTTATTTTAACTTAACATAAGTAACAATTTTGTTTTGTGTCTAGTAAAAAAGCATATTTTTAAAAACTAAACACAAATTGCTTGCAAAGAAAGAACCCTACACAAATTACATTGGAAATGGCTATTGGCTAATTGTCATAATTTTTTTATATGTTGAGTACTCAATAAATAAAGCACAAAAATAAAAAAAACGAGATACGGAGCATGATTACTTTCTGAGATATGGAGCTTTAAAGTTGACGTGTTTTAAGGCTATAACACGTCAACTTTAAAGCTATATATCTCAGAAAGTAATCCTGCTCCGTATCTCGTTTTTTTTTTATTTTTGTGCTTTGTTAATCGAGTACTACAAAATATAAAAAAATTATGACATTTAGCCTACAGCCATTTTCAATGTAATTTATGCAGGGTCCTTAAAAAAAGCGAATATTTAAGCCAGCACCATCTAGTGGTCATATTACAAACTAACAAAAAATCAATAGTACGCTTATCGCGAATTTAACCGTGAGTCATCTAGTAGTCGTATTACAAATTAAAAAAGAAAAATCAATATAAAAGTATGGTTATTGGTCGTGTGCATATCTGCGCAGACTCGCCAAACTCCAAATAGTTCCGAACCGTTTAACACGTAACTGTCGTATCTATTGTAGCTCCTTAACCTATGAATCGGACTGTACACTTTAAGTGCCTAATAAACGCTGAGCTACAGTTTTCTCTATGCAGTTTTCGTGTCTACACATTTTCACAGATGCTTAAGCATCGGAACTAATTCTAAACGGGCATCAGCGATAAATACCCCGCATGACATAACGTTTCCGAGTTAAGATAAGCCTCCGGCCATTGTTGACTTTGCCGGAAAATTTCAGATACAAAATGAGAAAATTAATAAAAGAGTAGCTGTAGCTACGTATATACATTGGAATACTCTTTCCAAGATGCTTGATAGGTATACTTAAAGTATAAAGTAGATGGCAGACAAGAATTTCTGCTTGTTTGTTAAGTGAATAAAGCCAGCAGTTTTGAAAACAATGCGAAAGGAAGAAAGCCACATTGCAATAGAGCAGTACAGAGAAAATAAACATTTATGTCTCTTGCACCCCTGTTGTTGTGTATAACGTCACTAAACTGAGAAAGGCAACAGTAAAAAAGTGCAAAAAGATTTGATTCTTTTGGACTGCGAATTTAAGAAAGATTTACTTTATAAAATAGTTTAATATTTTCTACTTTTACTAAAATTTTAATGCATATCGTTACGCCTTATGGAAAATTGCTTTGTTTTGTTCCAAGGGCGGATCCAACTTTTCAGTAAGGGGGGGGGTTACATCAGTTCCGTAAAGGTAAGTGGACATATTTGCCCCTCCCAAAACGAGAAAAAAAATTCAAAAAAGCCAAACATTTTTCTTAAAAAATGGAATCAAATAACAAAATCAATTTTCCTCTTCTGTCTTCTCGCGAAACGATTAATTACTTCCTCCACTTCCATAGGAACGTTTTTATGAACATAGAGAAGCTACAATCCTGTTAGTACCTCTGGAGATAACCGTTCTTGAAGGTCGTTTATTATAATATTACCCAAAACTTTCGTTTTTGTTTTTCACGTCGACGCCATAAAATAATAGTGTTTTGAATTTGCAGAAAAAATGTGTACTAGGTTATGAATGTTACGTCACTCTTTTTGACTCCATAATAGTTTTTAGGTATTTAGATTTTGCACAGTTTGATTTTCAAAAAAACACAGGCACTAATAATGCCATGTTTAATCTAATGGAAACATTATTCTCCTGTATCAACCAATCTAACGTAGCAGCTGCTGTTTTCTGTGACTTAGCAAAAGCATTTGATCGTGTTAATCATGTCATTCTCTTGGATAAACTTTACAGTTATAGGTTTAGGGGGGTTGTCTTAGATTGGTTTAGATAGTATCTGAAAGGACGATCTCAGTGTGTTGTAGTGGACTCTGGTTAGTCTCAGCCTGGAGACATTGAAAGGGGTGTACCTCAGAGTTCCGTGCTTGGTCCTATTCTGTTTTGAATCTATTTTAATGACTTAGCTCAACTGAAAGTAAAAGGTCGTTCTACAATTTTTGCTGATGACACCACAATTTTATGGAGTGCAGCTAGTGCCATAATTCTTAAAATGTATAATTCCGAGGACATTGGCCAGGTGTAAAAGTGGTGTAATACCAATCTTCTCCCTCTTAACTTTAGTAAGACCAACAT
The DNA here is from genome assembly GCA_963921995.1 of Oxystoma pomonae. NCBI lineage: Eukaryota > Metazoa > Arthropoda > Insecta > Coleoptera > Brentidae > Oxystoma > Oxystoma pomonae. Next base: position 35,684,276 of record OY998164.1, read on the forward strand.
CGTGTATTTTGGTTGTTCCTTGAATGATTTTTACATTGGTGACTCTAAAATTGAGAGTCGGGAGAACAGCAAATTTCTTGGAGTGACTATTGACAGAAAACTTAAATTTGATAACCATATTTCCTTCTTAAGTAAAAAAGTTACCTCCGGGTGTTTTGCTGTCAAGATCACTATAAATGAATTAGGTGTTCAGTTTGCTAGGACCGTTTACTTTGCGTGGATCGAATCCCATTTACTTTACGGAATTTCTTTTTGGGGGTCAACTAACAATCAATTTTTAGAGACCATTTTTAATCTTCAAAAACGTGCTATACGTTATCTTTGTCTTGCTCACTTTAGGGACGCCTGCAAACCACTTTTTAGGCCACAGCGTATTTTAACTCTGACTTCCCTATACATTCCAGAGTCAGTTTCTTTAAGCTTTATCCATCGTAATAATTTTCTGCGTCCTGGAACTCGTTACAATACAAGATCACAGCGGAAGTTCAACCTAAGACTACCGATTCCCAAATCAACACATAGATCCATCCACTACAATGGAATTAGTTTAGCCATCTTCCAAATAAAATTAGATTATCTTCTAACCAAAAATTATTTAAAAAAACAGTTAATAAACTATTGGTTGATAAAGTTTATTATAGTCTGCAAGAATTTTTCGACGAAAAATTTGAGTAGGTTGGATAATTAAATAATTAAATAACAGTTTTTATGTTCAACATAGGTTAGTAAAACTCAAAATATTGGTACTTATTGTGTTTCGTTGTTTTTTTTTTGTATCATTTTAATGTGTGATTTTTTTGGTTTGTGTTATTGTAACTTGACTGTGATACTTACTTTGTTTTTTTTTTGTTTTTATTTACTTTTTAATAAATTTTTTAGTCTACAGCTCTTGCTTTGTTTTTGTAGATAATAACCTCTAAAATTTATTATTTTTTCATGGTCGCTTATAGGTTTATTTTTAATTATATCTTTATTTAACTTGACCATTGTTTTGTTATATGTCTAACTTTGCCACAAAATGTATATTTTAATGACAATAAAGCATATTACTATTCTATTTGTAAGAATTTCACATAAAATTTAGAGAAGTGACTAGATATGATGTCCAAGTTAAAGTATTTTTGTTATTTAGATATTTAAAAAAAAGATGTGAACCGCCCAGGGAGGGGGTCATGACCCCCATGACCCCTCCCTGTATCCGCCCTTGTTTTGTCCATAGTCCATCAGCTGAAAAAGTCTAGGATTACTTCTTTTCTTTTATAACATACTTTTTACGAAAAACGCGTTTAAATAAAATTGAAAAAAAACCACTTAAAATTATTAACAAAATAAAAAAATAATAAACATACAAAAATATAAAAAAATAACATTATAAGTGCGATACATCGTTTTAATGGAAATTTCACTCTGATTTCAAAAGTCGAGTAAAAGATAGGTAATTCTATAAGAAAAATAAACCTTGGTGTTGTATCTTTAAAACTAAATGTTGCAGATAAAATATAGTTTGAGAAATAAAGATTGCTTTAAATTATTTATAAAAAAGCGATTTACACCAAAAAGAAATTTTCATTAATAAAAAAGTTTTAGGACAAATTCCAGAACGCATATTTTTTAAAAAGCCCCAGTAGCACAAAAACGGGTTGACATATTGACATGCGGCTTCCATCTTTGATATTTTTTTTAATTAAGCCCCTAACATACAGGGTGTCTTAATTGCGATGGGCCACTATTGCTATCTCGGTAAATATAAGAACTACAAGGTTGGTCAAATTAGACAAAATGTACAGTTTTTGGGGGATATTCAAAATCTGGTTTCAGATTAAAAAAATAAATATTCTATCCCGAGGTACAGGGGTTTTTCGAAAAATTGCAGAAAAATATTTTATTAAATACCTCAAAAAGTATAATTTTTTCAAAAAATTCGTAAAGGAAAATTTTTTTGTATTTTTGACGTTCTTCAATCTGGTATTTTTTAATAAAATTTGATACGTCTAGTTTTCGAGATATTAAAATCAACTTACTTTTTTTAAATGCGGACCTATATTTTTTATTCCATTTTTTAAATCTCCCTTTTTTATGATTTTAACGATGTATCACATGTCCATTTTATGTGGTATAAAAAATGGTTATTTATGTTTTTTCGCACTTTTGCCGTTTTATCAAAGGTGGCTTAGAATGCAAAAAGAAACAATTGCTTATAAAAGCCTATGTTGCGTAATACATCTGTCAAGGTAAGTTTAAATCAACATGGCAGCGTTTATTTCGAAATGCTGAAAGACCGCTCCGAATGTATCAAAATTCGTAGCCCGAAAGGCGCGTACCAAACTGAAAAATTTAATTAAAAGTCTAGAGCGAAATTTGATACCGTAGATAGAGGAAATACTGAAGATAGGTAACCTTACGGGCTAAAATGTTAGCAAAAATTTCGTTCGTGGATAACTCCCCAGAGCGCGCATAGTCGCTTTTGGACAACTCGACTGTCATCAACCCAGTGCATTTCGCCGCAGCGAAATCTGTAAGCATAGAAGACATAATCAATTTTCCTTTGCAATATGTAATAACTCTCCAATGTTTCACTTGACTTCGTATAGGTGGCGCTATTAACTTAGCATTAACATTCCTCCTGCGCTAGATAGTGTAGAAAATAGAAATATCACTGCCATTGTTTAGATTTGGTGGAAATCGAACCGTATATAATTGAATTTAACTTTTTATGACGACATAGAGAATATTCTTCTTGTTCTTATCAGTACTTTTTTAGTGTTAGAAAAAAAAAGATTATCTTGTTGATTTTGTGATTTTTGAAACAAAAACAGTTTTATTCTTGTGATTTATTAACGCTTACAGGTAAGTGTGCCTTATTTTGCATGTTTTTGTTTTATAGTAACAAAAAACTGTTGGTAAATGTTTTCTCGGTAATTATGCAGTATACGGTTTTCTGCCATTTTTGATTTTTTATGAAAAATTCTTTATGGGGGCACCTATACTAGGGTCCCTAGGACCCCAAATCCGCCTGCGCCAGATTTTTTTTTAAGAGAAAAAAGGATGCCCGGGGAGGGGGGGGGGTTGCAATGTTTTTCTGATTGTTTTGGGTTGGGTTGGGTTGGACTGTGTTGGATTGGGTGGTTTTAGTGAAAAAAAAATAAAAAAAAACATAAAAAAAAATAAAAAAAAAAACAACCGGCGCAGGCGGATTTGGGGTCCTAGGGACTCTAGTAGGTGCCACCATAAAGAATTTTTCATAAAAAATCAAAAATGGCAGAAAACCGCATACTGCATATTTACCGTTTTTTCGCATTAATAATTAAGTAGGTAGGAACTATTTAAAAAAAAAAACATCGGGCAGTTCGGGAATTTCCTAGAAAATTTCAGTTATAAACAAAATATTAAATATAAATAAATTTGGCTTAAGATATTTTAGCATAATTAAAGGGGTAACGTTTTTGTTTAAGAAATTTTTATGCCAAGATTTTGTTCCCATTGTATAGCCTTCTTTCCAAACTTTCGATTTTTAGAATAAAACACTCAGTTTTCTCAAGTTTTCACTTTTTTTTTAGCTTTAAAAAAGTATTGCAATAAAACCATTTTTCTCTGTTAAAATGAAAAATATTTAAGGTTGTTGAAGAGAGACAGCAGGCTATTAAAAAGTATTTTAGAGAAAGATGGAAATAATTTAGGGCAATTGTTTACTAAAAATTTCTGTTTTGTCATCTGTCTGTCATCTTGAGTGTTTTGTTTTATCCAAAAAACGGCAAAAATTGTAATTGTTTATCGTGTAAGTCATAAGGTGGTATTAATTTCTTTCAATCAAAGTTCTTTATAGTGTTTAAAATTACAAAAAAACGTGTATATAAGTGTATTTTAGCACATCTTAAAATAATTGAACAGGTATTTAACTAAATTATTTCCAGGTTCATCATGGTAGATGATTCTATTTTGTAATGTGGCCGCTAAATATTTAAATTTGAAAACAAATTGTTGTTAAGTTAAAATAAAAAGCATATTTAAAAAAATTAAATACAATAAATACCTATAATAGAAATAAGATTATAGCATTTATTATATTTATGCTCATCAACTAATATAATATATAATAAAATAATTTTTTCCGAAATATTTTTGCAATGCTTAAATGCGACACTCTTGTATCCCAAAACTAAATTTTTGGAAAAAAAGGAACTTTTAATCCAAATAGCTACTGTCATAGGGAGGAGAATTTATAATAAAATGGCAAAATAAAAATCATATGCACGACACCACTAAAGATGACAGATGACAACTAAAATTTTTAGTACACAATTGCCTTAATATTTTTGCACTTTACTAAATTATCTCTTCATCTACCTCTAAAATTCTGCCCTCTCTCATTAAATATTTTTCATTTTAGCAGAGGAAAGATGTTTTTGCAGTACTTTTTTGAACGCTAAAAAACCGGTGAAGGCTTGAAAAATTTGAGTGTTTTATTCGAGGTTTTTTTCATAATATTGTATTGTCGGCTCAGTTAAGTTTGCCCCCCCCCCCAGATCGATTTTCTCAAAAATTTTTATGCCAAAATTTTGCACACATTTTGCACAATTTTGCACACCACAAATCAAATTTTGCACACCTTCCTACGAGAAACTACAGCCCATTTTCTGTGGGGGGGGGGGCAAACTTGACGTTGCCCCCCCCAGTCAATATTTTTCAAAAATTATGATGTCATTTGAAAGGTCTTATTTTGCACAATTTTGCACACCCATTTTAAAATTTTGCACACCTCCCTGAGGAGGAGATTCTGAAAATATGAAGTTTGCCCCCCCATCGTCGATATTTTTCAAAAAATTTTGTGTCATTCGAAAATCTATTTTGCGCAATTTTGCACACCCTTCAGTACCCCACAAGAGCGTTCTCAAGAAAGTTTGCCCCCCCCCCCCAGTTAATATTTTTCAAAAAATTTATGTCATTCGAGAAGCGTAATTTTGCACAACTATTTTTAAATTTTGCACACTTCCCATGCCGTTTTCTTTTTGTGGCGTTTACGGTTAAACTTGGTCCTAAAATTTCCCAGAAGTATAAGCAAACGAAGGAGACCTCGATTGTGTAATATCTATGAATATTGTTTAAATTTACAGATAATTGTTTTAATAGGCTGGTTCCGATTCTCAAGGCATCGAACATGACAGGATGCGCTGTCTACATCGATTTTTTCTGTTCATTTTTGATATGAAAATTTAAGTATAATCCGGAAATTCATAAAAATTAAAAACTTTTGATTATAGAAAAATGTAAACATAAACAATTATCTGCAAATTTAAACAATATTCAAAGATATTACACAATCGAGGTCTCCTTCGTTTGCTTATACTTCCGGGAAATTTTAGGACCAAGTTTAACCGTAAACGCCACAAAAAGAAAACGGCATGGGAAGTGTGCAAAATTTAAAAAGAGTTGTGCAAAATTAGGCTTCTCGAATGACATAAATTTTTTGAAAAATATTAACTGGGGGGGGGGCAAACTTTTTTGAGAACGCTCTTGTGGGGTACTGAAGGGTGTGCAAAATTGCGCAAAATAGACTTTTCGAATGACACAAAATTTTTTGAAAAATATCGACGGTGGGGGGGGGGGGCAAACTTGATATTTTCAGAACCCTCGTGTAGGTTTCAGGGAGGTGTGCAAAATTTTAAAATGGGTGTGCAAAATTGTGCAAAATAAGACCTTTCTAACGACACCAAACTTTTTGAAAAATATTGACTGGGGGGGGCAAACTTGATATTTTCAGAACCCTCGTGTGGGTTACAGGGAGGTGTGCAAAATTTTAAAATGGGTGTGCAAAATTGTGCAAAATAAGACCTTTCTAACGCCACCAAATTTTTTTTTAAATGTTGACTGGGGGGTGGCAAACTTGATATTTTCAGAACCCTCTTGTGGGTTACAGGGAGGTGTGCAAAATTTTAAAATGGGTGTGCAAAATTGTGCAAAATAAGACCTTTCTAACGGCACCAAACTTTTTGAAAAATATTGACTGGGGGGGGCAAACTTGATATTTTCAGAACCCTCGTGTGGGTTACAGGGAAGTGTGCAAAATTTTAAAATGGGTGTGCAAAATTGTGCAAAATAAGACCTTTCTAACGACACCAAACTTTTTGAAAAATATTGACTGTGGGGGGCAAACTTGATATTTTCAGAACCCTCGTGTGGGTTACAGGGAGGTGTGCAAAATTTTAAAATGGGTGTGCAAAATTGTGCAAAATAAGACCTTTCAAATGACATCATAATTTTTGAAAAATATTGACTGGGGGGGGCAACGTCAAGTTTGCCCCCCCCCCACAGAAAATGGGCTGTAGTTTCTCGTAGGAAGGTGTGCAAAATTTGATTTGTGGTGTGCAAAATTGTGCAAAATGTGTGCAAAATTTTGGCATAAAAATTTTTGAGAAAATCGATCTGGGGGGGGGCAAACTTAACTGAGCCTGTATTGTCATCGGATCTACTTTGCTGTGCCAAATTTCACTAAAATCGGTTCACGGGAAGTGTGTCAATGAATTTAGCCCCTTATTTTTAAACCTTAACCACCCCCTACCCACCAATTTTTTTTTCATAATATTGTATTATCATCCGAACTACACTACTGTGCCAAATTTTATTAAAATCGGTTTACGGGAAGTGTGTCAAAAACGAATCGCAAAATTTGATAGTCAGGCAGACTGTAAAGTTAAATATAATCGTTTAATAATAATAAAAACTGTCTTGCTTCATTCAGGATATTCATGAATTTATATTATGATCTCTCTACCAGCTCCCATTCCCTTAGCAACAAGTTCATTCATTTACGCCACTGATAAACCGGTATTCAGCAAAGAATCAAAAACTTGCGGTAATTCCCCTTTCATGGCTTGGCTGGCTGTTCGGATACCGTCGGCTTTCGTCGGATATTAGCATGTATCCTCGTTGCCAGCACTACCTATTTATTTCGGTCTCCGCTAGCGCCCTCTAACAGTTACTCGGCAAAACAAAATTTTTGGTTTCCATACTTTCCGCAAGGTAAATGGGGGGCACCACTTGCCTGATCAGGGTTTATAACGAGTGGAAGTGCAACGGACTATTCTCACTTCCACTTATCAGTTACATATCTTAAGTATTTTCTATCTACGTTGATACTACACGGATTGAGTACGGTGTTGCACGGATCATTTAAAAATCCTTCCAAACGGGGAGCAACCGGCAGAGGATGGGGAAGATGAAACAAATATCAATAGAGATTTTGAAAGAAATTGGAAAAGAAAGTTTAGTGTTAAAATAATAATAAATACTGTTAAATAATTTTAATTTAATTAAATGGTAAAAAGTTAATAAATAGTTTTTTTCATTTAGACGCTGCATCAGTAAGTTTATGTTATTAAAACAGGCAATTGTTTTATCGGTCGTCTAAGCCACTTCTGACGTTCAAATTTTTTTTTTAAACCCAATAAAACTTAAATTTTATTTTTTTACCATTAATCCTCAAACAAATATGGACATGTGATACATCGTTAAAATCAAAAAAAAAAAACATAAAAAAATGGAATAAAAAATACATGTCCGTATTTAAAAAAAGTAAGTTTATTTTGATATCTCGAAAACTAGACCTAGCAAATGCTCTGAAAAACTATAAAATTAAAGAACGTTAAAAAGGCAAAAATGTTTCTTTTTCGAGAAACCCTCGTATCTCGGGATAGAATATATTATTTTTTAATCTGAAACCAGATTTTTATTGTCTCCCAAAAACTGCACATTTTGTCTAGTTTGACCAATCTTGTAGTTCTTATAGTTACCGAGATAGCAATAGTGGCCCATGGCAATTAAGACACCCTGTATATACATGTGGACCGTATTTGGACCACCTTTTACAATTGGACATAGCTAAGTGTGTGCCTACCACGAATTCAAGCCACCATAACTCCCGAAAGAACTGATTTCAAAAATTGGTTTTGGCAGTTAAAGAATTTCTGATGTCTGCTAAATAATTTTCAAATAAGCGGAGACACTTTTGAAGTTCTAAATCGTGCTGACTGCAGTCTGGAGCGGCGTCGATTTCATTAATAACATATGAATTAGAATCGAAGATATTGGAGTTGCGGATAGAAAGCGTCAGTTTCCTCCCTGCCAAAAAAAACCGCATAAAAGCTTATCAAAACTGATAACATTTTCATTAGGTTTTATGAGATTGTATACGGCAAAGATCGTGACTTGTAAATGCTGACAAGGTTTTATGAGGATCAATATAGAATAATTTTTTGACTTCTCAAAATGGGCAAGAGTTTAAGATTTTATAAGAATAAAAATTTAAATTTTTGGGTGCTGCTAAGATTATATCAGGTTATATGAGCTTGAACTTTTGACCTGATTTTATCCGCAAATAATGTTCTTATTTCTACAAGTTTTGACAAAGTTTAACAAGCACGAGTTTCTAAGAGATTTAATAATGACGAAAAGTATGGAGACTTTATAAGTTTCTATTGCGGTTCTACCAGCATATTTTTTTAAAAGATTTGACGAGCATTATAATTTAATGTTTTAAAAGATTTGACCAGTATTTCAAGAAAATATTTTAAGTTTATCAATATTAACAAAAGAAGGAAGGAACAAAAAGTATGGAGAGTTTACGCGCTTCAAGGAGCCCAATTTTTTAAAAGATTTGACGAGTATCATAAGCAAATCTTTTACAAGGTTTTATAAGCATTAACAAGCCGGAATGAACAAAAGTATAGGAGTTTATATGGTTCTACCAGCACAATTTTTTAAAAGATTTGACGAGTATTACAAGCAAATAGTTTACAAGGTTTTATCAATATTAATAAGCGGAAAGGAATAAAAGTATAGGATTTTACACGTTTCTATGAGCACATTTTTTAAAAAATTTTTAACGAATATTATATGCAAATATTTTACAAGATTTTATAAGCATTAACAAGCAGGAAGAACAAAAGAATATAGTTTATACGGTTCTTCCAGCACTATTTTAAAAAAGATTTGATGAGTATTACATGCAAATATTTTAAAAGGTTTTATAAGCACGGATACCCCACAAACAATGAAAGGTCGTAAGGTGTATTTTCTTTATTGGCAATATTGGCAAGTGAATGCAATTGGTTATTTCCTACAGTAGTATTATTGGCAAAATTGCGCTATTTTGCCAATGATTATTTACTAGTGCTTATGTATTGGCAAATTTATGTTATTTTGGCAATAACTGAAAAACGTGTTTCACATACCAAGTAAAACGCAATGGTTTCTTTGTAAGCATTTCTAAACCACCTTTCCGGTCCGATCAAACGCATTGCTGGATATAGTGAGTTTTGAAAGCCGTATTTTTTAAATTTCCCGCGCGATTGACATCTGACGTGCGGTTGACAACTAGACGTACTTGGCGACGCCATTTTAATAATATACTGCGGATTCTTCCTATGTTCTTTTTCGTGGTTTGTTTTTTATGTTTTGCAAGTTTTCTTTTAAAATTGGCTTAAATTTAGTTTGAGTTTCAACTCACCATGGATGTAGAAGTCAATACTGCGTAAGTATTCATATTCTTTTGTTCTTAAATAAGATCGTCCTAGAAAATGTTTAGAACTACCAGTAAAGCGACCAAAAATCGTCATTTTATGCTGGGTTTATACAGGCATATAAAAATTAAAATAAAAAATGGTAATTATGCAGTATACGGTTTTCTGCCATTTTTGTTTTTTTATGAAAAATTCTTTATGGGGGCACCTTCTAGGGTCCCTAGGACCCCAAATCCGCCTGCGCCCAATTTTTTTTTAAAGAGAAAAATTGTTTTGGTTTGGGTTGGATTAGGTTGGGTTGGATTGGGTTGTTTTAGTGAAAAAAAATCAACCGGCGCAGGCGGATTTGGGGTCCTAGGGACCCTAGTAGGTGCCCCCAGAAAGAATTTTTCAAAAATGGCAGAAAACTGTATACTGCATAATTAACCTTTTTCCTTAAGCCTTAAGGAATGATCTTGAAAGTTAACCAATATACTTTACGGAAAAAGAAATGGAAAATAGTGTTGCCGAAGTGCGGACTGCTAAATATTTGTTGACGTTTTTTTAACCTCAAAATTGATTGTATTGTTTTTTTGTAAATATTTCAAGCAGTAGCCTTGAATGCACCTGTTAATTAGTGTTAACATTAAGGAAGGAAGTTAAGGAAAAGGAATTTTAGCATGAACCAGCTTTTTACTTAAGGAAAAAACAGTTTAAAGTTAAAGGAAAAGGAATTTAACTATGAATCAGGCTTACCTTGCCTGCTGCTGGTATCTGAAATTATTTTGGTGATCCTTCTCAATTCTAGAACTTAATGGAAAAATCGAAAATTAATAAGAGGTGGTTGTTCAGGAGGTCTATCCATAACAAGAAAATGACCAGGATGTTATGGATAGTTTATAACTTTACCTTTATAAATGGAGGATGATCTAGTCGTCAAACTCGAGAGTGATCTAGAGAACACAAAAAATAAGAAGCTATGGTAAGTTCAAAAAAATGTTGTAGCTCTAGCAATTTAAGCTGGGTTTATACAGGAAAAAATAAAAATAAGAGTTAAAGCTATAGGAATACCTGTAAGCGTTTATAAAGCTAAAACCTCGGCTAAATAAATAAAGAAAATCAAATTAAAAGATGGTCAAGTTCTAACTTTTTAACTTGATTTTTTACATATAACCTCACTTCTGATTTTTTTAAAGTTTTTTTTTTAATTTAAAAGGAGATGTCTCGGGAGATGTATAATTTTGGTCTTATTTTGTAAGGATACCTGGTGATGTATTTTCCTATAAAAGGGTAAGTAAAGTTTTTGACACTAATTAATATGCTGATTAAGTTAGTTATGTGACTTCGACAACCATTTTAGCTTCTGGTGGGACACACCCCTAGTAAGACATGGCTGTAATATATGCATCTGAGTTTTTGTATAAATTTTAAAAAATTAATAAACACCAAAAAATGACAGTCGACACATTTTTAATACACATGTACCAATTGGTTCAATCCTATTCTTATTTTAGTTTTATTTCCTGTATAAACCATCAACAAGTTCTTATTTTTATAAACCCAGCTTTACTGAACTTTAACCAGAAGTAAGTTTTAGGAAGTCTTTTAAAGGCTGGTTCATGCTTTAATTCCTTTTCGTTTTCTGTAACTTTTGCTGTAACTTTTATTATAATCTCATGTATTCAGATGTGGGTGTTTATGCTTGTTCCTTTTCCATATCTTTTTCCTTAAGCCTTGAAAGTCAACCAATATTTAGCTTTACAGAAAAAGAATTGGAAAAAATTGTGTCGTGTAAGTGCAGCAGGCAAAATATTTGTAGACATATTTTAACCTCAAAATTGATGGTTTTTAAATTATTTCAAGCAGTAGTTTTGTGGCACAAAAAGAACCCCAAATTTTGTATCTAAACAAAATGCTAAAATCGCAAGTTTGTCTATCATTAGTGTCCACTTTGAATTTTAGCAGCTGGTTTTACTTAAGGAAAAAGGAAAGGTTAAGATAAAGGAAAAAGTTACGGAAAAGGAAAAGGAATATATCCATGAACCTGCCTTAATCCAAATTAACTGACACATGAAATAATTTTGTTCAACATCATTCTCGAAACGTTGAGAAAAAAATGAAAAAGAAAAAAAATGAAAAAATAAATAGGTCCAAACATGGTCTGATTTTGCTAATTGTTTCGTAAATTTTGACTAATTTTTAATTGAGTTAACTAAACTAAGAATGACCAAAAACCCTATTATAATTTTATACTGCACTTATAACTGATGATGTGGTCCTAAAATATTCATTGTTAGGGTGGAAGGAAAAACCACCATTCAATTATCTTTCTGTTTAAGATGATAATTGGTGAGTTCAAATATGCATTTGTGTCTATAATTAAAAAAAAGTTTTGCATCACGAAAAGTGCTAAACTAAAATTTAATGATATTCCCTTTTTGTATGACAACATGGTGATTTAATACCCCCTTCCCCAACCTAACCACCCCTTTTTTTACTCAAGAGAAGAAAGTAACTATATGAAACTTAAATCACTTTTTTTAAATTCCCTTATGATAGATTTTTCTTTCTTTTTAGATAATTTTTTTAAACATTTTTACCTTCTGCTTCACCTAACACAATTTTTAGTAATTTCGATTTCTTTGATATATTGTGCAATTCAAAAAAACTAAACGCTTTAATTAGTAATCTTTACCACCTAACTTTAAGAATTTTTAGAGGCAACTGAAAACTCAGGACTGTCCTGCAATCAAAAAGCAATAGAATCGACTATTGGAGGTTGGCTCAAAAGGGTCAAGAAAGGAAGAAGAGTTAACAGAAGCGGAATAAAACTGATTAAGTTATTGATAGTAATAACAAAAGGTTTAAAATGAAGTAATAATAAAAGGTTTAAAATAAAAAACATTCTATTTACGCCAAACTCCTCTTGATAAAAAAAATTTTGGTACTAAATATTTTTGCATGACTATAAACGAGACTATAAAAAATAATACATTTTGGGACACTTGTTTTGACTTAAAATGTTATGTAAGGAAGCACTCAACTCTTCATATAATATGCCACCCCCTTAACAAAAAAAAAACACTTCCTTAAACAAAGGCAAAAATTAAAAGAAATAAACCCTTTCCCAAAAAAGAAATATTATCACAATAGATATTTCTCTTAACATTTAGCTCTCAGCGATATGTAAAATATCATGAAAAGAGGGGTAGATCCAAAAAATTAGTATGATTAAAAGAGGCACCTATTTCTTTAGTTACAGCGCCAGCAAACAGAGTGGCAGAAAGTTGAATTTTTGTGATGGTGCACGCAGCTAAATTTTTGTTCAGGTTTTTATTACAAGACTGGAATGGTACTAAATCAAAGGACTGGAATGTTAAGTACCCACATCAATACCGGTAATCATGTAAGGAAGTTATATTTTTTTTTTAATAATTACCTCTTTTAAGATTATTTTTAAAAACTCATTATGCGAGCTCTTTGTGAGTTGTCATTTGTTAATATAACAGTATAATATACAGTATAGTACACAAGATTAAACAGTTTTAAGTAAATATTTATGTGCAAGTTTATTTTGGAAAAAATAATTGGTTTATTGGCTTTTGGTTTCATTGTATCTATATATGGGATATCAAAAAAGAACTTTTTGATGGCACAATATTTTATCACGGTATTGTTTTAGGTGTGACCCTATTTTAATTTTTTTGAAGTAAATCGTTGTTTTAAGTTTTAAAGTTTATTAATTTAATTCTTTGTGAAAATAGTAAAATATTTATAATATAACAGTATAATATACAGTATAGTACACAAGATTAAACAGTTTTAAGTAAATATTTATGTGCAAGTTTATTTTGGAAAAATAATTGGTTTATAGGCTTTTGGTTTCATTGTATCTATATATGGGATATCAAAAAAGAACTTTTTGATGGCACAATATTTTATCACGGTATTGTTTTAGGTGTGACCCTATTTTAATTTTTTTGAAGTAAATCGTTGTTTTAAGTTTTAAAGTTTATTAATTTAATTCTTTGTGAAAATAGTAAAATATTTATAATTTGCCTGAGGCGCCTTGGTTGTGTAACTACTTATAGATAGAGTTAGTATTTCGCGAATTTATTGTTTACCTATTTATTATAAGTTATAAAAAAGATTTAAGGTCAGCATATTTTTCTAAAGAATGGTCAATAAATAAGGGGTAGTAGTTGCGTTGCTAGTTGTTTGTCTTGATAGTTGGAGTGTTTTTAAACTTTTATTTATTAAATAAAAGATAAATTGTATGTTTTTGCTTTATTGCGTTTAAACCATCATACAAAATATTTATGTAACTGCTGAGTGCAAAAAACGTTTCTTAGGCGTTTTTGAAAGGTTCCCGGGGCGCTTTAAAACGTATTAACATTCTTTGAACGTTTTTAAAACGTTCCTGGGACATTACAAAGTTTTAGAAAAATATTGACCTTTTCAATACGCCTTTGAAACGTTTTTTAAACATATGCGAATGTTTATTAAATGATCACTCAGGTCGTCGTCGTCGCATTTGTACACAAAAAGTCTGAAAAAGATTTGCAATAAGACCTGAAACATAGGCGTACATTTTTAAAAACGTTCTAAAAACATGCATGGATTTGATGAGTATTACAAGTAATAAATTTTAATATATTTTATTAACCATAATAGCCAGGGGCTCTGAGAACAAGTCAAATATTTAAAAAAAGAATTAACAAACTTTTATTTTTATCAGAACGCCCAATTTTCCAAAAAAATGTATGATCCACATAAAAGTTTCGGTTTATTCCAGGGTTTATTTCCTTTATTACGACATGACCCACTTATCGTATTTAAATTCTGGTGGTGAAACTCGTCCCTCAAAAGGAGTGTGCCCTACGAAAATTCCAATATAGCGCAAAAGTGTCCCCTTGAATAATAAATTGACATGTTGGAGGTTTCGTTCGAAATCGTACTCCAAACACTCGATTGTTTCGTTTTTGATGAGACACCCTGTATAACAATTTTTTTCGGCTCAAGAATCATCAAAACAAGCAAACTATTCTCGATTCTATCTGTATTTATTTCTTTTCAGGCACTTTTTAAAAATTAAATTATTTTTTAAGCTTATTTCTTAAAAACTTGTCTTTATTCTTGTAATAATCCAAGTTATTTGTTCAAGCAACTCTTAGAAACTTAGAAATTGTATTCTAGTCTTGCAAAGACAGGTAAAACCAGATCAATCCCATCATAAAATTTCGTTAAAATTCAAGTTATTTGTTTAAGCATCTCTTAAAAACTCTTAGAAACTTAAACCCAGTCTTGTAAAAACAGGTAAAATCTGATCAATGCCATCATACAATCTTTTAAAATCCAAGTTATTTGTTCAAGCAACTATTAGAAATTTTATTCTAGTCTGGCACAGACAGGTAAAACCTGATCAATCAATAAAATCTTTTAAGATCTCGTTAAAATTAAAGTTAATTGTTTAAGCATCTCTTAAAAACTCTTAGAATCTTAAACCTAGTCTTGGAAAAACAGGTAAAATCTGATCAATTCCTTTATAAAATCTTTTAAGATCTTGTTAAATTCCAAGTTATTTGTTTAAGCAACTCTTAGAAACTCTTAAAAACTCTTAGAAATTTTATTCTAGTCTTGCAAAGATAGGTAAAACCTGATCAATCCCATCATAAAATCTTTTAATTAAAATGTCGTTAAAATTAAAGTTATTTGTTTAAGCATCTCTTAAAAACTCTTAGAAACTTAAACCTAGTCTTGTAAAAACAGGTAAAATCTGATCAATTTCATCATAAAATCTTGTTAAAATCCAAGTTATTTGTTCAAGCCACTTTTAGAAACTCTTAAAAAATTCTTAGAAATTTTATTCTAGTCTTGCAAAGATAGGTAAAATCTGATCAATCCCATCACAAAATCTTTTAAGTTCTCGTTAAAATTAAAGTTATTTGTTTAAGCATCTCTTAAAAACTTAGAAACTTAAACCTAGTCTTGTAAAAACAGGTAAAATCTGATCAATTCTATCATAAAGTCTCTTAATATCTTGTTAAAATCCTAGTTATTTATTCAAGCATCTCGTAGAAACTCTTAAAAACTCTCAGAAACTTGACTCGAGTCTTTTAAAAATAGGTTAAATCTGATGTCAAGAACAACGAAATTTAACTGGATCTTGTCAAAACTCGTCAAAATCG
Source organism: Oxystoma pomonae (assembly GCA_963921995.1). NCBI lineage: Eukaryota > Metazoa > Arthropoda > Insecta > Coleoptera > Brentidae > Oxystoma > Oxystoma pomonae. Next base: position 35,699,958 of record OY998164.1, read on the forward strand.
GATCACTGTTATCACAAAATCTTATAAAATCTTGTCAAAACTTTTAGGGTTCCTGACATCTGACAAATTCTTATTCTATTCTATTTTAATCAGCCACAAACTGTTCAAAGTTATATAAGATTTCACCTGACAATGGTGTTTCACAAACCGATGTTAAAAACAATTGAATTTCGTCAACGTTGACCGTCGGATCCTATCAAAACTTGTCAACTTTGACGAGTTTTTTTTAAAGAGTTTTGATGCGGTTTTTTTGGCAGGGCTAAGTCAAGAGTTAGAGACACTACATACTTCTCGTACCCTGTCTTATCAAAGAACTAAGTATGCTTCTACAACCAAAACCTCCGTTTGGCAAGAAAAAAGAGGCCCTAAAAACCTGGGATAATTTAAAATGGCTTTTGGGACAAAACTGGATACGCATTAGTCGAATCGCTATCTACCCATTCCCACATCTTTCTAGATTATACATTAATTAATTGGATGTGAACTTTGGTCTATTTTCGTTTAGATCCGAATATTCTTTTAACTTGGTCATTGTATGAATTGTTTAGTGTTGCAGAGAATAAAAATATATCTTAAATCAAGATCTTATGATCACCGTCGCTCCGAAGGCATTTGATTGGTGGGAAGGGGGAGATAAACGCCATTTTCCCAGCTAATATTAAAAGGGATTCCCAAGTTACCCGAAACTTTGACATTTCTTTTATTGTTGTTTGAAGAAATTACAAATACAAAATGTTTTGTAAAATGTACTTAAATTTCCCAACTGAACCTTCATATTTCCCAACTGAAAGCAACTGAAAGTAACATTGGGAGGTAGGCTTTCTCTCCAAGGGATCGCCATTGCTTATGATCTGATAGTCTTGGACCCTAACTTCAATACTTCAATACACTTGACTGTACCACACACAAAAAATAAAATTCTTAAAACAAGTAAACAAACATACATGAAAGAATATGCTACCGCCAAAAATATTATTCTTGAATCAAGAATATATTCTTCAAATAAAAATTTGCATTTTCTTAGAAAAAAAAATCATATTCTTAAAACAATTACTTGAATAAGAATATATCCTTGAATCAAAATAGGAAATACTTCATTAAAGAATATAAATATTCTTGTTTCAAGCATAATCTGTATGCTTCGTATGAGAATAATTTTCTATAATTTACTTCAAGCAAGAAAACTATGTTATATACTTTATTCAAGAAGGTAAAAACAAAGAACCCTGCCAATTTCTTATGTAGCGTGGATACCCGTTAAATTTTTTCAGATTTTCATATGTTATAGGGGAGGGTCAGAAAAATATTTTTTTATCATTGCCACCCTTCCCAATGGGTACAGGATGAGTCAGAAAATAAGGTTAAATTTCAAAAATTTACTATTTTGTACCTCACTAAATCCGTGTTTTCACGAAAACTATGAAATGGAAAAGAATTGGCGTACCAAAAAGATTTTTTTTGTGGTGGGGTTACCGACGACGAAAATATGAAGTTTTATTTGACTTACTGGGATTATAAATAGGTAATTATAGATACAAACTTTACTTTTACTGCATAGTGATATTTTTAAAAAACCTTAGTAAGGAGGGAGGGGAGTCACAAATATGATACGGTGAGATAGTTTTGACGCGATTAATTCTAAGCTATAGTACTTAAGGGTTAAGACGTACGTGATTTAACATCATTGCGCAATAATTAAATACTACGATCCGACTTTTGAGTCCCCTCCTTACTAACGTTTTTTTGAAAAGATTACTATGCAGTCAATGTCAAGTTTGTATTTATAACTACCTACTAATTATCCCAGTAGGTAAAAGAAAATTTAATATTTTCGTGTGAGCCGGTAACCTCTTCCCCCCAAGAAAAGTCGTTTTGGTATGACACTGCTTATAGAGACATGAAATAGTAGTATAGTAGTGTAGTATATTTCTTTCCCAAAAATTTACATATAACATAAGAGTTTTTCTTATTAAGGGAAAGAAAAGAAGCAACCCACAGAAGTTGCACTTGTACGTGGGTGTTTCTTGTCTTAACCAGTCAAATGTATTAATAAAATAAATAAAATAATTCTCAAAATGTCCCAGTATGGGACTCTAATAAATACTAATAATAAATAAATAGCTCAGATGGGCGTTGACAAAAACTATTTTTATTTTGACTTATGTAAAATGTGAGTGAGAGTTTTAAATTTTGTAAAGAAGAGTTATTAATTTGTGGATTTTGTTTCTTGGCTTACTTTTAAGCCAATTTTTAAGTTACATTTTAAATGATCTAAGTGAGTTCATATTTTTTATTTCTGTGGGGATCTGTTGATAAATATGTGGGGCTATGAAAATTGTTGATTGTTGAATGTGGTTCTTTTTGACTTTATTGGTTTTAATAAGTGCAATTTTTTTATGTCTTGTGTCGTGTCGGTGAGTTATTGCCTGGAAAGTATGTCCATGTTTAAATTGAAATAGAGATGTCTTGAATACGTAAAGTGTTTTGATATCAAACAACATGCTTTCCTGAAATAAAAGATTGCTTGGATACCTAAAGTCTCTCCCGAGCATGATTTTAATAAAACTATTCTGGATACTTTCGAGTGGTTTAAGGTGAATATTGTATGCACCCCCCCCCCATGCCGTAATATCATATTGAATGTGTGATTGTACTAATGAGTAATAAATCATTTTTAGCTGAGGAGGTCCTAAAATTTTTTTTAACTTATTAAATTTAAACATAATGAACCTTAATTTTTAAATTAATTTTGTAATGTGCTGATTCCATTTCAAACACTGATCTATTTCTATGCCAAGGTAACTTATTGATTGCACTTCTTTGATTTCAAAAATATTCTGTTTTCTAGTGTCATCGCTGTTATTTTTAATTTTGAGTGAATTAAAGTGTGGTCTCTTACGTTTTGTCTCTTACGTTTTGTGCTACTGAACGCTATGTACTTTGTATTGTTGTATTTCGTCAAACCAATGTTTCATTATTATAAGACTTCCTTGGCTTCTCCCCACGTATCGCCGTCAAAAATTCCCACGGTGTCATCAGCGAACGATGCCAGTAAACCCTGAGCATCTTTTTCTAGTAAGCCATTAATGCGGAACGCCGTAGGTGACCTTTATAGGGTCTCTCAAGGAGTCATCCATTTGTGTTTGTTGTTCTCTGTCTAATAAATATGATTTTAAGAAATTTAGTGCAATACCTTTAAAGCCTAAGCCCTCAGCACAGTCTATTAAAGTGCAATGATTGACCGTATCGAAAGCCTTAGCCAGATCTAAAAATATGCAACAGACTGCTTATTTGCATCCAAAGACTTCGCTATTTTATTCATGATACTCATCATTGTATCTTCGGTTGACATGCCCTCTCTAATTCCAAACTGATGGTTTGAGATTGCCTGTACTTTATTAGTAATTTTCTGTTACTTTGGACAGGTTTTATATAAGGCAGATTGGTCTATAATTTTCCAATTTATCACGATCGCCTTTTTTGAACCTTGGTTTGATTATGCCTTTCTTAAAACTCTTGGAACACACCAGTGGAAAAAATGTTATTAATGATATGACAGATATGCAATACTATTTGATGCGAGCTTTAAAGCTCTTGAAGTGGTTTGGTCCCAACCTGGTGCTTTTTTTGTATCCAAACCATCTATTCGTCGAGTCGTTCTTGTTTTCTTCTATTTGCTTTTTGTAATAGTTAATTTTTGTTATAGTAATTATTTTGTTTAGGGTGACGTTGTAGTTTTTGTAGGCGTTTTCTTTGTCTTTATTTGTGGGATCTTTTCTATGTGCTAAGTACAATTTTTGTTTTGTTGTTACTGATTTAAGTAGAGCTAAACTAATCCAAGGTTGTTTTTGTGTTTTTTTATCAGATTTAATTCTTATTGTTGATTCTGTAATCTGTTTTTAATTTTAGAAATCAATTAATCCGCAGTTATATTCACATTGGTTTCTAAAAAGATAGGTGTCCAGTCTTGAATTTCGGCTAACCGCCTGAATTTATCTTCATTAAAAATTGAAATTGTCTCGTTTTTACTTAAACTTGCTATGTGTTTCAAATATATAAGATCTGTGATTTACTGATTTGTCTTGTTTAGCAAAAATGTGATCATCCAGCTATTTTCTCCATTATGTAACCTGGTGTACCCATTTATCAACCCTTGAAACCCCTATTCAGTTAAAATTGTTTGATAGTTTTGAGACTGCTTCTTCAGATTTTATATTGATGTTTGTGTCTCCAGCGATAAGATGGTTATTGAGTTCTTTATATTTTTCTAAAAAAGTTCGTAGGCAAGAGTTAAAAGCTGATCTTTTAAAATCGTGTGGCCTATAAATTCCAGTTACCATTATTTTCACTCTATCAAAAATTTCAATGTTATATTTTAAAGACTTTTGTTAAATATCTCTTACATATATCACCACCCCATCATTTTTATTAAAATCACCCTCGTTATAAGTGGTAATGTAATCTTTTATTTTAAAGAAGTTAACGTCCAGAATTTTAAAAGTTTCTGTCAATATTATAAAGTCAAAAAAGAGCCCTCCATCAAAAAATTGTTGCAACAATATTATCAGTTTATCGAAATTCTTGTTAATGCTACGAATATTCAATTGAAGAACTGAGACATTATGGTTAATTTTTAAACTTGTATTTCTCTGCAGTCAAAAATACTTTTGGTCTTTATGTCGTCGCTTTGAAAATTCCTAACAAAATCCATATTTAATTGCAAACTTTGTTATTATATTCTATTCCTCAATAAAAATAAGTTATATTCTTTACAATACTTATAGTAATTCTAAATTAATCCAATTTGGTATATATATGCAACCCTAAATACAGTGAAATTTAAATCGAATTTATATATATATTTATAGTTCGAGAGATTGGAATACTTTTCCAATCTTTAGTTTAATTCTACATAAATTATAAAAGAGTCAAAAATCGTGATGGAAGTAATAAAGAAATAGAGATTAAGAAAAGAAAAATAAAGACAAATTGATAATCATTTATTGTTTTTGATTCCACCACTAAAAACATTTCGCAATTTTTGAACAATTTTTTTAGTCTCCCTGTATAAATACGGGCTAAAGTGTAAATACAAAAAATGTTATTTGTGCTTTGACAAACAACATACTTGAAACTCATTTTTCTCCGTTTTATAGTTTCCCTAAAGACAAGGATTTAGTGAGATACAAAATAGTCAACCCTATACCACATTAAAATTTGAAAAAACTTAACGGGTGCCCACGCTACATAAGATATTGGCGGGGTTCTTTGTATTTATAAAAATAGATAAATTGTCATTAGTTTCTCACACAGAGGGCGCCTGGAGAGAAATCTCTTCTGCTTTATCCGTATTATTGAGCTCATAAGCGCGGGTGAGATTATCTCTCTGTGTGGTAAGTCGATCTTTTATGTTTAAAATATTTTCAAAAAAGTGAGATGGGTTAACCATAGAAAAAGTAATAGCTACGTAAGAGTGACCGATACTGTGTTATATTTGGGAAACATTGTTTGACGGCGACACGAGTCGGTGGCTACAGGAAGGAACTACTTGTACAGCCAGACCTATAATAAAATACATATATTCTTTTCGTTAATTTTTTACAGACACTTACTTCTTTAATAATAAAAAGATATGAAAAAACCTAACAGGCGCCGTTTTTCCATACTTTTTAGTGTTAAAAAAGCAATGTATTCGCGAAAGGTTTAGCTCTATATAAACCTTAACCAACTTTGTACTGCTTCATGTAGATAAAAAAAGAAGAAACTTTCCTTAGCTTACAAAAACTTTTTCCGACCCTTTAAAAATCTAAAATAGAAGGAGGGAGTTATAACTATGTTGAGGAATATTATCAAATATTAAAGGTAACAACATTTTATAATGTTATTTTCTTTTATTAATTGAGAAAAAATCCCAGTATAAAAGTCTTACAGATTGTATAAATGTTTTAACCTATATCTCGTTTTTTTGGTTGTATTTTAACCTATTATCTTCTTGCTTAACTCTCTATAAATCATCACAATATTTTCTTCAGGGATTTGGTTCGCAAAAACGTGAACCCCAATTTTTGTTTTGGCACTATAGTTGCGTTTTTTTCCGCAACGTTGCGGTAGAAATTTTGACGTCATTCCACCAAACCAACACCAAACGTTGCAAATATGGTGAAAAGGTTTAAAAATATGTTATATATGCAGTTTCAGGAAGTTGAAAATAGATTCAAATGGTTAAACACAATGATCGATGTATTTTTTTTGTAATTATGGTTTTTTTGCTTTTGTTGTAGCGCCCTCGAAAACGCAAAAGGCGGTTAGGTCGTGACAGTACTTGCGCGATCGAACTTTTTACTCCAACGGATCCAAAAGGTTTTAAACGTAGTTGTGATCAAGACGAGGTTATTGCAGTGCTTGTTTGTGTATTTTATGTTTCATTTTTTTCGCCGCATAAGGCACTGTTCTTGTAAAATTAAAAACCAAAAGTTCTAACCAAAAAATTTACCAGCCGCCGAAACGACAACGACTTTGAGAGCTGGTGGTCATAAGCAGTGCTGGAGTATGTCCGCAAATTTAAAGTTTTGGTACGGAAATGCTTCTTAACTTTACCAATATCATGACAATAAATGACAATTTCACAGGCCGACGTCAGTTTAGTTACAGAAAGGGGAACCATTTTTACTGACTAATTTTGGATCGCTGATTATGGCAATGATAACAGTTTTGCTCGATTAGCTCGTAATTTCACGTTATGCGTGGCTGCCATTTTTACTATATTCTTAAAGGTCGGCTTGAGTTTCTATCAAAATAACAGTTTTGGCAATGGTTAATTAATGGTAGTGGGGCTGGGGAGCCTTAAGCACTTTGTCATTGGCTATTGTTTTGTCCGAGCAGGTAAGACCGCCTCGTCTATGTGGCGACAATGGTGCGGAGTCGCGGATTTGCTCGAACCTTCTAGACTATGAGGCGCGTAAATATATAAGGCGCCAGCAGTGTCGCGTGAGTAGACAAAGTCAGTTTCGCTTTAATACATAACATAAGTGATCAGTTAAGAGTATTTTACGTGTGTTTCATCGTTTTTGATTTCTTAATTCGTGCTGTTGTCTTCTTAGTAGATACTCTAGCTCTCTTCACCATTTTGCAACATGTCAGGTTCTTCTCGTAGAGTTTGTAAAAATTCACCGGACCCATTTGGTTAAATTTGTAGAGTATTTGCGGTACAGTTACAGATTAGACCGATGAATGATGTTGTCAAAAAAGCATACTATTTTTATTTCAACTGCAAAATCGGTGATCAAGATAAAAGCTGGGCTCCTCATGTATGCTGCCTAATGTGTTATGCGACCCTTATGGCATGGCTGAAAGGAAGTAAAAAAAGCATGCCCTTTGCAATCCCCATGATATGGAGAGAGCCCCGGAATCATCATGACGACTGTTATTTTTGTTTGTCAAATACAATAGCTAATAGAGCTAATAAGAAGAAATAACGTGCCATTCAGTATCCAAACTTGCCATCCGCAATAAGACCAGTGCCACATGGAGAATCTTTACCGATACCTACTCCGCCAAAAAACTGGGAAACAAACAACAATATTATAGAAAGATCGACTGACAAAAGATTGCCAACAGAAACTTATGAGGATGAAAATACGAGAGACCTTTTAAAGGATGAACCTCACCTTATACTACAAAATGAATTAAATGATTTAGTTAGAGACTTGCAACTTTCAAAAGAGAAAGCTCAACTTTTAGGTGCCAGACTGAAACAGTGGAATTTGCTGGCTCCGAGAACTACTTACAATCAATACAGAAAAAGGAATGAACCTTTTTTAGAATATTACAAAATGGAAGGTTCACTTATTGTATACACGGACATAAATGGACTGATGACCGAGTTACAAATTCAACACAATCCATCCGAATGGCGTCTTTTCATAGATTCATCGAAGTAGAGTCTCAAAGCAGTTTTACTGCATAATGGGAACATTAGGCCCTCTATTCCTGTGGCACACTCTATTTCGATGAAAGAACGTATGAAGATCTCGCCCTAATTCTAAATCATATCAACTACAAAGAACATAGCTGGCTTGTGGAGATCTGAAAGTCATTGCAATATTATTTGGTATGCAAGGTGGATTTACAAAATACTGTTGTTTTTTGTGTCTTTGGGACTCAAGAGCTACAACTAAACATTACTTACAAAAAAAGTGGCCCCCTAAAGAGTCATTTAGGCCCAGTACTAACAATGTCAAGTATGAGCTTCTGGTAGATCCAGCCAAGATCCTGCTACCCCCTCTTCATATTAAGTTGGGCCTCATGGAGAATTTTGTCAAAGCTATGAACAAAGAGGCCGCAGGATTTAGTTACCTTAAACAGTTCTTTCCAAAATTAAGTGATGCTAAATTAAAGGAAGGAATTTTTATAAGACCCGATATTCGTAAATTGATGCGTGATGAATTGTTTGAACAGACTTTAAATGAAAAGGAGTTAGGTGCATGGCGTGCCTTTGTCAATGTTACGAAAGGTTTTTTGGGCAAAAATAAAAACGAAAATTACGAAGGACTGGTGCAGTAACTTCTGGTCTCATATAAAGCTTTGAGATGTCGCATGTCCTTGAAAATCCACTTTCTTCACTCACATCGCGACTTCTTTCCGGAAAATCTTAGAGATGTTAGCGATGAAATGGGAGAGCGGTTTCATATGGATACAAGAACGATGCAATGATGGGAGACTACTGCTGGTCAGTGAAAAGAGAAAATCCGTCGTTTCATAAAAGAAAGAAGTCAAACTGATAGTCTTTTTTGCATTTTTATTGAAGTACATATTGCAGACATTCTGTGTATATAATACTATTATACTGACTTAATAAATAGTTTTGAATTGATTTTATTTAACAAATAATAATCTTCAATAAATGTATTCTAGTTCTACTGGTGTATTTATCAAATTAATTCCGTATTCATCCTCACTTGCGTCATTTATTTGGCTGTTAAACATGATAATAGTTTATGCGCCCAGTAAATAATGGTAAAATTGGCAACTATGCGTTACACAAAAATACGAGCTAATGGAGGAAAACGGTTATTATATTCGCACTCAGCAACCCTAAATTAGTTAGAAACAGTGGATTTTCTTTCTGTAACTTTTCAAAAGTTCAAAAACATCGGCTTGTGTTTCCGTAATTCTCGGATATATATCTTTTTGATATCGGCACTCATAATAATAAAGGTTGAAAGTTGATAGTTACTTTTGTTACACATTTTGTAATCCCTTGACCATTATAGTATCCCAACGAAGACTTTATTTGACCCAATGTTGCTAACGAAGACTATTTTTTTTCCTATTATCCCTTCCGATGACTTCATCTAACCGAATTTTTGCTAACATATTTTTTTTATCTTTTACTTCTTACGAGGACCTGCTTTTAGTTTATGATCATTGCTTACAGAAAGATAGACCGATCCAATGACTGACAGAAAAAAATAGCTTAAGGGGTCTACATTTTTTCTGGCAGTATTGCTGAGTTACTGGGTTTTAAATAGAAATAAAACTTCATAACTAAGATTTTTAAATATGGGATCCTTAAAGTTTTTTACCATATGCTTAAACTTAATTGTGACTAGAGTTTAATCACTTGAAAATTATCAAGCATAACCTATCTGTGAAGTTCGTTTTATCATAAATGCAGATAAAATTTATTAGAATGGTAATTTAAAATACTTACAAATTTTAAAGTTATCCTCCAATGATAATGTGATTATTAACATACCAAGAGAGTAAAGTGTCCTAAGTAAAGATAAAGGCAAATGAGAATCCGACCCAATCCTGCCAACGAAGACTCTTTTTGACCCAATGTTGCTAACGAAGAATATTTTTTTAACCTTTTATCCCTTACGAGCACTTCACCTGACCGAATGTTGCTAACAGATTCTTTTATCTTTTATTCATTACGATGCATAGCATGATCTCACTGAACTCTGGTAAATAACCGCATAGGATCTCATGAAAGTTGGTAAGTTTTATGCTGTTTTACAAGATTCTACAACCCGGGCTGTTTTGCTCGTAAAAACTCATAGCAAAAAATCTGTACTTTATGAGATTCTCTTGGTTTTTACAGGATTGTTTCGCATACCACATAGAAAACATATGAAGCCCCAACATTATACAATTTCGTCAAATTTTTTTTCAAGAGATTTGACGGAGTTTTTTTGACAGGGAACAAACAGGGTCCAAAATTTAAATAATAGACACTCTACTTGTGCATAACACATGAAAGTTAACGCGGCATATTAAAGTTTAATTCTGTTCTCTTCTTTTCTCTAAGAAAAGACAAAGAAATCCACTCGAATACGGATATCAAATCAAAATTCCACCTCTGCCGTCTTTTTACCAAGGCAACGTTTACCTACTCTAAACGGATAGCTAACACAGTGAGTTTTGCCGAAGGGTGCCCGAAACACAAACGTGCCACGAGGATTTGAAATTAAACATCATAAAGGGAAAAAATGTATAACATAATATCAGGATTCCGACCTATATACCTATTCAATCGTATCATGTCCTAAGCAAAGATAAAACTAATTCCACCTGATACTTTTTACTCCGGCTTAACCCCCCAAAATCCCAATGTGACCCCGCAACGCCTCACAAAATCGCCTCTTGTTTTACAAATGGATTTTTAACGGCTCGATAAATCCAGAGACGGGCCTAGGCCTCGACATTTATGGGCCGGACTAGGTATAAATTTATTTGACGATGCCCGCATACGGTAGAGGTTTAAATCCTTTGCGGAAACTATTTTTAGTTGCCGCCCACGTATGGCCCAATTTTTTGATGAGCGGACTGACGTCATTTTTTCCTCTAAAAACGTATTTCTTTGTAGTTAAAACAATCAACGACATGGCATATTTTTACATATTTATTGTCGCTGTCTAAAACAATGTATTAAATAGAGATCTAAAAAAATTACATCAGTCCGCGCATCAAAAACATGCATACATGCATTTCTAATAGTGTATGTATTCCATTTACCAGTTTAAAATAGACGGTATGCGTCAAACTGATTTTGACAATAACTTTCAAAGTCAAAAATACCGCAAATTACAAAATTTACGAAAGCACAAAAACATAATTTCCATGATGATTACTTCTGGGAGAGGGTGGTCCTTACAGATGAAAAGATATTTCAGTCATCTTCGAGGAGCAGAAGAATTTTAGTGTATAGTTTCCACCAAATTCTAGGTTTGATCCAAAATACACCAACCAAACTAAGAAAGCTGGACATTTTTCTGTCCCTTGCACACAGCTAATATTGTTTGCCAGTGGCTTGAAAACAATAATATTAAAACTCTTCTTTGACCAACCCATAGCCCTGATCTCAACCCAATAGAAAATATATGGGGCCAACTTGTCAAAATTATTTATCAGAGAAACTGGAGACCTCAAAATGCTGAAGAGTTAAGCGATACATTGGAGGTGCTCTCAGAAGATCATGAATATTTTCAAAATTTAAGTTTTTCAATTCCCAGGCGCTTGCAGAGCTTTATTGAAAAGAATGGTGCGTCCACCCAATTCTAATTTTTGTTATTGTTTAAGGTAATATCTAATATTCAGTAGTTTCCATTCTATTGTGTTATTTTAAATCCATCGTTTTTTTTATTATCGTCATTTTAACAACCCGAAAATGAGTGGTCGCTCTCCTTAGAGACTTCTTCTGTAACTCGAGTGATAATTACTCTTTTGCAATTAATAAAGATTGTTTTTAAATATATTTAGGTATGTGCTTTTTAAAAGGCGATTTTTGATATCATTAAATAATTATATCCGAGATTAAAACATGATATTAGAAAAATAAACTAAACTCGAAACCTCCCTTTGAGTTGCGTAGTCAGGAAAAAAGGGTATTTGCTTTAAATTAATGCCTTTTTTGATTTGTAGGCATTATTTTTAATTTCGATTTTATCAATATGACATAATGTGATCGTAATACCGAATTTAATGCTGTCAGACATTACAAGCTGGTGGTTTGTTTGAGTTTACACTAATAAAAAGTCAAAGTTTGAGACATAGGGAAAAATGCATGTATGCGTTTTTTTTGGAAACAAGAGTACACTTGATTTCAAAAAAAAGTCATACATGCATTTTTTCCTATGCCACAAAATTTAGCTTTCCATTAGTGTATACTATTATAAGGCACCACCAGCTTAGTATGCCTGACAGCTTAAAATTCAGTGTGACATCCTTATAAATGCCACAGATATCAACATTTACAAAAGTTCAAATTATCACTCAAGTTATAGAAGACGCCTAGTCTATAAGAAGAGCAGCCACCCATTTTGGAGTTGAAAAAATGACGATAATGCGATGGAAAAGGCGCTGGATTGAAAATAATTCTACGGATTGCAAAGATGGATCAGGACGACCAAAAGTAAGTTCTGAAGTGCAAGATGAGAGACTTATTGACCATCTCAGACAAAATCCTTTTTCAACGTCGGTTGAAGCAGCTAATGTAATTATTATTATTATTATTATTATTTCCGGGTTCTTTAGCAACAGTAAATAGAAGAGTAACGAAATCAGAAGTCTCTTGTCGAGTTGCTGCAAAGAAGCCTTTTCTAACAGAAGAACAAAAACAGGCCAGAGTGATTTTTGCACTGAACAATGTTCTTCGTGATAATGACTTCTGGGAGAGGGTGGTTTTCAGTGACGAAAAAATTTTTCAATCATCTTCAAGCAGCAGGAGAATTTTAGTTTATCGTCCACCAAATTCTAGATTTGAACCCGAATATACAAACCAAATTAAAAAAGCTGGACATTTTTCTGTAAACATGTGGGGCTGGTTTAGTGCTAGAGGTTTGGGTTTTTTTTGGAGAATCGAAGGAAGATTCAATAGTGAACGATATATTGAAATCCTTGAAAACGTTATGCTGCCATCTGTACAGCCTTACATGAAAATAATGACTTCGTTTATCAGCAGGACAACTGTCCAGTACACACGGCTAATGTTCTTCGCCAATGGTTTCAGAATAATAATATAGAAACACTACCTTGGCCAGCCAACAGCCCTGACCTTAACTAATGGAAAATATATAATAGTATTAAGTTTACCATCGTTTTTGTCTTAATCCAAGTTTACTATTCGTCGAATTGTTTTTAATCCAGCGCTGTTTCCATCGTATTATTGTTATTTTATCAACTCCAAAATGGGTTACCGCCCTCTTTATAGAACGTCCGTTACTCGAGTGATAATTTGATATTGTTCAATAAAGACTTTACTAAAACATTATTTTTGCTGATTTTTTAGTATTATGGAAAATTTAATATAAAAATTAGTTGAAGTTTTTAGGCATTTTAGCTGGTAGTCCGTATATATTATACACTTTTAGAAAGGTCCATTTTGTGACTGCATGAATGCGTTTTTTTGAAATCAAGTTACTTACTGAGTTGAACTCGGATAATAACTAAGACATTACCTAGTAAGCTACGAACCTAGCATAGCAGATTTCACATAATAATATAGGCCAGAAACTTTGGTAACATATGTTGTTCTACGCACATACAACCGTAGTTATGGCCACGAATCTTTGATGGGCCGTATCCCCTTCGCGTCGGAAGGAGAGCCACAATGGCCCGCTTAAAGCTTGCATTAAATAGGCTCTCGAGTCTGTCTGTAATTCGTGTCAAAAATATATCCGACTTAGTTTATGCCAATTCGACTTAGCATCAATAATTCCTTATTAATTCAGGTATAATTTTATCTCCTCGATATTCGGCTTCAGTGAAACTTTGCTATTAAAATATAATATACTCCTAAGATCTCAGTATCACGCTTTGTGGGTTTTAGGATAAGGATCCAGTTTAGACTTCTAGCGCTAGATTTCTAGCGCGGCTTATGTTAAGCTGTTTATAAAGGAGATACATTAGACACTTAAAGTTGGCAAGCTATTTTAATTCCTTGTTGTTAGCGTATCTTTGATGCGTTTGTGAAAGCGTTATTAAAAAAATCGAGTTAAAGTTGTGCTTACAACGTTCGATGTAACCAAACTAATTATTTTATTTCATTACTTGTCGAAAACAGTGAGAGGGCAATAGAATAGAAAATAGAAGGAGTGAAGTAGTAGTAGTATAGGGGCGGCCCGTGGGCCTGGCAATTAGGCCTCTTCATGGGCCCTTACCCCGTTCCTTATCCCTATGCCCTTACTTCCGCTGCAACTCTCTCTCCGGGCCTCACTGTCTTCTTTACGAAATTCAGTATGTCGACCCATTTGAGCGAGTGCGGCTCTTCTTCCTCTATCGTGGGAAATCCCCACTTCAGCTGCCTTGATCTCTACTATCAAGTGCTGCGCCGATTCCTCTTCGAGCCTGCAAGCGGGACACACGGGATCTCCTGCTACTCTTATTTGCTAAGTCAGATGTTTATTCAGCCGATTGTGCCGAGTCAGCATCCCTGTCAGCAGTCCAATGTCCTTTCGGGTCTTACCTAAGAACCATTTAGTTCTGGCTATATTCGGACCATCCACGAATAGTTTGACTGTCTGCACTTTGACTCTTGACTCCAGAACGTCTTCAGTTCATTGTTTGCCTATTTGTTGAACTCACTCTGTACCTGTTTCCTTGTTACGTGTCACCCTCTTGTCTTGAACCAGTGTTTGCAAAATTATTTTATCAAATACCTCAAAAAGTATAATTTTTACAAAAAATTCGTAAATAATTTTTTTTTTCATTTTTGACGTTCTTCAATTTGATATTTTTAAAGAAAATTTGCTACGTCTAGTTTTCGAGATATTAACACCAACCTACTTTTTTTAAATACGGACCTGTATTTTTTATTCCATTTTTTAAAATCTCCTTTTTTTGTGATTATAACGATGTATCACATGTCCATATTTATTTGCATTTTAATGGTAGAAATGGTTACTTATGTTTTTTCGCACTTTTGCCGTTTTGTCAAAGGTGGCTTAGAAAGTAAAAAGAAACAATTGCTTATAAAAGCCTATGTTGCGTAATATATCTGTCAAAGTAAATCAACATGGCAGCGTTTTCAAAAGGTGAAAAATAAGATTTAATTTTTTGTTATGCAAAAGCATTTCGAAATGCTGAAAGAGCGCTCCAAATCTATCAAAATTCGTACCCCGAAAGGCGCGTACCAAATCGAAAAATTAAATTACAAGTATAGAGCGAAATTTGCTACCACACAGTGCTGCACGGATCATTTGAAAATCCTTCCAAACGGGGAGCAACCGGCAGAGGACATAGTGCATGGGCTACGATGAGTAAAAAGGGAAAAAGCGGAGTTTTGTGATAAAAGCAACAAACTTTGCACAGTGGTTTTTTGGACCAAAACAATCGATTTGACCCGCAGCTCTTCTCCCAAAACCTGTGCAGGCGCAGTGGGGCGGCGGGTAAAAATTGGAGGGGTTTATATTTTCTTAAATTTTATTTTATTGTATATAATCATTATTGATATCAATTTATAGGTGCCACTAAGGGGTTAAGGGGGAGTTAAAGCTCCTATTTGAGCATTTTAATAATAAAAGTGCAGGATTTAAAAAGAATTAAAAACTTATATCACTTAATTTTTGATCAAAAATCTTCATCCTGTTGGCCAGGTGGAAAGGGAGAGGGTAAAAATTAAGCACATATTTTAAAAAAATAGTTTGCTGAATATTATCGACATGGGTATTGATTTACAGGTTTTCGATGATGATTAAACCGAAAATAACCACCTTCATTAATTTTAAGGTTTCCTTAAGAGATGATGAGGGGATAAAAGCTCCAATTTGGGCATTTTAATAAAAAAAGTGTAAGATTTTAGTAAAAATTTGCAATCAATACTATTGCTAATAATTTTAATATTTTAACTCATCACTCAATTTTTTACCAAAGATTTCCATCCTGTTCGGCAGGTAGAAAGGGAGGGGCGTAAAAATTATAGAGGCATTTATTTAAAAAAATATATTTTGCTGCAAACCGAAAATAACAACCTTCATTCATTCTAAGGTATCTGCCTGCCTGATATGCTGCCCTCAATGCATGCTGATGGCAATAAATTCAACGGCTTGCTTTGAGATATAAATAAATGTTTTTTGCCTCATTGACACTGTCCATTTCCTAACAGCATGACAACAAATTTTTTCAGACTTTTTAGACATTTCGCCAATCTGCATAGAATGTTTAGAAATTGTAGCAAATGCTTCAGTGTATTCCTCAGTCTATACCTTCCAACACGTCCGTTTGCCTTTCTCAGGAAAAAAGAAGTCATATCACAGCCAGAGAATACATGAAATCGTCTTGGTATCTCGGATTTCTCTTTTTTTAGAGCAAGAGCAATTAAATGTGCTGGAATGACGCGACTCATTTAATTTGTAATAAAATGACACTGCCAAAATCAAAACGTCTGTATCAGAGCAACAGATAGGAACAGAAAATACGGCCATCAGCCTCCCCTAAATTTGTGCAGTCCATTTGGTTTAGGTTCGTTAAATTTTTATCTTTAGACGTCATAATGTTTTCAATATTGGTTACAACTTGCAACTATGATTTCGGAGATAATCTGCCCAATCAATGGGTAGCATATCTGTAAGCAAAGTTTCTAAATAAGTAAGAGTTATAGGAAAAATAATGGACATACCAGGAAAAAAATATTTAACTTTTGTCAGAAAATTCTGACGTCGGATTTCGAATTCTTTGCTGTCTCTTGTTGCCTCCTTTAGGCTATTGGGGTCATAAAGATTCCAAGCAAAATCGACTATTTTAACTTGTAGAATATAAGGCTTTAATTGAACTTTTTAAAATTTGCTGTAAATCAATTCCCATGTCGATAATATCCAGCAAAATATTTTTTTAATTAAATACCTCTTTAATTTTTACGCCCCTCCTTTTCCACCTGCCCAACAGGATGGAAATCTTTGATTGATGGTAAAAAACTGAGTGATATAAGTTAAAATATTAAAATTATTAACAATACTATTCTAATTTTTATTAAAATGATTAAAGTATTAAAATTATTAACAATTGTACGCAAGTTTTTAGATTTTTTTTAAATCCTACACTTTTGTTATTAAAATGCCCAAATAGGAGCTTTAACACCCCCTTAATCCCTTAGGGGCGACCTAAAATGAAGGGAGGTGGTAATTTTCGATTTGGCCATCATCGAAAACCTATAAATTGATATCAATGATGATTATATAGAACAAACTAAAATTTAAGAAAATATAAACCCCTCCAGTTTTTACCCCCCCCCCCCACCGCGCCTGCACAGGTTTTGGGAGAAGAGCTGCGGGTCAAATTGATTGTTTTGGTCTAAACAACAACTGTGCAAAGTTTGTTGCTTTTATCACAAAACGCCGCTTTTTCACACGTAGCCCATGCACTAACGGGGAAGATGAAACAAATATCAATAGAGATTTTGAGAGAAATTTGGTTTAAAATTAAATGGTAAAAAGTTTAAATATTTAAAAAGTTAGTAAATAGTTTTTTCCATTAGACGCTGCATCAGTCTGTTTTTGTTATTAAAACAGGCAATTGTTTTATCGGTCGTCTAAGCCACGTTCAATGTTTTTTTTTAAACCCAATAAAACTTAAATTTAATTTTTTTATCATTAAACCTCAAACAAATATGGACATGTGATACATTGTTAAAATATATTTAAAAAAAAGAAGTTTATGTTAATATCTCGAAAACTACACGTAGCAAATGTTCTAAAAAACTACCAAATTGGAGAACGTTAAAAATGTAAAAAGTTGTTCCTTTACGAATTTTTTAAAAAAGTTATACTTTTTGAGATATTTGATAAAATAGATTTCAGCAATTTTTCAAAAAACCCGCGTATCTCGGGATAGAATATATTCTTTTTTAAAATCTGAAACCAGATTTTCAATGTCTCCCAAAAACTGCATATTTTGTCTAATTTGACCTACCTTTTAATTCTTATAGTTACCGAGATAGCAATAGTGGCCCATGGCAATTAAGACACCCTGTATGGTTTTGCTTCGTGTCTGTTTTTTTTAAGTCTAGTGACAAAACAAATAACAAAAGTGGAAAAAGTGAAAAAAGCTGGTGTGTAAAGTTAAAAAAATCAAAATAGTAGTTTTTAACAACTAGTGGCTAAAATAGTGCTGTTTTTTACAAGCGTTGGTTTAAATAACGAGCGCAGCGAGTTATTTAAAAACGCGAGTAAAAAAAAAGTACAGTTTAGCCGTGAGTTGTCAACACTATTTTTTTTAATACCTTTATCATAAAATCCAAGAAAAACAGGGAAATACTTTTAAAAACACACACCATCTTTACACTATAAATCAAGGCGGCTGGTAAATGAAATAACAATCGTTTCCATAGCGATGTGTCTTTTTACTCGGTGACGTTCATTGTTGCGCTATTTTAATCTTTGACAATTTTATTTTTTGACGATATTCTTAAATTATTTTTTCGTAAATACTTGGTGAAAACTGGCGGTAATGGCTTAATTCTAAGGCAAGAATAATTAGGTTTTTTGAATATTACTTTTTTTTCCGCTCTTTCTCTTTAACTTTGGGTAAAAAACGGACAGAAATCCTTTTTTGCACCCGTGATAAAAAAAAAGTTTTTTTGCATCGGTAACCAAAAACGCCATGCTTTAGTTATCTGCAGATAGTTACTAAATCATGTTTTTGATGAAGGTATAAAAAAAAAGTTATTTTTTTAGGATTTCAATATATGACGGCATAGAAATTTATCACTAAAATTTGAGGTTACTTTAAAAAAAACATCCGTGTGCTAAAATAAGTCACGGCAAGATATAAAAGCTAATCTTTTATCTTATCTTTCATCGGCTTAAAAAATGGAACATCCATTAGCTAAAGGTGCTGGAAATTTTATGGGAGAAGGCTTCCATCAATTTTAAATTTTAAAGTGCAAATCTGCCAAGTATATTTTTTTAATGAAAGTGACAGTCTTATGGAATTTAATGGATTTAAGGATTAAATTTTCATATATATACTTTGCCATTCAAAAGGTTGGATGGATTTTCTTAAAAACGACTAAAAAAATATTAAAACTCGTAGGTTTTTTATTACATGCAAGGGACCCACATTTTTTAACTTATATCAAACATGGCGGTTTAACCCTCAAATTGAAATGGGGAATTGTATCGTGTGGCGCGTTTTTGTAGCATAAATTTTTAAAATCGGTCACACGTGTTTCATTTTTTGGGCCATTATAGTATTTTATCATTTTATTATCCGTTATCTATAAATTACCTTGTTACGTAAATTTAAGGTCACTCAGAGGTCACAATAAGGTAAAATTGAAGTCACATTAAGGTGCAAAAACTCTGCATAATGCCATGTGCAAAGCCCACCTAACTGTTAAGTAAATGTGATGTAAATGAAATGACATACCATTTACATATTTACATAAATATTACATCCATGTTACGTAAGAGTTAAGTAAAAACTACGTAAATTTTACATAACAGGTTTACCTTGTTATGTGAATTTAAAGTCACAATTATTTATTAATAAGGTAAAATATGGGTCGCATTAATGTGCGAAAACACTGCATAATATCATGCGCAGAGCCCACCTAATTCTTACATAAATGTGATGTGAATAAAATGACATAGCTTTTACATAAATTTTACATCCATGTTACGTTAGGGTTAAGTAAAAACTACGTATATCTTACGTAACAGGTTTACCTTGGTATGTAAATTTAGGGTCACAATAAGTTATTAATAAGGTAAAATTGAAGTCACATTAATTTGCATGACATGCGCAAATCCTCAACTACATGAGCATGCAGCTTGAGGCGGGCCAACTTCGGTGATTTACGAAGGTCCATCGGTGGTTGCTTGACACGGTCCGACATTGGCAAACCACAAATTTAACCAGTAGCGGAAGAAGTGATTCTTACAGAGAAGCACCACCAGCTTGTCAATACCTCAAAGTCCGCATTCTCATTTTGAAATAACTTTGCTCTTTATACAGGGTTCCTAAGCAAATCCTTAGGGGGCCAAGCAGCATATAAGACGCAGAGAAACGGAAAAGCACATTAGGCAGAAAAGGATGGGCATGGGGCGATTTTGTCACTACATCCTACACGTAGTAAATCCATTCCAGGTTGTTGTTTTCTAATGTTTTCCATTTTCATACCTTTAGGCCTCGAATAAAAATTGTTTTTGCTCGACTTTAATACCAAACTGATGAAAGATATCGTAAAAAAAATATTTTTCGGCTTTTCATTTTGTAACCATTGTCCTTACGCACTGTTTACAGGCTGGGAACTGAGATACATGCAAACGCCTAACCTAAAGCGTTAATACACGGCCGGAGAAATCGACTGAGATATTTCCGTAGAAACTTTATGCAGCAAATAGGACGAGTTGACGCCTTCGAACGTCCAACCCGGGGTTTGCACTTTGATTCGAAATCAAAAAGGAGGAAGAGTGAGATGTGGGACCGTGCACAAATTACGTAACGGTGATTTTACCAATTTTTGACCCCCTCCCTATGTAATGTTTTGTAACGGTTTGGCACGCCACTCTCCTAATATTACGTAACGATTTCAAGACCACTACCCCCCTCCCCAAAAAAAAAATCACTTATTTTCATTCCAAATTTTCTTAGTTTCACACAAATGCAAACGCTGTCGAAAACACCCCTCCCCCCTACGTAACGTTTTGTAACCCCCCTCCCCCCTATGACCATTACGTAATTTGTGCACGGCCCCTGTAGTCCCAGTGGAGTAGGGCGAGAAAATTGATATTTTTTTCTTAAAAATTATACTCTTTAGACCTATTTCTTTGCGTTTCCGAAATTACGTAATTTTTGAAAAAAAATTGTAAGCGGCGCCATTTTTATTTCGTGCTTTGTTTTTCTAACATTTTTGCGTTCGGCTAATTTAATTGAAAAATTTTTGCCTGCGGCGCCCTTTATCTTCTCACTCGAAATCAACATCCCCGTTTTAGGAAAACTGATCCCGTCTCTGTTTCTAAATTTTTTAGAATAAAAGTAGAGTATGACCATGGGGGAAATAATTTTTTTCTACGGTATGACGAAAATTTCGAGAAAGTTGAAGAAAAAAATTAAAAAAAAGTGGCAGAGCTCAAGTTTTTCGTAAAAAAAAACGTTTTTTGTAAAGAAACAGAGCAAAATAAATTTTTTCACCCCTTTTTGGGTGTTACAAATATTGGCAGCCCCTTATTTTTCGCTTTTACCCTCCCGCTAGTTTGAAGAATTGGTTCGCTACATGTTTCGAGATCATGTCATAAAACACCTCGAAAATATCAAATGTAGTGTAGGGCCAGCTTTATTTAAAATCAATAATATCGCAAGCAAAAAGCTCTGCAGGAAAAACAGCGCCGTTTATTGATTTCTTTGGCTGCTAGTACTAGCTGCATGGTTTCCAGATAAATGTCACTAGTAGAACAGAATGGAAAGAAATTTAATTAAAAGCGAAGATATTTCTTTCTAATGTTAACAACCTCACGAGTTTATCGCTCAGTATCGTAAATAATGGACCCTGCCGCCTCCTTTAAGCAAGAAAAAGCTGTGGTTTGGACCTGAAAACATCTAATTTTTAATCTCATGGTTGCAGACATCTTGTCAACGGTTATTATTGCAACTATGATTTATGCTCACAATGAAAGAGTGGCGACAATTCTTTCTCATGAAAGCAGTCCGGAGATAATAACAAACTGGCACCATTGCTTAATATACCTGTTTCTTTTGTGCGCGCAGAACTTTCTATGCCATTTCTGTTTGATTTATTGAAATCCTATCCCTAAGGAAAATCTTAGGAATCCTGTATATATAATATTATCATCCACTGTACAGGGAACATAGTGACATTAGCGGCATCCCTACCTAATAGGAAGAAACTTAAGCAGTGGTAATTTCTCTAATTTTCATAATATTTTTGTAAATTTTAATGTGACGTAAATCGCGTTATAGAGCCTTTACCTTATTTAGACGATATAAATATTACAAAAAATGTTTTATATAATAGTTATGTAACATCTGAAATGTATGTTCATTTGACTATATAATAATTATGTAAAATTTTAAATGTAAACTTAAGGTTCACACTGTTTCATAATATTTATGTAAATTTCAAAATTTTAATGTGACGTTAATCATGTTATAGAGCGTTTACGTAATTTAGATGATATAAATATTACATAAAATATTTTGTATAATAGTTATGTAATATTTTAAATGTAAACGTAATGTCTAAATTTTTATATAATAGTTATGTAAAATTTATTACTTTCATTTAAAGTAAATCATTTTATGTAACGTTTACGTAAATTAGGTTACTTAAATATTACATATAATTTTTTATATACCAGGTATGTTATATTTTTTATGTGAAATTAGGGTCCCAATATTTACATAATATTTACGTAAATTTTAAGAATTTTTTTATAAAGTCATATTATTTACGTAAAATTAATATTACTTATGATGACTTAAATTTACAGTCAAAGGTTTACATAATTTTTTTTATAAAAATATTTTTATGAGAGATTTACGTAAATATGATGTAACATATTTTACATAAATATATGAACCTTAGATTTATATAACCATGAGGTTAACGTCACAAGGGTGTTTACTAGGAACAGTATATATTAGAAACCTAGAGACTAAAGTGGCACTTTTTATCCTTTATAAATATATATAAAAAGAGACTATAGTTACGTTGTTTAAGTACTACTTTATGTACTTTATAAAAGGAAAAAAACTAAGTTAAGAAAAAATTATAAAAAAAAATATTAAATGCCGCTTAACACTATATATATTCTTTTTATAAACAATAGGAAGATTTTGGTCAGGCAGTTTAACGGCAAATTTCGTTACTCTTATGGTTACCGTTACCGTAAATAAAGGTAACTTCAAGAGGTTAAAAATAGAGCTTTTAAACGTTGTCAATCGTTTCGCGGTAAACATAACCTTACTTTTTTATCGAGTTTTGTTGTTTTTTTCTCAAGTCTTTTTTATTTGCTTTTCTAACCATATCATGGAGGAAAATGGAGGACTGGGAGACGGACACCCCAACATAAATTTAGTCAGGACAATAATTTGGCAAGATACCTTTGGTAGAGTAATAGAAGAAAGCCTCTGCAAACTTATTTTTACTTACTCACCTGTTTACCAAAAAAAACCGGTAAAAAAGGCACCTCACTACTACTATAAACATGGGTAACAAAAAATAAAACCCAACTACACAAAATTTTTGTAAAACAAAACAAACTTTTATAACCTAAAAATCTTCCGCCACAGAATCACATCAAGTTTGGTTGGTTGTCTTTTTAACGGTAAAGGTAGTAATAGCCTGACAGAGCGCTACTGCGTCTGCACAGAATAAAGGTAAGAGTAACAGACTAACAGCCACTTGCACCGACGTTTTTCTAATGGTTCTTTAACAAAAGAACCTTTAAGTTTTAAAGGATATTTAATTTTAAATGACTTGCGCAGGCTCAATTTTTTTGAACTTTTACTAAAGGCTCTTTATTTTTTTCACAGTACGGCAATGTCGCACGAATTTAGGGATTTCTGGTTTTTTTTGTTGGCATCTCTGTCTTCAATAACCTAAAACTTTCACATATTTTTTTTATTTTATTTTTTATGGTTCTGTTGTTTTCATTTGATATTTTTTGATGATGAATTGTTCATCTAGTCGAGGTAGCTAGTTGTTACACGGACTATGAACATAATATAGGCTATTGTGCAGTGCTTCAATTTCAATGGAGGCT
This sequence comes from Oxystoma pomonae, assembly GCA_963921995.1. Taxonomy (NCBI): domain Eukaryota; kingdom Metazoa; phylum Arthropoda; class Insecta; order Coleoptera; family Brentidae; genus Oxystoma; species Oxystoma pomonae. The sequence goes on from OY998164.1 coordinate 35,723,681, forward strand.
AAAAAGAGAAAAAGGGGGCTGAATCTTAGTCCCAGGGAGCCGTTGCCCATCTATTCAATATTACTCCAAAACATCCATGGATGCTGCACATGCTAGCAGTGAAACAGCTAGAGGTCAAGGGACAGAGCGAAGAGGCAAGTCAAAAGAGTAAGTATTTTGATAATGAAATATAGCATAGCAATCTATGTATAATGCTAAACAACATTTTCTTTAAAAGTAGTTCTCGGCCTACTTAATTATAGACTCCAGTTTAACAGAAGATATATATATATATATATATATATATATATATATATTATAAGAAATTTTTGACGCACTTAATTAATCGCTTCAATCCTTGTCATTCCAATTAAAACATTTTAGAATCTTTTATTATTATTATTATTATTAAATCCTTTATTTGGCAAATACCTAGTTTGGTTTTTAATTTATTGTAGGGTACCGAAGGAGGCCATCTGCCACCGTAGTTAGAATCATGGCATCAAGTACCTTAGCAGAGAAATATGACTTCGTAGCGGACAAAAAGAATATGATTGCTGACATCACCCTAAAAAAGTTGGAAAGAGAAGCATTACATACTGACAAAGAGCATTAACTCCAGAAGAAAAACCTGGAGATAAAAATAGAAGTACTTTTTTTAATACTACCCTGCCAAAAAAACCGCATCAAATCTCTTGGAAAAGTTTGACGAGATTTTATCATGTTTTATCAGATTTGATATGTTTTCTATGCGGTATGTGAAACAAATTTGTAAAAATCAAGCCAAATCTCATAAAGTACAGATTTTTTCTATCAGTTTTACGAGCAAAACAGCCTGGCTCGTAGAATCTTATAAAACCCTATAAATCAGAATAAAATCTCACCAAGTTTCATGAGAGCCTATGCGGTTTTTTTACCAGGGTATGCAATATATTCAATTGATTGCGAGAGTGGATTTGGTCACATTTCACAATTCAATTAAATATATTCATCTATATGAAGCTTTAGGAGAAACCAATCTCTCTTGAATGTGTTACATATTACATGAAAGGTACCTGCCTTTTGTGCATTTTATTAGTTTTTTAAAATAGGTAACTTATAATTGTTTTTTTTGCGCCTTAAAGGAGATTTGTTGTTACTGAAAGCGGTTATTTTCCTAGATAAGAGAAATTTCACTGTTTTTCACAGGGTTTTACTATTAGTAGTAGTATAAGTTTAAGAGTTGTACTTATGTAAATTTTGTTACAAGTTATTTTATCTCAGGCCTCTTTGGCCTTTTGAAATCGAGCGGTATTATAATTTGTTTATTTTGAGTAGGAAGTGCGTGGGCTGGCACTTATTTTTTTGTCCTTTTTTAGTTACAGGTAGAGGGTGAAAAAAATCGCCTTGTGTACAGAAAAAACAATACAGTTTATTAAAATAAAGAAAATTTAAAACATGTTGTTTATTTTACTGACATACCTATATTAAAAAACCACCAAAAAATAATCATAATCAACAATTTAAAAAAAAACAGCAATTGTAAAACCCTAAAATGCACAGCTGCTTTTTTGTACGTCATAATTTTGCCAAAGAAATTAAATTTATTTTTTAATTTTCTTTAGTACATAATAAATAATTTTCATTCTGCACCAACGTCATGGTGGTCTTGACCATACATTTCAATTTGTTGAGTTTGCATAAGATTGTTTATATCTTCTGGTATTGGGGGCTCTGGCTCGACGTTTCCAGATCCCAAATTAGGTTCTAATACCTATATTGAAGTTCTTGTTAGAATTGAGGTTTCATTATACAATTGTTCACCTGGTGTAATTGGATTTGCTAAAGGTGTCAGGAGGTCATTTGAAAAACCATATCCACTGTTTCCTGAAAATAAGAAAAAAAGTAGATAAAACAATCACAGTTTATATGATATATCATTCATTCATTCAGGGAGCTGTTGGAGAAGCTTGTTTATAAACACTGGATTATTATAGTTTTGATCAATGTTAGCTAAAAATCATTTAAAAAAAAATAATAAGTGATCCTGGATCAGAGTGTTGGGCAAAAATATGCATCCAATATATATAAACAAAAACAATTGCAATTATAAACATTTTGTTAACCAACTTTTAAGCCCCCCCCCCCATCACCCCGTGTAAGACATTGACTTACCTGTTATCTGGATATTCCAATTGATCCTCAACGTGTGTTAACCTGAATCTTCGAGGCACCTTCGAGGGAAGCCAAAATTAACAAAATCCAATATTTCAAGATCATCTTCAAGGGCATCCTCTACCAGCTCATCTTCAATAATGTTTGCATATTCCATAATAACATTTTATGAATTTTCTTTTTTCTTGCGTTTTGAACAAAAATAAACTATACCATGAAAAATGACCGGGTCGCAAAACTAACCTCAAAAGAGCTAACTGAGCTTTAAAGATCGTTTAATTGACCAAATTTGGCCAGTTAGTTAATGCTCCTTTAAAGAACGTTTAAAAGACCTTTAAAGTCGGTGCAAGACACAAAATACGCTAAAGGTACTTTAAAGGTTCTTTAGCCTAAAGGGCCATTAAAAAAAAAGTCGGTGCAAGTGGCGGTAAGACACAGACACGGACACTAAAACATACTACAGCCACTAAGTGTCTTTCAGCTGCTCCAATTTCTTAATTTTATCCATTTTCCCCCCCGCTCCATTATTTTAATTCTTTACAATTGCTCCATTTTAATTTTCTATTTTTTCCATTTTTCTGAACCGCTTCATTTTTTCATCCGCTTCAATGTTTCCATTTGCACCATTTTTCCAGGAGTCTCTCATTATTTTGGCAGAAGGAACAAATTTACTTTAAATTCCTGGGGATTTAAATCGTTTTAAATATCTAGGAATTTAAAGTACCACTTTCATCCCTCAAAATAGACATTTAAAACATCGTTCAATTCCCTAAAGTGCAAAAATTATTTTGCATTAACGAGGCGGAAAAAATAACTTGTATGTTTAGTGGTAATAGTTCTACCTCTTCCCTTCTTGAAAAAAAATGTATTACCTAAAATGTTCGTCCTCTGTCCATATTAGAATCTCGCGACTTTGCACTGCTGTCATTTATTTAAGAAAAGTCATAGGTATAAGGAATATTCAAACACGTACAGATCTATTTCTACGTGCTTCTATTTTAATCCTTTTTATTTTTTTTACGCATTCGTAAAACTACGGCGTAGCAATAGTACATTATAAACCTAGGGACTAAAGTGCCACATTTAATCCCGCGGCGAAATGTTTGTTACAATTCGCTAAGGGATTAAACGACACTTTAGTCCCGAGGTTTATATACTATTTTATGCACTTTAGGAACAGATCTTTGTTAAAATTACGTTATTTCTACGCCAAATGGTTCGTCAAGTACAAGAAAGGGTGTTAAGAATGAAATCTTGGCTGAGAGCAAGTGCTGTTTGGCTTGACTTGCCATAAATTTAATTATAATTTTTCAAGGATTAGTTTTTTTTAATCCCTGAGGGATTAAATTTACTTCTAATCCTTAAGCTGAGGGATTAAATTTATTTTTAATCCCTTAGGGATTAAAAGTTTCACTTTAGTCCCTAAAAAGAGGGATTAAAAGTACCTATTTAATCCCTGAAGTGCATAAAATATTTTGCTGTCCCCAAGGTTTTCAGTCCGGTGCCTTCCTACATCTTAAATCTGCTCCAGAAATTTAATTTTGCGTCCAAATGCAGTCAAATTACTTTTGTTCTCTTTTTAATTGATTTTCAAAAATTATTACTGTCCGGGCCGTCCCGTCCGAGGCTCTAAAAAAGTGATCTCTGGGTATTTTATTTCAAATTTCAACCTAAAAACATGATAATCTAGTTTGGATTCTTAAGTCCAACCTTAAATGCGTAACATAATATGGTGAAGACAGGAAGACAAATTTACAGATTTTTGTCCGAGGGCGTCCTAGTCCGTCCCGTCGCATTTATTCCATCTAGATACTGAAACGGGTAGTGTGGTAAAGAGTCTGGTAAACATCATTGCTAAGCAAAACTAAAATTGGGAAGTCCTTAATTTTTTTTACTTTTGTTGACAAGCACAGTTTTTGTCAGAGTTCGCTACATATTAAACTAAAAGTTCACAAAAAAAAACAGTTCTATCTAGTTTGGCTTTATACCGGAAAAAATGACCTTATGCAACTACTTTATTTTTTATTCTGCAAGCTGCTGTATCTCAAATATTTTAGAAACCATAAGGAACTCAGGTCATCTGCTTAAGGTACTAGATATATATGAAATTAACCCTGTGTTTCGGACTTCCATTGTCTATATTTTATTTATACACGACGTTTCGATCAGTATAAGCTCTTATCGTCTTCAGGTGTAAACTAAAATCACTCAACCGTGAAGTTTAAGAAGTTGGCTCCGCCCAAGGAGGGGCTTCCAAATATTTAGAGTGTCAACACTTGGTTTACTGAAAATACTTCAGCTTTAAGGAATTTTCATTTCTTCCAGTGTGACTCCTTGTGCAAAACCTTTACTTCTGTCCACTTCATTCGGTGGTATTTGGACCATGCGTGTTCGGCGATTCCTGATTTCGTTGTTTCACCTATGTATGATTCACCACACTTGCAAGGAACTTGGTAAATGCATTCCTTATTTTATTGGAGTCTTCGAATTGTTTTATTAGATTTAAAAGCTGTTTTTTATATTAAAGTTGTTCACTACTTTTCGAATTTTCTCTGATACTCTTTTAATGTATAGAATTGTAAGGAATGCATTTGCCTGGTTTTGGTCTTGTAATCTATGTCCTGTTTGCTGAAATTTAGAAACAGTATCTGTTATAATTTTAGGGCTGTAACCATTCTGCTGCAGATCCTTCTTAATGATTCTTATTTCGATTTCCAAGTCATGAGAATTGTTACGAATTTGAACGGCTCTGGTATACAAAGTTCTTATTATGCCTCGTTTGGTTGTAGCAGAATGATTTGAATCTTGATTTAAATATTGTTCTGTGTGAGTGGGTTTACGATAAACTGTTGTTCTGATGTCGCCTTCTACTCGTTTGATAAGTACATCAAGAAAAGGAATTTAATAATTTTGCTCCAGCTCCATTGTGAATTTGATGGTGGGTCTTATGTTATTTAGTTGGTGAATTTTGAAAGTTGTTGGTCATTCCCGGTCCAGACAATACAAGTATCATGAACATATCTTAGCCAGAGCTTAGGTTGCGGTATCAACCGCGTGTGATTCGAACCGATCCATGTAAATATTGACCACCACTGGCAAAAGCGATGATCCCATTGGCAGACCGTCATCCTGAGAATAAAACTTATCTTTCACCTGAAAATAAGAGTAATGTAGACAGCACTCCAACTATCGACGTAACATGTCCTTATATAGAAGAGCTTTAAGAGGCACGTATAAACAAAGTAAGTGACATTGAACATTAACAAGTAACCAAACACATTTTTTAAAAAAGGAAACAATTTTTTAAGTTTTCACGATGCTTATGAATAAACAAGGACAGAGGATCGATATTTTTAACAATCTAACCTTTCTAGTAAAGTTGACTTTGATGGAGTCGTCATATGTTATATATATACAGGTCTTCTAGTCTTAGGATTTATTCACATTGCAACCCCTGTGATTCTAATATTATAACATTCTATTATCTTACCTCCCTTTATTTGTTTAAAGTCCCGACTGTGTAAAATCCCTTTATTAGAGAAGGATTACGGATGGTTTTAAGGTGCAGGCATAGTCATGTATACAGGCTGTGGGAAACTGGGGAAGCTAGGAGCTTGGCATTAACGGTTGGAACGATTTTTAAGCCTTTATAAAGAGCCATTTTAATGGTATGGTAAATTAAAACTATATATTTAATGGAATTTTGCCCACTTTTTTTGCTACTCAGTTACTTTTATCTTTATTCTGCGCAGAATCGATAACGATTTTGATTTATCACAGCATTGGTTGACCTTGGTTCTAAAATTTTCCAGAAGTATAAGCAACAGAAGGAGACTTCTACCGTGTAATATCTTTTGATAATGTTTAAATTTTGCTAAAAGATCAACATTAAGTTTAGAGACCCTGTATGTATGACATATTTTGATGAAAGAGGCACGCGACAACCTCATCGAAGTCAAGTTTATTAAAAACTTTATTAAATAGAATGGAAATATCGGTCTTCTATGATTTAGCATTGTTTATTCATAAGCGTCGGAAAATTAAAAACAAAAACGAAATTATTTGCTCATATAACTATTAGCTTGAATAAATATACGACTTACCCACTCCAAACTTGTAAGCAATATCTATAATCTAAAAGCAAAAGATCAAAAAAATCTTGGGTGGAAATAACGAAAAACTTGGATGAGTATCCCACAAGGGACACACAAAGGATCAAAGCGAAAAAAGAAATGATTGAACGATGTTTCTGCCCGTGTATTTCCCTATGATAAAAATCGTCGCGGAAACCCCTGCGAAATACCAAGTTGGCCGTTGCCAATGGATTAAAGATAGACTCCAATGCGCATGCGTCAGCTGGAGGTGCGCTGAACGAGAAATGAGGTGATTCGACGTTACAAACTCGCGCAGGCTCAGATCCTGCCGTCTTTAGCCCATTGGCCATGTCATGGCAATCTAGATTTTGATCGTTGCCGCATCCTGGTCCTTTATATATCTAATAGTTATATGGCCCTGGGCAATCTATCGGTCAGTGTCGGTCGGCTTCGCGGGCTATATCAATTAAGGCGACGCCATTTTTGTTGTGTATTTCATTCGATTTTGTGTTTGTATTTGTGCTGCGCGTATTTTTCAATGTTAAAATTAGAAAAAAAGTAAATTAACTGATGCCGCTGCGTAAAAAAGGCATTCTGTGTTTATGGAGAACATCAGACAACGAAAGAGCAGCAATACCATCGGAGGTATCGAGTGGAGAAGGTCAAGAGGTTGGTAGCTTTTTTTGTTTTGGAAAGCTTTACATTAAATTTACATTAAAAACAAAAACGAAAAACTTTCTTCCTCAGTGACATTTTATATAAAAGTAAGTAACAAGTAACAAGTTATCACCTTAAAAAGAAAGTAATTTTTATAAAATTATTTTTTTTATATTTATATCGGACTTTTGAGATCTAGAATCGAGGTAAGTCTATTTATTATTTATTATTATTTTATTACCAAACCAATCGGTCAATTTCAAAAGCTTTTCTCTTGTTATATAGCTTAATGCTTCCTCTTTTAATTCATAGTTTTTTTTTTGCCCGATATTTGACAGGTAGCTTGAGAGAAAGCTCAAAATACACGTCTGACAAAACTGCGAGCATATGCACAGCTGCCATTTCCAGCATTTTTAGTTTTAATGGCTCAAATTGACAATCAGCTTATGCCAAAAAACCTTACTTCTCATTTTTCTAAATTTATCTTTAATTCATGAGATATGATTTTTTTTCTTTAAAATTGTACCTTTTCTGATTTTTTGTTTGACGTTTCTACCCTCTTTGACTCATAGCAACAAAATTTACTGATAAGTAAGTCAAATGTTGGCTTTTTCAAACCCTTGTACCCCATCATGTCTCAGACAGGCATGAGGAAAATCAGTGGCGTAGGATTTTTTTTTTAATAATTTTGTTATTTATTAGTCAAACTTTAGTTTTGGATGCTCTCGATCATCTGATATAGACGCTACGTAAGTGCAAAGTACGTTTTTTTTCTGAAGTTTGTTCATCCATAGATTCTAGCCCATTTTTTCACTAAAATATGTGATATCTTTTTTGCTCTATTAAAAATAATGTATTTGTATTATCTCAAAAACGAAAAACTTTAAAAGTGAAAAATACATGTTTTTATCATGCATTCAAAAACTAAATGCTACTTGAATCGGGCTTATCGTCCAGATCATTTTGAGATATGCAACAATCGATTAAGAAATAAAAAAGTATCAAGCGATACCCAATTTTTCGCACAGTGACCTTATTGATGTTTTCTAGAACAATGGTATTTATTCACCCAGTTTTGTAAACGATGCAATAAAATGCTTAAAAAAAGACTTAACGACAAGACAAGTGCAAAAAGTTATATACAGGGTGATCATTGTTTTTGACTTTTCAGAAATATCTGGGCGAAGATAAAATTAATTAATTTGATGTAGGACATTTTATGTACCAGTTTACAGTTAGATGATGTTGCCAAACAAAATATTTTTTTGGAAATGTGTAGGTAAGCGAAAAATAAAAGCAAGTTTTTAATGTTTTGCAATCGATTTTACTGTTGCGCATAAGTGCGGTGGCAAATAGGTATTGTGGACCCAATATTGAAGCAACATTGTTTTAAAAAACATCAGTAAGGCCACTGTGTGAAAACTTATCGTATGTTACTTTTTTATTTTTCAACCGATTGTTGCATGAGGATAAGGCTCCAGATACTAGGACATTCGAGCCCGGACGCAGAGGACCTGCAGACGCTCAAATGGGCCCATCTACTGGTGTAAAGAGAACGGGGAGGCTCGGAGAGCCAGACGCCGTACAGGCAGAGCAGGTGGTGGATTCAAAAATAAAGTCTGAGGTAAGGCAAAAAGAAACCAGTATAGGGCCTACTTGCCAGTCCTTGGGTTGCATATGATATCCCAAAATGATCTACACGATAAGCGCGATTCAAGTAACATTTAGTTTTCGAATGTATGATAAAAATATGTATTTTAGTAGTTTTCGTTTTTGAGATAATTGGTTTGGACAACGCACTGTTGACATGTACATTATTCCATTATTTTTAATAGAACAAAAAATATATCACATATTGTAGTGAGAAAATGGGCTAGAATCTAAGGATTTTGCGATTAAAAAAAAAATCATACCGACGCCACTGGTGACAATTTGACAAAAATTAAAAAATTGTTTTGGCCTGAATAAACAAACTTCAGGAAAATGTACTTTGCATTTACGTAGCCTCTATATCAGATGATCGAGAGCAACCAAAACTAAAGTTTGACTAATAAACAACAGAATTCATTAAAAAAAAATTCCTACGCTACTGATTGTCCCCATGCCTGTCTAAGACATAATGGGATACAAGGTTTGAAAAAGCCAACATTTGGCTTACTTATCAGTAAATTTTGTTGCTATGAGTCAAAGAGGGTAGAAACGGCAAACAAAAAATCAGAAAAGGTACAATTTAAAAAAAAATCATATCTCATGAACCAAAGACAAATTTGGAAAAATGAGAATTAAGATTTTTTGGCATTAGCTGACTGTCAATTTGAGCCATTAAAACTGAAAAAAAATCGTGCCGGAAATGGGAGCTATGCAAATATTCGCAGTTTTGTCATATGTGTGTTTTGAGCTTTCTGTCAAGCTACCTGTCAAATATCGGAAACAGAAAACCTATGAATTAAAAGACGATGCATTAAGCTATGTACCAGAAGAAGAACTTTTGAAATTGACACATTGGTTTGGTAATAAATTAACTTTAAAATTGACCAACCAAAAATGGGATGGCTCACTTCAATTTTTGAGTACTTCAATACCCTCACCGTTCGTAACCTTCGCTCACTAATAGTGATTAGTGACCGAAGGTCACGTTCCGTCACTTGTAAATATGACGGCGAAGATCGATTTAAGAACACTAAATCGGTATGAGATTGGGTCTATGTGGAGAGCGTACTGCGCCTATGAGAATAGTTGATCGCTTGCCTTCTATTGTTCTCGGCTTTGGGTTCTATTGTATTCTGCGGTCGAACCGGATGAGGTATACAAAAATAAAGTATTTTACCTGAGGTACATAGAAAATTTTTAAAAGACAAGAAAAAGTGATTAATCACTCAGTAGAAAATTTATCCAAATTTGCATTTTTATTACTCTCTCTTCTTTATGAGCAGACTTTAGGTGCATGGATATTTTGTGTTTGTCCCAAAAAAAAAATACTTTGGCTCTCACTTTGGCAACACTAGGCATTGATCCTAGAAGGGATGGAAAAGTCGCAGTAGAAAAAAAACATTAAGCCCTGATGGTAAAAATACAATTAATTTTCTGGGATGTCAAGGGCAGTGGGGCAGAAACAAGCGCCCCCTCCTATTTATTGTTAAACAACTTGAAAAATATTATTTATTTCCTGCCTTGCTGTAACATCACTGATTGTGAAGATTTTACTTTAACTTGAAGCAATTTTTGTCCGGAGCAGTGAAAATGTGCAAGAAACTAACGCTTTTAGTATATTTTTTTAATTGCAAAGCAAAGCTTGATTTTGGCGACAAAATCAAATCAAAGGTAAACAAACAGAAAACTTAAAATCCAATTACCCCCTATTATCCCAGAGACTAGAACTGCCCTAGCATTCGCCCTGGCTTTAAATATAAGTAGTTTTATTTTTTGCTACCTAACTCAAAACGTACTTAACACCATCCTCTCCTTCAAAAAAATCTGCGACGGCCAGTTTCAAGCGACAACTCAACTTTTATTAATTCCCTTAAGCAATTTGGCTCCTTTTCCCCTAGGGAAAATTCGGGCTACACCCATAGTTACATTGTCACCTTTCGAAAAACGTTTTAGAAAAATAAACTGAAGAAATTAACAAAGTTAAATCGAATTTGTTATTGTTTTATTATTTCGCTTCCGCCTTGGATGTTATATAAACTTTTTGATTGTTATTTTTACCTCGATTTTTAGTATTTTAAAACTATTTTAAAAAAAGAAAAAGATCATTGACATATACAGGGTGGGGACTTTAACTGGCGCAAATTCGCTACAGCTTCAAGTTGAAAAATGCGGATAAAACGCAAAAACACGTCGATTGAGTTTTTTTGTAAGCTTTCCGGTCATACCAAAAATAGTAGCTTTAACAACTAGTGGCTAAAATTGTGCTTTTTTTACAAGCGTTGGTTTAAATAACGAGCGCAGCGAGGTATTTAAAAACGCGAGTAAAAGAAAGCACAGTTTAGCCGCGAGTTATTAACACTATTTTTTTAAATACCTTTATTAAAAAATCCAAGAAAAACAGGAAAATACTTTTAAAAATCTCGAACGAAGAGAACTTCTCGCCACACACCATCTTTATACTATAAATCAAGGCGGTTGGTAAATGAAATAACAATCGTTTCCATAGCGATGTGTCTTTTTACTCGGTGACGTTCATTGCTGCGACATTTTAATTGACGATATTTTTAAATGATTTTTTCGTAAATACTTGGTGAAAACTGGCGGAAATGGCTTAATTCTTAGGCAAGAATAATTAGATTTTTTCAATATTACTATTTTCCGCTACTTCTCTTTAACTCTGGGTAAAAAACGGACAGAAATCTTTTTTTGCACCCGTGATCAAAAAAAAAAAAGGATTTTTTGCATCGGTAACCAAAAAAGCCATGCTTTTGTTATCCGCAGACAATTACTAAAATCATGTTTTTGATGAAAGTATTTAAAAAAAAAATCACCTCCTTTAGAGGATAAAACTCACCCCGACTTCATTTTTTTAAAATGGGAAATACCACTTGTGGCATTATCATCAAAATTGATTGTGCCATTTTTTTCCATTTTTATCAAATGCTTACAAAACCATTCTAAGGTACAGTTTTTAGTGGTCAGTATTTTCTTAATTTGTTTTTAGAAAAGTGTATGAACCGCCTTATCTCAATTTGGACTTTTTATTGTAAAAAATGGACTCGGAAAAAATTAAGGTATATATATAAGTATAGGTACAAAAAAATTATCGCATCTCTATCAATTGTAAGGCTGCAATGAATCAATTTATTGTCTGTCGAATTAATATTCTTCAAATATTCTTAATTTTCATTAAAAATGGTGGCATATTTAACGGAAACTTTGAAAATAGAAATTTTGATGATGATTGGGTTCGGGGATCGGATGCGTACCAAAACAGAAGTTGCGGCATTATTTCAAGCGCAACATCCAGAATTGCCTCCGTTACACCGGGCTACAGTAGTAACATTTCAGGAAAATCCAATCAGTTCTGCCAGACGAGTATGTAGGGAATTTGATTTATGCCATAAAACTGTATTGGCTATCTTGAAATCTGCTGGTAAAAGACCCTTCAAAATGAAGCCTGTGCAGGAGTTGATGGAAGATGATCCCGATCGGAGGGTGGAGTTTTGTGAAACCATAATGAGACAAATCGATGCTGGAAATATTTTACCGGATTGGATATTGTTTTCAGATGAAGCAACTTTTACCTTAAATGGAGAGGTGAGTCTTTTTGATTAGGCACATATTGTTAAATCTGTACGCTTTAGGAACGTTAGTAATCAAAGATCTTTAACTTGTGTCTTCATTTTTAGGTAAATTGTCAAAATTGTAGGTACTATGCAGAAACAAATCCACATTGGATAGTTGAGCAGTGAATATCAAGGAAAAATCAACGTATGGGCTGAAATATTGGAGCCATGTTCTTCGACCAAAATTTAAACGGCGACCGATATTTGGAATTTTTACAAAATACGTTGGTAACTGAACTTATCCAAACGTTTCCGACAGAAGATGGAACCATTGATCAAAGAATTTTTCTTCCAACAAGATGGGGCTCCACTCCATTACGCTCTCAATGTACGACAGTTCTTAAATGACTTTTTCCAGAACAGGTGGATTGGAAGAAGGGGATTCATTGAATGGCCAGCTAGATCTCCAGATCTTACTCCATTAGATTTTTATTTATGGGGCTTCTTAAAATCTAAGGTATACGCCACAAGACCCAATAATATTGAAGAGCTAAGGGATAGAATTAGAGAATAAATTCAGAAAATTACACCAGAAACACTAAGAAGGCTTCAAGCTGAATTTTACCACCGCTTTGCTCTTTGTCAAGAAGTAAATGGTGCTCATTTTGTACAGTTGTTAAAATAAAAAGAAATAAATCCACTTAGCGTTCTTTGATTAATTTGGGTATTCCTAACCATGTACATGGTTGAATTTTGTGTAAATTTTCAAGATAAAACACACATGACCATAATTTTAAAGCCCAGTTTATGCACAACTATTTTTTGTTGAATTTCATCCCCGATTCTTCTTTTTTCACGCTAGAAAACAGCATAACAGTTAAAATAAAAAAAAAAATTGCACAATCAATTTTCTTTTGGAAAGACCTTTCCACAAGTGGTACCATCCCATTAAAAAAAAATAAAGTCGGGGTGAGTTTCACCCTTTAAAGGGGATGAGAAACATTTTTTTTGGGTATGGCCGGAAAGCTTACAAAAAATCTCAATTGACGTGTTTTTGCGTTTTATCCGCATCTTTCAACCTGAAGCTTAAAGTTCCTACCCTGTATAATAACCAGTTGAAGGGTATATGATCAAAAAATAATAGCGGCCACATAAACAAAGCTAAGTTATCTCACAATGCTCTATGTCTTGGAAAAAATAGTCCTTGTCCAGTTTTTACATAATTTTTTTATCCCCCACTACTTAGTAATACTACGGTAATCAGGGTGTTTCAGCAAATTTAAAGGCAGCAAGCACGCAAGCAAGCGGACAAATGTCGTGTGTCGACTTGCGAGATTAGGTTTTCTTTATTTTTAAATTTCTTAAAGTTCTCCCAAGAAAATCAAAAAAATTTTGATGTTTTCGAACTTAGAAATTTTTTATTTCGAAAATAATTTGAACTTTACGAGAAAATTGAAAAAGCCGGGAAATTTGACATTGAGATTTGTCCGCGTGCTTGCTTGCTTAATTGTAAATCCGCCTCAAGATCTTCTATTGTTTAACAACCACTACCACGCATCGATTTTACCAGAGTTTTTGGAACACATTAAAAACTGTCATTTGTAAAAAAATTTAGAGATAAGAAAAAATAAAAAGATTTGCTTAATTTTACAAAATAAGTGTATTAGATGTTGGAACCTGTTAATATTTTATTGTTTTTAAAATTAATTGCACCAAAATTCTCTAAAATTACCCAGAAAAACAACCACAACGAAATGGATTCGTAGCTTACGGTTTACGGTAGTAGTTAATTAGCACAACGGAATGACATTACCACAACCACTGCGAAGTTTCAAATAGGCGTTTCAAAATATCCCTAATTACCGGTTTTTGTTGCAAGATCAATTACTACGTTTATACGTGTCTGAAACTAGTTGAAATAAAATCGCCTTCTCCGTCCTTCATCAAATTTCATTAAATGTCAGTTTAAAAAGGAAACAAATAAAACAACTAGGCTAGCAACAGATTTTTCGGTAAAACCAGGGTTAAGTGTTTCTTTAGGTTGAAATCAATGCGCTTTTTACAGTGTTTATACCGACCATAATGAACGAATGAATGTAGAAATGCGGGCGGGACAATTCCCATGTACGTAGGCCATTTTGCTGGGCCCGTTGCACGCCCACTATCCATGGTTTAGCCCTGGAAGCCTGCGTCTTTCGCAGCTGCAACCTTCTTACATCGCCTGGTGCCGGCAGATAGTTCCCAAGGTGCGACTCTCTTGACCTGGCCAGAGCCGGACACTCCAGCAAGACATGCAAGGACGATTTCTCGCCCTCTATGCACCATCGACACTGTGAGTCTTCGGCAATTCCCAGCATCTCTAGGTGCTTGTTAAGGCGACAGTGTCCCATTAGGAGCCTTGTTGCCAGTCTCACATCCTTCCTACCTAGGTGGAGCCAGGACTTTGTTTTTTGGCGCTCACCTCACTAAATGTCCTATGTGCTATTCCAGAGCTCCTCAGAGCGCCTGTCTAGGTCACTTTTCAACGCCGTTATGACTTGGCAAGCCGGAATATCTAGTAGGGGTTCCGGACCTACCGGGGGCTCAATTCTGGGCGTAATAGAACGATCATACCCTGAGAAGTGACCACTTCTATTAAAATCCAAAATTCCGTATTCTGGGACCGACCGATCGCACAAAAATGATTCGAACTACGCGCGACGCACGGTGGTCGAAAAACGCGGACATAAATTGAAAAATTAAAAAATGTAAAATGTATCTATATTTGCCCCTATATGGTTGTCAAGATACTAGGCGAATAGTTGGCCAAAGAATAAACTATGCTTTTTACGAGTTTGACATTACGCATCAGTATTCAACATCAAATTTCAAATAAAAGACCCAGAGTATGACAGTATTCAACTGTTAATATCTCGAAAACAGTTGAAGATCGACATAGGGTACGTTATATAAAAATGCTTAGAATTTAAAAACAAAATGAAAAAATGCAATAACATACTGTGTGTTTCATTTGAAAGATTCGGTTGGCATTCTTTTTAATATATTTTCTTTTTATAAACTAACATTTTTACTTTTGTTTAGCTAATTAATAAATATATATCTTTTTTCTCTTAAAAATGTCTTAAGATAAATGTGAAAATTCACACGATCATCCTGTGTTTATTAAAACTAAATATTTTGTACGAATACAATGTGGAAGTTAATGTCCGCGTTTTTACAAAAATCGACCACTGTGCGAGTCCTACTCTAAAAGACGGTCAAGTTTGCCGTAGCATACGCATTAGCGAGTAAAATATCGATCGGTCGTTCGTCCAATAGCGTGCTCTAAAATAATACAAGTGACGTTTTTCACACGAGCTTTCCAACAACTCCCATCTACTGGGTCTAGTCGAGAGAACGGCTTCGCTCAAAAATTGTTGTTCGAGGCAGCTCTGCACGTGCCCGTAATAGTTTGGTGATTATTCGATCGTCTCGTCACTGCTTTTAAGCGCGTGTATTGGTTGAATTTACTTTTCTTCTCTCAGGCAAACGATCACTTCCTATGACTTCCAGAATCGGTACCCGGATCGGTTGATGGTCCTTGTCTAGCCAATCTATCGGCATCTTTATTCCCCGCTCGGTAAAAAATTTTGTCTACAATAAAAACAATTTGTTTTGAACTAAAATATTTTTTTTAGTTCAACGCAGTGTTTAATATTGAAATGAAACTTTATTTTTCTTCTTTAATTGTTTGGTTTCGATACACCCCATTTTGCAACAAAACAAATTGTCTTCATATGTATAAGTCATTCAGAATTCTTGCTTTATTTTATTTAAAATAAATAAAAATTAGTTTTTATCGAAGCTACGACGCTCTGTCTTCTTCTTAGGAAAATTAAATCTTGAAAATTGATTTTTCAACCAAAACAACCCAGTAAAAGTTATCTCTAATGAAAAAAAAAAATATGCCGCTCGTTGAACCAAAACAACCTGAGGCATTTGTCTTGAAGTGAGAAAATAGAGTTCCTATTGTCTTGAATCGATACATTTTTCCGAAATTTGTCTTGGACGATTTTTGACACGCGCTTAGTTATTAATGTAATGTGAAACGTGTAAGTGTATCGGAATATTGATTTGATCTATAGAAATATCAAAAATTTTACGACTTTTGTGTTTTACTTTCGGGAATAGGGATCTTCTGCAGGGGTCTGAATGGTATCTACATATATCAAAAATTACCCAAGGGTCCACTTAGTATGCGTGCCAAGTTTCGTTGCTTAATCATTTTTTTGAAAGGTTGGACTATAAAACTTTTAAGTGTGTTGTTGTTATGTTTCCGACAGAATAAAAATAAATGTTTTTTTTTTATTTTCAGATTTTTAGAATGTAAAACTATTTTTCTTAAAGATGTTCGCGTTTGCAGTACTTTTAAGTGTTTTGTTGTGATTGTGTTATGTTTCCTATAGTTAAAAATATATATTTTTTTATTTTTCATACTTAGAATTGCATTTGTTTCAATTTTTAATCCTCGTATCAAATCACCTTGATGTTTTTCAAATTAAAATACTTTTTAATATCGTCATCTATTTGATTTATTTTTTATAAATTGACTTTGTTTTCTAGAAAAAAAAATGTTGATTTCATAGATAAAATTCGTTATTTATTTTATATACCAGAACCATAAATTTTGAATTTTCGTTCTTTCCTCCCAAGATGTTTTGATCTTCCCTTTTTTAGATTCTTTTCGGTTGATGTAACTGATTTGGAAGTTTTAAAGCTATTCATTGTTAAATAATAGTAATTAAAACGACAGTAATAAAATATAAACAATTGAACAACCGTATAGCGACAAGGCACGCCGGTCGTTGCCCTTCGTTCGGGTATATACTTAAGGGCGACTACTTGGACATGTCAAACGCAATAGTTCTCTCATAGATTAAGGAACTATAGATCCGTCACTTCACCCTTCCCGCCAATAATTATTTTTCGCGAAAAGTGCTGTTACGTTTCCGCGTGCAAAGGAACTGCCAACATAATAATATTTAGGTTGGCAATATTCTTTCTAGAAATCTGCAGCTCCTCCTCTTACCCCTTCTAGGGTTGTCCGTCAGAGGGCACATTATGACAGAAGTGACAGAATGTCGGTTATGACTCATAACTTATGAGTTCCATTTTGAAAACTGAGGTTTGCCAAGGTTTTTAAAAAGTGATTTCGTGATTATTCCTGTTCAAAAAATTGTGATTTTATCCGTCGATTACAATGGCTGAGAAACAAAGAGTTGGAGTGTGTTGTATTCAAAGCTGCGGAGACCGTGCCATGATCCCAATAAAAAAACGGGGAGACATCGTTTCCCCAAAGGCAATCCTGTAATTTTTCAGAAGTATAGTGAAGCCGTTAAACGCGAATAAACTAAGTGCTGATGAAATATATAACAGATTTTACGTGTGTGATAAATATTTTGCTCCACAGAACATTTTGCAGAGGTCTTAACTATTATATATAGACACTTGTGTATTCCAAACCAGGGGTATTAATATTTACACCAAGACTTTTTCTAATGTGTGGGTTTACCATAAATTGCCCCACATATACAGTAAAAATTTTTTGAGATAAAAATAATTTTTTTCTGTTTCACAAATTTAGTTTGGAATACAAAAGAGTGGCATTTATTGTTTTTTATGTACTAAAAACAAGATAGGTATAAACATTTTAAAGAAAATTATTTAATATTTAAAAAAGCACAGACGAGATCATGTTGTAATATTTTCTTTATTGTGAAAAATATAAACTAACATGTTTCGAAATATGCCATAATCTTTTATAATAAAACAACCAGAGGTTTTGTACTACAAGTGCATTATGGGTAATTTGTATTTATTTCTTAAAAATATGCTTTTTTATTTTAACTTAACATAAGTAACAATTTTGTTTTGTGTCTAGTAAAAAAGCATATTTTTAAAAACTAAACACAAATTGCTTGCAAAGAAAGAACCCTACACAAATTACATTGGAAATGGCTATTGGCTAAATGTCATAATATTTTTATATGTTGTAGTACTCAATAAACAAAGCACAAAAATAAAAAACCGAGATACGGAGCAGGATTACTTTCTGAGATATGGAGCTTTAAAGTTGACGTGTTTTAAGGCTATATCTTTGGACATGTTCTAATTTTTTTTTCACAACTTTGTTGATTACCGCCAAAATAAAGTAATTCGTTTCTGTATTTGTCCTGAATGAAACACCCTTTCCATCCAAGTAAAAATGTCCTTTGGTACCACCAACCAACCGGCGGTAATCAACAAATTTGTGAAAAAAAACTTGTACCATGTCCAAAAATATAGCCTAAAAACATGTCAACTTTAAAGCTATATACCTCAGAAAGTAATCCTGCTCCCTATCTCGTTTTTTTTATTTTTGTGCTTTGTTAATCGAGTACTACAAAATATAAAAAAATTGACATTTAGCCGACAGCCATTTTCAATGTAATTTGTGCAGGGTCCTTAAAAAAAAGCGAAAATTTAAGCGAGCACCATCTAGTGGTCATATTACAAACAAACAAAAAATCGATAGTACGGTTATCGCGAATTTAACCGTGAGTCATCTAGTGGTCGTATTACAAATTAAAAAAGAAAAATCAATATAAAAGTATGGTTAGTGGTCGCGTGCATATCTGCGCAAACTCGCCAAACTCCAAATAGTTCCAAACCGTTTAACACGTAACTGTCGTATCTATTGTAGCTCCTTAACCTATGAGTTCTCTATAGTACAGTGGCACATGTAGGCACAGTGGCGCGCTAACACGGCCATCCTGAAATTGGGATCCAACAAACAAGGAAGTGGCGGTAAACCATCGGCCGCTAAGTGATACCGGCGGATTTCTGACGGGACGTATAGGCACTTGCAATGTAGCCGCTAAAATCGTCCTATATTTGGGAATCATATTTCTATGGTTCGCAACGGTTGAAGTTAAAAGACAGATTTGTAGATATAGATGGCTGATGGCGTAGTGGTAGAGTATCAGACCCTCACCGGGGACGCGCAGGTTCGGATCCTGGTTGCACCCAACACTTTTACAGGTAAAATACTCGCGCCTGCACGCCTGTCGTTCGACATGTGCCCAAGCGGTCATTGGCGGTATACAGGCCGCGCCGCCCCAAGTTGTCGAGCCGCCAGCTGGCTTCCGAAAAATTCTAAGAAATGTGCTAACGTCCAGACCACGTTATGTTTGTCTCGGCCCAAGAATAAATGTAACTCAACTTGTAAAAATAATATTCCCTTTATTGACTGGCAGAGGTTTACACTCGAAATATTGTTAAACTTTACTTAAGGCACTTAATTTTTTGACAACTTTGACAGCCGCTGTGGTACCACCACCACTACCACGCATCGATTTTACTAGAGTTTTGGGAACACATTAGAAACTGTCAGTCGTAAAAAAATTTAGAGATGAGAAAAAACACAAAATTGGGCTTTATTTTACAAAATAATCCAGCAAACATATCGCAAGTACAAAAATAGCACTAATTTACAATACAAGAAAAGGGTAAATATTGCACTGGCATAAAGTACTTTAATTAGAGTACTAAAATATTACTTTATTTGTAATGGCACCGCAAAGTGCAGCATCGAATGTACAAAAATAGTAAAATGCCATGTTCCAAATTTGTACTTCTTTTGTACAGTGAATTTTAAACATTTTTTTAGGGAAGTGTCTTATATGTTGGAATCTGGTAATATTTTATTATTTTTAAAATTAATTGTGCTAAAATTTTGTAAAATTAACCAGAAAAATAACCACAACGAAATGGATTCGTAGCTTACGGCATTGGCAGTGGTTAATTACCACAACGGAATAACGTTTAGCTATTGCGCAGGCGCATTAATTACCACAACCACTATGAAATGTCAAATAAGCGTTCCAAAATATTCCTATTAAGGCCCAAGCAACCCAAGGCATACACACCGCCCGCCGGCTAGAAAACCAAAATGTACATTAAGATGCAGGTACCCCAAGGTTAAAATAACCCCTCAAGGCATAAACGATGCCGGTCAGAAAACCAAAATGTATCATAATTGAGCACAAAACCATAATTTCATTAAGGTCCAAGCATCCCAAGGCATAAAACCAAAATGAGTATTTAAATTTTAATACTCATTAATAGTAATTTTAAATTACTAACTTTAAAAACGTCCAAAACTAGTTAGTCGATCCAAAAACCAAAATGATAACATCAAGGTCCAAGCACCCCAAATCATTAACCAGCTCGCCAGAAAACCCAAGACATAGCATAGAGGTCCAGATACCCCAGGACTAAATTGCCAGCGACTTTTTACTGCAATCGTTATGGCTAACATGGCCAATTAATACATTAATAAACGTAGCTTAACATTTTCATACGAATCAAGATAACTCGCCAATATCTCTGTACAATCATCTGGGAACGAGTCCTTGGTCCATAATCGCAGCTACTGTAGTTCGTATGGATTCCGAAAACGTCGTCCACTCTACGAAGTTGATATATATATAATAACCATATTTTCTATTTCTCAAAAATTTCTTCTATACTCTATTTTGTAAGTTGTAGCTGCGAAACAAAAATGTGAATTCGGCAGAAATTGTAAATTACTAAAAGCACGGATTTACCATATTTAAAAGACTATTAAAAACCATAAACGACGTCTTAAATTTTAATCTCACGTGTAATATCACCCTTATTACATGGGTGTTTGCAATTCTGGCACTGCTGCAGTCAAATGAAGTTAACATTATTTTATAAATGTAACTTCTTTCCTTTAACTGCCTCTTCAAGTTTTTTACTACCTCACATTAAGGCAAAGATAATAAACGCTCGTTAGGACCTCATAAAATATGCGGAAAAACTGAAAAGGGCAAAATCAGCTCCGAAAATAAAGGAAATCTGTTCGTGATATATAACGGGAAACTAATAAAAAATTGTCAATGGCCTAAAAACTGGAGAAGTCTGGAATGATTGAAACGCAGCTAGGGCCCTGCACTAATAAGGCCGGGTACTATTTTGACGCTGCGCAAGAATGACCACATTTATTTCCGACACTAATAATGTTAGGGCTAGCCCTTATTTGTGGAGGAAGATACTAGGCCGTATCTTGACGTTTCTGACAACTAGTCGCCATTTTTTTTTACCGTAACCCTACTTTCGGGAATTGTTTGTGTTGTAACGACTAAAAAAGCAAAAATTGGGCACAAAATAGTTCTTTTTTAGGAAATCGGGTGACATGGTGAAAGAAAATGAAAAAAGCAAGGCTCAAACTTCGATCGTTTTACCGATGGAGACTATTTGTTTGCTACGAGAAGTAGTTCAACAAAATCTCTTCAAACACATCTTCCATGCTTTTCAATCACTCAAAAACACTTTTAAAAGTGAAAATGTAAAAAAACAACATAAAATTTCAAAAACGTTCAGCATATGTTTGTAGGTTAGAAATAAAGGCGTGTCGTCACCGTTTCGCTAGAGGCGCGTTCAATAATTCTATATTTTGCACCTTTCAGGGCCAGGCGCAGCCTGTGTTAAGGTCGATGCTAAGTAGGCACTATCCAGTGCGGCTATATTTCAATAATTCTCTGTTATAATACGTCTGTACAGTGGTCCTTATCCGCCAGTACACTTCTGACGTCAGAAGCGGGAAATTTTTCAGTATACGCCCACGCATTGCACAGCTCTCACTGCCTATTTCTGACGTCACAATCGCGCTTTTGACCACACAAGTATAAAATTTCTCAGTTACTACAGGTCCGTTTTTGCGAGCTTCACATAGTTACTATTGTCCTTTTTTATTAAATGCATTCGTTTGAGAGAGATCCGGCATACTACCCATACCAGGAGAAATACCCGCCTGCACACCCTGCAATCCAGCATAGCTGTCAGAGTTAACTAGGGACTTATTGGGCGTACATTTTCGCGTTCCCTTATTAAAATACGGTGTTCCCTTAACTCGGTACAGTTACCGTACGTCTCTTATCTTTAAACATAACCTCAATTAGCACGGATAATAGTGATGGTCGGTTTGTTTTTCGCCACACTTTTTAATATTCTTTGCATATTTAGTTTTTTTTATAAACAAAAACAGTCTTGTGGATTTCTAAAATTTATGTGAAAAAATGAATAGAGTGGAGAAACCTACAAGGTTGAGGTTCAGCTACACTGACGATATAATTCTTTTGCGATAATTTATCAGGAAAAATCCCTACAAGGTTAGAAATTTTAGGTTAGGAACAAGGAAAAGTAATGCCACTTTCAATAACACGTTTTTTTAAAGTATGGTTAAGGTTCAACCTAAATAAAATACGGTTTTCCCTTATTATAGTAAGATAGTTATAGCGCTTTCAGTTTACGTACTCTCAGATCGATCCGGAGTAGAGTTAGTAGTGACGTCACGAATCTACCCGGGGGTGCTCTAAATCCTAAGCGATTATCGCATAGGCCATGCATTTGCTCCAAATACGACATTTTATCCTAACTATTTTTATGTTTTTGAAATGGGACAGCCGGTTGAAAAAGATTCGAGTCCACAAAGAGTAAACAGAAAGAATATTAGTTAAAACCTTGTCATTTGTACCTGAGTTTTTCTCTAACCTTCAAAATTATTTTTATTTTGCTTAAGGCATCCCTCCCATTACTTGCTCCCCAGTATAATCGGGGACCACCTCAGACGCATAATTGCGTATTTAGGCCAAATTTTGGGGGCTACCCCTACCGCTTCAAGTTGAACAGACATTTATTCCTCCTCGGATAAAGTAGAAGAATTGAGGAACAATTCTTCAATTTCAATAAACTTTCTTTTTCGATCCATTTTTTTCTGTTTTGACCCACAGAAAGTTTATAAACAGCACAAAAATAAGATAAAAATGTTGTCAAAAAAGTAGAGTTATGATCTTGTTTTGCTCTAAATCCTTTACTCTCGCGATTTTGAGAGAGCAGAAAGATCGATCTATTTTAAATCCGGAGCAACATTCGGAAAAGCCAACACGCTAGTCGGAGCAGTACATGAATCGAACATTAGAGCAATAAACGAAAGCGCTATGAGATTTCAGAGTCGAAGGGTGTACAGGCGGGTATTTCATCAGATTTAGAAAAAGAGAACAATATAGGAGCTATGTTAAGCTCGCAGAAATGGATCTTACGTTTTACTTTATCTTTTAATAGGGATATTTTGGAACACTTATTTGACACTTCGTAGTGGTTGTGGTAATTACTGCGTCTGCGCAATTGCTAAACGTCATTCCGTTGTAGTAATTAACCACTACCACTGCCGTAAGCTACGAATCCACTTCTTTGTGATTAATTTTAGAGAATTTTGGCGTAATTAATTTTAACAATAATAAAATATTACCAGGTTCCAACATATAAAACACTTATTTTGTAAAATTAAGCCAAATTTTTTACTTTTTCTCATCTCTGAATTTTTTTACAAGTGACAGTTTTTAGGGCCAAATTTAGAGTCGTCTTTCAAGGCACCCTTGTTCCTTCAAGGAGGTCTTCGGGCCAATTTGGCAAATAATGTGAGGTTAAAAAAACAAAAATATTGTTGGGGTTGTTTTGATAAATGGTTTTTTGTCATTTTGTGGGTTGATGGATGGATGGTTTTTTGGAATTTATTGATCGGGTGGAAGAAGTGCCTGATCATCATGGTCATCTTCCAAAGGGATACTTACGGGATATGCAAAGTCCCTTTGGATTCTGTAGTGTTAGAACTTCGTTCTTGTATTGATGTTTATTATATTTTAAATAAAACACTTGTTTAAAATCAGCGAGGTTTTTTATATTTCCCTATTGCTATAATGTCTGCTTATTTCTATCGAGGCCAGACACAGAGAGACCGTAAAAATGTTTCTGGGCAGCCAAAGCTACCTATGTGCATCTGCAAAAATATACAGGCTGTCCTTATACAATTTACTGACTTTCTCACATTTAGAGAAAAGAAGTTTTTGGCCAGATATAGATTTTCAAAAAACATCACACGTCACTACCCATGATCGAAGATCAATTTAATCACCCAAACAACCGGGGTCTCTCCCAGTGTCCCCAATGTTGGCCTTGATATATACCCTACGGTATATGGTACTGGAAGTATTCAAGTATAGGTAGCTAGGTAATGTAAGTAACACGTATGACACAAAACTAATCTGGTAACAGAAAAGACAAAATTTGATAAAAAACAACATTATTAAAATGTGGAACAACCTTCCTCAATCGGTCAAAGATTTGCCCGAAAAAAACCTACTAATTAAAATCTGTAAAATCCATTCTTCTCCAGGATGCCTTTTACAGACTACAAGATTATTTTTTATTAAAATTTTAAATTAACTTTTTTATCTTTCTGACAGTTCTTTTCTTTACATGATTTGTATTTATATATATATAGTTATTTATATTGTATTGTATTGTGTGTATAAGTACCTTTTGTAAATTTGGATTAATAGTTCTGAAAACTATGGACGCAAATAAAATAAACTATCTTACATACATTTTTTTGTTCATACGTGGACTCAACGTATCCTTATATCTTTGAATCAGTTCAGCGAGGAAAACCTTCTCCTGGCTAGTGTAGGTTCTTAAGGTGCCCGCACACTGCGATTTTGTTCGACGAGCAAATCTGGTCGAGCAAAAACAGCGCAAGACTGAAGTGTGTGTGTGTACAATGATTTTGTCCGTTGGAGATGTTGGATATATTAATATAATAAAACTAAACCGAAGTCAGATTTGCATAACCGTCCCACAAAAACGCAGTCTGTGGGCCCCTTTATAGTGCCCTCCTTTTGATCTTTATTTTCATTAATTTTTTTGTCAAAAAAAAAACAAACATTCCAAAAATAACAAAACCATAACCACAAAAATTATAACAATGAAGTGATCAGTAGTTTATTTGCACCAACCCACCATCATTTTTGCGACGTTACCGATACAACCCTACCTTGAAATGTTCCTTCCCGAAGGAAGGGACTATAAATAAGAAATGAAAGGACGCCTTGAAGGACACCTTCGTCAAGGAGGCCTTGAGGCTTCCTTCGACGTCGGACTATATAAATTTGGCCCCTAATGTGTTCCAAAAACTCTGTTAAATATTGATCCGATGAGTGGTAGTGATTGTTAAAGACTACCACAGCGGCTGTCAAGGTTGTTAAAATTTTAAGCGTTTCAAGATATCCCTAATATTTACCATCATTGAAGAAAATTATTGTATATTTTATAGATATTTTCTAGAACAAGTATATTTTACGTGGTAGGTGAGTTGAAACCATCAATACTGTAAATTATAAACGGAATAAACCCCGGAGTGCGGCGTTTTTTGTAGCCAGCTAAGCGTTATACAGGGTGAATTCTTTAAATGGAACGGTGCTTCTAGCGCATTTAAGGAAGAGGTTTTAAGTAAAGCTAAAAGCGCTTCTTTAATGATTTTTTACGGACTTCCCAAAATTTGGGGCCCCCAACTGGAGGCCCAGGGCCCACCAACTATTTTTTTAGAATAAGAAGATACCCCTTGTAGCACTTTTTTGGAGAGCTTGTTAAAAAATAAAAATCACACATTAGTTTTTTTTGACATCTGAAAAAATCTGAAAAATTTAAAGAACCTATTTTTTTCATAATTGTTTTAGCTTCAAAATAAACTACAAATTCTCTATTTTCTAAGCGGAATAAAAGAAATACCACTTAAGAATATTATTGGCGGCCCATACCAACATTTTTTGGATAAGGAGGTACCACTTGTGGCACCTTTTTGGATAGCTTATTAAAAGAGAAATTCGATTAAATACATTTTTTTGACATCTGTCAACCCATGTGTTAAAAATTTTACGCCAACAATATCCTTGTGTGGTATCTTCTTTATTTTATATTTAAGTTACAGTAAAGGTATGTAACCATGAACCAGCCTTTAAAAAATAAACTTTTACATTACAAATATGTAAGTCTTGTCCCAAAAGTCCAGCGAGTTCAAGAAAGAGATATCTCCAAGACCTCGTAGGTACCCGCCATATAGCTGTTTTTATTGCCCACCGGCAGCGTCTTGAAAGTGGAAATAGGGAAGAGGTGGAAAGGAGAGGGATAGGATACCGGCCGGCAAGCTACATTTTTAAACACGCAAACAAAATTGATTGCAATAGCTAGTATCTACTGTATAAATTTAAAAATTTCCGTACGAATTTCAATATGAAAGGTAGTTTGACACAGAACAACTAAATGGAACATTGGTAAATTTAAATTGTCCAAAAAATTGTCCGATTTCAAACTAACAAGTCTGCTTAGTATGCAAAGAAAAATAAATGGCGCCAGCAGACACGTATAGCCCGCCATATGACCCTACATTATCTCAAAAACTACGGATCTGACATTTATATTATAAATTTGACTTTAACATTAGTATAATTTTTCTTAAAAATGTAATTATCTAACAACAATTTTAGAGGAAATAAGAAAAAATTATTGCTGATCCCAATAGTCTCCATAAAAGCTACCTAGATGGCTAAAAATTGGCAGGTAGCTATTTATAAAAATCGATAATGTATTTAGATATACTTACCGATTATTCCCATAATTTTGCGCCTTTTCTTTTAATAATAGACACTTAAAGTAAATAGACACTTAAAGTAAATATTTCAACGCATCGGTATCGGTATACGTAACGCGTTCGAAACAAAGTCAAAATACACTATATTTTTGACTTTTTTATGCGATGTTTCGAACAATGCCCTCTTTCTTGAAGGTTGCGATGAAAGAACTGCTGATTGCAATCGTTGCGTATGTTCGTGGGTCCGTAACGATACGTACATCCTTCCGTACGCAACAAGATTCTAGATAGTTTTTGGTCGTGCCCAAAATGCCCGACGACTAACGCTATTTGACACTGTTGACATTTGAACGTCATATATGGTTAAGGGCTGCCGTGAAACGCCGCAATCCTACGGACGGTTAACGAAAGAATTTTGACGTACGTGACGAGCTTCTATTAAATTTCGCACCATTTCGGACCGGGTGGCGCTACCCTGAGTACCAAAGACACACTCAAGCATGGTTTTCTGTTTGAGCGTTCTTTTATGTATAATTAAATAGGTAACTGCTTCAAACCCATCTAAATAAAAGCAATAAATTTAACAACAACCGTCGACGTAAAATATGTAATTTTGAATTGTCGAATAGTGTTAAAGTTATCGTTGTCGGTGAAGTTATCGGGATGTAAATTGGCACGACCAAAAACTATCTTCTGTCATCACACCCGTCAAAAGGCATCGTTCAAAACATAGCATGAACAAGTCAAAAATGTAGTGTATTTTGACTTTGTTTCGAACGATACCGATGCGTTGAAATATTTACTTTAATTGTCTATTATTTCAACGCATCCGTATCGGTATACGTAATGCGTTCGAAACAAAGTCAAAATGCGGTACATTTTTGACTTGTTTATGCGATGTTTCGAACGCTGCCAGCTTTTTTTAAGGGTACGTCATCACACCCGTCAAAGAAGCAGGCATCGTTCGAAACATGGCATGAGCAAGTCAAAAATGTAGCGTATTTTGACTTTGTTTTGAACGCGTTACGTATACCGATACAGATGCGTTGAAATATTTGCTTTAAGTGTCTGATAATTAAAAAAAAAACACAACAAAACACATCACAAGCTGTAAAAGAAAGATTCATATAACTGTTTCTGAGGGCTATTAAACACAACTGTTGTTGAGTACTTATTGCCATGAAGTTACAATCTTTATCGTTGCTACACGTTATTTGTTGGGACTTTTTCTGATTTAATTAAAAAATGCGCTTAAGAATAGAAATTGAAACTAAAATTATTACTTAGGGGGCATAGCGCATTCCGTGGGACTTCTGATGATTTTACGAAACCTGATTTAATCGATTACTAATGGACCCACCTAATATCACCAAAAATGCTGTAGTAAAAAAGTAGGGTTAAGGTGTCAATTTTTTTTCTTAAATTCAGACGGTTTAAGCTAGATCAATAAAATTTGGCACGTATGTTGGCCTTCTCGCAACGTGCCCTAGTGTGTCATAAAAAATTACATATGTAGTCCCTAGAGGGCAACAGGGGCCAAAATGTGTTTTTAAACTATCCCTCATACGTTCCATACTAATGCAACTGCACATCTGAATCTTAGTCAGTTGGTAGTTCATACTGTTGCCTACAAGTCTATTACACCGAAAAAAAGTGCATGGCTCTTAACAAGGCTCCTAGGTTAGGGGTTAAAAATTTTGTCGATTTCAATTAAAAAATTATATTTTACTTATCTTTCAGAAAAATGTCAACCAAAATGCTCCACCAGGGGCGCAGTGGACCATATCTCAATTTTAAATACCCTCAACTTTCTCCCAGCCTCTAGTGCTGTGAGGGGGCGAGATCAAATTTTCATCATTTTCATATTCATATTTCATATTAAAACTTATGAGTTCAGTGTAACAAATATTATATAATCTAAACATCAAAAACCCCAGAGTCTATAGTAAATTCAAAAAGTGCAAAGTTTTTTGGCAATTGCAAAGTCAAAACACTTACATTTTAAGAGCCTATATTTTTTACATCCAACTTTGCCCCAGCCCCTACTGGCTGTACGGGGGAAAGATTTTTACCATTTCTATATTCCAGAAAACCACTCAATATGCACATCTAAACCTCATCAAAAATGTGCAAGCTGGGACAAAACTGGGGGTATTCAAAGTTAAGAAATGGTCCACTGTTGCCCCCTAGGAGCCACATATGTAGTTTTTTATGACACACAAGGGTACGTTGCCAGAAGGGCAACATATGTGCCAAAGAACCCCGTACACCGGCCCATGTAATCCAGACATCGGGCGATTTTGAATTTTTTTTTTATATGTTGTAGACCTGGAAAAGGGCTTTAAAAAAATGCGCCTTAAAAGTTGGTGAAGCATTTAGTTTGGCTACAGCGGCGAATCAAATGTGGGATAAAATAACATTTAGAAATGATATCTTCGAAAGAAAACATACAGGTATTTATTTTTTTTTAAGGATAGAGTAAATGTTAATTTTTACATTTTTTCGCAATGTTTTCTGACAGGTTAGGTCATTGGCGCACTTTAAAATTATTAAAATACTGTATATTTTGTCATTAAAATGGCTAATTCAATGATATTAGGTGTGTATGTATTTTGTGCTGTTTTATAGTTTTTTTTTAGTATATTTTATAAAAAGATAAATTAGTGGTGTAACATTAAAATATTATTTACTAGTTGTTTAAACTGCCACAAAGATTTTCAATTTAATTGGATATCGTCTTGAAGCCTTTTTATAATTTTGATATTTGCTAGTTGTTATATGTCATAGTTGTCAATTGTGGTGTAGTGGCGTAACGTAAAATATGTTGACATTTTTATTTTGTTCTGTTTTTTTTTTAATGAATTTGACCCAAAAAATTATGTTGGCTGTTACGAAAACATTGCCTTATTTTTTCCGAACTGATACATCCACCAACTTCTCTTCATTTATTTACGCACAGCACGCATATCTTCGCGCGTATAGTATCTTTCCCGACCTTGATTGCTTGCCCGAACTTCGCTCCAAGAATTTAGGGTCATCGGTAGTTGTTTGCGAAATAATACAATTTTCTGCACTAGTTGGAACAATAACAATTACTTACTTTAGACATTCGTGAAACTTAGCTGCCTTAAGTTTCATAAAAAATATATTTACGCCACTGTGTTGGAATATTTATATTGAAGCAAAATAGAAGATAAGTAAGATTCTATTAATAGATTTAATTCATAAGTTCAGTTATCAAATGAAATAGTAAAAGTATAGGTAGTATTTTAATATTTGGATGTTACACCACTGATTTATCATTATATAAAATATATAAAAAACTATAAAATAACAGAAAATACATATATAATATTGTTGAATTGGTGCTCTTGATGAAAAAATTAACAGTATTTTAATGGTTTTACGGTGCGCCACTGACCCAAAATGCACATTTACACTATCCTTCAAAAAAGAAATAAATACTTGCATGTTTTCTTCGGAAAATATAATTTCACAATGATATCTTATCCCACATTTGATACGCCGCTGTAGCCAAACCAAATGTCTCACCAACTTTTAAGTCACATTTTTTTAAGCCCTTTTCCAGGCCTACAACATATCAAAAAAAATCTAAAATTGCCCGATGTCTGGGTTACATGGACCGGGGTTAACAGAAAATAAAATGACACCCTAATCTTACTTTTTGACCGCAACATTTTTGGGCTGTTAACAGGTTAAGCAGTGTTGCCGTTTCGTAAAATCGTCATGAAAAGGCCCACGGAAGCCAAATTTTCTACGTGTGCCCCCTAAGTATATAACAAGAATCCTAGTTGTTAAACCTATTTATGTCGTTGATAAGCCATCGAAAATTAAAAAAACGCGATAAAAATCAGTGAAAATTTAGCTATAGCCTAGGGGGTAGGGCAGAAAGGGCCCAGGGAGGCGTACTTGCCGGGCTTCGCGCCGCCCCTTCTCTACTACTAGCTATAGCCTAGATTTTTTTTATTTTTTTCCAATTTAGAAATTATGTCCATTTTATAGGAGCCCAAACTGAAGATTTATTTATCTCCTTATACGTTTATACCGCAAATAAAATAAAACAAGAAATAAGAATTAGCCCTACAATTGGTCAAACGTGATCATGTGATCACAAATATGAGTTTTTATTGGGTGGTCTTATTCTTATATTATTTTATTTTGCTGTATAAACCCAGCATTATAGTCCTCGAAAACTGTCTTTTAAACAGTTTTAATTTAACGCGACTTCTTATGAAGTCGGCAATCGTTATTAAAAAAAATCAAAAAATTTCAAAACAGCTGATTAAATGACGTCAGTGACATTCATTGAGGAGGCTCACCGGATCTCAGAGTCGGTGAGCATCGACGCTATCAATTGGTGAATTGGTGGAATCAATCAGGTAATTTAGGAACCCGATGAATGTCACCAAGAATCATAGATGAATTTACAAACTCGATTGTTTTCATCGGTGATGAGCTCATCAGTGAATTTACAAAATCGCCTTCTGCTTCGATACGTTACGTGAAACTTATCGATTCGGTACACGTATCGTATCGCGATCCGTGACGTATCCAAACCGATTTACCTATTCTTTGGTCCCAATTTGTGTATATTAACATACACTTCCGGCCACATAAAATGCGTACGCCGATTTTAGTGTATTGTGGGCCTCGCAACTCAGTAACCTTTTAGGTATTTCAAATTGACAAAAAATGTCACCGTCAGGTTTTGTTGTTGTCAAACGCTTATATTAAAAAATGGCCCAACTAAACGAATTAAAAAAAGCCCAAATTTTGGCAAAATTAGACGGTGGTTGTTCGATTCGAAGAGTAGCGGCCCATTATGGACGAAACAAGGCAATAATTGTAAAAATAAGAAGTATCAAGAAGAAGAAACTGTAAAGCATAGTAAAGTGTGGCCAGTCTCCTTATTTTTGTGTTTACAATGTCAAAAGATCTAACCTGTAATTCGAAAACGTCAAAGTCAGTTGCAATAAGCAACGCAATTAGCAAAACTTAAACTCAACAGACCTGCAGCTAACTTCTGCTTTACGCATTTTATGTGGCCGGAAGTGTACCTTCACGTTAGCAACATGCCACAAACGCTATACCACGTAGGTTAGCGTCATGTCTGAACGTTATACACTTCTCTCTACATAAAACTGGTACAGCAGAAGGTAGCTGCAAATACGATTTTTTTATATTTTTCTATGTGCAACACTGACTTTTTGACTTTGTCATTTTAGGTTATATTTTTGGCATATATAAACTTTTTATAAAAAGACTGCTTGTTTATTTTTTACTAATTCAAAATATAAGGCCACAAAAAAGCAAAAATGTTTTATAAAACATATAAAAAATACTTATTTTTAATAGCGCGTCATTGCACCGGCGCGTCGGCTGCAATGATGTTTTGAAGTCTTCTGGGCATTGAATTGGCTAAATTTTCAAATAAGTTTGGATTTTCGGCTATAACTTCCCTCTATGCCCTTAATATGAGTCCCATTAGATGTTCTGAATTCCTGAGAAGAAAACTTGCTAATTTCTTTGTGATAAATCCCCAAACGTTCTCTATTTGATTCGCATCAGGGGTTTTTGCAGGCCAAGGCAAAACTTCTTGTTGGAATACAAAATAATCTGGATAAGGGACCCTCACCTCTGGAAGCATTACATTTTCCAGCATATTAACCAAAACATATATATCCAGCTCTAAACATTTACCGAAAATCTTCCCGCCGGTCTTCGTTTCCAGCAATATATCGTTCTTCGTATCGGATTCTTGGCGGTCGATAAACCAGAATTTGTTTTTTTATCGCCGTTGGACTTAAAGATCTTCGCATCTGTGAAAACCGCATGCTACCAAAATTCTTCGTCCCTCAGAGAATAATTCAACGCAAAAATTAATCGAGACTGCTTCTTTTCCTCATTTAGTTTATTTTTTGTGCCGCAATGCGACACCTTCCTTAGCCTCGAACGTTTAATCCTCCTGCCTAAAGTTGTTACGGATCCTGGAAAATTTGAGTCAATTTTTACTTCTTTCGCCTTGGCAAGCGGATGATTTTCCATAAAATTGATTGCTTCTTGGTCTTCCTATGGGCTAGTAACTTTCGTTAAACCGGTGCCGTACACTTCCGGCCACATAAAATGCATACAGCAGAAGTTAGTTGCTGGTCCGTTCAATTTAAGTTTTGTTAATTGCGTTGCTTATTGTAATTGACGTTGACGTTTTCGAATAACAGTTGACATTGTAAACACAAACATAAGGAGACTCGCCACACTTTACTAAAAAACTAATGTACTAATGAATAACACATTTTTAAAAAATTATTCAACATTTTATTACAAAGAAATTATTCTTAAAGCTCAGTATGGACAAAACAAGGCCACAATTGTGCGAATAAGAAAAAAGTATCGAGAAGAAGGAACTATAGTTTGGCGAAAGGAAAGCAATAACTTAATCATAGTCAGCGCACCTCTGCAGGATCAGTTATTTGAGTAATCTAAGTCTTTGCAGAAAACCAAAAATGTTCAAAATCAAAAAGAAATTATTAAAACACTACGTAAATTTAAAAAAAAACAAGAAAACGTTTCTTCAGTAGCGTGTCATTGCCCCGTCAGACTCGATAATGTTTGCCAGTCTTCGTGGCATGGAATGTGCTAAATTTTGAAATAAACTTGGATTTGAAACAATGACTTCGTTGTACCCTCTGACCATGAACTCCATGAAGTGGTTGGAATTTCTGGGAAACAATATTCATTCGTATTAACTTTTTTGCTATAACGCCACACACATTTAGAAATGCGTGCGGTATGGTTATCCTGTTGATACACAAAAACTTCTGGATGAAGAATGGTTGCTTCTGGAAGCCTAATATTTCTCATCACATCAACATAAACCTCAGCCGTACATCTTCCATGGATTCTAAAAAGAGCCCCATGTCCTCTCGCCAATATCCAACTCCACACATTCACGGAAAATCTACCAGCCCGGTCATCGCTCCCAGCAATATATTTTTCGAGATAGCATGTTCGTGGCGGGCGATATACCAAAGTTTGTTTGCTTTCATTGTGAGACTGAAAGATTTTTTCATCCGTGAAGACCACTTGTTGCCAAAATTATTCTTGTTATAGTGAATAGTTTAGTGCAAAAATGAACCTGGCTTGCTTCTTTTCCTCACTAAGTAAGATTTTCTTGGCAGGAACGTGACATCTAAGTCTAGAACGGCTTATCCGTCAGCGCGTCGATCTTATGAATCCAGAAAAATGTGCCTCAATTTTCGCCTCTGGGGTCATCGCAAATGGGTGGTCTTCAAGAAAGTTGGTGCGTTGCTGATCCTGCTGAGGCGTACAGATTTGGGTCAAGCCAGTGCCTCGCCCTCGTCGAACAGTTCCTTCTTCTTGATACTTTCTTCTTATTCTTACCGCTACTCTTCGAACCGACCAACCACCGTCTAATTTTGACAAAGTTTGGGCTTTTTCGAATTCGTTTAGTTGGGGCATTTTTAAATATAAGCTTATGTAAACAACAAAATCTGACAGTGACATTTTTTGTCAATTTGAAATACCTAAAAGGTTACTGAGTTGCGAGGCCCATAATACTCTATATAAAATCGTCGTAGGCATTTTATGTGGCCGGAAGTGTACTATAAAAGTTTTAAAAATTAAACATGCTGCTAACTTCTGCTGTACCAGCTTTATGTGGAGAGAAGTGTACATGCTAAAGACGTGACCTTGAAAAGCTCAACGATATCTTTATTCGAGGGGAAGTATTTGCTTCTTTACAGATGAAAGGAGGACAGAATATTACGCGTGCGTTCTTTTATCTGATCGATGTGCACCGTGCCCTCCTAAATGGCAAATTCCCGTTCTTTTATTCAAAATCGAGCAAACCGTGCGCGTGAGAGAAAAGAGCTCCTCGATTAGCTCGATGCTTTTTGAGCGAGTATATCGAGGTCTGTCAAACTGCGGAAATTCTAACCTAGAAATTTTGTTTATTTACCGAGTAGTGCCAAGTTTAGTTTTTTTTTACGTTGGATTAGTTTTTACAATGCCGTTCGTTCAAATTTTCGACGAAAAAAATGTTTTATGTAACATGAGCGTAAGTGCCGAACAATATTACAAGATTCTTGTGCATTATTGGTAAGTAAAATTATTTTTGGCTCATTATTGATGTGGCAAAGACAGTCTTCGTGATGGAAAACGTTAGCGCCTGCGAGCAAAAAATGAAAACAAAAACTTTGAAAAAACAAATTTGAAGGCTAGGTTGAATAAGAAAAACTCTGTGCGGGAAAAGGGCGTTCGTTTTTTGTTTATTGCACTACTCTCTGCACGGTCCGCTCTCTGAGCAGATAAACAAACGCACCATGTATAACCATTGTAAAAAATCGAACAAACAACAACGGTTCGCTTAGGAATAACTTGGTGTAAAAACTTCAAATTAAACAGTCCAGTAGTGAATCCCACAAAATTTATTTTGAATAAAAATCTTGGAATCATAAGTCAGGTAACCCAACAATAACAAACACAATTTGATTAAATGTGTTTTCCAAATTAGTTGTAGTGCATATAATAACTCCTGATATTACATTGAGGGCCATTTTTATACAAACCTAAACCTATTGTTCAAAAAAAAGTATATGCCCTCCGCCCTAGGTGTAACAAATAGTCCATTACATTAGTAGAAGCTTGTAGGGAAACTTTAACTGTAAGGAAATTAATTAACATACGTATTATTAGACGGGAGCATAAATTTTACCGTATCCTGTTATATTCATTAAATTATTCACCCGACACTTGTGTCTAAACCATCCATCATTATGAGAATAACTATATTATTCAAGGCTGTCCTCATGTTTGGATTCTCTATAAAGGATATTACCCATCAGACATGACACCCTGTTTTAGACTTTGGCCAGATTGCGATAGATTTCTGTGTGTAATTCAATTTTTACTTTTTTTCTTCTTCTCGATGCATTAGTTTAACACTCGTCTATCTACTGGAGAAATGTATGTTAATTAAAACTTAATAACTTTTAAAAACCTACTTAGTAAGTCGTATGTAGCTTAAAAATTAAGGTACCTAGCACTTGAAATTCCGCTATATAGGGTCCTTGGTTTCACCTTAATTCTTTTTCTAGTGTTTAATTTATTGCCTGCATTGCCACTGACATTGACATATTTTTATCTCTAGTATAAAAAATAAAACAAGGGCAATATGAGCTAATTACAAACCTTAAATATAATTAAATATCAAAATCCTTGATGGAGGTACCACTAACATATGATATTGTCATATAGAGATAGTTTTTTGTTTCCCTACTTGCCATCGGCATTGTGAGTGCATTTTGAAAACTCTACAGCGAACCCTGTAAAATGTAAGTTTTTTGCGAAGGCCCCTAAATTTTTTTTAGTTCTTAATAGTAGACTGCCCTCTCATTAAATACCACTGCTCGCCTAAATCTCAACCGATCCTTCTTGAGATATTTTTTCAATTTTTTTTTTATGTTTTTCTTCAGTTTCTTAGGCATTTCTTAGAGCAGATCTACTAAAAGTCGGTTTAAAGATAAAAATATAATAAAAAAGTTAAACAAGAATATGCAAACATATTTTATACCTCATAAGTTTTAGGAAAAGTGACATTTATTTGATTTCTAATACGTAACTTAAAAAGATCTATGTACAAAATTACAAAACAAAGAAAAACTATAATCTTTTTGAAAACTCGGTCACTGCCCCTAGAAATAATTTTCCATATCGGTTATCATTATTGTCATTTATTTTGTGCTTGTACCAAACTAATAAAAATTCTCGATGAATAGATTCACTTGCTTGTTCAGATCATCTTGTAAAAGTTAATCAAATTTCATTTAAATTTCTATCCGACTTTAAAATTATTTTAATGATAAATGGTTTACAGACAGCAACATCGTCCCATCCATATCAATACTGCTATTACCTTAAAAGAACTTATACCGAAAATTATAATAAAACTTTATGATCGTATGGAGATATTACAGCATTATGATAAATTTTATTTTATTTTATCCCAGAACACCATCTGTTACAGGGTTTTGTTAATTATTTATTCTTTAAAGGACTTGTGCCTCCTGGGCAAAGAAAACGCTTTAAGATGGCCTAAGAAGTTACACTTAGTTGCTAAGAACTATCAAGGAAAACTTTTTGAGGATAATTCCTGCAGAAAACTTTTGAAAGCTTCATGCCATTTTGGGTTACCTCGACGAGATTTACATTTTACCATTTGTGTGACCTTCAATACCATGAACCGCGTTGTTGAGAATTGTTTTGGTTCAACTCTTTTATGTACCGTCTCTGAACTACAGGCTGATGTAAATCTTTTAAAATCTGTTTTAAAAGATACAGGAGAATCACAAAGTCTTAAAATACATGTCATATTGGAGCACCTTTTAGAAACAGTTAGGTACATTTTTAGATGCTGGTTTGGGATTGTGGTCTGAACAAACGGGTGAATCTGCTCATCGAGAATTTTTATTAGTTCGGTACAAACACAAAATAAATGACAATAATGATAACCGATATGGAAAATTACCTCAAATGGCAGTGGCCGAGTTTTCAACAAGATTATAGTTTTTCTTTATTTTTTTATTTTGTACAAGGTTTTTTTTTTAATTGCGTATTAGAAATCAAATAAGTGATACTTTTTGCATATTCTTGTTTAATATTTTATTATATTTTTATCTTAAAACCGACTTTTAGTTGATTTGTTCTAAGAAGTTCCTAAAAAACTGAAGGAAAACATAAAAAATTTTTTTTTTAAATTTCTCAAGAAGGATCAGCTACGATTTAGGCGACCAGTGGTGTTTAATGAGAGGGAAGTCTATTATTAATAATTTAAAAAAAATTTGATGGCCTTCTCAAAAAAC
This sequence comes from Oxystoma pomonae, assembly GCA_963921995.1. Lineage (NCBI taxonomy): Eukaryota > Metazoa > Arthropoda > Insecta > Coleoptera > Brentidae > Oxystoma > Oxystoma pomonae. Next base: position 35,761,212 of record OY998164.1, read on the forward strand.
CTATATTTTACAGAGTCGCATTTTGAGTGAAGAGATTTGTCGGAATTTTGATAGATGCAAGTTTATCAAACAATTGTGAGAACAACGTGTCAATAGTTCTCAAAATATTTAAGCATTGAAACAATCTCAACATCATGCATCAAGACTCGAAAATATAGTTCAATTTTTTGATGAGCGTACTGACGTCATTTTTTGGATCTCTATTTGATACATTGTTTTAGACAGCGACAATAAATATGTAAAAAGTCGTTGATTGTTGACAACAAAGAAATACGTTTTCAGAGTCAATAATGTTTTGCCAGAGGTGAGCAACACCGTTCTTAACTAAAAAGCCTGTTAATTCCTACCGCCTCAGTGCCCTTTAGCCTAATGTGACTGCCATTTTTATAAACAAATTGACAAGTAAAACATGGATTTTCTGTCAGTTTGGTGTCAATATGGCACCGATCATAGGCCAAAGGATACTAAAACGAAAATGAGTTAACAGGCTTTTTAGTTGAGAACGGTGTTGAGGTGAGCAACTGGATTTGACAGTTGTTAGGGAAATGTTTGAAATTGTGTGTTGGCAATGATAGTTGGTAACCCCTGACAATAAATAACTTTGTCACTGTCAAATTTTTTATTAAGGAACGTCAGGTTTAAAAATGGAATTTTGCTGTATCAAAAACTGTAAAAATACGTGCCTCGACGAATTTGTATTGATCCGTTGTCCAAAAGGAGAAAGAAACTCAGGAAAAGTGAAAAGAAAACATGCATTTACCAAGCTAGAAAATTTAAAAAAATAGCCGAATTTGCGAGGTAAGTGAGCTACAAGTAGTAGTTACAAACATACGCATTTAGCATGTACTTCTTTAATAAATAACACATTATGTTTTCATGTCCTTATATTTTATCTATTATTTACATTTTTAATATCTATCGTGTGTATTCACTATTAGTTTTTGTTTTTTTTTTGTCAAAGCTCGACATACTTTAATAACCAAAAAAAGATCAATCTTTCAAAAACTGTCTGGGAAAATTATAAAAAGAGACAACAAAACATCAGTCCATTTCATAAAATACATTTTACATGCAAATATGAAAAAAACTAGAAAGAGAGGGCAATATAAGTCCTCTGATAAAACAACAACTGTCAAATGTATAGAATGCCTCTAGACTATATATCCCCAACATTTTGGGGCATCTTAATCCAACAAAATCAGAATCTCTAAACAAAAGATGATGAGAGTATAACAAACAGGGTGCCGTCAGAGGAAGGTTTAATTAAGTTAAACCCCTTAAAATGTGGGTTGTCAAGACAAATGGGCTGCTTAATCTTTCTCTAAAAAATTGCTTCCTCGGCTCATTTTCTCGCCCTCAAGGTTAATGAGAAGCTTATTTGTTCTCCTTTCAAGTTAAACCCAGTTAGTTTTAAACATAGATAAATGATCTTATGTTCTAAAACGAGCTTTCCCCCCTCCCCAACCCCTTCATGCCCCGTTCCGCGCCTTAAACATTTCCATTTTTTGCTTTAAATGATCGTAACTTTGGTTGCCGTGAACCGATTTTATTAAATAAAGCCTGTCTTGCCCAGGGCTCCAAAAGGAATCCATTAGTGAAGCTGCTACCAAAATCCATTTTGTAGTTTTTGGATGATGCAACAAACAAACGAAACAGAAAAATATTTTTGAAAATTTGATTCTTGGTAGGTGTCTATATAGATTGTGGTAGCCGACCCTAAAAAATTTAAATAAATATTTAATGTTCAGAAAATGGTCTATCTAGAGATGTATTATATGCATAGAATAATCAATTTAAATTGCTCACATATGTAGCAGTGGCGGTCTCAGCCATTTGAAAAGGGGGGGGGGCGGTTTCGATACGAAACAAAAACTAGAATAAAAGCATAGCTTTTATGACAAACATTCCATAAACATATATGCAAACAAAACTTAATAGTTTTAAGTCGTTTATTTCAGACATTATTACAAGCTTTTATTTAACTTGCAACAGCCTGTTTAATTTTTAAAATTTTATAGTGCGGCACAACACCGTTCTTGTGCGGCATTGCCTTCCTATAAGTGACAATGTCACAGACTCCTGACAACATCATATTTTGCATGTCAGTGTCATCCAAATTTAAAAAAATTCCGCCGCACCTTTTCGAATTTGATAAAGCATAAATCTTAGCAAAACTAGACGGTGGTTAGTCTATTCGGCAAGTAGCTGTTCATTATGGGAGAAGCAAGTCTACGATAGTAAACATAAAAAACCGATTTCAAGAGGAGGGAACTATCCACGGAAAGGAAGGCATCGGTTTGACGAGAGTTACTAGCCCAGAGAAAGACCAAGAAGCAATCAATATTTTGGAAAATCAAAGCGAAAGCGAAACAAGTAAAAATTGATTCAAATTTTCCAGGATCCATAACCACATTATGCAGGAGAATTAAACGTTCGAGGCTAAGGTGTCGCATTGTGGCAAAAAAAATTAACTAAGTGAGGAAAAGAAGCAGTTTCGATTAACTATTGTGTTGAATTATTCTCTAAGGTACAAAGAATTTTGGCAGCAGATGGTTTTCACAAATGAGAGGATCTTTAAGTTCAACAGCGATAAAAAACAAATTCTGGTTTATCGACCGCCAAGAACCCGATACGAAGAACAATATATTGCTGGAAACGAAGACCAGGCGGAAAGATTTGCGGTAAATGTTTGGAGCTGAATATCGGCTACAGGACAAGGCGCTCTATTTAGAATTGATGGGCTATTTACAGCCGAAGTGTATGTTAATATTCTGGAAAATGTAATGCTTCCAGAGGTGAGAGTCCCTTATCCAGAATTCCAGATCATTTTGTATTCCAACAAGATAACTGTCCAGTTCATAAAGTCAGAATTGCGCAGCGATGGTTCCAGGATAATAATATCGAAGTTTTGCAACCAACGGTGCAATGACGCGCTATTAAAAATAAGTATTTTTTATATGTTTCTAATTTTGTATTTTTTTTTTAATTTTATTTATTTCGTTAACTTGATATGACCTTTTAATTGTTTTCGGCTAGTAACTTTCGTCAAACCGGTGCCTTCCTTTCGAGGGACAGTTTTTTCTTCTTGAAATCGATTTATTATGGTTACTATCGTAGACTTGCTTTTTTCATAATGAGCTAGTCGAATAGACCAACTACTGTGTAGCTTTTGTTTATTTAATAAAACATTTTTGCTTTCTGAAATGTGGTACTTATTTTTAGTGGTTAACTTTGAATTACTAAAAAATAAACAAGCCGTCTCCTTATAAAAAGTTTATATATGCCAAAAATATAACCTAAAATGACAAAGTCAAAAAGTCAGTGTTGCACATAGGAAAATATAAAAAATCGTATTTGCAGCTACCTTCTGCTGTACCAGTTTTATGTGAAGAGAAGTGTATCTATGTATAGAGGGTGGATTCTTTAAATGGAACGGTGCTTCTAGCGACTTTAGGGAAAAGGTTTTTAAAAAAGCTAAAAGCGAATGTTTAATGATTTTTTACTGACTTTGCGCCCATGATAAAAAAAAAATTTTGGGCCCCCAACTGGACGCCCAGGGCCTAGCAACTATTTTTTTTTAAATGACCATGTACCCCTTGTGACACCTTTTTGGAAAGCTTGTTAAAAAAAAATTAACGCATTAGTTTTTTTTTGACATCTGTTAACCGATTTGTCAAAAATTTTTAAAAAATTATTTTTTTGTTAATTGTTTTAGCTTCAAAATAAACTACATATTTCTCGATTTACTAAGCGGAATAAAGAAAATACCACACAAGAACATTATTCGCGGCCCATTTGGGAGCCCTCACCAAAGAACCGGGGGGCCTACCAACATTGTTTTCATGAGGAGATACCATTTGTGGCACCTTTTTGAAAAGCTTGTTAAAAGAGAAATTCGATTAAATACATTTTTTGACATCTGTCAACACGTGTGTGTTCAAAATTTACGCCAATAATATCCTTGTGTGGTAGTTTCTTTATTCCGCTTAATAAATAAAGAAATATGTAGTTTATTTTGAAGCTAAAAAAATTGACAAAAAAATAGGTTTTTTTAAAAATTTTGACACATGGGTTCAGAGATCTCAAAAAAAATTATTTAATCGAATTTCTCTTTTAACAAGCTTTCCAAAAAGGTGCCACAAGTGGTACCTCCTTATGAAAAAAATCTTGGTATGCCGTGGGCCTTCACTGAGGTCCCACAAATGGGACGCCAATAATGTCCATGTGTGGTATTTTCTTTATTCGGCTTAGTAGTTAGAGAAATATGTAGTTTATTTTAAAGGTAAAAGAATTGACAAAAAAATATTATTTTTTTTTAATTTTTGACATATTGGATGAGAGATGTCAAAAAAGACTAGTGTGTTAGGTTTCTATTTTAATAAGCTTTCCAAAAAGGGGCTACAAGTGGTACCTTCTCATTAAAAAAAATACTTGGTAGGCCCTGGGCCTCCATTTGGGGCCCCAATTTTTATGTATCATGGGTAGAAAATCCGTAAATTTGCTTTTAGCTTTTTTAAAACCTTTTCCCTTAAGCCTCTAGAAGCACCGTTCCATTTAAAAAATCCACCCTATATATATATATATATATATATATATATAAGTTATATGACCACCTTATACTGACAAACTAGTGAAGATGTTACAAAGCTGCTGAGTCTGCAATCCTATGGAATATTTCTTCGAATCTTTATATTTTATTAACATGTGTTTTACCATTTTTAAGTTACTTTTAGTTTTAGTCTACAATTAGATTTGATAGAAATCACTTGTATAATTTTGAACAAGAAAATTATAATTTTTTAAAAACGGTTTTACGGAGACTCGTCTTTTAAGTGGCGCAGTCGGTAGGATTCCCAATCGCGATAAATGAACATTATTGACGGTTCGTCTTAACGATTTATTGGGATTCTACGAACAAATAAATAACAATAAGGTGCCGGGCGGTTCGCGAATTCGAATTGTTTGGATCAAGAGGAAGTTCCAGTTGAATGAACTGAGTAGCTCAACGAGAAGATTTACCGAAGGATTATTGAACGTACATCAATACCGGAAGTATTTGCATCAGTGCCCTTTGAATGGATATCAGAGGACAAATGCTTGGACAGATCTTGATAGTTTCACTGTAAGTAATACTTAATTGATATATTTTTATCGGAATTCATAGGAAAAGTTAACTTAGGGCTAGATTTAGGACCAAATTCTAATATCTCTACAAATCTGCAAGCAAATTTAACAAAAATGGCTACACCACAACTAAAATCTGAGTATTTAAACATGATCCCCGAATTTCATGGGGAACCAGAACTATTAGCCAGATTTATAGAAATATGTGAAAAATTAATCACCAAATTTTACAACACCGCTGATACTAGCGATTTTCAAAATGAATATTTGATGTCGAGTATTTTGGTTAAAATTAAAGGTGAAGCGGCAATAAATATTGCCTCAAACACCATTTCTAGTTTTGTGGATTTAAAAGAAGCTCTTCTTAATACTTCTTTTTACGCTTGTTATCGAAACTACAGAAATGAAATAAGGAAATGAATTGCCGTTCGATTTTTACAACAGATTACAACACCAGTTAAATCACCAAACTTCTTATCTTTCCACTCACGGCTGATGAAAGAAAAATCATGGGTGTGTTTTGTAGAGGGTTATCTTTAAGAGTTTTATTACGCGGTTTAAAAGAGCCTGTTGGGTCCTTAATGCGAACTAAAAATTTAATAGATGAATGATGCGCTTAAAATGCTTACAAACGATTTTCAAATCGAAAGTGCCCAAAAATTTCAAAATTGGAAACCATTACATAATAACACCAATCACACTTTAAACAGACCACGACCCAACCAACCTTTACAGTTAACAAATTATCCTCATAACCAGCTTGCTTCCACTTCGAATTACAGACAACCACAATTAATATACAAACCCGAACAAAATAAAAATTATTTTGCAAGAAATCCAAACCAAACAAACGTATTTAGGCCTAATCAAATACCCATGTCAAAATTATCGAAACCAACGCCCATGAGCGGCATATCAAACCAAACCTTTAGACCCCAACAAAAAAAAAACTTTCCTTATCGGCCAATGCAAAATTACGCTCAAAATAATCGATCAAAACCCCGGTCAAATTTCGTAATTGAAGAAATAAATAATATCGATGACCAATCGGCGGACGACCCTACAATCGAATATCCGGAGGAAGAAAATTAGTATCTTTACACGGATTACACCGAATATTCTCAAAACGATCACGAGTTAAACGAGTTTTTTCAGGAACCAGCCTCGGAACCCCCGAATACGAATTAATGAACCTCACTAATAGCGAAAATAAACTACCTTATATTATTTTTCCAGAAAATAATCTAAAAATTCTGATAGACACGGGTAGTTCTAGATCTTTTGTAAAACCAGAAATCGCACAAAAATATTTCCAAAAATCGATAAAAAATGACCCATTTCAAATCTCAACTGCTCACGGTACCTCCATAGAACATTTTAGCACGCTTATTCCCTGTTCAAAAATATTTAATGTGGATACAAAACAATTAAAATTTTATATTTTTGATTTTCACAACTATTTAGACTGTTTGTTGGGGATAGACAATCTATCCTTATTAAAAGCAAATATTGACCTTGAGAAAAACAACTTAATTACTCCCAATTCTCAAATAAAATTAAACCTATTTCAGATTCCTCGCCACCCACGCAGGAGGGTCAGGAATAACGAATATTACGCAAAACCTAGGAGTTCTGCCAATCCATCTAGGCCATGCCGGACTCCAAAGGACAGAACACACATTTGTACATTACTATGACTTAGGACCCCTACTAAAAGAATACGAAAATATAAAATCGCAGCACCTATTACTGAGACGGACTTATGCGAATCTGACCGTGTTAGAAAGAGAAACATATAATTTTAACAAAATAGCCCATTTCTATAACCAATCAATTTTCGAAAAACTCAAAAACATAAATATTCACCAATCAAAACGAATTAAACGAGGCCTTATTGATAGTTTAGGTTCGGTTATTAAGGGAGTAACAGGAAATCTAGAATCAAACGACGGGAATAAAATTTACAGCATAATAGATCACATGCAGCGTAATGAGAAGAGCATTCAAAATCAATTATCATTGCAATATTCAATAAATCAAAATATAATTAACCAATTCAACAAAACTGTCCAAAATATTCAGCATAATGAACTTATGTTAAGGTCAAAAATTTTGCAAATGCATTCTATAATCAAAAACGGTGCTACCTCAGATGATGCAATTTTTATCAAAACATTGTACAATGAACTAATCTTGCTTTATAGTAGCGTGTTAGGCATTTTCCGAGAAGTAGAAATCTCACTGACCTTTTGTTTTTTAGAATTAAAAAGAATATCCGAATTTTATAAAAATCAATTTCCTTTCGAAATTAAAACAGAGGATATTTTCTATATTGAGTCTATGATAAAAATCAATTGTCATATAGATAATAATAAAATTATGTACTTCCTATCAATTCCAATCGATACCGAAGAACAATTTGACTTGTTTCACTTAATATCAATTGCCTCAAAAATCAGATCGGATTTTGTAACAGTTTTACCAAATAATCAATACCTCTTAAAATCGCGAATAAATAAACAAATTAAACCTCTAAACGGCAAATGTATTAAGCAACAGCCAAGCACTCTGCGAAAAAAGTATTATTATGCAGGGAACCGCCGACACCTGCCCACTGACCAAACTGAAAATTGAAGAAAATCATATGGAAATCATTATAAATAAAAATTTGGCAGTTTTTCCTTTTGCGGAAAATCTTCAAATTACTTGCCAAAAGCAAACTGAAGTCAAGGGGCTAAGAGGCACTTTTCTGATCACAGGAAACACATGCAAACTGTTATTTAAAGGAAAACAACTGCATTTTCAAGAAAAAACAATTGGCAGTCCCTTAATAATCAATTGACCCATATTGGAAATCAGTCATCAAGAATTACCTAAATTCGGTATTGATTTAAAATAAATAAGCAAACTTCGACTTTGGAATCTTCCAAAAGGGAACATGTTAGAGTTATCCTCCCAGGGGAGGCTTCCTTATAAGGGTGGAGGAGTTATATGACCACCTTATACTGACAAACTAGTGAAGATGTTACAAAGCTGCTGAGATAAACCAGTCATCAACCCTTTGGTTCCCTTATATAAAGAAAATACACTATCCGACTTGTACGTGCCTAGTGGTTGGACAATCTGTCTTTATGTCATATTGGTTACAGCCTTTACGTACTTTTGCTACTACAAAAAACGAGGAAAAAATAAGCAAACTTCGACTTTGGAATCTTCCGAAAGGGAACATGTTAGAGTTATCCTCCCAGGGAGGCTTCCTTCTAAGGGTGGAGGAGTTATATGACCACCTTATACTGACAAACTAGTGAAGATGTTACAAAGCTGCTGAGTCTGCAATCCTATGGAATATTTCTTCGAATCTTTATATTTTATTAACATGTGTTTTACCATTTTTAAGTTACTTTTAGATTTAGTCTAGAATTAGATTTGATAGAAATCACTTGTATAATTTTGAACAAGAAAATTATAAATTTTTAAAACGGTTTTACGGAGACTCGTCTTTTAAGTTTATATATATATATATATAACGAACTAGATATCATATAACTATCATATACTGTTAGAGATCTCCTAATTTTTTTGAGCCGTTAAATCAATCTGAAAGTGACCTGCCATCGTGCTTTATGAGCACTAAAAATCTTTGGGAGCTTATATTTATTCTAAAGGCTGATTCAGAGTTCGGTAAGGTAAGCGGTATGAGATAAGACGTAAGGAAAATTAAACCATCGCAAATCTGTTTGTAGTGTTCCGTGAGCCGCAAGCGGTAAGAGCAGTAGGGGTTTACTATTGTTTATTTTCTTTGCGCCTTAACGCATACCTCATACCGCTTACCTTACGGAACTTTGAATCCGTCTCAAGTCGTTTACGAAAAAAATGCGAAATCCAAAAATATATTAAGGTTATGTCAAATGTCATGTACACCGGAGCGTTTCTTTATTCGGCGTATGATGGCCAATCTGACATTCATCGGTGATAACGTCACTATTGATCAGTCCATCAGCCGATGCCACCGAACTCGCAAAAGCGTTGATTTTAAAAACGTGCGGTATAACGGGCCAAGTGCCGCAAAATGTGTAACGAAAATAACTTTGAAAAACAAAGAAGAACATTCAAAATCGCGGTTGGCTTTGAAACTGTTTGGACCACCAGGCCATAAACCAAAAATCTACTGCGCATGCACTAACAAGTCCATGCCTAGTGACCTTACGATAATTTAATGACAAGGTATTAATTTGAGTTTGAAACTTTGATTTTATTTAATTGAATTTATTTATTATATTATGGATAAAACATCTCCAACCGCAAGTTGAACCTTACTCAAGGGTTTCAATCCTCAAGGTAAACCCGTTACACGAGGACATGGCCCCAAGTGCCGAACCCACTTCCTGAGAAAACTGGGCAGTCGAAAAGTTGACGAGGTATGTTTTTGTGTTTTAAAATTTTGTGGCGGAATTTTATGTGCATGCGTTATTATTACGGGAAACACTAGACTACACTTTTTCAATTTTTTTTACGGTAGTGTCTAATCTTTTAATAGATTTACCAAATGTAAACCAAAATATTAAACATAAACCTACATTTTTATTGTCAGATGGTTGTCAGTTGCTTTCACTACTGACTCCATCGACGCGCCTGCCCATTACACTCCTCGTCTATGGGTTTTTTTCAGGTCAACTTGATTGGGAGAGTTATTATCGGTACTCATTTTTCTCGGAAAAAGCAAGGAAAGGGCCGTTACACTTAAAGTTAATTTTCAGTTTTCTCAGCATTCGTATCCTTATGCGTGACAGCTCCAGCTGATTAAATACACGAAAACGTAACATTACAACCGTCCCTGCATACGAAACAATGTTTTGACGCATTTGATCAGCTGGAGCTGTCAGGCATTCGCCATTAGTTGAAAAGTACACCTGCTCGATAGGTCGACTCGATAGAGGTAAGGATACGAATGCCAATAAACCCGAAAATTAACTTTAAGTGTCTGTTATCTCATAGTTATATGCTAGATATGTTTGTTCGGGTGGAATCTTGCAAATTATTTTTGACCAACTTCCCCCTACGAGGGGATTGGAGTGGGGAAAACACCTTTATCCGATTTCAATGGCGGATTTAAGATGGATGATTTTCGGTCATATTTTGCTAACACACCTCATTGTGTTTTAATTTGGTATTCGTTTATAGTTCCTGGATGGACAATTAAGGGTACAAATCTAAAAATAAAGGGTGTGTGTTCAAATTTGGTATGAGAATTTTTGATCAGATTTTGAAAAGTCAATATGGCGGATTCAAGATGGACGATTTTTGGTCATGTTTTGCTAACCAATTTTAACTGTTTTTATATACTTTTATAGCTCCGGCGACAATACAATAATATGGCATTATTAGGTACACACTTTCTTGGTCGAGGGGGGAAAAGATTTAGAAGAAATGATCTTTTGTTTTTTAGATTCTTTTGGGTTGAAGTAACTGATTCGGAGGTTTTTTGACGTCTTTTTAACCCTATTGGAAAGAATAACAAGCCAGGACGAACCCGTATCAAGTAACTTAGATAACGGCCACTGCGGACCTATGCCTATTTGTGAGTGATTCAAAGTTGGAAATCAAAGTGTATAATGGTGTTGAATGATATTTGGGGAGGGTGACCAGTGAAACCACTGATGAGCCCATGCTGGATGTCCAGGGCGAAACATCATTTGATCATTTCTCTTTTCGCTTTAGTCTTTTGTGTGTTCCTTATGGGATACTCATCCAAGTTTGAATTTTCGTTTTTCCACCCAAGATTTTTTGATCTTTTGTTTGTTGGTATGAATATGTTCAGGTCAAAAATACTTTTTTATTGTCCGAAATGATTTTCTCTAAAACTTATTTATAAATAGAAACTGTATAATACTGTTCTGTATTTCCAATGGTTTTCGCGGTAAGTACGACATGCGTTTGTTTATTCTTGCTGTGACGAATTGAAGTTCAAACTGTCCCAAAATTCTAGAATGTCTTTAAAGGGACTTTCTGCAATTTCTCGTTTTTTCTCCAAAGACCAGCATCTTTATTGTCTACTTTTTTCTGAAGCAAAGGGGGGGGGGGCGATTAGTTAATGTGAAAATTGAATTTTGTGTTAATATAATTTTTTAAAAATTTTCGCCTGGAACGTATTTAAGGCATGATTTTGGCAACCAATCTACTTTTAAATATTAATATATATTTTTGTAACATACTAACCGAACCCTAAGCCTGTTAAACCGCCCTCTTTCTTTAAAAAAACACTGGGACCGCCCCTGTCAATGACTCGTTTAGTCTATCTTTGGTAGACACAATGCCCGTGATAACAAAACAAAAAATTTCATGTTTTCAAAGTAAAACTCTGGAATTAGATCCCAAGTTTTATCAGGTTCCAAGTGTATTGTATTAACTTAAGCCCTATGGCGATCTAAACTTACAGAGAGGAAATAGTTCGACAGAAAAAGGAAAACTTTATTTTATTTTTATGCTTTATTTTTGACGATTTATAGTTAGAATACGGGAGCTGACAGCATTGTACTACATATAAAATACTTACTAAATACCCGCGCCGCAGCTTTGTCTGTAGTTCTTCCCGTTTTACAAAAACTTTTTCCCGAACCGATTTTAATGTGATAAAGTCTATGTACTGCTCAGAATCCAAGGGATACAGTGGTAAATGATGTTCAACAAAATCGGTTCAGTACTCTCAGTATTAATCTGTAGTTGCACAGAAATTGCGTACATAGAAATTCCGGTGTCAGATGGCTATGACTTTTTTAAATAAGACTTTAATTAAAATTGACGTCAATCACTCAAGACTGTCTTGTACGCATTTTTTCCGCAACTGATAGGACAGGGTGCTCTAGTATAGATGTCACCCCCACTTTTCTCTGTTATTCTATATGCATGCTACCAAAAAGTTTTGAGTATATACAAAACTTGTATAAAAATGTCAAATTTTGACACCAGCTTTCTTATTTTAAATTGTTCTTTTTATTTCAAAAATATATAACATGTCGATGCTATGATAAATATTTTTTGAGATATAGCCCATTGAAATTTGACCCCTAAGGTGGCTATGATTCAGTGGCGGCTCGTCAGATGAGGCAAGTGGCGGCCTCACCAACATTTTTGGAAAAACTTGTAAATTTATTTTTTAAGAGATTTTTTTGTGTTTAATTTTTGTAGAAAAAAAAAGCCGTTCATAACCTTTTTTATTTTAATAGTAGGGTGCTATTTTTTATGTGCTTCATTTCTTAAAGCGTATTCTTTTGAGACTTTCAGTGCAGCACTCGGATATTTCTGTCCTTTGACAGAGATATCTCAGTGTTGCACTAACTGTCTCAAAAGAATACGTTATTATTCTGTCTTGCTTTGTTTTGTATGTTCCATCAAAGATGGATGAAGCACTCATTCCGGTCGCCTAGCTTCCCCACTCTGCAACGGTTTTGCTTTGGTCTTCTATCAACGCTGTCCGAGAGTCTGCCGAGGGCGCGCGGTGGCTGGGTGAGGCGAGTATGAATTCTCATCTTGTGTGCCGCATCAAGCCTCGCTGACCGCATTAAAATTTTGCAAATTAAAAAACGCGAAATCCCGTTTTTGTTATTGCAAATTATAAAATCAAAAAATCGTACATCTAAAAACCCTATTTTCTTTGTATAAAGCCTTGTGACGACTTTTACTTTTTCTAAATTACATGACAACACGAGGCGACTAATTGTCAATTGCACCAACGTTAAGTCTGTGTTTTAAGTCTGACTTATAAGTTTTTTCTCTCTCTCTTATTGCGTGCTTCTGAGAGATATAAAAACTTTTAAGTCAGACTTAAAACAGACTTAACGTTGGTGCAATTGACAATTAGTCGCCTCGTGTTGTCATGTAATTCGCAATAAGAGATCCGCTTCACCCATGCCTTGACAAATCAGCCTATAATACGCGCATCGCGCTTGTAGGTGATTATTATATATATGCAAACATTTTGATTTTATCACACAAAAAAATGGTGGATTGAAAATGTATAATAACTATTTATGCACAAGCGTGAGGGGAGAGCTAGTGTTTATTAGTTATTAAAGCCCTAGGATAATTTGTTCGCCCTCGCGCGTTAAAATACAAAAATTCAATGTTATTTGAAATGTTGTGGAATAATATCATTCTATATCAAAATATAAATTAATCTTTTTTATGTCAAAGTAAAAACGCATAAAATAGTACATTGACGATTGTTTTTTTTTATCTTAATAAGTTTTAGATTTTACATTTGACCAATATTATTTTTATTTACGGTGTTTATTTTTTTCACATTTTTGTTGGTGCCTAATCAGTGTTATAAGTCACAAGCCGCCACTGCTATGATCTCTGCATCTACCAGAATTTTTTTCGTTATTATGCTTGCTACAATAGTAGTTTTCACAACTAGTGGCTAATATAGTGCTTTTTTTTACAAGCGTTGGTTTAAATAACGTGCGCAGCGAGGTATTTAAAAACCCAAGTAAAAAAAGCATACCTTTATCAAAAAATCCAAGAAAAACAGGAAAATACTTTTAAAAATCTCGAACGAAAAGCACTTCTCGCAAAACACCATCTTTACACAATAAATCAAGGCGGCTGGTAAATGAAATAACATTGGTTTCCATAGCGATGTGTCTTTTTATTCGGTGACGTTCATTGTTGCGACATTTTAATTTTTAATAGTTTGATATTTTGACGATGTTATTAAATGATTTTTTCGTAAATAAATAAAATAATTAGATTTTTTCAATATTACTATTTTCCGCTATTTCTCTTTAATTTTGGGTAAAAAATGGACAGAAATCTTTTTTTGCACTCGTGATCAAAAAACAAAGTTTTTTTTTCATCGGTAACCAAAGAAGCCAATAAGAAAGCTGCTGTTAAAATTTGACGTTTGTAAGGCATTTAACAAACCTTTGTGAAAGATCGCGAAAAAGTTATATATATAACTTTTTTGTAGCATTCAAAATAACGGAGAAAAATGGGGACGACATTTACAATCGAACACCCTGCATTTGATATTTTTCATGTCACAATATTGCCGCAATTGCGAAAAATAGACAGGCCACATATTTAAAAATTCCAAAGAATAATAAAGTCTACTGTTTTGTTTAGTGTACCAAATAGCTTAAGGGAGAAACATTCAAAGGTACGAGTCCATCTGTCACCCCGGGAATCTCATTGCAAAGTACGAAGCATATACCTCAGAATCAGAGACCAGATGCTCAGATATCTGAACCTGGATTCAGAAGACCTGCAAAAGTTTACTACTACCATTACTACTACCACCACTCTAGCACAATTCCCTTTTTATTCTTAGAACAGAAGGTCGATAATTCTTAAAATTAACACAAGACGCTGTTAGCTCTCAGTCCATACCACTCTATTCTTATTTTTTTTTATATAGTTTGTTTTTGTCGGTTTTATTTTTCACTCTAAAAAGTTAATAAAGAGTTACGGATGGCGAACTCCGAACTTCGATCTGACGTTGAATTTTATTTAAAGGCGCGATAAAATAAAGAATTACGATCTTTATACTTTAAAGCGTTTGTTAAAAAATTGGGAGTAGAGAAAGGGATGACATCAGACATCGATCGTTAAAAACGCATTATTACTAAGCTAAATAAATAAAATAAAATTAACCTAAATCTCTTCAAAAGAAACTTAAACACTTGAAACTCCTTCCGCTTTCGTCAGAAATAAAATTTTTACTAAGTCAAATCATACATGTCATATACGTAATACCTCTTGATACCTCCATGATGACCCTTAAAATAATTTTTTTTATACCTTCATCAAAAACATGATTTTAGTAACTGTCTGCCGATAACTAAAGCATGGCTTTTTTGGTTACCGATGCAAAAAAACTTTTTTTTTTCTTGGACTTTTTGATCAAGGTATTAAAAAAATAGTGGTCACATCTCGCGGTTAAACTGTGATTTTTTTTACTCGCGTTTTTCAATAACTTGCTGCGCTCGTTATTTAAACCAACGCTTGTAAAAAAAGCACTATTTTAGTCACTAGTTGTAAAAACTACTATTCTTAAATACCTGTTAAATTATTTTTGGATATGGTACAATACACTTTATTAGGACACGTTTTTTGGTAAACTTAAAGACTGTGAAGAACTTTGATTAAAAGAAATTAATACCACCCTATGTTTTACACACTTTAAACTTTAAAAAATTACAATTTATGCTGTTTTTTGGATAAAAATTGCAAAATAAAAATCATATACACAACATTAAATTATGTCCATCTTTCTCTAAAATAGTTTTTACACTATCTTAAATATTTTAGCACGTCACTAAAATATCTCTTCATCTACCTCTAAAATTCTGCCCTTTTTCTGTCTCTAAATATTTTTCATTTTAACAGAGAAAAATGTTTTTTGGCAGTAGTTTTTTTGAACGCTAAAAAAACAGTGAAAACTTGAAAAATTCGAGTATTTTAGAAAACATTTTAAAGTGTGCAAAATCATGGCATAAAAATGTGAAAAACATAGTAAACATTTCTTAATCATGAGCAAAAACAGTACCCCTTAAATTATGCTAAAATATTTTAAGCTTTACATTACCATCATGGCTTGACCATTATTTAGGTGTGTATTAAATTCATCAAGCAAGAAACTTATAAAGTAATTGTTAAGGTCCTTACAAAATAGCTATTTTTTGTATATTAAGAGCGCAAAGTAATACTTTGCCGCTTTGCTCGAATTACACACAAGATTCTTTCTACAACCGAGAGAAAAGTAGTTGCAGCGAGCTTTTTTTTTACTTTGTTGCTCGGCGAGAGGCAATTTGGTTACTTTGCCGCTCGGCGAGCGACAAAAAACGCTTGCTCCTCGAAAAAGTGCAACTTTGCGCTTTCTTTTTGAAGCGCCAATATGGTACTTTTCGCTCGGCAAATATTTTCGCTCAGCAAAGTTTTTCCGCTCGAATTTTACACAAAAGATTTTTTCTACAACCGAGCGAAAAGTGGTTGTACTTTTCCGAGAAGCGAGCGTTTCTTACTTTGTCGTGCCCCGAGCGGCAATTTGGTAACTTTGCAGCTCGGCAAGCGACGAAGTAAAAAAATGCTTGCTCCTCGGAAAAGTGGAACTTTGCGCTTTCGTTTTGAAGAGCAAACATGGTACTTTTCGCTCTATTGTAGAAAAAGTGTATTTGTGATATTTTAAAGCCCATAATTACTGAAAAAAAGGAAAATAAAATAAAAAATGTCATACAAATATCCTGTATGTGAAGGTGAAATGGCCATTGTTGGAAAGAATAACCTGTTTTGTTCCATAAAACCATGATGATGACGACAGCAATGCGACGCGACGGTACGATCCTTCTCTCTTTTATTCTCGCCACGAGTTTTGGAATATTTTACATTTAAAAATATAAAGTCGCCTCGTGTAAACACTCCAAACATTGGTCAGAACTGCACTTCAGTTAAATTAATTTTTTTAAGAGCATTTTGTTTTAGAAACAGAACTTTGAAAATTTGACTCACGTTTCAATTCAACGATTTCACGTTTAATCTTGATGCTTTTTAAATTTTTGATACACAGATAAAAATTCGAAAATGTAACGGCCAGCGCAGCATAAAGAATTAATTTTAATTGAAAATTCCATTTTATGGGTCAATAACATTTTATGAGTTTGGAAAAGGCACTTTTCATTTTTCGTTTAAGTGGAGTTTTATTATTTAAAATGGTCGCGGAATTTTAAATGATAAAAACTTAGTAGGTATACAGGGTGTTTCACAACTTATGTATAAAAATGAAAGACGGTGATTCCTAATACTGGCTTAAATTTGTTCAAAGGTTTTCCCAAAAAAGTAACCAAAAATGTGCTACAACATTTTCTTCGCCTTCGACTGGACATTGAAGCTTATAAAACAGTACCTAACAAAAATCAATCATCAAGCAAATAAGTGCGTTGCCTGCCCCGCTTTTATCATCCTATCGTACCACAAAAAGTAAACAAACTATGCAATATTAGCTGATTCAGTTTTGAATGTCACGTCGCGTTGTGGTACGGAGTATTGTTTTTTTTATAAAGGTATAACCTAAATACAGACATTATGTTTACCACAGTTGCAATCAGACATAAGGTAAACAATTTGGCGACAATGCCAGATTGCGCTGAAAGTTGTATCTCTACACGTAATGATTTTAAAAAAATATTATTTTTTTCAAAACATCGGGAAACACCTTATTTTTATTCAAATATATAAAGAAATTTAGGTTTATTATATAATTGCATTTAAGTTTCCTTGAAACTTCACAATTTTAAATCAATAAAGAATTTATAATGTGTACGTACATTTTATGGTACTTGAAATATACCTCATTTTTTTCGATCGAAATATCATATAAAATACCTAATATTTTGGTCGAAAGAATAATTCTTTTTATTTCTCCATATATATCGGAAATAAAACCTACAACAATGTGACAACCTCGCATTTGTGGCGGGTCAGCCATATAACCGTTTGTACGCTGCTCCATTCATAATTTCTCTTCGGCGTTGTAGCTTTAGCATAATCGAGGTGTTGGTATATTTTACAGATTATTGGAGAGTTTTTAATATTTTTTCAATAGATTTTTAAGTGTTTGTGGCAAAAGTGATGTGACAAAGAGCGTAGTGTGACGAAAACTGGAGATTGCAGGTGAAAACCAAACATTTCACAGGTTAGTTATTATATGTTTTTTCGACGCCATCTTGTCATAGGCAGCCATAGGCGTGCAATAAATACAAAATATAAAATAAAACATAGGGAAGAAATAAGTTTTTTGGGATATTTTTGCGAATTTCTGATAAAAACAATATTGTAAGCACTTATAATTAATTATACTATATTTGGTATAATGAACCAACCCCAGCTGCGACATTTTTAAATATCCTATATGAGTAGCAAAAAAATGTAAGAGGTGCGTATGATATTTATTTATAACTACATTCACAGTTTTGATCCTATCTGTAGTCAGCTTATTTTTTCTGCCGAGATTTGTTTATAAATAGTACAAGCGTTCCCGGTAAAAATATAAATTTTTAAAACATTATTATATCAGACACAGGATAAAGAATGTATGTTTGTTACAACTTTTTATTTATAATATTTACATAGATAGATACTCCACATAAGATTTTTTTTGTATTTATTAAAACTGTAAAGGTACTTTTTTACGTATTAAATAAAAATTATAGTAGAGTGTATAAATTCCATTTTTTTTTACACAACGAAAAACCATCATATAGTACCTATAATATAGGTATCTTCCTTTTTCCACTTTCCACTATTCTTAGTCGAATTTGCTTATTTTTTCCGCATTGGTTTTTTGGTAATTTGCCTAAACAGTGAGGAAAGTGATACTTTTGACATGTTTTCTATACAACAATTTCCTACTTGCATAAAAAGCTTCTTCCTAAATTTTTGTTTCCATTTTTAATTTAATCTAGTTTATAAATGCATCTAAAAACTCCAATTAGACTTAAAATTCACGCCATGTTAAAAAAAATACTTTTACCTATGCTAATTTTTTAATAAAGTTTTGCAGGTCACTTGACATTAAATAGGTAAAGGAACTACTTCGCAAATGCGTGTGAAAAAGTCTACTGTTACATATCAATTTTAATGTGGAAAGTTCAACTTCCTACATGCCGTGCGTAAAAAAAATAAGCACGCCGTGCATAAAAACTGTCCTAGCGTGCGTAAGAAAACGTTTCACGCTCGTCATTTTTTTTTAATGGTACTTTATGAACCAAATTTTTAAATTTTGAGTTTTAAATGTGTGTTCTAGAAACTATTTTTTGATCAAGAAAGTAATCATAAACGATCGTAAAAAACAATTATACCTAACCCTTGCGGAAGTGCCTTTCCCCTCCGAACTCCTCCGTGCGTAAAAGTATCAATTTCCGCACTAACTATCTGGAGAACATTTAAAAAATTAATATTTTCAATGACAAAGATAATACCTCTTCATACCTCGGTATTAATTATTTTTCCCCAATAAAAATATAATACCTCGGTATCAATTATTAAGTATAAAAAAATTAAAGATTGTATTTCCAAATATATTTGACAAGTCTGAAAATAAGGACCAAACCTTTTTACATTTATAAATAACGAGCCGCTTCTGGCCGCTGCTAAACGTAAGGTGGGTTGGAGCATGTGTGAGGACGTCATTCCGTTGCGGTAATTAACCTCTTCCACTACCGTAAGCTACGAATCCATTTCGTTGTGGTTGTGGTTATTTTTCTGGTTAATTTTAGAGAATTTTGGCGGAATTAATTTTAAAAATAATGAAATATTACCAGGTTCCAACATATAAAACACTTATTTTGTTTCTCGTTTCTCAATTTTTTTACAAGTGACAGTTTTTAATGTGTCCCAAAAACTCTGGTAAAATCGATGCGTGCTAGTGGTAGTGGTTGTTAAACACTACCACAGCCACTGTCAAAGTTGTCAAAATTTTAAGCGCTCCAAAATTTCCCTATTATTTGTTCAGAACGTACACCTCAAACCAAAGATATGTTGATGCTGATCAATCTAAAATTGAAAGTGGAACTGGCGCAGACCCTGTCTGTCAGCATGAAAATGGCCGGAAGTATCTGACTGTAGCCTTTAGAGGTAATGTGCCCCTCGAAGGGGGGGAACTTTTTGTGGTATAAATATAAATGCTAAATGCAAAAAATTGTTAACAAATATTTAGTTTTTAAAATTAAATTATTTGTTTTAGTTTTTAGCTCCAACTTAAGCAAAGGAGTCGGCTCTCGGCAGCCACCTAAATTTCGGTCTGTCAGATAGGGGAAAGCGGGGTAATACGGGGTACTTCAGGAAGCTAGAGCTCTTATTTTTGGCAACCCACAGCAACTAAAATTGTGTTAATTTTTTTTATACTGCTAAACATTTTTATAAACTTAATCTGACAAGTCTTGTTAAGTTATTAATTTTTTAGTAAAAGTATGCATTTGCCCCGTTCTGCCCCCTAGTTTGGGTAAAATGGGGTATCCTTGGAGGCAAAATGGGGCAGGTATATTTCTTTAAATAGTTCAATTAAAACAATTCTTTAAGAAAATAGGTTTATTTAAAAAAGTTAATTTGTTACAAAATAGCATAAACTGCAAAAATACTGGCCTGATACTATTGAACAAAATATATTTTTTAACATAAAAAACACCGTAACTTTAAATACACTGGTAAACACAAAAATGTTTTCTAGACCAAAATAGCAAAATCTTACTTATTTTAATAAACTAATTAACAATCTGTCTTGCAAAAGTCTCAGTTTGCTCTGGTTAAATTCGACCATTAGATGGCAAATACCTGGATTTATTATATTGTGCCCCATAAATAAATAAATAAATATAGACTTTATTCAACATACCTAAAATACAGTTTTAAAGTACAATGAAAGGGCGAGAGTGCAGCTACCCATATACAAGTATATGACAGTGGCGTAGCCAGGGGGGGTTTTGGGGGTTAAACCCCCCCTCAGGAGGACCGACCCAACCTACAATAAATAAATCATGATCAAGGGACCCATGCAGGGAGAGCTATGACTCCCCCACTTTTTTTATTCTTTATTCCAGTTTGTGCCGTGTGTTTGGTGTGATATCTTAAATTTTAAAAATTTTACCGGCCGTGCTAAGACGTCATTAATTTTAACAACAATTTCAATTTAATTCTACGGAATTTTTCTCACTAGCATTCAAAACGTGTAATAAATGGCATTTTTCTTAAAATTTTCATCTGCGGCGCATTTATAATTTGGCAACAAATCTTTATATACCACCGCAACCCACCCCTTCTTTTTTACAATAAACCTAAGAGATCAAAATTTTTAAACAATTTTTTGTTATTTTTGTCAATGTTTTTACCTGTGGCGCTATACCAATGTTAAATATTGTTACAATTTTGTGTAATTTTAAACAATTTTTTTGTCAACAACATTTTAAAAGTGTAAAATATAGCAGTTTAGTGTAATTTTTTAAAAAAATTTGCCGGTGGCGCATTTAAGGGTTAATTTTAAAACAAATTTGCAAATATGATTTGCTTTTAAAAATAAGTAGGTGTTTTGGTTTCGTATACACTTATCCGTACAAAAGAAATTATAATATTTTCAACATAATATTGTTTAACAAAACCAAAGAAAATTTAATTAAACAGAAAAAAAAAACTCGTGTAGATAGCAAAACAAAAAGGAAATAGCAAAAAATTAGCTATTTAAAAATAAAATTAAATAAATCAAAAAATAAGTCACCATAGAAGATATGTATTTGTTTTAATATTAAAATACACACCAACAATATAATTTTTGTCTGAGCAGTTGCGTACGCCTTCAACAGAATTAATTCGTTAGTACCCAGGTAAAACAATACAGGGTGTTATGGAATAAATACTATATATTAATGTCAGAAATGTGTTTGCTGGTCTAGATTATGGAAAAAATATTAAAAAAATAATATCCTTAAAAAATCACCTAAAAAACTTTTTATTGAAAATGTCCATTTTTAAATGCAACGCCACTGGCATTAATTCCTACAAACACGCACACGATATCAATACCGTACGTGTTACCAAGTATCACCTTACATAATATACACGTAGGTACCTACATTCTTTCATATTATTAGGTAACTTTCACATTATTATTTGAAACACAAAACGTGTCCTTTTTTATCCTTCATCGAAAACAACCGTCTGCAAATCACAAAAGAAAAAAAATCCTAAAATTAATCCGAAGTAGTTTTGTCAAAGAAACAAATAACAAGGCATGCAACTTGTTTGTAAACTACCTTATTATTATTAAATATTATGGAAAAAACAGAGATGGAATATCCAAAATTATTTGATCTCACCAAAACAAAGTTGTAAAAGACAGAGACTAATCTTTTTACTATACAATTGCCGCTATATAAATTGAGACACACTTAGTGAAAAAAATATTTGGCAAACAGCAATAAAATTTAAATGGGTGGGACGATCGGAACATTTGTAACGGGAATTAAATACGAACTCCGGTAACGTAGCTTTTAAAAAAGTTTTTTATTAGAAAAAACTACAAAATTGTCTTATGACTAAAGTGACCAGTTAAACTTGTAAAGTATAATGATACCTAATTAGACTAATCGGGTGCATATATAAACTTCAATGTACGGCGTCAGCAATATATTTGTTATTATAAACAAGGTGAGATGTTATTATTTCAGGGATATTACTCGTGGTAAGTACCATGTCGTAAATAACTCTGTACCAACAACCTCCACCCACTCTATGATAATTGGGCTAATCAGACTACTCAAAGATATTAAACAAGATTTTCGTCGAAATTTCTATAAAAAACTTTGCAATTTCACGTATTTATTGTTTAATCCATTTTATTGAGAAGTTTTTGCGTCAGTGAAAGAATCTCTGCGATTCGTGGTATGTGTGATAGTTTTGTCTAAAATAACGCTTTTTAAGTCTCCGTGTCACGTTCGAAAGATAATTAGGTTTAGGTGACTTTTCTGAGTGCGTAGTGTAAGAGTACTATAAAAAACGTTTCACGATTAGTTTTGTGGCAACATTTTTGTAGTTTAGTTTTAATTAAGAAGTTAAAATGGCTGTTCGCATACAACTTACGAACGTTGAATATACCAATATGGTTATTGCGTATGGAATGGCACACTCCAACGCACGTGAAACCAGAAGACTATACATTGAACATTTGAACATTGAACGCAGGTTCACAGATAGGTCAGAGATCTAATTACGTTACCTAGCGTACTATTAATGAAGAAAACCTTTACCCTTACCACTACACCAAGGTGCAAGGACTTCACCCCGGCGACAATGTTTTGAAGCGAAATTATCTTGAGTGGTTTTTAGAACAAAGTAGAGAGGATCCGAATTGGATTAAAAAGATACTTTTTAGCGATGAGGCCACTTTTACCAGAGATAGTATGTTTAATCAACATAACGAACATTATTATGCCTACGAAAATCCATTTGTAGTGAGCAGTGGCGGTCTCAGCCATTTGAAAGTTTTTGAGAAAATTGCATTAAAAATTAAAACTGTAATTTTTGAGTCGAAATAAACTAAAATCGTAAATATCAACGGTATTATAGCGCCGCAGACGAAAATTTTTAAGAAAATTGCTCTAAAAAATACGTTTTTTTATTTGAAATTAAACTAAAATTTTAATTATATCAATGGTCTCAAAGCGCAGCAGGCGAAAATTTTTAAGAAAATGACACTACAAATGCCATTCTCAACACAAAATTAAACTAATACCGTAAATATCAAAGGTGTTATAACGCCGCAATTTATGCACTATTTTTGATTTTCTAACGTTTTCATAAAAAATTTAAAGCCAGGGTAGGGGGGATTAACTACCCCCTATCCTCCTGAAATCTGCGCTTGAGTAACTACGTATAATTTTTTCAGTTATAAAAATCATAGATAACAAACAAACCACAAACAAAACCTAATAGCTAAATACTTTTTTTTTGAGGTCTAAAAAGCTTTTTGTTGAAACATTACCTTTTATACCGCGTATCTCAAAGATAAGATGCCCATCTCAAAAAAAAATAATTTCCAGTTTTTTTGGGCAAACCGGTCAATGACTCGCTCAATGTCAATTTCAATATGTCTGTTGATATGCAGCAACGCTAAGCCCGTCAGACGAATTTCCGCCATAGTGTTTTTAAGTACTTATGTTTTCATTGTCTTCATTGCCTCGAAAACGTTATCAGGTATGTTTTGATTTAAGCTTTTGCCTACTTCTGACGAATATGGTTTCCAAATACTGACTTCTCCCAATAAAAGTTCATGAATTTGTGATTTGGATTAATAAAACAGTTTATAGTATTTAGGAACGACTTTAGTTAATTTTGCCTTGATTTTGGCCTCATGTTAAACTTGGTATGAAAATGTTCATGTCAAAAATACCTTTTTTTATGTCCGAATTGAT
Source organism: Oxystoma pomonae (assembly GCA_963921995.1). NCBI lineage: Eukaryota > Metazoa > Arthropoda > Insecta > Coleoptera > Brentidae > Oxystoma > Oxystoma pomonae. The sequence goes on from OY998164.1 coordinate 35,785,289, forward strand.
TTTGTCTAAAACTTGTTTATAAATAGAAACTCTTTCATCATGCGTTTGTATATTCTTGGTCTGACGGATTGAAGGTCAAACTGTCCCAAAATATTGTGGAGGGATTCTAGAATGTATTTAAAGGAACTTTCTGCAATTTCTCGTTTTTTCTTCTTCAGGGTTATTACCGTCAGCATCTTTGTTGTTGTTTTCTACTTTTTTCTGGAGCAGAAGGGGGGGGGGCGCCATCGTTTTTCCAAGAGTTTAAAATATGTTGAGGAGAGCGAGAGTCACCAATTTCAACATTTACTATGAAATTTACTGGTAAGTTCTAACCACATTTTATTATTATAAAATAAATTATTGATAGATACTGCTATCGATATGCATGAAACGGAATACCTTTTCTGCCTGTTGCGGTATCATAAAAGGTTATGGTTTTGAAACAGATGAGCCTAGGGTATTCGCCAAAAGTTTAAGATAGCATGAGTGGCAGCTCGTTCTATAATTTTGAGGTAAAAAAAATATTTATTTTTATAAAATAATTTTTTACCAAAAATGCGTTTTTTCGAATCATATGGGTCTAAGATACACTCCCTTGAAATGTATAGTATTTATTCCATAACACCCATAAAGAAATTTATTAACTGGTAATTAAAATTTTTTAAATATTAAAAATATGTTTTTTAATATTTAGAGAAAAATTTCGTATTGAACAAGATTGAAGAGAATGAGGAAGATCATTATAGGACTTTGCTAGTTTATATGTAAAAGATCGTTCAAACAAAATTGAACGATGCCGCGATGGAGTGGTACACTGATACCCCAAAACCTTAAATTGAGATTATTTACATCTCTCTTGAATGTTATTTTTTCATATAAATACTTTGGGGATTTTAATTTAATTACTTTGAAATAAGTGCAACGTTTATAAATATTTCGAAGGGTTTTGATATCAACCCCCCAGTTTCTTTTAACTTATAACTAACTGGCTGTCTTCTACGGATTCCATGTATAAATCTAAAACAGTACTTCTGATTTTTTAAATTTTGTTCGCTGTAACAGCTGTTAAACATGAACCATACCCAACATCACAATGATTAAAAATAGATAGAACAATCGAACCACATAATAATTTTTTCATGTCGGATGTTAACATTTTTCTCGAATGATACAATGCTCTCAATCCGCCTATACATCTCCGTATATAGTTTGAAATATGCTTTTTAAAGCGAAGAGTGATCCCTCGAAACCCTACTGATCACCTCCAGATCCTCATTGATACGGGCACAACTCTCTTACAGTATATTAGGTCCAAAGGAAAAATATAATTGCTTATCATCTGCACATTTCTGGATTTTACAATTCTTTAAAAAACTTGCAAACTTGTAGGTATATAAAATAAACAGGATTGGTCCTAAAATAGAGCCTTGAGGTACGCCTTTTTTGATGTCCAGATTTTTATATCCAAATTGAACTTCATTGAGGATTACTTTTTGTTTTCTATCTGTCATATTATATTCTTTTATAAGGTTATGTGAGCTTTGGTCAACATGCAATGATTCTAGGACAATCAACAGGGTTTCGTGATCAATCGTATCGAAGGCTTTCGAATATTCATAAGCGGTGGGATTTACTAAAAAGTTTTTGTCTATTTTAGAATGGTCTTCCTTGAGTTTTTGACATAGTTTGATTTATAAGAAGAATTTTAATAAGAAGAATTTTAATAAATTTGTTTAATAAATCTTAACACAATTTTTTGTGGGATTTAAGAGGAAATTTCAAATTAGAAGAAAAGAAAATTAAAAAAATTAAACCCACGCAGGGTATAAATAGTAAACACTCTGTAGAATAAATTAACATTGGGGCTATATGTCACTCCAAATAAAACTTACCCTTGTTAATTAATTTTTCCAATTAATACTTGATGTCACACAACGATTTAGATAGGTAATAATAAAATAAGGAGTAGATTAATTTTGTATTTATTTAAAAGGTGTTTTTTTATGAAATGTATTACAAAACTTAAATGCAAGTTTTTTTTATATTTCTGGCACTGTCGAAATGACAGTTTAAAAATATTAATGCTGCGTTCAATCACAAACAGCGAGTTCGGATCTTTTACCACTGCTTGCGCCTTGCCTTATACCTACCTCTACTGATGAAAGCTGAAGCTTTGAAATGAGTGGGCTTTGAGTAAGGAAAGTTTTTTTGACTGAGCTTTTAGATAACCTCAATGTTTTAATTTCAGATTATAAATAAATTAATATAGTCGTTTTGGGTTTTTTGTTTGGTATATTTTTCGTGCATAATCAGTGACCTTCACTTATGTTTGTTTTGCCTCGTAGTGCCCTCATAAATATATTTTTCAAATCCAAATATGGCGTTTTTCTGGACAAAATAAGAGGTGTTTTATTGGGTAATGAACAACTCGGGATATTAAATAAGGTAAATTAATCCTTGTAAAAACGGTTACTTAGGAAAATTATAAACGAACTTATTACTAAATGCCACAAAACAATCCTTTCTGTGGGCTATAAATTTAAATACTTTAAATATAAATCCCAAATTGTTAGTTACATTTTTATATAAAATTGTTAAGAAGAACAGAAAAGAATTTACTACCGCTACTTCACATATAATAGGGACATTTTGGAACGTTTAAAATTTTGGCAACTTTGGCAGCCGCTGTGGAGGCTAGTGTTTAGCAACCAATACCACGCATCGAGTTTTTAGAACACATTAAAAACTGTCACTTGTAAAAAAATTTGAGAAAAAATAAAAAATTTGGCCTAATTTCACAAAATAAGTGTTTTATATGTTGGAACCTGGTAATATTTTATTATTTTTAAAATTAATTGCGCCAAAATTCTCTAAAATTAAACAGAAACATAACCACAACCACAACAAAATGGATTCATAGCTTACGGCAGTGGTAGTGATTAATTACCACGACCGAATGACGTTTAGTTATTGCGCAGACGTAGTAATTGCCACAACCACTACGAAGTGTCAAATAAGCGTTCCAAAATGTCCCTAATTAGTGCTTATGAAAAATTTTAGGTCCGTTTTTGCGGGCTTAACTAGTTTTTTCTCTTAAAAACGAACCTTTTGTGAAGGCCATGGACAAAGAAGGCAATGCTTTTAGTTCATTTAAAACAAAAGTTCGCTAGAACCAGTGACGATAAAGTTAAAGAGGGAATAATTGTGAGTCCCTACATTAGAAAACTTTTCGGAGATGCCCAATTCGATTCCGTACTTTAAGGCAAGGAAAAATGGTTGCAACAAATTTTTGGGGAAACACTAGAACAGAAAACTATAAAGACCTGATTGCCCAACTTCTTTTGTGTTACCATAACTTAGCACAAGAAACCGCTCCGCTACTAGTACAGGAAACCTATAGCAGCGCCAAAGCCGCCGCACACTGGAGCGAGGTATAGGGAAACCCGGACATTTCAAAATAAAATTTAGTAATGACATTTTTTTATCCGATTTTAATGTTTTATACTTTTTTGGAAAGCTTAAGCAACAGCCTTTACTGTATTTTATTCAAATATTTAATATTTTGGATTATAAGATGGTGAGTCCTTGCTAAATAATATATCCTACCGGTCAGAATTAACTAAAATCCAGATATATTTATAAAGCCTAACTACAATTTTTTAAATCGGTATTTTGATTGGAATGTACTTAATGCTTTTCTTAATTAAAAAACAAAATTAAGATGACGACAATCGGTATACCGGGTGGTCCATAAAAACCGTACAAAATAATTCTTTAAATAAGTTTTGAAATTCTAAACTTTTAGTAAAATAACCTGCGTTGTGTAGGTAATCGATGAGGCTTTTAACTTTTTGTATTTTTTGACCCGCCATGAAGTTAAGTTTAATTTTACAAAATTTCACAATCAAATGATTACTGGAAAAAAGCCTTGTTCTTTTTTGGTAAAAAAGTTATTAATCACCAAAATCGGTTTACTAGTTTTTGAGATATACCGATTTTAATAAATACCTATTTTGTTCAATTTAATAATTTTTATTTACAATATAATACTCCTCAAAATATGGCTGAATAAAATATAATAACCTAACAAAGTTTGTTTCGTAAAATATGGTCAATCGGTTAAAAAGTTAGGATAGAAAGATTTAATGTATAAAACCGTACAAAGAGAATCCCTAGTATTCTCTATCTACAGTAATTTAACTCTTGAGTTAAACTGGTCTTAAGAAACTGTTTGTTTGACTTTTTTTTATAAAATTTTTACAGTTCATTAAAAAATATACTGTAGTAGGTATTCTTTTTAAATACTGTATTTATTTTTATTTCTGCTTGACCAAAAGTGATAGCGTTAAGTAATTTTTGAGGGGGATTTGAGGTTTCGTTACATGCTTAGGAGGTAGCCAAGATCGAAAATGTTCTCAGAAAATCAATAAACACTTAATTTCTGAAAAAGTTTGTTAACCACATAATATTATACGCAACTCAGGGACAAAACTTAATAGGTTTCTAAATAGCGTTACAAGATATAAACGTGTCTATTTTTATTGCTCTACTATAAGTAATAAGAAGACTGACTACGTCGCATAATCTGCACATCTATCCGTTGGTTGTACCCTACAAAAAAGGGGTACATATATACATGTATGACGTTTCTCGAGGGAGGGGGACAGGGCATTTATATTAGACATGATCACTATGAACTAAGCAATATGTAAATACATTACTTTTTTTTCCCTTCGAATACCCAACCTACTTTATGCTTGTTTGAAATGAAATTACTATTAGAAAGAATAAGGTCATTAAATGTATGCTATTTGTAGGGACTGTGATAAAAAAAATCGACCAAAATTCAAAGAAGCTATTTAATCAGTCTAGATATTGGATGAAAAAAAAATTAACACTGGTGATACTCACAGAACTATATATTTTTAAAATAAGTTTTTTTTTTGGTAAAAAATTTGCAATTTCTACATAATAACATTTGTTAGGCTTTATAAAAAAATAAAAATAAAAATAAAAGTTTTATGCCACTAAATAGAGTGGACTTTACTGAATACTATTCAATAGTTTTTTGAAATGTCCGGACTTTACGTAGGGTCGTTCCACAGTGCGCCGTTTCCACGGTATAAGTGGATGAAAGTCCTACACAAGAAACAAAAAAGCGTCGACTTAGAAACAACACCGTGACAGTAAGAACACAAGGAGAATCTCTCGACAAAAGTGTGTCATCTGCACTAGAACATTCTTAAATCAAAGAAAGCGGGAAAAAACACGGGCAAGATTTAAACTGTAATTTTTGTATAGATTTTTCTTAAATTAATTTTTTGCTTATCTGTAACTTACTCTTAGTTCAGTTCCATTTAACCTTATATTTATTTTATTTTATTATAGTTTTCTAAACTAACACTAATTTCTTTAAAAATTCCTCTCAAAATATGTCACGTAAATGTAGGCTCATTAGTCCCACATTTTGCTCAGTTTGAACGCGAAGTTTTCAATAAATACGTCATAATAACGGTGTCTGAAACATGGCTTGATCCGCATTTTAACTCTAGCTTAATTAACCTATCAAGGGTACCGTCTGCACCATCGTGACAGGACTACGGAAACCTATGGCGGATGTGTCACCATTTTTATTAGATCAAGCATAGTTGGTGGCAAACTATGCTTACCAGAATTGCAGATCACTAAACAATTATGGCTGCGTGTGAAATATGATGGGAAATATATAGCAGTAGGTACTTGGTACCGCCCTCCGAACTAAAATGTCACAAATTTTTTACATGTCTTTGAGGAAACATTAAATAGTATTACACCACGCTGTTCGTTTATCGTTTGTGCAGGTGATCTCAACATAAATCTATTAAACATAAGCTTACCAGCAACAAAAATAATGCCGAATATCTTAGAGCATTTGGATCTAGTTCAGGTAATAAATGAACCTACCAGATACAGTAAAACGATAGCTACTCTAATTGACGTCATTGCTTGTTCCAGGGTTCTTAAAATAACAACCACCGAAGTGAAACAATCTACTATAGCTGATCATTGTCTAGTATCATGCACGCTCGGGAAAATAGGTATCAACATGCAACCCGTGCTTCACACACATCGGGATTTTTAAAATTTTATGCAGGTTGAGTTTCAAAAAGACTTGAATAGATTGGATTTTTCTTCAGTGTTTTTGGAGACGGATATTAATAAAAAACTGGAAATATTTAATTCTCTTTTATTAAATTTATTTAACATCCATGAACCGATACGAACTGTTAGGCTTTCTAAAAATAAATCGCAATGGCTAACAGAAGCAGTCAAATTTTTAGCTCATGAGAGAGATAAGGCATTACAAAGGTATAAAAGAAACCAAAATCCGCATACATTTGAATTTTACAAACGTTTACGCAATGAAACCAACTATGCTACAAAAAGGGAAAAAGAGAGCTTATCTCGAGCACAGACTGCGCACTTTAAATAAAAAATCCTTTTGAAAGGATCTTAAAGCAATGGACGTTTATGAAGAGAGCAACAGTAGGTGCTTACCGGAGGGGCTCTCTAATCCTGACCAAATTAATAATTTTTTTCTTGTCACCGCCAAATCATGTAATCCACCCGATCAAAATTTTATTAAATTCTTTGAAACCAATTGTCTTAATCTTAATTTACCAAAATTTAAATTTAACCCAATTTCAGAAAATTATATTTACGAAACTCTTTTATTTATCAAATCCAAAGCCATCGGGGTTGAGGGGATTAGCATTGAGATGATATTGAGATGTTGTCCAGCAATTTTGCAGTAATTAAGCACATATTTAATGTCTGCATAATATTTAATGTATTTCCGGATCTCTGGAAGAAATCTAATGTCATTCCTTTGCCGAAAACAAATACTCCGGAAAAATACGACGTTTTAAGACCTGTCAGCATCCTATGTTCAATCTCGAAGGCTTTGGAAAAGCTGATAGGATAGCAAATTACCAATTTTGCTAATAAATATGATTTATTGCCTGAACAACAATCTGGATTCCGAAAAAAACCACAGTTGCATCAGTGCTTTGGCTCATGTTACAGATGATATTTTAAAAGGTATAGACGAAAATAAACTTATCATCCTGGTTCTATTAGACTATTTAAAGGCTTTTGATGGGATCAATCACACGCTTTTACTAGCGTTATTTAATTATTTAGGATTTTCAAGGACTGCGATTGATGCTGTTAGAAGGTATCTGGATGGAAGGACTCAGGCAGTCAAGATCAGTCTGGATAAATTATCCAGTTTTGAGTTGGTATCTTGTGGCGTCTCGCAAGGGTCGGTGCTCGGACCTTTATTATTTACGTTGTATGCATCTCAATTTTTTAAATCTCTTAAATATTGCTTGGCCCATTATTATGCAGATGACTCGGAATACTACCTCACTTTTCCTGGAAAAGAAATCAATATTTCCTGCCAAAAGATAAACGAAGATCTTCAATCCATTGTAAAGCTTTCAAACAGTTACTGCTTATCTATTAACCCTAAAAAATCTAAGGTTATGATGTTCGGTAGAAAACTGGCACAAAATCGCTATTTAAATAAGGTTAATATCCAAGTTGATAATCAAAAACTACAAATAACTAAATCCACAAAAAATATCGGTATGGTGTTGGACTCTTCGCTTAATTTTAGAGATCATGTATCTTCTGTAATAAGAAAGGGATTTTGCAACTTAAAACTAATTTTCAGCAACTAAAAAATTTGAAGTAGTTTCGCAAAAAAGATATTATGTGACTCTCTTGTATTGTCGCACTTAAATTATTGTGACGTGATTTACGGGCCATGCATATGGAAATCTGAGGCTAGAAGACTTCAACTTTTACAAAACTCTTGTGTTAGATTAATTTTCGGATTAAGTCGAAGGGATCATATTTCAGAACCCCTCCTTTACTCTTGAAAAAAGTAGACAACAACAACAAAGATGCTGGTTGAAATTAACTCTGCAAACTGTTTGCACCTAAAGACGATCAGAGATTGTACTGATCGAAACGTCGTGTATAAATAAAATATAGACAATGGAAGTCCGAAACACAGAGTTAATTTCAAACACATCATTGTCTCAAACTTTCAAACAAAGATGCTGGTGTTAATAACCCTGAAGAAGAAAAAACGAAAAATTGCAGAAAGTTCGTTTAAATATATTCTAGAATCCCTCCACAATATTTTGGAACAGTTTGACCTTCAATCTGTCAGACCAAGAATACACAAACGCATGACGAACTTACCGCGAAAACCATTGAAAATGCAGATCACAATTATAGAGTTTTTATTTATAAACAAGTTTTAGACAAAATCAATTCGGACATAAAAAAGTATTTTTGACCAGAACATATTCATACCGAGTTTAACATGAAGCCAAAATCAAGGCAAAATTAACTAAAGTCGTTTGTAAATACTATAAACTGTTTTATTAGTCCAAAACACAAATTCTTGAACTTTTATTGGGAGAAGTCAGTATTTGGAAACAATAATGGTCAGAAGTAGGCAAAAGCTTAAATCAAAACATACCTGATAACGCTTTCGAGGCAATAAACAAGTGTGGCAATATTTTTCCGTTGATTAGAACATTCTTGGATGTTTTCCAGTAAGTAATGCCTCGTCAGAAAGAAGCTTCTCATGCCTCAGAAGATTGAAAACATAAGTAATTAAAAAAACTATGACGGAAATTCGTCTGACGGGCTTAGCGTTATTGCATATCAACAAACATATTGAAATTGACATTGAGCGAGTCATTGACTGGTTTGCCCAAAAAACTGGAATTTTTTTCTTCTTATCTTTCTGTTTCAACCAAAGCTTTTTAGACCTCAAAAAAAAAGTATTTAGCTATTTGGTTTTGTTTGTGGTTTGTTTGTTATCTATGTTTTTTTATAACGGAAAAAATTATACGCAGTTCTCAAGCGCGGATTTCAGGAGGATAGGGGGGGGGGGAGGATAGCGAAAATTACAGTTTTAATCTAATTTTCTCAAAAATCTTAACCATTTTTTAAAATAAAAAATGTATGAAATAAACGACTTGAAATCTGAGTACCTTCATCTAGATTTGAGAGCAAATCCTCGCTTGTAGTTACTAAGTTTTGTTTGCATATATTGATATGTTCCTCATAAAAACTATGCTTTTATTCTATTTTTTTTTCGTATCGAAACCGCCCCCCCCCCTTTTCAAATGGCTGGGACCGCCACTGAACTTGCAGTAGATATAGTATAATTTTTTGTATGTAAATACTTTGTAATATATTTTTTTCAAAGTAAAAGGTTGAGTGGAAGAGCGCTGCCCCTTAGTTGGTTCGCCCAATAAGGAGATGCAAACTCTGCCTTTTGTGGTCCTATTTTTATTCCTAATATATTAGGGATAAAAGTTTAACTGTTATGTAAAAATATATACGACAATAAAAACATTAAATAAATAAATAAATAGGATGTAACATGTTGTTAAAAATTCATATCTTGGATTCTCATCTGGATTACTTTCCGGAAAATTGTGGTGCTGTAAGTGACGAGCACGGTTCCACCAGGGAAAATGGAACTTTGAGATGTCAGCCGACTACTGCTAAACTATTACGAGAGATGCCCCAGAGGCATCTTTCAAAAGGCCGGCTAAGAAGCGCAAAATGAGTTTCTGAACTCTAGATTTAATAATAAAAGTGTGCTATTTAATTGCTTTTGTTAAATTAAAAATATATGGTTAAATGTATTTTTTATATTCAAAAAAATATTCATTTTATGCCTATAAGTTTCTTAACAAATAATACATTCAGTTTTTTCGTTACTTGGGTGTAGTTAAACCCAAAAAAAAAGTTTTTGTTCAGGAAACTAAAAAAAAGGTTCGAATTTGTGCCTTTTTTATTCAACACTTTATGATGAGTTTTATTACGTTAAACATAGCTTTTTAAAGAATAATGATTTTCCAGTTTAAATCAAATGTGAACTTCTAAACAGCGGCTCGGGACGTGCCCTCAAGTAGCTATTAAAGTTAAAATTGCTTATCATAAAAAGTTTCTTTTTCAGGGTAGGATAAAATAAAGGACCACGCAGTATTTAAATGGAAAATTGTTCCCCGTGATATTTGGATGCGGTTTAAGTATGTTATATTAATTAATTAAGCGAGAAAAACATAAAAAAAATTTAACAGCAATTTGATGCGTGGAAACAGTAGAGGGCTTCTAATAAACGTTTAAAAAAAATGCGTGAGTGGGGCTCTTGCGGGGTGAATTTGGTGGGGGGAAAGGGGAAGAAAAATGGTATTATTGCAATTTCCGGCAAAACTGAACGTCATAGAGTAAAAACTTCAATACAAAAGTTGTAGACGGTGCAAAGGTCTACAAAATTTTGTAAATGTCACTTTTTAACATAACCTCAAAATTTTAGAGAAAAATGCAAAAAGTCGTAATATTTTTATTTTTTCGTTTTTCATTTTTCATTTCCCCAAAAATAATTGCATTTACACGAAACTTCGTGAAAATATACCCCTCTTTGTCTTTAATGACTAAAATTTAACATTTTTTAGGATATGAATTATTTTCTGTCCAAATCACTTTTTTTTCAATCAAAAATTCTACTCAGGAAAATTCTCATAGTATTTTTTGACGTTGCTCATTTTTTTTTTGCTTTGACATATACTTTTTGGTGGGCTAATAAAAAATTATAGTTACGATTAAAAGACATGCTCAGAAATGCAAAAAACAAATATTGGCTTTTGCAACAATGAATTTTTCAGCAATTGTTGATAATTTATTTCAATTTAAAAAAAAATCAATAATTGATTACTCCATCTATTTCTACCGAAAAAATACAAAGTAGACGGTATTTAATTTACTACGTTTATACGCGCCTAAAACCGGTTTTATATAAGAACGGTTTTAAATAAAGTCGCTTTCTTCTTCATTAAAATCATTTTCTAACAGCAGATCGATGTACTGTGGATCCTCTTACCTTACAGTTTACCAAATATTAAAACATGTATATTTTTTCCGGTTTAAAATAAACTTGATTTAGTATTTAAAATTGTTCTAATGATATGCCTCGGACAAACATTTTCAATTTGGTGCACCTATTTTTTATTTTATTTTAACAATTAAATTTTATTTTATTAATATATTATTTAAAATTTTTTTTTACCTTCTAAATAAATTTAAATTTAAAATCCGTGTCTATATAAATGTAATTTTTATGTAAAAAAAATTAAGAAATAAAATGAATAGGCCATTTTTTAATAAATTATATCAAATTCCGATTTTGGCTTTCAAAAGTATATTTTTCTAAATTTTTTAAATGAATATTTATATTAGTGGCTTACGAAAAATCGTTAGTTAATCTATTAGAGTTTATTAAGTCGGAATTACAAAAGCAATTGTCGTATTCAATATTAATTTTTTTTTAAATTTTAACGAGAATTTTCCTGAGTAGAATTTTTTGACATTACTCATTTTTTTTTGATCATTTTAGAAAATATGTATTTTTTTATTTAAACTGCTTTCCTTAAAAAAAAACTTTTTTATTAACTTTTTTGTAAACTCTGTTTAAATCAGGATAATATGAGATGCGTTTTTTTTTTCTATTTCTATCAAAATATTTGTTGGACGGAAATAGCTCAAAATTTTAGCAGTAATATAAATATCAATTGTTAAAATTTAGAAAAATATACTATTTTTGAAAACACAGAAATTACAATTTAGATTTAATTCTAACTATAAGGTAAGAAATGCACCAATAGATTCTGCGACAAACAATTTTTTTATGTATGACACTTTACTAATCGAAATAAGATATTAATAGCAATACTGCACAAAAATAAAAATTTTACTTTGTTTATACGGTACTCTTAAAGCGCTTTTAAACAAAGGACGGTTTAAAAATGCTTGTCCTAAACATACCATTAGAACAATTTTAAATACTAAATCAATTTTACTTTAAACCGAAAAAAAAATTGTTAACTTAGTTGATTTATTTGCGTTTAAAAAAAATGTAATATAACAATTTTTTAATATAACAATATATATGTTTTAATTTATGAGAAACTTTAAGGTAAGGGGATTGACAGTACATCGATCAGCTGATAGAAAACGATTTTAATGAAGGAGAAAGAGACTTTATTTAAAACCGTTCTTATATAAAACAGGTTTTAGGCGCGTATAAACGTAGTAAATTAAATACCATCTCTTTGTATTTTTTCCGTGTAAATAGATGTTGTAATCGGTTGTTGATTTTTTTTTTAATCGAAGGAAATTATCAACAATTGTTGAAAAATTTGTTGTTGCAAAAGCCATTATTTGTTTTTTTGCATTTATGAGCATGTTTTTTAATTGTAACTATAATTTTTTATTATCCTACTAAAAAGTATATGTCAAAACAAAAAAAAATGAGCAACGTGAAAAAATACTACAAGAATTTTCCTGAGTAGAATTTTTGATTGAAAAAAAAGTGATTTGGACAGAAAAAAATTCATATTTTAAAAAATGTTAAGCTTTTTTAACTAAAAAAAATTGTAGGCATTAAAGACACAGAGAGGTATATTTTGGCAAAGTTTTGTGAAAATACAATTATTTTTGAGCAAATGAAAAATAACAAACGAAAAAATTTTTCGCATTTTTCTCGAAGATTTTTAGGTTATGTTAAAAAGTGACATTTACAAAAGTTGTAGATAGAAGCCCCTTTATCATTTCCAGTCATCAAACTTCTGTTAAAAATGTTTTTGTTTTTTATTTTGATTTGGTTGGACTAATAGGACATACTCATCAGAAACATTTTTTATCATGGGCACAACCTTGGATCTATGACAGGAGAGCCGAAAATAGCTGTCAAAGTTTGACATGTAATATCAAAAACAGGCAAACCATGGCCGATTTTGATTAACAAGGTGTCAATTCCTACTAGACACGTTAAATTTCGGGTCTATCGGCATTCTTATCTTTATCTCTATCGAGTCGACCTATCGAGTAGGTGTACTTTTAAACTAATGGCGAATACGGGACAGCTCCAGCTGATCAAATGCGTCAAAACATCATTTCGTATGCAGGGACGGTCGTAATGTTACGACTCCCTTATCGTACCTAACGAGGTTTTCGTGCATTTAATCAGCTGGAGCTGTCACGCATGCGCCATGATTTTAAAAGTGCACCTGCTTGATTGGTCGACTCGATAGGGATAAGGATACGAGTACCGATAAAACTGAAAAATTAACTTTAAGTGGCTGCTAAGTTGAGCAAGCTGAATCTAAAAATGCTAACCATTTTGACAGCTGTTAATTCCTGTCAAAATGACGGCACCTATTGCTTTTAATTTTCAATATTTTTTTCTTTAGGAATTTACACAGTGGGTTTTTTTTTAATTTCCTTAACTTAGTGGCGGAAAACCCAAAAAAAGTAGTTTCGACATTATGAATCCGGCACAAACATACAGATTTTATCTATAATAAAGGGTTCAATTTGGCTTTTATTTAATATTCAAATAGTTTATTGGCAATAAATACAAGTAAATATCTATTTACAAGTGATAGATTGAAAAAAAAGTGACCGGTGTGGGGACCTGGTAAAAAAACAAAGTATTTTCCAGGCTTTAGAGATTTCATATTTCTTTACGTTTGGTTATTTCTTATTTTATTTCCGGTAAGTCGACGGTAAAACGAAATGTTGTAACCAGATATATGTCAAAAGAACCCGTCGATGGTAGTGATCTGGTTTCTCATTTGCTTATTTCTTATTTTATTACCGGTAAGTCGACGGTAAAACGAAATGTTGTAACCAGATATATGTGCTTACTTGTAATAATAAATTAATTAAAATCGTCATCCCCATCGACGCATGCTCTTCTTAAGCAAAATAACTCTTCATTTTCATCATCACACATATTTAAAATATAAATTTTTTAATAATATTGGACATTTTAAACAAATGTTTGGTCAAAATCTCACAAAAACAATGAAAATAAACATGCACTGACGCTCCACGAGATATTCTGAATGGAATGGAAAAACTCGAGTGGTGCAATCAAATGGAATACGAATATTGTCCTTAGTGCGCACCAGGGCATCAAAAATAAATCGCTCATAGCTGTCAGTGACACATATGTTTTGTAAACAAATATTTTTGAATTTTTCATATTAAGATTATAGCATTTTTATTGATTGATGTAAGTAAAATATAACTTAAGCTAACATAATATATAAAATAGTGCTCTTTTTCAGTTTTTTGCTATAAATGGTCATAACTTTTGGTTCCGTAAACCATTAAATAAAGCGTATGTCAGTTTTAAAACAGAAATGGTATATTCAGAGATTCATTATGTACATAAATACTTATAGATAATGGCTGATTGGGACTATCGCCTTCACCAACGTTTTAAAATCGATAGGCATTGCTTGCTCAATCGGTGTTTCGACCTTCTTTAGTGAAACTCGATCGTTGCATATCTATTTCAGTTATTTTTTTTTTAGTAAACATTGCTATTTATAGGCCATGTCTGCTGTGTAAAAAAAATCACAAATTATAAATTATGTGCATGAAGAACGCACGGTAGAAAATTTATTGCACGGAAGGTACAGTCCATTCCATTTTTATTTAGACAAATCTTAACCTCACTTTCCATAGAACAAAAACCAGATCTTTAAGTTTCCAAAATCAAACATCCTAGGTTTTGGTAATCGGCATTATAACTACACTGTTAACTTTATCACTCCGAATAACCCCTTATATTACGCTTTCGTATCAATCAAATGCACCAGAAGGAAACAGCAGCAAGATGCCAAAGATACTTTATGGATGAAAAATATATTATTATATGTGATATTCGTTTTTATTTGTACACCGACCATAACAAAGAAAACGCGTTGCAGACTCAATATGCCTGAGAGAGAGACCCAGACTGGTGAGCGAAGTCGAAGCGAAATTTAGACCTTTAGAAATGCACGACCGGCTTTAAATTTTGCATTTTTTTTATTACAAGCTTTTATTTAACTTTACGAATGAGGCCCTGTCCATACTGTGATCAGTGTGGCCAAAAATCTAGGGAGAAACAAAAAAATAAACGTTAGACTGAAATTCTCGTTGACAGTTGACGTCAATCAATGTGAATAAACTTCGAGTGGAAAATACTGTATCTACTATGGCTTGGCTTACTGTTTGGAGAAATCCCGCCAGTCATTGTAAAGTCCACAATCGCCACATATATCAGCGTCGTCATTATAGCAAATATAGTATAAATTTATCGCATTGTTCAAAAGACAAAATGATGGATATAAGCCATCGATCGCGATAATGTAAAAGAATTTTTATAAAAAGCTCCGGATGATGAATTTCTTTTAATAACTCTCTATTATTGTTCGATATTTTTCTTTAATTAGTCTCTAAAATGAATGATTTTGGAACCTAAATAAACTATTATTTTTAAACTGGTTTCTCCTTTTAGACCACAGTACTACTTACTAAAGTGATATACAATAGTAGGATAAAAATACAATATTTCTATTCTCTGTTCGTACATTTCAAGCAAAATAACATAATTCGTAGCGATATTTTTAATCAATCTACTTCAATTGAGAACGTTATTTTTCGAGTAAACAACGCAATTCGATGGTGGAATTATTTCTTTTTATCCAAGACATTCCAAATAGTCGATGCGCTACATCGGGAATTTTTAACATATTGGGCGTTTTATGAAAGAAGCAATACACTTTGTATGATTATATAGTGAAACCGCGCGATTATTTTGGACGGGAGACCCCCCACTCACGCACCCCAAAGGTACAATTTTTCAGTTTTTTCTATACACATTTTATGAAGGCAATAAAATTATATTTAATTATATATATTGTATAACAAATTTAGATCACCCTCTTCAAATCAACTCTAAAAAAAAACTCGATATTTTTTTGATATAGTTGTTTGCAAACTTTGAAGCGGTTTTTATATATGATAAAAAATATCTCTTTATTTTACTTCCTAGATATATCTTCAATAGTTTCATGTATATTTTGTTATTTTTAAGCAACCTTGGGGGGCCTTAAACATCCCCACTGCTAGTAATCTACCAAATAAAGCACGAATAACTAGTTAAGTCCGGTGTGAGGAATTTAAAAAAAATCAAAGCTAAAGTAAAACTCCAAAAGTATTTTCAAAAAAAAAGGTAGCTTATATAATTATCTTTAATTTAATGTACAACAACCCTCTAATTCCCTTAAGTGAATAGCAAAATCTGTCTTTTTTGGGTATTTATTGTAGTTAAACTAAAATATATACAAAATATTTGACTAAGTTTAATGACTTAGTTTTTTGGTTTCAAATGTTTATATGACATGAATTTTATTATATTTCCTCCTTACCTACTAAATGAACCCCTATAATTATTTAATTTTGGATTAATTATATAAAAGCACTATAGGTCATCTACAAACTTGAAAACTGGGGGTCAGTTTGGCGTTATAATGAAAAAACTCACCAACAAAGAGGTTAAAAAAAATTTGGCAAGCGAGAGGGTTGAATATTTTAACAAATCAGATCTTAGCAACTATTATAGCAGCAGTTTTTTTATATGGTTAGAGAAAAATACTTTGCATAATATTTTACCAAGGTTTGAAGACTTTCTATTATACAGGGTGTCTAAAATAAAAAGGGAATTTAATATATACGATTTAAAAATGATGCCTAATATGGAGTAGAGCTAGCAGAGCATGAAATTGCTGATCAAATAGAGTTAAAAGATATAATAAAAAAATTTTAGGAAATAAAAGTGAGAAAGGAAAATTTTGTTTAGATGATATTATAAAAAAATGGCTATTTACAAATGCGCAAAAAACATATTCATGCTTGATATCCTAGAAAAGCATTGTATAAATTTATGTATTTGGTTATTTATAAGATGTTTTAAATATTTGAGAACAAATATAAAGTTGATAAGTGTCACATACCTACCGTTTCCAATATAAAAAAACACAAATGATTTTGTGTTTACAAACCGGAAAATTCCCTATACAGGGTGTTCCAATAGTTCGAGCTCCCCCTAATATCTCCAAAATTATAAAAGGCAAAAGACCGTGTTTTTAGATGCTGGTCATGCCACCAGTTATTAAGGGAACCATCTAAGTGTGCTGGGAAATTTAAGTTTTCGGACTCTTTTGGTTTTGTAGATATTTAGGGGTATCGTTACTTTTCCGACACCCTATATAATCCATATATAAAGTAGGTACTACCTAGATGGTTTTAATTCGAACTCTCGCCTGTTGAGTTTTAATTAATTTCATTGTGCGCTACCACCCTATTTATACCTATGTGCATTATCTGGCTTTGGCGTCACTAATCTGTTTTTGAAAATAATTAATGTTAATTTCCATTTATTCATCAATTCAATCCATTTCAGTTTGACAGTGAATTAACGGCAAAATCTTTTTCATTTAGAAAAACATAAAATACACGTTGTTGTCAATTTTTTATACTTTCATTAAATAGACGATTTTGGTCATTGATGCAAAAAAAACTTTTCTCCTAAGTTAGCCACAACTAGTAGCTAATTATGTGTTTTTTTACAAGCGTTAGTTTAAATAACGAACGTAGTAAATCATTGAAGAACACGAGTAAAAAAAGCCCAGTTTAATAGTGGCGAGTTGTAATAGTTATTTATCTAACAAGTGCGGAAAGTGGTACTTTACCGCACGCGACGACATTTGACCGAATGAAGCAAAGCGACTTCGGTCAAGGCAGCAAGGGCGGTAATAGTTATTTACCTAACAAGTGCGGAAAGTGACACTTAACCCCACGCGACGGCAGGGGCGGTAAAGACACTTTACGCATGTGTTAGGTACACGATTTTACCTATAAGCCTTAAAAATTCCCAAAAAAAGAAATATAAATATATATATTTTAATTTCCTGAAATAAAAGTAGTCTATGCGGTAAAATACTACTTTCCGAGACCCAGATGAAATTTATTGTTTCCAGAATTAATACATTTTCAGAACGAGAAAGTCGATCATAAATAAATTTTTTAAATAAAAAAAAAATAAAATGAAGGGAAAATTTAGCGCCCTAATAAATTTACAGAAAAGATTTGTGGCGTAGAGGGCAAAGGGTGAGGGAAAAAGCCGCAGTGGGCTTCAAAGATCTCCCTACTTCTAACAAATGAATCGGACGAAAGGATTTCCGAATAGCCAGTTAAAACCCCAGTTCCTCGGTAGCTCAGTTGGTAGAGCATTAGACTGGTATTCTAGAGGTCCCGGGTTCAAATCCTGGTCGAGGAAAATCATTTTTCCGATTTATTTCCTCACCCTTTTTCCTCTACGCCACAAATATTTTCTGTAAAAAAAATATAATTGTTTCTGTACAGCTTTTATAAGGTTGATTCCTGTGGGTGGTTTAGTTAACATTTATTAGGTACTTTTCTCAATACACCTTTATAAAATTGATAATCTTTCTCTTTATTTACAATGCAGTATGCGCACTCTATCTTCCGCTACAAGAATATATACTTTCGAATTTCTTTTCGTAATATAAACGTATGAGGAGAATATCTAACCTGAAAAATAGGCCCTGATCTGATTAAGACGTGCACTGGAGCAAATTCATGTAACCATGAGATACTATAGGGTGGGCCAAAAAACCTTGCACAATTTTAAATTGTCTATAACTTTTGATCGAATTTCAAAATGTTGTAACTTTTTGGAAAGACAAGACGATCCAGTTCAAAATTTGACATTTTGCAAAAATTTAAGATAGCTGACCGTTTTGAATAACGGGTAATTTTCACCCCCCCCCCCTGCAAAAAAGTTATGTGCAACACTGGAGAAAATTCAACTCATTGCCACAAAAGATCCGTCGTTTCTCTTAATATAAAGGTATTATTTATTTAAATCGGTTAAGATATATAAAAATTATGGGCTTTTGAATATTGACTGGTGTTACTTTCAAATGATATAGCATTTCGCATTTTTTGCGTTTGCTGTAACTTCAGGTAGTTGTGATTTAAAATTTAACATTTATCAAAAATCCATGATGGAAGACATTTGTAAATGAATCTAGGAAAAAAAACCTCGAAAGGAAACCCAGGAAAAGAAACTCCTGAGATACAATTATTATAACTAACCCAAACCAACCCAATTCAAGCTAGACCCACCCAACGTAACCCAAAATAAGAAGAATACCAAATATTTGGTTTAGGTATAATAATTCTATAAATTCTATTCTATTCTATTCTATAAATAAATCTCGGGAGTCTTTTTTTCAGGGTTTTCTTTTCCGGAGTTTTTTTTCGATGTGTTTTTTCCTAAATTCATTTAAAAAAGTCCTTCGTCATGGATTTTTCAGAAATGTTAAATTTTAAACCACAACTATCTGAAGTTACAGCAAACGCAAAAAGAGTGAAATGCTATATCAACTACAATTTTAAAGTAACACCATTAAATATTCGAAAGTCCATAATTTTTTTTATTTCTTAGCCGATTTAAATAAATAATAATATTAAGAGATGGATGGATCTTTGGTTGCAATAAGTTGAATTTTCTGCAGTGTTGCACATAACTTTTTTGCAGGGGGGGGGGGGTGAAAATTACCCGTTATTCAAAACGATCCACCATCTTGGATTTTTGCAAAATGTCAAATTTTGAGCCGGATCGTAAAAGACTCATGTCTTGTATTTCCAAAAAATTACCAAAATTTTAAAATCAAGCTATTTGATCAAAAGTTATAGCAAATTTAAAAGTCTGCAAGGTTTTTTGGACCACCCCATATATCTAATAGTCCCAGAATTGCAAAATGTGTAATATTAACTACTTTGAAAAACAAAGAAAATAATTTAAAAGTCAGGGAGTAACTTAGAGTTTCGAAGTTTCATTGTCTTTATTTTTTACTTTTTCACAACGGCAACGGTTCGATTGCTTATTAGTCCTGCAGCCTATGTCTTCCCGTGTGCACTTATGTTTAGATGCATTGTGACATACTTTTTTTTTGTGGGAAATATTTCCACAATTAATAATTTCCATGGTGGAGTAACGACATTTTGTGCAAAGGGTGTCTATGACGTCATCAAAAATGGCCGTCGTTTTAAACACAAATTAATGGTGTTAAGACGGGTTTTCGACAATAACGCTGTACTTGTGTAATCTAGAGACACCAAACTAGGCACAGCTTTACTAGATAGATTGAAAACATAGCATGTAACGTTTCAAAATAATGCGACTCATGTTGTTAAAACCAGAGGCGTACAAATTCAAGAAATATTTTTAACAAAATTTTGGAACACATTATTTTGAAACCTTTCTGACTGACAGCCGCTTTGACATATGTCAACATTATTTACTTTTTTGCGTTGACATTACTTTAGAATTTAAGAATTTTGATGGTGGAGTTATGAGATATTATGCAAAGAGTACCTATAGCGTCATTTAATTTTACGGATCAGAAAATCTTGTGTGATTTTATTTATGAATCGTTTTATTTTATTATCTACTCGCTGAAATGAGCAACTGCCACAAAATTCGCTACAGTTTTACTAAAGAGACCAGATGATACTTCTTTAAAAGTTTTATTACAAATTTCTTGTTATTTTTAGTACCAGTGGCGTACAAATATACCCGTTTTTATTAATAAATTCATTTTACCTTACATATTCAAATATTAATGACAGCCCTTTTGACATATGTCAATACAACTAATAATTTTGCATTGGAAATAAGTTATAATTCAAAAAAGTTTTTTGCTGAAGTGAAAAAATATTCATTTTGTTAGAGCAAGGGACCCCCAAACTTAAAAATATGTTTTTTATTATTTTTTCACTACCCTTTATTTTTTGTGGTTAAGTCACAAATTATTCGTACCAGCGGCGTAGAAATTTATGGAAAGATTTGTGTAACCTTATCTGCCAATCCTTTTTTAAATATCCCTGGATGACAGCGGTTTTGACATATTTCATTCAGATTGATACTCTTGAATTAAGATTACTTCCAAATGAAATAATTAATATGCTAGAGTGGCAATATAATAACAGTGTTATTACCAGTGGCGTTAGAATTTACAGTTATATTATTTCATTTTTAGTATACCTCCTTTGCACAAAATATTCCTGATCGAACTATTTTTGACAGATGTTTGCACTGTTAGTATTTTTACATTCAGAGTGTTCCTAGATTTAAAAAAAAAAATATGGTGGAGTGGCAAGGTCATATCACTAACAGTACCAGAGGCGTAGAAATTGGTATAAATATTTTTTAAGGCATTCTAATTTCAAAAATATCGGACTGGCAGCGGTTATGACATATGTCATCCAAAAGGACATTTTTGTATTAAAATTACTTTTTACTCTAAAAATTGGAGTGGTAAGATACAAGTATTGTTATATGCCGGTGGAATCAGAAACAGTTATATTTTATAAATTTTGTCATTACACTCTATTAAAAATTAATCCTGATCGACGTATTATTTACAGAAGTCATTTTTGTACGCGGTTGGAACCTAGATTTTAAAATTTTAAAAGACAAGTACAAGGTATAAATATTATTAAGTCACTGAACGACAGAGATTGTACCAAGCACCAATCAGTTGACATTTGTTTATTGAGATTACTTTAAAAAATAAGATTTTTTAAGGTGCCATGGACTGGCAAGATATTAATACTGTTAATGCCGGTGGCGGCAGACTATAATTTTTTAAATATAATCTCTACTCCATTTGAAATTTATCCAGACCAATTTTTTGACACTGACAGTGACATTTCTATTTCGGACCAATTTTTTGACACTGACAGTGACATTTCCATTTAACTTCATTGTTTAAATGTGAGCCACCATATTGAAATTCACCCGGAAAATTCTAAAAGTAATGCGGTGTGTGTGTGTGTGGTCAACACCGTACTTAACTAAAAAGCCTGTTAACTCCTACCGCTTCAGTGCCCTTGAGCCTATTGTGGCTGCCATTTTTATAACCAAATTGACAAGTAAAACATGGATTTTCTCTCAGTTTGGTGTCAATATGGCGCCGATCATAGGCCAAAGGATACTAAAACGAAAATGAGTTAACTGGCTTTTTAGTTGAGAACGGTGTTGGTGTGGTGTGGTCTTTTTTGAATTTATACCTTCAGAAAGAAAGACAACAAGTCCCCCTCCGAAAGACGATCCTGTCCAAGAAGTTCTCGATCAAGTTTCAAAAATCGTTTCAGTAGTTAATTTAACATTTCAAAACCGCTAGTGTTCTAAAATATTCCGTAGATTTGCTATTGGCGACCCACTGTTGCCTTGAAGTTTTCTTCTGTATTTTCCAAATGAACTCACAGGACCGGAAACCTTTCTCAGTAACACTTTATGTTCACTTTTATGACACCAATAACTATTAGACATTTGACATGTCGACTATTTTTTTTTTATAAACGTATTGGTTACAAAAATTAAGTTGAAATGGTCGATACAAAATCTGATGTCAAATTTGCTCAAATAAAGTATGTTTGTCAAAATTTTTGGTATTTTTCTGATCGCCAAACTTTTAAACAAAATCTCATTGACAAATTCATAAGCTTTTAGAGTAGTGGTTATTTTCTAACTTTTTACCTGACAATAATTTAAAATATTTCCTAATGAGTTTTTTCCCGAAGACATTGCGTTTATCTCCCTTGTGAAAACGCTAGTCGCATCAGCGTTCCACATACCGTAATTTGACGAATGGAAACTTTTGAAACAGAGAATAATCTTCCTAACATTCTGGAATAGGTGTTCTTTCTTGTGATCTCAACATTCTGTTAAAATTATTTTTAAGTTAAGTTTAGTATGCCTACCCTAGTTTCAAACCTTGTGAATATAGTGTTATTTAGATTTTGCGATGAGAGTACCGATATAGAAATATCTTGGAGAAAATAAGAGAACTTATTTGGTGGAAAGTGTGGGTTTGAAAGTTGGCTTGATGGTGACTCTCTGCTGTGAAAATACATTCTTGTTCCTCTATATGAATGCAGTTTCTTTAAACTTCCGCTTGAATATATAGGGTGGACCACAAAATTCCGCACTTTTTGGATTGGCTATAACTTTTGACATAAGTAATGTATTTTTAAAGATATTGGTTTTTTAGAAAGATAAAACGTGATACTTTTTCGATTCAGTTGAAAATTTAAAATTTATCAAAAATTCAAGATGGCGGACAGTTTTAAAAAATGTGTCATTTTCACCCCCCTTGAAAAGAAATTATGTGCGACAATGAACAAACTTTCCCTACAAACGCTTATTATTCATGTGTATATTGACGTATCATACTTAAATCTGTTGAGAAATTAAAAAGTTATAAGCTTCTAGACTAAAATTTCATATCTTTTCAATTTGCTATAACTTTTGGCTTGATTATTTCATAAAAAAAATATTGTTTAAAGAGACAAAACATGAGAGTTGCGTCCGTTTGTTCAAAATTTGATATTAAAAAAACATCAGGATGGCAGATAGTTTTAAAAAGGGTTAGGTTTTAAACGCTTTATTTTTTTTTTAAGTAAGACACTGGACAAAATATAAAATATTTATAAATCTCCATTTTTTCTTCATGTAGCTAGGTATCAACTAATTAAATCGGATAAGAAAAGTAATGGGTATTTAGATTCTTAGTGTTTTTCTTAATTAAATAATTAGGTCAAAAGATATTATAGCAAATGGAAAATGTATGTAATTTGGTGACTTTTTTCAATGCAACACTCGTGGTCAAAAAACTTATAACTTTTTTATTTCCCAACTGATTTAATTAAATGATACTTTAATATACACAAAAATAATGAGCGTTTGTAGTGAAAGCTTTAGAGTTCGTTCAGTGTCGCACATAAATTTTTCTTAGGGGGGGGTGAAAATTACATATTTTTTTAAGTTTTAAATTTTTAACCGAATCGATAAACTCTCACGTTTTATCTTTCCAAAAAGCCAATATATTTCAAAATTGAGTAATCAAGTCAAAAGTTATAGCCAATCCAAAAAGTGCGGAATTTTGTGGCGCACCCTATATAATATAATTCCATACATCAACGGAATCTCAGAAAAGATAAGAAGAATAGGCAACCAATACCATCTTCGGACTGTCTTCAAAACGGCCACAACAATAAGAAGTCAGTTAACAAAAACTAAACCATATCGCCGCAACACCAAGAACTGCATCTCTCAAGTACCATCGGAGAAACCAACCGACCCATGGAAGTTCGCCTTACAGAACAAAAACGCAAAACTCGACAAGGGGACACAACTGGATCAAAAATAGCTCAACATTGCTGGGAAAATCAACCTCATATCGAATGGAAAGAGGCAGGGAAGAAAATCTATTCAACCGGAAGTTCAAAGAAACTGCATTCATACAGAGGAACCGGAATATATTTTTTCAACAGAGCGCGGAAACCTATACCATATAAGATTTGGTAGTCTTAGTTTTTTTTAGTATTCACCTGATGAAGATTGCAGATACATAAGCAATCGAAACGTTGTGAAAAAGTAAAAAATAAAGACAATGGAAGTTCGAAACTCTAGTTTACTCAAGTTCAACATTGTCTACCACCTTCAAACAACAGTTAAAAATCAGGGTTAGACCTGGGCCCAAAGGCGTAAAATCTACTGAGCATGTCTGATCACTTGACTCACGCCTAGAAGGGTTTTTGCCATATATGTATGAGGTGTAATATAGGCCTTTCCCATGCCAAACTTGTAAGCAAGATTTAAAATCTAGCAGGCCATGAAGCCGTCTTAGCTCCGCGCCTATGCACATGCGCGAAAATTTTACGAGTCGGCCGGTTTCGCGACCTTCGTCTTCGCCCTTCGGTCGAGAAGCCATTTTTGTTGATTTGTTTTGATCACACATAGTCGTTTCCCGCGTTTTCGTTTATGCCAATTTTTTTATTGTGATATTTTTAATCTTTGGTTACGCGAAAGTTTTTAACAGTTATAATAAAAACTGTTTATATCTTGGAGCTTAAGATATCGCCGCATAAAAAAACGTGCTGTGTTTGTGGATGCCGCCAAACAACAAACGTAAAGTTCCACAGGTTGGTAGCTATTTTTTCTTAAAATTTGAAGGAAGAAAAGTGAAAATACCTAAAAATTATTTCTATTTATATATTTATTTATTTAAAAATAGAAAATACTGATTTTTTAAAAACGTAAACAAATAGAAAAATTTTATTAATTAATTTTCTAGGGTTTTCAAAGTTAATCTTGTTACACATTTTGCGATACTTGGGCCATTATAGTATCTCACAGTTATATAAGTTTTTGTCTCTGCATTTGTTCCAGAATAATTTGATTAAAAGAGTTATTAACCGTACGCCTTTTTTTCGGAGAATGTAATGACAGGGTTATAGTATCTCATAGTTATATGAGCAAATACTGCTTTGAAGGCCTCATGCTTTGTTACACTTTCTTATACCTGACTTATACGTTTTTTTTTTCGCGCGTACAGACAACTTCATGTTAAGAGTTGAATTGAAAAAAAATATTGTTTCGAAAGTATACGACGCATTAAACTTTCTGACAAATGTTTTACCATTCCTACCAAGTGTGTTGTGTTTGTAATAATTGACGTTTTGTTTTATTTTAATATTTTTGTGCATGGAAAATGACTCTTCCCATTCTCTTACACATTCTGTTTGCCGTGCGAGAAGACGCATTTCCCGTAATGGTGCGGGAAGAGTTAACAAAGGTAAAACCATGGTGTTATAACCCCTATGACGTCGATATCGAATGGCATTGTTGATTTATCAAGAAGTTTTGATTGACGCTCACAACTAATTTTAAACTTTGTTTGAAAGGACTTCCATTGTCTATATTTTATTTATACACGATGTTTCGATCAGTACAATTTCTGATTGTCTTCAGGTGCAAATTACAATCTATTTTTAAGGCTACGTACTTATATGCTAACCGTGAAGTTTAAGAAGTTGACTCTGGCCAAGAAAGGCCTTCCAAATATTTGGAATTTCAACACTTGGTTTACTGAAAATACCCTGATTCTACCCAAATTTTCGTTTCTTCCAGTGTGACTTCTTGTACAAAACCTTTGCTTCTGTCCACTTCATTCGGTGTTGATTTTTTTCCTGATTTCATTGTTTCGCCTCTTTGGATATTCGTCTGCTGTTCCTTAAGCCTAACAGATAGTGGTATGATTCACCACACTCACAACGAACTTGGTAAATACATTCTTTATTTTATTTATTCTCTAGTTTTGTTTTACTCAGAAGGCTTCGAATTGTATTATTTTCATTGCTTAACTATTTTTCGCAAGGTTGGACCCGTTATCGTCCGGAATATAAAGCGTATCTATATATAAATTTATTTTTTAGTAACTTTTATTGTATATTTTTAGAAGTTAATTGGTGACATTTGAATAAAGACAACAAATGCTTTACATTTAAACAATACATATATTTTTGAACTGAATTAAATTTCTAATAATAAAAGGGTGGGTGTGCTAAAAAAAACGCGAAAATCAAAATATAAAATAGTGGAGCAAGTCTATTATTTTATGCAAGTTGATGGTGTAAAAATAATCTGTTGAAATTTTATTTCACTCGTGTGCGAATTAAAGATTAAAAAACTCGTCATTGGAGTAAAATTGTTTTAATGGTTCAATGAAATAAATAAAAAAAAACAACATTAATTAAAATGTCGTTAGCAGCGTTATTTGCACTCATATAATAACAATAATTATTCCCGAAGCAAGACTTTTGTAGGCCGGGTGCCGGACGTCACTGAGGAAAAAATTTCGGAAGCAAAAGATTCGCTTTACTTTTATTTGTTTTATGCGAGTTGATGCCTCAATGTTTGATTGTAATGGTTTTTGTGTTTCTTTGTGGTCCACGTTTCTAAGCAGCCGCAGGATTTTACAGGATGTGTTTTGGACATTCACGAATGTCCCAAGAATATTCACGCAATATACCAACATTTTTGGTATTAGTGTTTTGGGTACTGTTTTGCATCTTTCTTTTACCTTATACATGGGAAGAAGATGTAATCGACCTTGAACTGAAAAGGGTTTACGTGCGACCCAAGGGCGTGGATACGATTTTTATTTGGGGGGAAGGGACAGTATAAAAAATTCAACTCAAAAAAACTGGGTCGGGATCTAGTTTTGATCCTATCCTAGATTTGTTGCTTAAATCATGTCATAAATGCGCCGTGGCCGAAAATGTTGTGAAAATATAGTAATAACGTATTTTTTAACACGTAAATGACGTTGAAAAAAATTGCCTAAGATTAAAGTAAAATTGTAGTAATCAATGGGTTATAGCGCCGCAGGCAAAATCTTTTGCAGTTTAAACAGGATATTTTTATATATTTTATCAAATATAAAAAAACTGGGTTGAGATCTGGTCTTGATTCTAAATTTGTTGCTAAAATCGTGTCATAAATGTGCCGTTGGCGAAAATTTCGTCAAATATACTAATAACTTAACCTCAAATTGTAGTTTTTTATAAAATATTTTTTCTTAAGTTTCTTATAAAATATAAAAAAAACTGCATTGAGAACTGGTACTAGTTTTAGTTTTGTTGCTAAAATAATGTTATTAATACGCCGCAGGCGAAAATTTTTAATTAATCAATCAATCAATGTGTAGTAGCCCAAATTTGCTGTGAAACCGGAAATAAACTAAAATTTTAACAATCAACGACTTTATAGCCAGTGACGTAGCCAAGGGGGGGGTTGGGGGTTAACCCTCCCCCCAGGAGGTCCAACTCAATCTACAATAAATTAATAATGAGCAAGGGCCCCAGGGAGAGCTATAGCTTCCCCACTTTTTTGACCGTTTATTTTGGTTTATGACGTGTGTTTCGTGTGATGTCTTAAATATTAAAAATTTTGCCTGTGGTGCTACGATGTCTTTAATTGTTGCAATTTTAGTATAATTTTTCCTTAAATTTTCATCTGCGGCGTATTTATGATTTGGCAAGAAATCTATATTTACCACCGCAACCCACCTCTTCTTGGCATCTTTTTCAATCTACTTTTTCAAACATATTTTACAAAGATCCTGCAAGATCAAAATTTTTAAATAATTTTTTGTGAGTTTTGTCCAAATTTTCACCTGCGGCGCTATACCAATATTAAATATTGTTATAATTTTGTTTAATTTTGTAACTTTTAGTGCATTTTAGTGCAATTTTTTCAAAATTTTTGCCTGTGGCGCGGGTTAATTTTGAAAAACATCTGCAAATGAGACTAGATGAGACTTGCTTTCAAAAATAAGTATTTTAATTTGTTTCGTATACACTAACCCAACACCTATTAAACCGCTCCTCTCCCCTCCCTTCAGTACAAGAGCTCAAGCAATAGGCACCTAACCTAATTTTTAAAAATTTGCTATAGGTAGGTAGTTGATTTTTTTTTTTAATGATGAAACCCCCCCCCCCAGAGAATTTTTTGCTACGCACGCAAAATTTTAAAGTTAAGATATAAATTTTAATTTTTTCGCGTTTTTTTTTGTAAGTTATTTAAAATAATAATATATATATATAAAAAATTAAAGTTAATATAACAAAAAAAAAATAGGAAAATTGCAAAATCCCAAAAGTTCCTACTTTCCTTAAATATAAAAAATTTCATTCAGTCCCTGTTGTTCTCCGATGATGCCGATTATTGAGGCTGCAAGCTAAGATACTGTTCATTAGGAATCTTAGACGCGATCTCCTTAATCAATCTCTTAGCCTCATCACCCCAAGGACGTAGCGTTTCTATAGCGATAGGAATGAAAACAATACGATCCTCCAGCTCTCTATACTTTAGGTGTTTTTTTGTCTCGGCAAGGGCAGCAGCAGATCCGGGACCTTAGCTCATCCCGTCCACCCTCTTCTCGTCATCTCTGCAGATACCAAGAGGTTCCAGTACTGCGGGATATTCTGCAGATACTAGAACTATCTTAATTATATCGTTGATCTGACTGTGTGTATGGAAGCACGTTCTGCACTTTTTTTGCAACTTAGCCCGTGAGAGCCATATTTATCAGCTTTTTCGTTGCAAATGCGGAAATGCTCCTCAGCCCCAGGCAGACCAAATCTAAAGGCTAAATGCGAAAAGTGGAGTTATCAAGAAGGTTTCCCAGAGTGGCGGACGGAAGGGCACTGAGAAGTAATTTTTGCAAGACTTTCTACAATTTTTTTATTTAATATTTTGTATTTTGCTGTAACATTTAAAATAATTGGAATTATTTTACCTATACCATTTAAAAAAATGTGGGTTCGGTCAGCAACAAAGAGGGGAAGCAGAACGCGCGAAAGCTACCCAGCAAACATCGGGTTACAAGAAAAGTAAAACATCAAAAATACGTATATAGGTATACACATTTTCGTAGAATCTCCACCCGCGCCGCAGTTTCACATATTTCTCGAAAATAGTCAGTTAGAAAAGGTGAAATACGACCATGTAATTCCAGAAAAAAGTAGACAACAAAGATGCTGGTGGTAACTCTGAAGTCTTTGGAGAAAAAAATCAGAAATTGCAGAACGTTCCTTTAAAGACATTCTAGAATCCCTCCACAGTATTTTGGGACAGTTTGAAACCGACGAAAACCACAATATTAGAAATACAGAACATTATTATAAAGTTTAAGTTTATAAACAAGTTTTAGACAAAATTCTTTCGGACATAAAATCAAGCTTCAATAATGAGACTCTAAGTATTTTTGACCTGAACATATTGTCGTTTACAATACTATATAAACTGTTTGATTAATACAAAATGCAAATTCTTGAACTTTTATTGGAAGAAATCATTATTTGGGAACAATATTGGTCATAAGTAGGCAAAAACTTTAATCAAAACATATATGATAACGTTTTCGAGGCAATGAACAAGTTTGGCGATATTTTTCCATTGATAAAAACATTCTTGGATGTTTCTCAGTAAGTAATGCTTCGTCAGAAAGAAGCTTCTCCTGCCTCAGAAGATTGAAAACATAAGTACTTAAAAACACTTAGCGGTCTTAGCATTGCTGCATATCAACAGACATATTGAAATTAACATTAAGCGAGTCATTGACCGGTTTGCCCAAAAAAACTTTTTTTTGAAATAGGCATTTTATATTTAGGATATGCAATATAAAAGGTACATTTTTTGAAAGTTTGAGACAATGATGTATTTGAAATTAACTCTGTGTTTTGGGTTTCCATTGTCTATATTTTATTATACACGACGTTTCGATCAGTACAATCTCTGATCGTCTTCAGGTGCAAACTGCAATCTATTCCTAAGGCTACGCACTGATATTCTATGGGAAATCACTCAACCGTGAAGTTTAAGAAGTTGGCTCGGCTCAAGGAGGGGCTTACAAATATTTGAAATTTCAACACTTGGTTTACTAAAAACACCCTTATTCTGCCCAATAAAGCCAGCTTCAAGGAATTTTCGTTTCTTCCAGTGTGACTCCTTGTGCAAAACCTTTGCTTCTGTCCACTTCATTGGGTGTTGTTTTGACCATGCGTGTTCGGCGATTCCTGATTTCGTTGTTTCATCTCTTTGGGTATTCGTCTGATGTTCTGTAAACCTAACAGATAGTGGTCTTTTTGTTTCACTTATGTATGATTCACACACTCACAAGGAACTTGGTAAATGCATTCCTTATTTTGTTTCTTCTCCGGTTTTATTTTACTAAGAAGGCTTCGAATTATATTATTAGATTTAAAAGCAGTTTTAATATTAAAGTTGTTTGCTACTCTTCAAATTTTCTCTGATACTCCTTTAATGTATGGAATTGTAAGGAATGTATTTACCTGGTTTTGATCTTGTAATCTCTGTCTTGTTTGCTGAAATTTAGAAATAGTATCTATTATAAATTTAAGGCTGTACCATTCTGCTGCAGATCTTTCTTAATGTTTCTTATTTCGATTTCCAAGTCATGAGAATTATTACAAATTTGAATGGCTCTATTATACAAAGTTCTTATTATGCTTCGTTTGGTTGTAGCAGAATTATTTGAACTGGTAAAGTAGTCGCTATTTGGCGCTAATTATCCTTTAATAAAGTTAACAGCCTGACAGAGCGTTACTGCGCCCGCGTACAATAAAGGTAAATAAAGAGGCCCTGAATACAATTTTTGACAGTTATTGTTTTACCAAAACAACTGTCAAATGTATAGAGGGCCTCTAGGTAAAGATAACAGACTGTCTAAAAACCTGACTAAAATCACCCTTTTTTCTTGTATGCACCCAAGTTATAATTATTAATATATTGAAATAGTATATTACATAACAAGTGTAGAAAGTGACAAATTTAAATTCACCCGAGAGCAAGAAGGTCAATTTCCCAAAGTTATATTGTCATTATTCCTAGGAACTCAAAAGATTTGCACAAATTTCTGGAAATATTTCTTATTTTGTACAAAATGGATTAAAACTACTTTTCCGCACATGTGTGGAAAAGTATTATGCAGCACCTACCAAGAGGGCAGTTATAAATTTATGTAACGCTCATTTCAGAACTCGCTGCAGGCCGCTTTTTATTAGAAATAACATCTTAACTCTTACATATCTGTTTATTTTAGAGACTGCATGCATGCATTCATAAAAATAGAGGTCAATTTCCCAACCACCAACAAGCTTACATCACCCGCCAAAGAAATAATATTCCTTTTCCAATCCCTCGCTCCAGTTTGGTTAGAGATTCATTCATTTACAATGGTATTAAAATATACAATAATCTTAGTTTGGGATAAGAAAATTTTTAGGAGATACAGTACTTCAGGAAGTTCCTAAAAAAATACTTGCTAGGTAAAGCTTTTTACAGTATAGAATTTTTTGGTCCCATGTATTGTGTGATGTAGAATATTTTGTTTCTAAATACTGCAATGTGATACTTGTCAGTAACTGTATAGGTATACTTTCTTTATAATATGTTATTTGTGAGTATTAATGACGTTTTATTATTATTATTATTATTTTTAAACATTTACCTAGTTTTATGTTTTATTTGGATAGATAGGTCGCGATTCTTTAGAAACGACCGAAAATCTTACCCGTCAGAATTCTGGAAAGTGGCGGTTTTTACTTTCGCCTCATTTAAAACAAAAACACAGCGTCCTTCATATTTAACCTAACGTTGTAAGAGAAACTTCGTCATTTTTGTAAATTTATTATTTTAAAGATATTCTACAGGACTAGTCTATGGCGGAGGTAAATTGTTACTACGTGTACCAATAAACGTCAAAAAGTGTCGAAAATTATCACCATGTAAAGGGAAAGACAGAATTTGTGTGACTTTTCTGAACATTGACAGCAAAATATTCCATGGCTATCTCTAGTTTTTTATGTTAAAAATTTTAAAGGTTTGTTTACATATAAAAATAAGCTTAATAATATACATTTTTAAATAAAAAACAGGGTTTTCAGAAAAGCAGCCTACAAAATTAAAACTGACATATTGTTTATTTACTAGAACATTATTAAGAAACTAAATTTTAAGGAATATTAGCAAATAGTCTTGACAAAAAGCATTAAGTGCAAACTTGTGTTTAAAAATCGTCAGATTTTTTTGTAAGGCCGAGATTTTCTGACGGTTTTTGAAGGATCGCGACCATAAAACCATATAATATATATTTTTTTGTTTAATTAATTAAGCTTTGTCAATAAGAAAATAATACTTTTTTCGACAATAAAGCACGATTTCATTCATTCATTCACACATTTAACAACACTTTTTTTCACACATGTGCAGAGTATTTCTAGACACCTGTGAAATCTAATAGTTTCTAAGGAACCAAACTGTGTGAAACTTATTATTTTTGTATGTGGTCATAGAAAATAGTTATTTTCCTAACAGCAAGTGCACAAAATGATAGGCAGGTACTTTTCCGCAAACAAAAGCAGTTAGACGAACGACGTGAAACGAAGTTCAGAGAAAAAAATACCTATGTTTTTTTTTTAATTCAGTTTTGTAAGGCTTATTACAGAATTTTGTATAAAACAAACACAACTATCTGTAAAACATACAGTAAAATGTGATTTTGTTACACAATTTTTTGACCAGTACAGGTCCAGTTAAAAATCTACAATAAATAAGAAACTAAAAAAATGGTATATTAGCAAAGCCAAAAATAATACATTATCGCTCCCCCAACCACAATTGCCATTGGCTAAAACATTTAAAAAATATATATGTAAAAAACTGTTTTCTTAACATTCACTGGAAGTATTAATTTACTTTTTATAACAACCACTTATTATTTTACTTTAGTATAGGAAAATCGTGAGTTTTAAAAAAAGTACCAAGCAAATTAAGTTGAGGAATAAAAATAAAATAAGGAACAATACATTAAAGTAAGGTTATTTTTGATTTGAATCTTTACTCTGTCTTTTTTCAAAAAGCAAGTAGTTTTTTCACGGTACGAAAAATGTGCTTATATTATTTATCAAAAATACATTAAATATTTAACTAATATCAAATCAATCCTCAATTGATAAAACCTATCTTTTAAAGACTAATGGAGGCTTTACACAACAACTTTTCATATTGATAATTCATAACCTAAGCATAATTTTATTCATACTTAATCATAATTTGAAATATATTATTGTTAATAGAAGTGTTTACCTAAGTTTTCATAGTTATATATATCTAATTCACAATTCATAAGCACAGTGCATAATTTTAAAGTTGCTAAACTTTAACTTTATGTACTCATCAGTATGAAAAAATCCATGTCAAAAAAATTTGGTATGGCAATTATCAACATTTATCCTGATGCACTATGCTTATGAAACCTTGGATAAACAGGCGCTGTTAAATTATGTATTAACACTAAAATTATACTTATTCACTATTAATTAAAATAATGAATTATACTAAAAATATTCATCCTTGGCATCTCCTATGCATGTCTTTAAGTAAATCCCTAAATGGCATGTAGCCAGCATACCACCGATTCGAAAAACCGTTGATTTTAAAAACGTGCCCTTTATGAGTCATCCGCGTAGACGTAAAATTTGTCGGATCAGATGTATTTCCATTTTCGATCGCTTTGGGTTCTGTGCGAAAAAATTTGTAGTAGACGTTAAACTACGTAAGTTAACGTCTAAACGTAAACGTAGTCATGACCTGGATAAATAAGCTCACGCAAGGCCGCAGAGATGGGATTCTGATTTCGTTATTTAAGTCTTTGTTTTTTTTACAGATAAAAAGAATATATATAGGGTAGATTTTAAAATTTTGGACTGTTTTGATTTTCTAGTAACTTTTTTGTTTCTTAATTGATTTTTATAAATGATATTTTTTTGGAAAGGTAATTAAACAAATTTTATAATTTTTTGACAAAAACAGTCATATGTCAAAAATTCAAGATCGCGGAAAAAAATCCAAATCATATTTTTAAAAAAAGAGCTGCAACTATTTTTTATCACCCTGTAATTTTTTTTTATAAAAGTAAGAAAGCACATGCTATTTCACGTTTAACGAAGTACCACTCATAAAATTCGGTTTACTTATACAAAAGTTTTTTATCCGATTTTTATAGAGTAAGCCTTTTTGCAACAACAATTGTTCAAAATTTACGATTTTTATATAAAAAAATTTCAAATGTCAAGAGTCCAAGATGGCGAAAATAGTATAAAACAAGATTTTCAAAAACAGATCTCCATCTTTTTTGTGCACCCTGTTAACTTTTTTAATAAAAATTATAAAGCCTTTCATTTATGCAAAACGCACCTTCAGAACGAAAGTGTCACAACTCAAAATTTCATGATTTTCACCTTTTATAATAAAACGACATAAATTGACTACTTATTGCATTATTGTTCTTTTTGTAATAAAATGACATAATTGATGTCAATATCATTAAATTTTGAGTTGTCAAATTTTGTCGTTTTATTACAAAAAAAGAAAAATCATCAAATTTTGAGTTGTGTCACTTTCGTTCTGAAGGTGCGAAAAGTTACGTTGACTCAAATTTCTTCTAAATACAGAACCTGTTGTTAACACCAAAAAATGTTTTTTAAAATAAATTTTTAATTTTTTATCGGATTTTTTTAGAGTAAGTCTTTTTGCAAAGACAATTGTTCCAAATTTACGATTTTTTTTACCAAACGTTTCAAATGTCAAAAGTCCAAGATGGCGGACATTCAAAGTCATGTTAAATGCAAAAAGTAAAGGCGTCTTGTAACGTTTTGACATTATGACTAAGTTTTTGTTTTCATAGCCTGCTTACTTTGTTTTTGTTTCCATAGCCTGCTTACTTTTTGGTTTTAATATAAACTTGTAAATCGAAATCGCGCAAAAATTTGAAAAATTTTAAAAAAAAATATTTTTTTATAAAAAGGTCATAAAAATATGTTTTCAGCTTTTGTGGGTTTCATAAACCACCAAGCAACAATAATTAAATATTTTTTCATAATATTTCGTTAAAGCTTTATTACTTTTATTAAAAAAGTCTCTAAGGTGCTCACAAAAAAAAATTGCAGATCTGTTTTTAAAACCTTATTTATACTATTTCCGCCATCTTGGACTTTTGACATTTTTTATATAAAAATCGTAAATTTTGAACAATTTTTGTTACAAAAAGGCTTACTCTATAAAAATCCGATAAAAAATTAAAAAGTTATTTAACAAACCATTTTTTCCTTTTTAAACCGAATTTTATGAGTGGTACCTCGGTAGACGTGAAATAGCGTCAGCTTTCTTACCTTTATAAAAAAAATGCAACTCTTTATTTTATAAAGAATTATAAAATTTGTTTAGTTATCTTTCCAAAAAGCTAATATTTATAAAAATCGGTTAAGGAACAAAAAAGATATTAGACAATTAAACAGACAATAAAACAGTCCAAAATTTTAATATATACGTCGCCGTAGGTTCTATGCCAAACTTAAAAAGCCTATAATGTACGCAACGAGTGCAGTCAGCTGTTCTGTCATCGTTTAAAATATAGCATAAACAGTAAAAAATATAGTGAAGTATTTTGGCTTTTTTTTAAAGCGTTAGGTATATACGTACAAAATGCTTTTTCTACCTTTTAGTGCATCCAGGCGTACATACGACACTTTTTTTTGTTTCCCTAAAGTGCAAAAATACTTTGAGAAAACATAATGCGCTTTTCATCCCATATTTAGGGTTAAATTAAAGTGTCACTTTTATTTTCGTCTACGGCGTCATTCCTATATCAACGCGTTAACGTTGATATAACGATTTTAGCTTGATTTTAATTTTTGATCAGCCCGCATTTAAAGCGTGTGATTAAATTTTTAGTAGGATGAATTTTTTGCCAAAAAATTCAAGGCAAACAATGGAAAAAACTAATCTGCAATTTTGATCAAATTCCATGATAGACAGAAAGCAATTTCCTAAATTCCATCGCAATACGATTAAGAACAGTCTACATTTGCTTAATTTTAGTACTTACTTACAGGTATTTATAAAATGCTAAAGTTGTAATCAGCAAAATATGTAATAACGTTAATGGTAACAAATCATATTTAGTAACATTGGTTAAAGTTTAAATCTATTTCTTTTTACAAGCTTTTATTTAACTTGCAATGTACCTATGTATACCAACGAACTAGATATGTTTGTTCGGGTGGAATCTTGCAACTTAATTTTCACCAACTTCCCAACATTCGATCGGCTTCAAATTTGGCATGGTGCGGTGACAACACAAGAATATAGTGTGATGAAATTGACAGCTTCCCCCTACTCGAAGGGGGTGGAGGAGGCTACAGTTGAAGTACGCCCGATTTTGTTGAAATTTGGTGTGTTAGGGCACTTGAGGATGGAGATAACGAATTTCTAATCATGTTTTGAAAATTCAATATGGCGGATTTAAGATGGACGATTTTTCATGTTTTGCTAACCAATTTTAACTAACTCATACACATCCGATTGCCTTCAAATTTGGCATGCATTTATAGTTCCGATGACAATACAATAATATGTCATTATTAGGCACCCCTCCCCCTACGATGGGAGTGGAGGGGGAAAAAAAAGTTTGTCCGATTTCAACCAAAATTGGCACACGGGGGCTTTTGGGGATACGGAATACGAATTTTTGATCAGATTTTGAAAATTCAATATGGCGAATTCAAGATGGACGATTTGCGTTTATAGTTCCCACCTCCCTCTAATGAGGGAAGTAGAGAAGAAAAAGGTTTAGTTTGGTTTAGTTTAGGAATTCTAAGATTGATTAAATAAAAAATAAAAATTAGGAAACAATTGGTTCATTTTTATTTAAAATTTGATTGATTTTAATTGATCTCTAATTACGATTCTCTAACTTGATTAATTTTAGTGCAAAAAAAACAAATTTGTACCATTTTCTTAAGCTAAAAACAAGGAATAAATACTAGTAAAGCAGTTTTTGATTTTATGTTTTAATATATAACACAAAGTATTTGATTATTTTAAGAAAAAAAATACTAATGGCGTATTTACCCAACTTTTCATATTGATAACTACAAAGTATATAATGTACCGTTCATAGAACCATAATTTATTACATTTATTGCACATGCAATGAAATACCGCCAAAACACATCAATATTATTTTCTTTTAAGCACATCTCTAGCACATCCTAAGTATATAAAGTAATTAACCTTATTCCTTATATTTGATGCTTATTCTAAGAAGCTACTATAAAAGAAATATATCTAATAGCACATGACATCTCAGGATAATTACATTTAGATCTTGTAAACGTCACTGACAGAAAAAAAAAATGTAAGCTATATCTGTATCGCCCTTATGTATTTATATATTGTATTTGCTTATGGGCGTTTTTTCTGGGAAAAAGAGCTCAAATATGAACTAAAATCTATTTTTATTTCACTGTTGCCTGCGACTTCATTCAAGTGTTTGAAATTATAGCTACCCCCCCTCCCGCTTCTTAAACACTTCCCTCCAATTGAATTGACTCAAGGAAAGAGATAATGTCCTAAAAATTTTAGAATTTTTCATTTTGCTAAAATTTGGTAAAATATATTTTATTTTATTTTCTATATACTTGAATTTAGTACTGCCTAACTAAAATTTGTCGTTGGACAGTATTTGTCGCCAGTATAAGCTTAACAGACTCTAATATTTGATTTAAACTTTTACGGTGGGATTTACTAAAAGGGTTTAGTCTATTTTAGAACGGTCCTAAGTTTAAGTGAAATTTTTGGTTTTAAACATTTTAAACCAACCCTCCTTGGGTTTTGGACACAGTTTGAATTATAAGAAGAATTTTAATAAATTTGTTTATTGAATAATCATCTTATCACAATCTTTTGTTGGATTCAAGAAGAAAGTTTCAATTTAGAAGAAAATAAAATTTAAAAATTGAAACCCACCCGGGGTTTAAATAGTAAACACTCTGTAGTACAAATTAAAATTGAGGTTATATGTCACTCTAATTAAAACTTACTCTTGATAATTGATTTTTCCAATTAATACTTGATGTCACACAACGAGTTAGATGGGTGATAATAAAATAAGGAGTAGATTAATTTTGTATTTATTTAAAAGATGTTTTTATTTATGAAATGTATTAAAAAACTTAAATGCAAGTTTTTTTACATTTCTGTCACTGTCGAAATGTTAGTTTAAAAAAATTAGCGCTGCGTTCAATCACAAACAGCGAGTTCGGATCTTTTACCTGTGCTTGCACCTTGGCTTGCACCAACCTCTACTGATAAAAGTTACAGCTTTAAAATGAGTGGGCTTGAGTAAGAAAAGTTATTTTGACTAAGCTTTTAGAAAACCTCAATGTTTTATTTTCAGTTTGTAAATAAATTAATATAGTTTTTTTGATTTTTTTGTTTGGTATATTTTTCGTGCATAATCAGTGACCTTCAGTTATGTTTGTTTTGCCTCGTAGTGCCCTCATAAATATATTTTTGTGCTGAAAACGGGTTGAAAATATGGCGTTTTTCTGGACAAAATTAATTAAATAAAGTAAATTACTTCTTGTAAAAACGGTTACTTAGGAAAATTTTAAACAAAATTATTACCAATTGCCACAAAACAATTCTTTCTGGGGCTATAAATTTAAACCACCCCCCAGAGGTGGTCTAGAAAGTCAACAACTTTATAACCTCAAACACAGATGATGAAGCTATTATGTGCCAAATTTTTGGTGTATTCACCATATTCCATTCATGCCATATCACCATATCTCCTAAAATATGGTATATTTTTAGAAAAAAAAAGCTGTTTTTCAATGGTATTTTGCAATAATAAAACAAAATAATGAATAACTTTGTGTCTTTTCTGTATGGGTAAGTGTTTTTTTAAATTTGGTTTAAAAATTTAGTACCCCCCACAGGTGTAAATATTTAGATCTGTGGGGGGTACTACTTTAGATCTTAGTAAATTCCACTGTTAAGCATTAAATTTTAGTACAGCTGTCACTAAATATAATTATAAAAATGTCTTGAT
The DNA here is from genome assembly GCA_963921995.1 of Oxystoma pomonae. NCBI lineage: Eukaryota > Metazoa > Arthropoda > Insecta > Coleoptera > Brentidae > Oxystoma > Oxystoma pomonae. Next base: position 35,824,600 of record OY998164.1, read on the forward strand.
TTTAGTATTTACCATTAAATAGCACTTAAATGTAGCAATAGTTTTTATTCCTTATAAAAATTGTATGTAAGGATAATTACTAGCACAGATGAATTGCAGATAATCAATAAAATGAATATCAATGCAGGTGTTTGTTAACATTCAATATAAACGTACTAAAGAAAAATTTATTTGAATTAATTTTTAACGGCTTTCTTTATTGAAAGTTTTTGTATCAGGAGTAGTTCAGTTGTCCCAGAACTTTTACGGATGCATGTTGTACGGATCATAGTTTGTCTTCTTCCTTGACATCATTTTGGCTTGCAAATTACGTGATTTTTGTTATCGATTTATATTGGAGCCTCTGTGAGGATTAAACTTATTATTTTAAAGGTAAGTTAGACAAACTATTTAAAATATTTTTTGTTAGATAGTTATAGGGAGAATTATGTCTTCTTAAAATTATTACCTCTGTATTTTTTTATTTTAGATTTGAGGAACCTTTCGATTGTCGAATTGCTTAAAATGCAGTATCCCCATCGACTTTCTAAGACGCCAAAAAAATTTAGTCTTGCCAATGACCATCAATCATAGAGGACTTTCTACATGTGATCTTAGAAGACCGATCTAACCAGTCCATCTTGATGGTCAAAAATTATAGTATTAGTTTTTCTTAAATTATTGTATGACAAAGAAAACAAATCCGTAACTTGTATTATTTAATAGATTTTGTTATTCTTTAATATATTATGTATACTTTTTTTTGCGTTATCGATAATAATTTAAGTGTCTTTAATTTCAAAATCAATACTAATTTATATACTAAAGTTTAGTACGCTTGTACTAAATTTAAATGTACGATGAGCTTATATGTAGTTACTGTAATTTAGTCAAAATTGTGCTAAACATTAGTATTAATAAGCCAAAACCGTTCTCAACTAAAAAGCCAGTTCACTCATTTTCGGTTTAGTATCTTTTGGCCTACTGTCGATGCCATATTGATACCTAACTGACACAAAGTCCATATTTTACCTGTCAATTTGGTTATAAAAATGGCACCCACATTAGGCTAAAGGGCACTGAGACGGTAGAAGTTGAGAGGCTGTTGAATAAGCATACATTTTAATCGATAGGTACCATGGTTTTAGTTAAAGAAAAATAAACATTAGTTAGTATTAAAATTTACTCCAATGCAATCTAGATTAGTAAGGCTTTATACTAATGTTATCCTTAAAGTACTGACTTATAGTCCAAATTCACACAACCTCAAGATCAAGTCACTTGTACTAATATTAAATAAAAATTTTAATTGACGCTATATTGATCTCAAGATTTACTAATTTTTAGTGTTTAGTTATTTAGTACTAATATTTAGGACATATTTCTTTCCACGCTGCAGTGGAAAATACTGTTTTTTTTCTTAAAATTGTCATAACTTTTGATTCCGTGATCCAATTTTGATGAAATATTCTGTTCTGCCCAGGTGTCCAAGTAACCTAATGATGAAACTCCTATGAAAATCGTTTGGTAGTTTTTGCGTAATTCTGAAACAAATAAACGGACAGACAAACAGGCAAAAATTCGAAAAATTGGATTTTTGGTATCTATATATCGTTTGTTTAGAATCCGACACCAAAAATATTCCATGTACAAAAATGAAACCTACCACCTTTTTAAATATTTATTATATGTATATAGATGAGAAATCGATAAGAGAAGAAAGCACATTTGGGTCATTGCTCACTTTTCACCTGGTGCACTATTCATATCCAGATTAAACAGTACATCATCGCGGAAAGGGCGGATTGTTCTGGAAAAGTGCCAGATAACTTTTTTCCACTTTTTGCCAACTGACTTCTCCGGAATGGCGTATAATAAAAGGCGTTACACGTAATTTGGATCGCTGTAATAATCGCTTTTATATCGGCCCAACTGTCGAATTTTTCAACAAAAAAAAATACATTAAGTACTTTTTAGCTGCTAAAATTTTGGAAAACAAAACTGACGTGACTAACTGATGGGTCCTTTTCAAGCTACACTTGCCAAAAAAATACTATTAAAACGAAAATTTATGCACTAACGTTACACGCTAACGTTAAACTTTATCGGTTAGTAGAAAGAACTGTTCCAACCAGTCGAATACACGCTTTGCTTGCTGTTTTTCTTGTATTAAATGTTCATTAATTTTGTTCCCGTGAACTGATTTTAATGAGATAAAGCCTATATACTTCGGAATTTCTCAGTAAACAGACAGACAAGCTTTCTAAAAACTGAATTTTTTTATCTATATCGTTTGGTTAGAAGCCAATACCAAATTTTTTTTTCGCGCTCTTTTTTCATGTAAAAAACGCGTATTCAACGCTCTCAATAAATCGAGAATTAAGGATATTAAAAATTGAAAAAATATTATTTCAAACATAACCTCAAAAAAACTAATAATAATTTACAATAACAGTAAACGTAAAAGTGTCCATTGCAGTAAAATAAAAGCAAATATTATAAAAGCCCGTCTGGCAAACCTGTACTGATCTTAGCAAAAGTTCAAGCCAACATTATGGGCGATGATGAAACCAAGGGCAAATGCCACAATTGCAAAAAAAGAGAGCCACTGAAGCGAGAGCAGTTCCAAAAATCACCCGAATAATACACAACTATTGCCCTGAGTGTTCTGATTTCATTATTAAAATGCCTGAATTTCGTGCAAAAATAAGCGAATTGGAAGTAGTCAGCCAATACTAAGCGAGAAAGTAAAGAAACTTTCTGAGGAAACACAAAATATAAAACAACAGATTACTAACACAGCACCATCATTTGTACAAGTGGTAGCTGACACAAATACCTTAAAACAGCAAGTTGATCAGCTGAGCACAGCGACCCAACCTAGTCCAAACTCTACAACAATGAACTAGCTGAGCGAGAGAGGAGGGCAAAGAGTGTCATAATTTTTGGCATTGAAAAAAGCCCTGGTAACTCTGAAGAAGCCAATGAGGTTGATTTGTAAAAAAACAAAAATCATAATTAAAAAACTCAAAGCAACAATATAGATTCAAAATATAAACAACAAAATCAATGAATAGCGAGCTTTCCCTCAAAAAAGTTAATGGTAACCGTAGATCCGGATTTCGCACTATTCCACTATTATACTAATAACTGAAACATGGCTCAATGATAAAATGCATGACCGTTACATTGGGATAACAGACTACAATTTGTTCAGAAAAGACAAAGGAGCTGAAGGAGGGGGTATGTGTATATATGTCAAGAGCAGAATTGCTGGAAACCAAGTGTTGGCAGTTACAAGCCAAAGTTTTAATACACCTGGACCTAAAGAATCAATCTGGCTTGAAATTACCGTAAGCAAACTTCAAAATACTAGTGGCATGCATCTACAGACAAAAAGCAAACATTACAATTTAACATAACACAGAGCTCATAAGGAAAATAGAAAATGTAATGCAATGGGAGTATCCTGTATACATTTTTGGTGACTTCAAATATAAAGAGATTAACTGGGACAACCTAAGTGTTAGCCCAAACAATCAGTGCTGCCAAGACTTCCTAGATAGTTACAAATCTCATCGGGACCATCAGGTAGTCAAGTTTCCTACAAGAACATGCAGCTTTGGGTCGACGTGACCATATTGTCATAACAGGCAGAAGTCAGTTACAAGTACTAACAAAACCAACTGCAGAAATTTTTAAACGGAACTTTTGGAAAGTCAATTATGGTTTAGTAAATCAACATTTAGGAGAGGAAAAAATTACTGAAAATAATTATAAGGTCTTCTCAGACGCTATAACAAACACAATAAACACATGGATTATAAAGTAAATTCGCAGAAACCATGGCTTAATCAAGAAGTCTTTAAACAAATAAAAATTAAAAGAAAATTTTGGGACAATTACAGAAAAAACCGAACAGAAGAAAACTATGCACAATACAGGTTACAAAACAACAGAAAAAAAAACCTGCATAGAAAATGCAAGAAAAAACTATGAAGAAAACCTGTTATCTAATCATAAACCCTGAATTCTAGACTCCAGAGCATTAATTTAAAATCAACAAAGTTACAGAGAAGGATACACCTGAATGTTTTACGTAGCAGAAATGAGATCAATGAAATACTATTCACCCCAGACAAAGTCGAGCAGGCTTTGAAATCACTGGGTCGACGTGACCATATTGTCATAACAGGCAGAAGTCAGTTACAAGTACTAACAAAACCAACTGCAGAAATTTTTAAACGGAACTTTTGGAAAGTGAATTATGGTTTAGTAAATCAACATTTAGGAGAGGAAAAAATTACTGAAAATAATAATAAAATAAATTCGCAGAAACCATGGCTTAATCAAGAAGTCTTTAAACAAATAAAAATTAAAAGAAAATTTTGGGACAATTACAGAAAAAACCGAACAGAAGAAAACTATGCACAGTACAGGTTACAAAATAACAGAAAAAAAAACCTGCATAGAAAATGCAAGAAAAAACTATGAAGAAAACATGTTATCTAATCATAAACCCTGAATTCTAGACTCCAGAGCTTTAATTTAAAATCAACAAAGTTACAGAGAAGGATACACCTGAATGTTTTACGTAGCAGAAATGAGATCAATGAAATACTATTCACCCCAGACAAAGTCGAGCAGGCTTTGAAATCACTTAAAAAGAAATCTAGCCCCAGTCTCGATGAAATATCAGCTGTTTTTTTTTAAAAAATTGCAGCAACACATTAAAATATCCGCTAGCAATAGCATTGAATGGCTTACAAGCATCCGGCCAAGTCCCGAACTCATGGAAGAAATCTGCTGTTATACCTATCTACAAAAAAGGCAACAAACAACTTGCAGAAAACTACAGACCTATCAGCCTTACAAGCGCACTATGCAAGTGCATGGAAAAAATTATAGTTCAGGAACTAACCACCTTCTTTCTGGAAAAGGATACCTTCCCAGCAGAGCAGCACGGTTTTCTCCCAAAAAGATCCACCTTCACTAATCTATTAACAAGACTCAATGAGTGAACACAAGAAGATGACAATAATAATCCAATAGAGCCTTGGACTTACAAATTAAATCACTGAGGAGTTAGAGGAAAACTGCAAGCAACAGATCTACTAACTGGTCGTACCTTTCAAGTCACGAATGGTACCACGCTCTCAGAAGACTACAGTGTTTGTAGTGGCGTCAACTACCACATTGGACAGACAAATATTACATCAGTAACCAATCAGAAAGACTTGGGCATAATAATAAATGAAGACTATTTGCTCCAGAAAACCTTTATTAATATATCTAAAGACTTACCACTAAAAATCTACAGAACATATATCAGACCAAAATTAGAGTATGCCCATGCTATCTGGTGTCCCTACTATGCTAAAGGCATAGAGTTGCTTGAGAGAGTTCAGAGAAGAGTCACTAAAGACAGACTAAAAAAACTACAACTGACATCATTATATGAGCGCAGACTGAGAGGAGATCTGATAGAAACATACAAAATATTGAACGTGCAATATAGCTGTCCATTTAATATCTTTGTACGCAGTCAGCCACTTAATCTCAGAGGACATGACAAGAAACTCAACACAGAACGCTGCAATAAACTAATAAGGAAAAACTTTATTGTCAAACGAGTCGTCTACAACTGGAATAGATTGACACAAACAGCTATAATAAAACCCAATTTAAAAATCGTTTGGACAGATAAATGGCATCCTGGGTCAATACATTCATCCATTATACAGCCTAGTTGTATAAATTTACTAATTCTGTGATATCATGGTAATCAAATATTATAAATTAAGTGCTGTGATTTTAAACAAAGCTGTGAAGTGTGCGAAACCAGAATAACTAACCCACTTACTATTGAAACTGATAATAATGATGATAATAATATTGTCGTGAATGCCCTTTAGGCATTCTATCTTGCCCTTGCTTGGTTTGTAAATGTTAACGACTCAGGCTATGAACCTAACAGTTAGCATTAGGAAGTATGTGATGTTTTAAGTTCAATGAATAGATGTTTTTGTAAACTCACGTTTTGTTATCACATACATCCTATAAAACCAATCGAGACCAGCAAGAAGGGGGCAGTAAGTTTAGTAAGTTCATTAAGTCAGAAAGTTGTGATGTATTTCTCAAGAATAAGATAAACTGCTGAACCACGACCTACCCCTAAGATAGAACTGTGAAGCTGCTGTATTAAGACTGTTGGATTTTAATTAATTACAAGTAAGTAACATTTTTGTACTTTGTTATAATAAATTCATTAAAACCCGGTACGGTTGGTTTATTAAGTCAATTAATAAGAACAACCCCGTCACGAAAACCCCTACGTGACATATGGTGGAGGCGCCGTTGTCTTTTTTGTAAGGCTATTTCTCAAATTAGAAAATTAATTTTTTTTTTCAAAAACGATTTATTTAATAAAGTTTTTTTTCAGTAATTCCATTTTTTAACAATTGTTTATTTTAATTTTTTTTTTTCAAGTGTAATGTTGTTATAATTCTATTTTATATATACCATAGAAGGTATAAATATAAATAGTTAAGGATTGGCATTGATAGGTTACTGTCTAAGGGTTAAAATTGGTAGGTCGTTATTGAAATCATCCACGGTAAATAATTTTTTTAAGGACAGTGCATATGTTTTTAAAAACATTTTCGTAGGTTCTTAATAGTTACAGTTTAATTTATATTTTTTATATACGTGGTGTAAATTACTTTTAATTTAAATTTAAATATGGATCAACTTAGCAACGCTTTTAAAATAACTCAAAACGCTATTACTCCTCAATTTACACAACCACCTACATTTGATCCAATTTGTGATTGTCCGGTTAAATTTATTCACAATTATGACAAAATATGTGACAAAAATTTTGGTCAGATTGTCTGAAAATGCGGCACTTGAGCGTTTTTCTAAAAAGTCCAGCCAATTTTTGGTATTTAAGCTATGTGGAAAAGTCCGAAAATGTCAGTAAAACGTGGAAAGACATTAAAGAGGATTTTATTAAATATTTTGGAGGTGATTATATTTACAAGAAATTGAAATCTAATTTTAAAAATAGAAAACAGCTGGTTCATGAAAGCATAAAAAGTTACTATTTCAATCTCTTAACGTTGGCATATGAACTAGAAACAAAAATCTCCTTTTCTGATTTTCTCGAAGTTTTTGAAGATGGGTTACTCTCTGAGTATTACGAAAATTTTAGAATTTTATCTGATTCCAACATAACACAAGACAATTTAAAAGATATTGTTTTACGACTGAACCATATTTCCGAATGTAAAAATAAAAATTCATCTGAAAAATTGGATCAAAATTTCAGGTTTAAAGAGGAGGATTATCTTAATGGCGAATATGAGGACGATTTAAATTCACGTAGGGGTTTTCGTGACGGGGTTGTTCTTATTAATTGACTTAATAAACCAACCGTACCGGGTTTTAATGAATTTATTATAACAAAGTACAAAAATGTTACTTACTTGTAATTAATTAAAATCCAACAGTCTTAATACAGCAGCTTCACAGTTCTATCTTAGGGGTAGGTCGTGGTTCAGCAGTTTATCTTATTCTTGAGAAATACATCACAACTTTCTGACTTAATGAACTTACTAAACTTACTGCCCCCTTCTTGCTGGTCTCGATTGGTTTTATAGGATGTATGTGATAACAAAACGTGAGTTTACAAAAACATCTATTCATTGAACTTAAAACATCACATACTTCCTAATGCTAACTGTTAGGTTCATAGCCTGAGTCGTTAACATTTACAAACCAAGCAAGGGCAAGATAGAATGCCTAAAGGGCATTCACGACAATATCAATGTACAGACATGGAAAGATATTTCGGAAAAAAGTCCCTTTTATTTATAGTGTAGAGGCATATGTCAGTAATTTCTATCCCGTAGGATTTTGAATGAAGGAGTTTTGTGACTATGTGAGAGTGATAGCTCTTTAGTCACACAATCAACTGTTACTGGGTGTTTTGTTTGCATCCGTGTAGAATTAATAATTCGACATTTGTCACACACACTGATATTTAAAGAAATTATTTGATCTATTCTTTTTTTTCAGAGGACTGGGGTTCCAGAACTTTTTGCTGCGCAGAGGACGCCTGCAACAATTCCCCACACTTGATGCATCCTGCAGGACTTGTCCTCTTGGCAACTGTCCTCTCTACCTTCGTCGTCCACGTTTTAAAAGGACACTGAGTATTCTAAGGAATGATAAGTTTTTCTTTTTAGTTTTGGGATCACATTAACAAGATTTTTCAACGTACACGTGTGGTTTACTATAAAAAAAATCCAAAATTTTGTGTCATGAGCACAAGGAGTAGGTCTTAAGCATTGAAATCTAACGAAGGATAGACTGATGCAGTCATTCAGAACTATTTGAAACTGGCAACACTTCTGCGCTTCCGCTGACAACCACGCACACAGGAAATTAACGAAACACTCGAAGGAATTTACGATATGGTAAAGTTGTGTATGACAGCGTGTGACGTAAAAGTATTTTCTATTTAAAAAAAAAACTTAACTGAGATATAAATGTTTTAATATAAATTTCAGCATAATTCTTTACTTCACCTTTCAGCCAAAACTAAATGCGTCTATCCTTCGCAAAAGGTCAATAGTCTTTTTAGTTGCTGAGATATTACTCCGATGATTTTGACATCAAAATATATCTGTTGTTAATATCACATTATTCTTTACCTATAGGACAGTGTAAAAATCGAGGTAAGAACGACCCAAATCCACCTTTTTTAAAAATGCAATTGACATTCTATTTTAAAAGCACACTTTTAGAAATCACTATATAAAGTTTTACTCTCATTTGCAGCGACTTTTTACCACGTCCTTTTATTAACTCGCTTTTTCAAATTTGGGTTTTGTGAAATATTTTCTAACTTTTAAACCAAAGGTTCTATAAATGGATATATAGCTCTAGTTTAGATTTGAGTTTCCTCATCATTTTAGAGGGAATATAATTATTCGAAAAAATAAAAAAATGTATGCAGTGTGTTCCAAATTCGATGCTCATGAAATCTCGTAAACGGTAAGAAATAGGAAAAGTTTAAATTAGGGCAAGGGATGTTTTACTGAAAAACTAGAAAAGAAGTTTAAAACCTTTATTGAAAAAAAAACAAGTGCTTCGCGTTTTTCGCCTAAAATCAACTATTTTCAAAGCTATATTAAAAATGATTTCATACTTTTAAATCTGCTTTCAATACCTGTGGATATTCAATTTCTTAATTATTATCCAAAACTCTCTTTGGGCACAAATGACAAAAAACTTCCATCTCTTTCTCACTGATTATTTTTGGAAGTATATTAGTTAATTGACGCATTAATTGCGTTAAAAAAATCGCTGCAACTGGAGGTTATAGTCTATTTAATAAATAAAAAGAGTTTTACTAACAGAAAACTGTTGGATTTTTCGCCTTCTCCACCAGTTCTACCACTGACTAGTTTCAGACACAGTCCATCCACCAGTCGGGCTTTCTATTTCTATATTATTTCTACTACTAATAATTTATTTCTCATTCTGGACACAAAATTTATCTAAAACGTTATGGTTATGCATGTTTTTTAGAAGACCTAAGAATTTCCGTTTCGAAAAACATGTGGAAAATCAATTGCCTAATAAACGGTCCCAACAGCGTTGCCGGTTTAGAAAAATACGATGCAGTCTAACGACAAAATTGGACCGTTAAAAAGAATATTTTTATAAATGTTTCCGCTAACATATTCTAATCAGTTGGCTAACACAACATTATCATATGCATCTTAGTTCTATGGAGACAGTCCTATAGTTTTTGGCTAGCAAATCTAGGCATGCTTTGTAACTCACTAAAAAATTTTAACAACTTCGCTTATTCATTCAGTATTTCTGATACAGAAAGTCAACATACCGGTATTTTAACATGTTTATATAATTAATTAAATTCACTTAATCTTGTTAAAGTCTAAATGATTTACGGCCACTTGCACCGAATTTTTTTAAATTGTCCCTTAACTAAATCTCTCTTTAACAATGAGTGAAAAAGGGATACCAGATGATTCCATCTCATGCGCACCCATTGGTAAAGAGAGAATTTGTTAAAGGATAATTTAAAAAAAGTCGCTGAAAATACGTGTAATTGTATTTATAAAAAAACGACCACAACTCAAATATTATAGAAACTATAAACATTTCACAAGTTTTAGAAGTACACAGGGGACGATTTCCCCTCCCAAAAATGTTATCCGCCATTAAACTTTCACTTTTACGAAAACTTATAAGAGACCACAACTTTTTTGTAATGTTTGTTAACGTAAAAAAGTAACTATAAGTAGATGTAAGAATTCGATAATAATGACGTAAATAGGGCTGCCTAGCGTAATATCAGCTACTAGCATAATATCAGCTATTATTAAATGATTGAAATCTCAGCTCCCATGGTTAATATTTATATACGTATTGAAAAGATTGTCTTCTTTTTCTTTCATAGAGCATGTTCTCTGGTTCTGACAAAGAGCGTGATATATGAAAGAACAAGATGCTTGATTTTCGATACCTATTGAGTATGATATGAAAACATACTAGACACTTAAAATAAATATTTCAACGCATTGGTATCGGTATACGTAACGCGTTCGACACAAAGTCAAAATACACTAAATTTTTGACTTTTTTATGCGATGTTTCGAATGATGCCCGCTTTCTTGAAGGTTGCGATGACAGAAATGCTGATTGAAATCGTTGCGTATGTTCGTGGGTCCATAACGATACGTACATCCTTCCGTACGCAACGAGATTCTGTCATCTCACCCGTCAAAGAAGCAGGCATCGTTTGAAACATGGAATAAACAAGTCAAAAATGTAGTGTATTTTGACTTTGTTTCGAACGCGTTACGTATACCGATACCGATGCATTGAAATATTAGGTTTATTAGGGACATTTTGAAATACTATTTTCGCTATTGTTTTGCTGATTCCTGAAGCTGATGCGCAGTATAGTTTCACGGTAAATTCACGGGTTATTTTTCCTTTATTCTTGTTTTAGGCGTTTTTTAAAAGTTTTAGTACATTTGTCCCAATTTTTGAAATTTTTCCCCGAATACCAGTACCAGCTATTAAATATGTCAAAATTTTAAGCGTTCCAAAATGTTCCTATTGCCATTTTTATAGCTTGAGCTGTTTCACACAGAGAAAAATTTTACGGGAAAATATGTGAAAAAAAATTTAAGGTCAGTCATATATTTTTTTTGTTGAACTGTAATATCAGTTTTAACATCGGTACAAACAAGCACATACTTGGCTTTGCTTTATTAGGGTGATTTTAGTCAGGTTTCCGGCCAGTCTGGCCCTTAACTGTATTTTGCTAGTGACTACATTTCCCGTTAAAAAGTCAACCAACCAAACTTGTGTGATTCTGCGGTGGTAGATTTTTAGGTTAGAAAGTTTGTTTTCTTTTACAAAAAAATTTGTTAAATTTTGGTTTGTATTTTTACGTGACTAGTAGAAGTGTGGGGTTGATATGATTGAACACAAACACTGAGTTTATAATGAAAAACAACGAAAAAGAAATAAGGTTGTATTTATATACTATGGTGGGAATTTGGAACCTTTGGTTGCACTAAAACAAAGTTATGATTGTTTTCCACAAACCAAAACTACACTTTTTTGCACTCGACGCGCGTTTCGCTAACAACGTTAGCATCATCAGGAGACAATAAACAATAAACTAAATTAACCTACGCTCTATCCTATATACAATCTTTAAGTGGGCGAAGATAAGACTAATAATTTGTGATTGATCACGATGGGTCCTCAGGATCTGGGTCCAGAGGATCCATCCCGTTTAGTACACTTTATTCTTTAGTTGAGGGGAGATAGGATTATAAATCGTGATCAATCACAAATTATTAGTCTTATCTCCGCCACTAAAAGATTGTATAAATGATAGAGCGTAGGTTAATTTAGTTTATTGTTTATCGTCTCCTGATGATGCTAACGTTGTTAGCGAAACGCGCGTCGAGTGGAAAAAAGTGTAGTTTTGGTTTGTGGAAAACTGGACCCAGATCCAGAGGACCCATCCCGTTTAGTACACTTTATTCTTTAGTTGAGGGGAGATAGGATTATAAATCGTAATCAATCACAAATTATTAGTCTTATCTCCTGATGATGCTAACGTTGTTAGCGAAACGCGCGTCGAGTACAAAAAAGTGTAGTTTTGGTTTGTGGAAAACAATCATAACTATGTTTTAAGGTTATATTTGATGCAAAGCGTTATTTTTGGGTACGTTCAAAAGCTCCATTTTTAACCTCTTGAAGGTACCCTTATTTATGGTAAAGGTAACCGTAAGAGTAACGAAATTTGCCGTTAAACTGTCTGACCAAAATCACCCTATTTTCAAAGAAGTTACGTAAACATTCGAAATCGCTCAAGTCTTCTTGGATTATTTAGTGTTAAAAATAAAGTTACAAATATATAGGGTGGGCCACAAAAAACGAGACTTTTAATTAACATGTCTGCATGGAAAGGACATACTTCATATTTTTTTGAACACCTGTCAAAATAACGTTTTGTAAAAATTCAAGATATTGGAAAATTTAAAAAGTTGCTATCTTTCATCCTCCATAAACTTTTTTCTGTACGCCACTGGCCAAAGCTTCATACAATACAAACATAAAAATATATCACTTATAAAAATCGGTGGTAAAATAAAAACGTTAAAAACAATTAAATTTTGTCCTATTTTTACTAAAAAAATCTACAAATTTTAAAAAATGTCAAATTTGACGTTGAATTTAATAATAAGATCATTAAAATCGGTTTAGTCTCCGTAAAATTCTAGCCAAAGTAAAGATTTCATTTTACCTAATATGTAAACAATACATAGCAAAATATGGCAAAAATAAACCCAGAAAAAAAGACATTTTTGACACTCGTTCACCAAAATATTCCTTTCCAGTTATGAAATTGTTTTTTGAATTGTTCTATTGGCTTTAAAGTTATAGGCGATTGAAGGTCTCATTTTTTTTGTGGCCCACTATCATCACAATCATCGAAATTTGAAAAAAGAAGTATTTAATTTTCTCCTGATTTATTATTGTTGGACTTTTTATCAACTTACATTAAATTATTCAAATTGATATATAAAATATACATTTGCTAAAGTGATTCCTATTTTTTTCCTAATTATTTATTTATATTTTATTTATAATTTTTATATTATAAGTTTTTTGCAGAATATAAAATTGGTCATATTACTATATTACTATTAAATACTCATTTGGTCAGACAAGATATTTTTGGGACAGGTACAAGGTGATAACTTTCAAACAAAAACAGGGTAAAAATACATTTTATAAAGACTTTAAAATTAATCAGTTCAAATAATATACAGGGTCTGCCAATAAGTTATATTTTTTCTTATGGAACATCCTGTATATTTTGACGTTTTTAATTCACCAGAAAATCAGTTTTTTACAATTACATATAATATAGGTCTGCATGGAACCGTTTTCGAGATATTTCAAATTGAATTATTAAAGAGTTTTTAATAGCTTTTTCCTACGACCACACACGAAAGCAATCAAATCTGCACTTTATAACGCCACAGAGTTTTATATTTCACACTCATATCAAATGAATGACAGCAAACCATCCAAACAATGTAGGTATCTAGTAGGCTATGATTTGTAGAAGCGTCGGAAATAGACCGAAACCATTTTCGTCTCTAGAGAAGAAAGTATTTTCTCCTCAAGAGACGAAAATGAAAATTAAAAAAAATTTAAATAATAAAAAAGTGGTCGTAGGAAAAATAGCGTACAAAACTCGATAGAAAGTAACTTTCTTACACTCGCGTGTTGTTTCACTCGGCTAGCGCCTCGTTCACAACATTCACGCTCGTGTGAAATATGTCGCTTTCTTCTCTCGTTATGTAATATACTATTTATTCTTTCACAGCCAACTCTTTGTTTGACCAAAGTTTTAGTTAGAAAGCTATTTTATTGTTGTGAGCATTTGATTATATCATGGCCTACCTACTTAGGTTTTTGCATTAAAATAATACTATGGTTACACGCAGACCTATACTATAGATATTTTTAAAAAAACTAATTTTATGGAGAATTCGAAAATGTCAAAATATACAGGGATCTCTATAAGAAAAAAAAATATCTGAACTGATTGATTTTAATTAAAATTTTTTAGGTCTTTATAAAATGTCCTTTCACCTAGTTTTTGTTTGAATCGTCAGCGGCGCGGGCGGCGATTAGAAAAAAATTGTTGTTGTTACAACCGATCACCCTTTACAAGGTGGTCGAAATTCGAGGGGATTGCGGGTTTTGAATATTTCTAGGAGAGAAATTATTAATTGTGAAAACCGCATGTTAGTCTGTGAAACCGTAGCTTTTTTGTTAATGACATTTTCTTTTTGGTGTAAATTGATTTTCTCTATATAGTTTAAAGTAAAATTTATTTGTCGAACTGTATTTTTATCTGTAACGTTTAGTTCTTGAGATATAACATGGTATTTTTCTTTTAGAATCGCCTATATCTACTCGATTTTTGTTATCAGCATAATATATCCTTTAAAATGATGGGTACAAATATTGTATTTTTTTTATATTTAATTTTTTTATCACTATCCTATTTATCTTTTATCGTACTTTTTACGAAAAAAACATAATAAGAAACACAAAAAAGTAATTAAGAAAACATTCTTATTTCTCATTAACGAGTAAAGATTTTTTGCCATCGATGAAACTCAAACTTTGGTGCCGATTTTATATGGTGTATTACGGGCCTTACCACTAAATTGCCAAAAAATGTCACTGTTATCATTTTAAATTGCCCAAATTTTGGCAAAAGTAGATGGTGGTTGGTCGGTTTGTAGAGTAGCGGATCAGCGGCGTATCCAGCCCAGGCGTCTGGGGGAGGGGGGATATTTTATTATTATTGTTGCCGCCATACTGTTTTCTTTTCCTGATTTGCGCCGCTGCGCCACGTCATGTAATATGTAAATCGTTAGAAAATTCTTGTTTTTTGCTGGATTTTGATGATTTTTTAGTAGTTTTAGTAATTTTTAAGTATTCTTAAACGGACCACGACCATAGAGAAAGTAATAGCTACGCGAGAGTGACCGATACTGTGTTATACTTGGGGAACATTGTTTGACGGCGACACGAGCGCAGCCGGTGGCTACAGGAAGGAACTACTTGTACAGCCAGATGCATAATAAATCCTTATATTCTTTTGGTCCATTTTTAGAGATACTTACCTTTTTAATAATAAAAAGATATGAAAGACTTAACAGGCGTTTTTCCATACTTTTTAGTGTTAAAAAAGCAATGCATTCTGCAACTTTGTACTGTTCCATGCAACTAAAAAACTTTCTTTAGCTTACAAAAAGTTTTGTGGACCCTTTGAAAATCTAAAATAAGATTAATAACTATTATAGGTTATAACTATGTTGAGAAATATTACCAAATATTAAAGATAACAACATTTTATTATGTTATTTTCTTTTATTAATTTGGAAAAAATCCCAGTATGAAAGTCTTTCAGATTTTAAAAATGTTTTAACCTATACCTCTTGTTTTTGGTTGTATTTGAACCTATTATTTTCTTGCTTAACTCTGTATAAATCATCACAATATTTTCTTCAGAGATTTGGTTCGCAAAAATCTAAACCTCAATTTTCGGCACTCTTCAAATAGTGCCATGCTCTCTAGCTTTAATGGTAGTGATCCAACCTGATTTTAATGGCATTTTAGACTTTACAATAAGTTGTTACTTATATAGCTAATTCCATAAACTCACGCGATTTCCAACCAAAACTGATTAAAATAACTCACTTTTGAAAATCTAAAAGAACCGCTTGCCAGGCTTGACAGACCGGCAGGTCCAAAATTAAAGTTATGTAAAATACATTTAGACATTGAAAAATGTTCGGTCTTTTTTTTTATGATCATATAGAAAAAGATGGACGGGGCAATGTAGGTGTTTACTTAATACAAGCATTACTTTCACTCTCCGCCGCAATGCGCTACAGGAACGTTATTTCTGCGCGGCCCTATCTTTCTGTTAGTCTCCGTAAAAGGCTCTATCATGCTACACCCCCCCCCCTCTCAATGAAACTCAATTTGGATATTGTAAAAATTATGAACTAATTTAGTCCCCTTTTAAAAAAATTTGTACTTAATGAATAACGGAGTTATTCGCACTTAAAAAGAGGGGGGTGTGGCTTGGCGCTAAGCTGCACCCCCTCATGTTTAGGAGACAGATTTAATGAAAGTTGATATGTCATAAATTTGTTGTAAGTATGTACTCTTAAAGAAGGGTACTTTTAGTTTACAAAAACCATCGATTTAAAAGATTTTTGTTTGTTTGTTATGGGGTGTGTAGATTGATATCAAGGTACACCCCCTCTGCTTAGGAAAGAGATTTGACCAAAAGTGACTATGCCAGAATTTGATACTAATTATGTACTAATTTCGTCCCTTTCTAAAAAATTTGCTACTAATTATTTTTCAATTACTTGATATCAAGCTACACACCCTATAAAAACAAAAAAAAATTAAGTTATCTTGAGAGTAGGCAATTTTCTAGAAGGGGACGAAATTAGTACATAATTAGTACCAAATTCTGGCATAGTCACTTTCGGTCGAATCTCTTTTCTAAGTAGAGGGGGGTGTATCTTGATATCAAGCTACACACCCCATAACAAACAAAAAAAAATCGTAGGAACCGATGGTTTTTGCAAACCAAAAGTACCCTTCTTTAAGACTACATAATTAGTACAAAATTGCGAATTACGCCGTTATTCATTAGGTACAAAATTTTTTAAAAGGAGACTAAATTAGTACATAATTAGTACATAATTTTTACAATATTCAAATTGAGTTTCGTTGAGGGGGGAGGATGTAGCTTGATTCAGCCTCCGTAAGTTATTATATTGTCTCTGATCACGACAACAAAACATGACAGTGACATTTTTTGACAATTCATAATACCTAAGGTTACCGAGTTACGAGGGTCATAACATACAATATGAAATCGGCAAGTGCCCTTTGCACCTTCTCAACTAAAATCCAGTTAATTCTTAACGCTTAACCTACTGTTGACGCCATTTTTATAACCAAATTGACATGTAAAGCATGGATTTTCTGTCACTTTGGTGTCAAAATGGTCGCAATAGTAGGCCAAATACTGAGTTAACTGGCTTTTTAGTTGAAACGGTATTGATCAGCCTATGCTATACTCGAAGCCAAAAAAAAATGGTACAAGAAGATTAATTCATTAATTAATGTGACTTTGACGGATTTCAGAGGAAATTTGTTGAAAAATTGTCAAAAGTCACAGGAAGTAACTCTTCATTTTGCGCCACTGTTATGATTCCTCAAGTGTACCTGCAATGGAACCTACCTATAGTTACCTACAAGAAAGGAAGTAGGAAGTAGGTACCAATTTAAGCAATGTTAGCTTTGTATGTACTTACTCAAGTAGATGTCTATTTCAATTAATATCTTATTATTAAACTTTCAATTTAGACCAATTTCGATCTTATGAAAAGTCTCAGAACAAGTAAAAACATCTTTTAAGCGAGTAAACTTGATTTGTAATTTGTAGCTTTTTTTCTGTATGATTGTTCATTAGGAATAAAAACGATCCAAGATCCGCTTTTTTTCATTTAATATGATACCTGCCCCAGGACAACAAAAATCAAAGGCAGTTAGTTAATTTCATTTTTCTTTCATTTAAATCTTTAACTAGCTGCCTTTCTTTGTACCGTTTCAGAGCTATTCCTTATTTCGGAATTAAAAATGAGGCGAAAGACAAAAGGTAAAAGATAGTAATCCCGTTAAATTTAATTTCCCGCAGGGTGGGAAAAAGATCACACTGAAAAGTTAAGATCATCAGTTAGAAAGAAATATATTTAATTTTTTTTTTAATTTGCACAAAATCACACAGGTACAGTTCAAGCAAAAATTATAACAAAAGATTGGCGCTAGAAAGCACGGATAGTCCTCCATAAAATCAATTATTTTATGTTGAAAGGAAATGAAAATATCTCGAAAACTATAGGTTTGAAAGATTTGATCCTTATAACAAAATTTTTGAGTAATATCTACTTCTGGAGTTATGATTTTTTTAATATATTTTAACGTTTTTTCAAATAACTCGGAAACTAAAGCTCCTACGAATTTGGACTTTATAACAAAATTTATAGTCCATATTCATGGAAACCTAAATCTAAAACCCGTATATCGCTACTTGACTTTGTTCCAAAGTTACATTTCTTTAAAAATATTTTATCCCCCTTTTCCCTTCTTCAACCCCCTACCACCCTACCCAAAAGTTAATCAGTTTATGTTCAGCCGATAGAATATTTTTGTACCAAATGTCGTTAACATCGATTAAGGCGTTCTTGAGTTATCGCGTATACAGACAGACAACAGACTGACAGACAACTTTTGTTTTTCGTCGATTAAGGTGTTTTGGAACCTTTCACGATTTTAATAGTCTCCTATACCATATTGGTAATGGTGGACTAAAAATAGCTATTTTCCTAACAAGCGCGGAACTATATTTTTTCAAAAATATTAAAACCAAACAAAAAAAATAAAACTAACATCATAATTGCCAGTTCAAGCTGACAATTATAACAAAAAATAGTTAGGAACTGTAATTTTTCTACGAGCGTACTTGATACGAAAGTCTTGCAGAATTTCGGAATCCATATTTTACGTATTATTTATTTCACACAATTCTGACAGTTTCAAATTAGTTGTGACCGTCAAGGCCGACAAAAAAAACAACAGGCCGTAACCATCAGAAAAACAGCTGTTAATCTTGGGCCGGTTTTTACATGGAGTCTTATGGGAAAACCGAGGTTTTTTCGGGATTATTTCTAAACGACTCGATGAATTTTCTTCAAATTCCCATGAAATATTCTTCGATACTATCCTAATATTTTAAAAAAGTTTTCTGGAGATCACAGGGTCTCAAATAATAAAAATTCTAGGAAAAGTATTTTGTGAGGTTAGGTTGATGTAAACAACAACACTTATTTTATTTTTCTTAAAAAAAAGGAAATTTTCTCATATTGTTAGCAATAAAATGCACATGAAAGGTTTCAAAAGGTGCGCATCCATATCTACACCAGAATAAAAATTGATTTATCGAAAAAATGCTGGAGACTAGTGTTTTTTTTTGTGATCATTTCACGAATTGGAAATGGTGGATTTATATACCTAAATTAATAATTCCTGTCTTGTTGAGTCGCTAAATAATATTTTAGTCGCCATACATGATATCTGAATATATTTTGTCGTATAGTGAGAAGAGTAGGTATGGTTTAAATTTTGGTTTAGGTTCTTCCACAAGGTCTCCTACCAACCAGGTCCCATCAGAGTGATTACCTTATAGAAGATTGGAGTAATGGTAAAAAGTAAGACAATGGAACAGAATTCGGTACAGAGAAGCATCTAATTAATACGTCATTTTGAGTGCAGTTTTTGAGTAATAGGATCTGGGACTTTTGCTGTTTGTGTGATTTTCATCATAAGAGACCTAAATTGAACATTATTTAGATAGATAGATAGATAATTCTTTATTAGCAATTAAACATTATTCATAGGTAGCTGCACTGAGAATCCTATTTATCTAAGATGTCTTGTGGGCGTTTCAACCAGTTAACATTTTTATTACAAATCTCAGATTAAATTAACATTATGATAATGAACTTAACAAAAATAACTAGAGATAGAAACAGTGATTTCAGTGACATCACAAAGTTTTCTTGCATTATTTGAGGTGCTATGGAGGTGTATTTATGAGAGGAGGATGACCGACAATCCCTCTGCATAATGTGATCCTTAACTTGTTAGTGTGGTTTGTTTGAATGTGGTTATCAAATCGCATTTTTCGATCCTTTGTCTCAGAGGATCTCGGGATTCATCACAGTTTTCAAAAAAGTGTGACAGAAAAACGCTATACGATAACCACCCCCAAAACAAGCAACATTGACAAGTTAAGGGTCAAATACTACGAAGGGATTGTGGCTTCCACCCACAAAAACACCTTCACATCACCTCAAATAATACAGAAAAAAGTAGACAAACTTTGCAATGTCATGATTTACTGTTTTCATCACCACCATCTCTGAGAATTACTGTTAATTTAAACTGGAATTTTAATTAAAAATGTTAACATGTTGAAATACATAGAATATCTGAGTTACATACTCCAACAAGACATCTTAGTTAAACAGGATTGTCACTGTGTATACCTATTTGTTTTACTTGATATTGACATCGAGTGGACCTTCTACTGAATTCTTTCAATAAAATTCGGTATTCCTCTGCAAATAAGTTTATTTTCTTTAATTAGATTCACACATAAGTAGGTACCTACTTTACAAATCCAAAAAATAATCACTTTCAGAGATTTCCTAGGACCTTCTTGACTTCATGGTTGTTGGAATATTTCATAAAATAATAATAATAATATATATCTATTAACTTTCAATCTCAAATTAGATTATTATTTTTGATTATTTTGAAAATTAGAAATAAATAGGGAAACTCACTGAAGCCTCTATGAGGCTTGTGCTTGGAAGTTTTTTAATTTATTTATGATTACTACTAAGAAATAAATTATTAATTTTAAATATAAAGAATAAACATAAACATAAAATCTGTAAATATAAATAAATAATAAAATATAAAGGCAACTTTTGTAAAGAAATATACAGGGATACTAGAAGTTATTAGAAAAAATTATATTATTTTTAAATACCTAACAATTTAACAACCTAACGTTTGGATAGCCTTTGATAAATAATTTGATCAAAAAATAATCTAGATTCATTTGGAATCCAAACTTTTATCTCTTTTTTAAATTTTTTCTGATTGTTAACAGTTTTAATTTCATCCAGTATCAGATGATAGACATAATTAAGACCCAGGGCTTTCCAGTCACAGTAAAAGGTATATTTTTTTACCCCTTTTAGAGGGTGAAACCTAACCCCACCCTATTTTTTTAAATGGGATGATAGTACTTGTGGCACCTTGCTGGAAAACTCTCTTAAAAGAAAATTGGCTGCTCATGTTTTATTTCATTCTAACTAGAGAATCTATCTTTTAGCTTCAAAACTTTTTAATATCACAAAATTCCGCAATGTTTAAACAGAATGAATTTGCAATTTTTATTGGTCCAGTATTATTTTCATTAATTTAGACACAATGTGTATACTGCTTTATCGAAATTTTGCACTCTTTATTGCCCAAAATGGATTTTTCTGAATGAAAGTTGAAATACTTACTAAAAAAAAATATTTTTTTTTTCATTTGTGTGGCAGAATTAAATCAATTATTTTTGCCGAAATATTTTTCAAATATTCTTTATTTACGTTAAAAATGCCAGCAAATAACCGAAACATTAAATATTGAAATTTTAATGATTGGGTTCAGAGATTTGAAATATGAATTACCCATGAAGTTAAAATAAAACAAAAATTGCACAATTTTCTGCTTAAAAGAGCTTTCCAACAAAGTGCCACAAGTGGGGTCAGGTTTCGCCCTCTAAAAGGAGTGAAGCAATATTTTCTTTGGTATGACTGTAAAGCCCAAATTCTTCACCCTGAAGCTGTAGAAAATTTGTTTGAGTTAAAGTCCCCACCCTGTACATTCTACAATATTATATAGGCAACCAACTTAATCTAGGAATAGTTTTCAGTGAGTGTCATAAATCAAGATGACCATTGACCATTGCTATCTCCTAGGTAGTATTTGGAGGTATGGTAATCATTTATTTTCAAAAAAGGAATGGACACTTCCGGACCCTTCAACTGGAACTGTATTATTGTGATGCCTTTTTCGTTTACCTCTCTTTCTCCAGTTTTATCTTCTTCATCTCCGCCTACTTCCATTCTAAAAACATTAAAAAATTTACTACCTCAATACGAATTTTAGGTCATTCTATCGCTTTTATTGGTAATGGTAGCATGTGATCCTCAAAAAGTTAATAGCTGTGGATTTTTCTTAACAAATATGTTAAAAAATGATACCAAACTTCATAGGGGTACCCCTTTTTGTTTCAGAGACATGGGCATTTAAAAGTTACTTAACCTTATGAAACAGATTTCTATTAAAAGTAAATTTTAAGAAGATTGCATATTTAATATTAAAATGGAACATTTATGTTCAAACCTTCTAAGTTAAACCAAAATTGCCCCCTAAAAAGGGGTTACATAAAAAATTTTAATTTTTACATTTGTAAGTTAAAAGTATGGGCTGCAAAGTGCTTGAATATGCTAGATTTGTTTACTTTGTTTACCTTGATATTGTTAATAACATGTGCCGAGGTATTATTTTCCATATTCATAGTTCTCTATCCCTCCCAAGATCTCTCCATTATGCATTCCCATGTTTTCTCTTTTACAGGCATTTAAGTTTCCATTTTCTACTCCTTTTCCTATAAAAAATAAATAATAAAAATTATTAGCAAAAGAACTGGGGACGTGTACAAATTATGGAACGGTGATTTTACCAATTTTTGACACCCCCCCCCCCACCCCCATATCACGTTTTGTAACGGTTTGGTGAACCCCCGCCCATAATATTGTGTAACGGTTTCAAGACCACCACTCCCCAAAAAATAATTTTTTCTTATTTTCATTCCAAATCTGTCGCAAACCCCCTATGTAACGTTTTGTAACACTTTGGCAACCCCCCTCCCACCCTCTATGACCGTTACATAATTTGTGCACAGCTCCTAGCATATAATCGTAAAATTTTATTCATTAGCTCAGTTCAATACCTATATATGTTTAAATTATCTCTAAGTATGAAGAATGTTCAGTGTTTTATACAAAAACAGTTTTTACAAGTAAATTTAACAAAAAGATAGGAAAGTCAAGTTTCCTACCTCTGATAACATGATGTATGAAGGGCCTCCTAGCAATAGGCAGGTAATATTTGACATTTTACTAGCTTAGTAGAAAAGGGGGCAATTATGCAGTATACAGTTTTCTGCCATTTTTGATTTTTTATGAAAAATTCTCTAGGACCCCAAATCCGCCGGTTGGTTTTTTTTTAATTTTTTTGTTTTTTTTAAATTTTTTTTCCACTAAAACAATCCAATCCAACACAGCCCTACCCAACCTAACCCAAAACAATCAAGAAAACACATTACAACCCCCCCGGCACCTTTTTTCTCTTAAAAAAAAAACCGGCGCCGGCGGATTTGAGGTCCTAGGGACCCTAGTAGGTGCCTCCATAAAGATTTTTTCATAAAAAATCATAAATGGCAGAAAATCGTATACTGCATATAAAATTACCGAAAAGGGAGGGATCAGTTGGATAGGAAAAGTTTGTTACATATGACTCACCCTTTTCTGGGCACTTTCTGGTATGCAGCATTTTCGACGCATTTTCCTGATTTCTATATCAACCACGATACCCATTATTGAATTGTTCCCGATTCAAACATACAAAATCTAGAAAAAATTCAATAAAAGGTGATTTAAACATTTTCGAAGCACAAAATTCACACTGTAAGCAATTGTCCTTTTTTTGGTTTGAAGTTCACTTTGTTCACATCAAACGACCAGTCATTCTTTTTAAAACAATACCGGTTTATTTTAAAGTTTGTTTGATTCCAAAATTGGAAAAAAAATGTTAAAAATTGACTAAAAATTAAATACACAAATCAAGAATTAGTGAGTTTATGTTTGCGGCCTTGCGCGTCTGGCTGGACGCAACCAACGAAAAAAAAAAACCGGCCCAAGAAAAGGGGGTGAGGCCCGTGTGGAACACATTCCTGTTGGCCCTGTGACCGTCAATCAACACTTCTTAATAAATCAACAATGCCATTATTCGACGTCACAAGGGTTATATCACCCAACACCGTTCTCAACTAAAAAGCCAGTTAACTCCTACCGTCTCAGTGCCCTTTAGCCTATTGCGGCTGCCATTTTTATAACCAAATTGACAAGTAAAACATGGACTCTCTGTCAATATGGCGCCGATCATAGGCCAAAGGATACTTAAACGAAAATGAGTTAAGTGGCTTTTTACTTGAGAACGGTGTTGTATCACCATGGTTTTACCATTGTTAACTCCTCCCGAACTAGTGCGGGAAATGCGTTTTCCCGCATGGCAAATAGTGTTGGAAGAGCATTTTTGTGGTCCAAATAAACCGCACTCTTTTTTTTATGTGCATATTTTTTAAAACTTGTCTGAGCTAACCCTGCCAAAAAACCCGCATTAAATCTCATAAAAAACACACCCGATTTTTATCAGTTTTTATAAGGTTTATAAGCTTTTGTAAGATAAAATTGTACAATTATTAAAGTTTTGGTAAGATTTTATGTGGTTTAATATACCTGCTTTTTACCTGATCCTATGATCTGACTGACTTTATAAATATGTATAAAATTTTATAGTACAAATGTTTTATTTTCAAATATTTCATAGGTTTATGAAGGCACAAACTCATTAAACTTTATAAGTTTCCGTGGTTACACCCTTGTTTTTTTTTAATGTTTTATGGGTTTGTATAAGCACATACACACAGCCAGGCTCATAATTGTTGGTTGGAACTGGCAATTATACTTTTTTTACGTCAGTCGCCACAGCCTTCGATATCGGAACAATGTCAGTAACCGACATCGGACCATCAGATGATGATGAGATGAATTGCCAACTTTTCCTGGCAAAGTAACCAAACTTTAATTACACAATATTTTTTTTATTGATGCCATCTGTTTTTTGCTTAGTTTCCAAAAATTTTTGGTAACCTAATTATTTTAACCTGTCATTTAGTCCTTTGTTTTGAAATATTAAGGTCATAGTTACAATCTGGGGAATTGTTTTTAGCAACACTGTACGGGACCTGATTTTTTTGCAAAATTCTACGTCATTGAATTTGTTTTCCATCGCAACGCCATTGATTAAAGGTTTATTTTTCCTTTACTCTAATGGCAACGCGGAGACTTTATTTATGTTTATCCACAGTGGGACACCAGAGATTTTTTAGCACCGAGTTAAAAATTTGGGGTTAGGTTACTTATTTTGAATTTTCGCGTTCTGCGCCGCTAAAAACACAAGTAAAATACTAAAATAAAAGAAAACCATTTATTGCAGAATTACCTGCTAAAAAAACGGTACCCAACTACGTATTAAAGTAACTGGGTGAAATGTTTCAGGTTGCATTTACAGGTGCATTTATAATTGAATTGAAAACACTCCCACTAGCTGATACCGAAAATAGGTTAACTTAAAAGAATGCAGATTTAAAAATCGGCTACTGGCGCTAGACGAAATAATCGTATTCTATTTTAAACAGGAGCGTCAACGACTAGCAAGAGTCTTTCCAACCTCTAAATGGAGCTTTACTGACCTGTTTTGTTAGTACTCAAGTATCCGTGTGTTTTTGAAACTGAGGTTCTAAAATCTATCCTTTGAACTCCAAGATTTCACTAGTACAATTGCACATAACTATGCCGCAATAATTTAAATTTAAAAAAAAATGGTTGAATCAAAATAAAAACAAAATTATGTGGGGTTTATGGGCGCCGATTGTTTCTATGCGAATTCCTAGTAATCCCAGCGAGCCAGTAAAGTTATCTTGGTTCTTTGATAGACTCGGGGTAATGCCCGCGCAGCGCTAGGCCTTTTTCGGCGGGCGACCGCACACGCGGAGTGGTTTCATATTTGTATTAAAACAATATTTTTGAAAACACATTTTTGAAAGATAAACATAACCTCTAATGGTTTTCTCTCAGAAAACGTAAAAATACTCTTCTGTCCCACTGCGGCCCGATTTAAAGTTTGTTGACAAAACACCTGCAGTTTCCATGAAATCGTATAAATTCTGCGGTCTATCGGCACACTTGAACTGCGTGTGTCTCCCAAATTCAATGAAGTGTGATTGATTGATCGGTGTTCTTTTCCGGAGTGCATAGGGTTTTAGAAAAAAGGAAACTTAGTTTTTTATTTTCGCTAAAGCAAGGAAATATAAAAAAGGAAAAATATAATCCAGAGGAAATTTTGAGTATTTATCTTTTTTTTTGTAAATCGTGTTTGTTCTAAACCGCAATTATTTTGAGGCTTTTGGGATAGACGACAGCACCAGAGCTTTTATTTTGAAGAAAAAATAATTGAGAATATTGAAAAATCCTTCAGATATCTTTGTTAAGCATTTAAAAATGATCACCCCTGCAAAATTTAAGATAATTCTGATGTTTAGTTTTCCCTGTGCACTCTGGCAAAAGATTTAAAAAAATTAAAGCACAAGGCGTTGCCAGTTGTACTTTCTTTTACTTAAAATCTGGGGAGAAACTATAGCATTAAATTAATTAGCTTCCAAAATAAGTCAAAAATATTATGGCGGTTACAAAGTAATAAAATTAAACTTATTTGGAAGCAAGTTTGTCTGTTATGGCTATTTTAAATATCGAGCATATGCCGTCCCTTAAACAGAGTGTTCTACGTAAAATAAGAAAGTTGATCAAAAAAGAAGTTAAAAAACCTCCAAATCAGTTACATCAACCGAAAAGAATCTAAAAACAAGAGATCAAAAGATCTTGGGTGGAAATAAACGAAAATTCAAACCGGATAAGCATCCCACAAGGAACACACAAAGAACCAAAGTGAAAAGAGAAATGATTAAACGATGTTTCGCTCTGGGTAACCAGCGTGAGCTCGTCAGTTTGAACCACTGGTCACCCTCCCCATACATCATTAAACACCATCATACACTTTGAATCACTCACAAATAGGCATCGTTCCGCATTGGTACTTATCCAAGTTACCTGATGCGGATTCGTCCTTGCGTGTTAATATTTTCAATAGGATTATGCTCCTAAGGCAATTAAAAATAAAAAAAGAAGTTAGAGAACCTCCAAATCAGTTACATCAACCGAAAAGAATCTAAAAACAAGAGATCAAAAGATCTTGGGTGGAAATAACGAAAATTTAAACCTGGATGAGCATCCCACAAGGAACACACAAAGAACCAAAGTCCCAAGATCTTTTGATCTCTTGTTTTTAAGAAAGTTGATGTTAAAATTTGACATATGCGAACTTTATAGTTTGCTAAAAGTTATACAGACTATATAACCAGAGTATAACAAGTTATACTCGGATATAACTACAACAGAGAAAAGGGGAGTTAACATTTATAATGGATGACCCTATACCTTATTTTTATGTGATTAGTAGTAGTGTGAGATTGATATAATTATAGACAAATGCAAAGATTTTATAATAAAGAAAGAAAAAAGCAACGATAAAGGTAAGGCTATATATTTACCACCAAACGATTTTTTGGGTTCCTTCAAAAGCACTATTTTTAAACTCTTGAAGTTACATTTCTTTACGGTAAAAAATAACGACATTTTCCGTAAAAACAGTGTGATCAAAATTACTCTATTATCTATAATATTTTATCATGCAACAAACAACCCAAGGCGTTAGGTGTCTTAAGCTGTACGTTTATTAAATTCTGCAAAAATCGGTCTCTGTCTTTTATGGAAATTTTCTTTGTCGCTGTTTTGAATAACGAGGGTAATTATTTATTAAGGGGCGCAAGTCCCTATAATTTTTAAGATTTAAGATTCACCATAAAAACGTATTTTTAAAAAAGGCACAAGAACAAAACATTACAAAGGTATCAATCAAAATGCAAATTACAATAAACAGAATTCATAAAAAAGCACTAAGCTAAGCCATAACGTAAAAGCTAAGAACTAGTAATGTTTGGTTGCGGTTTCATCTATCTATCTATGATGTTTTGGTATTTTTCAAATTAATTTCTTAAAATATTTGAGTTGAAAAATACAAATTTTATTTTATATTTTTAAAGAGTATTAGGGAAAGGCACCCCCCAGGCGCACAGTGGAGGGAGGTATAGGGAAACCCGGATATTGCAAAATAAAATTCAGTAATGAAAATGTTTTATCCTATTTTAATGTTTTAAACTTTTTTGGAAAGCTTAAGCAACTGCCTTTACTGTATTTTATTGAAATATTTAATATTTTGGATTAAAAGATAGCGAGTCCTTGCTAAATAATATGTCTTACCGGCCAGAATTAATTAAAATACAGATATATTTATAAAGCTTAACTACAATTTTTTGGCTCGGTTTTTGGATTTGAATGTACTTAAATATGTTTTTCTTAATTAAAAAACAAAATTAACATGACGACAATCGGTATACCGGGTGGTCCATAAAAACCGTACAAAATAAGTCTTTAAATAATTTTTGAAATTCTCTCGGAAATTCTAAAACAATTTCAGTAAAATAAACCGCGTTGTCTGAAAACCCCCTCCCACGCTACGCCGCTGTAAGTGCATGTATTCTTTCGTCCTAAACAAACACCATGACCACTAACTGATTGCAATCATTTTACTCTACAGTTGCTCAGATCAGTTAACCTAATCTTAATTAAAAGCAAACAAAAATTGTTTTAAATTTTTCCAAAAATGAATAATCTGTTTGATCCACAAAAAAAAATACAAAATTTACTCAGTTTTCTTAAACCCATCAGATTCAGAACGTTTTCACTCTGGTAAATAAGAAAAAAAAATACAGAAAAGTAAAAAATTTGACAAAAATTTGTTACATTTTACATTTTGAAAAGAGTTTATATTAATACTAGAGAAATATAAAAATTCTCAAAAGTCTTCCTTTTTCAGTGTGGTTAGCAAACTGATCTGATAATAAAAATCACTTTCATTTCCTATAATCAGTTTAATAAAAACAAAGAATATCCTGTATTTTAAACCAAAAACAATAGTTTTTACAACAAGCGGATAAAATAAAGATCGTAGCGAGATTCTAATTGTGTCACCTCTCCCCCTTGTCACGCAACTGTAACGAAACCTCAGATCCCTCTTTAAAATTAAGTAACGCCACACTTGGAACGAACGAGCCCATGTTAAGCCCGGACATTTCGGAATAAACAAAATATTGTAACCTTAAAACAAAAACCATTGAATAGAATTCAGTAAAGTCCACTCTATTTATTGGCATATAGCTTTTATTATATTTTTATTTTTTTGTAGTTAAAATGGCTAACAAATGTGATTATGTAGAAATTGCAATTTTTTTACCAAAAAAAACTTAATTTAAAAATATATATTTCTGTGAGTATTACCAGCGTTAATTTTTTTTTCTCCCAATATCTAGAATGATTCTTGATAAATAAGCTTATTTACATTTTGGTCGATTTTTTGTATCACAGTCCCTACAAATAGCATAAATTTAGTGACCTTATTCTTTTAAATAGTCATTTTATTTCAAATAAGCATAAAGTAGCTTGGGTATTCGAAGGGAAAAAAAGTCATGTATTAACATATTGCTTAGTTCATAGTGATCATGTCTAAAATTCTACAGTTTATTTTTTAATGAACTTTTCTAAAAATGAACCTTTTTGTCAGGAATACTCAAAACTTGTATTAAAAAAAGTCAATCGCACAATTTCTTAGGACCAGTTTAACTCAAGAGTTATCCTAACACAGAGGTAACTCGCTATTGATAAACCGGGCATTGGGGCCGATTTTACACATTAAGTGTTTCTATCCTAACTTTTTAACTGATGGACCATTTGTTATGAAACAAACTTTGTTAGATTTAAAATAAACCAGGCTTATTATTTCATTTGTTATATTTTATGCAGCCATCTTTTAAGGAGTATTTTATTGTATGTAAAAATTACTTAATTTAAAAAATCGTTCTTTATTAAAATCGGTATATCTTAAAAACTACTAAACCGATTTTGGTGATTAATAACTTTTTTACCAAGCTTTTTTCCATTAATTATTTGATTGTAAAATTAAAGCAACAAGCATGAAAGCTGGGTAGTTTTTTATTTTGTCTGGCATCTTCGATTTTTAATTAATTCTGGCCGGTAAGACATATTATTTGACTCGCTATCTTATAATCCAAAATATTAAATATTTCAATAAAATACAGTAAAGGCAGTTGCTTAAGCTTTCCAAAAAAGTTTAAAACATTAAAATAGGATAAAACATTTTCATTACTGAATTTTATTTTGCAATATCCGGGTTTCCCTATACCTGCCTCCACTGTGCGCCTGGGGGGTGCCTTTCCCTCATACTCTTTAAAAATATAAAATAAAATTTGTATTTTTCAACTCAAATATTTTAAGAAATTAATTTGAAAAATACCAAAACATCATAGATAGATAGATGAAACCGCAACCAAACATTACTAGTTCTTAGCTTTTACGTTATGGCTTAGCTTAGTGCTTTTTTATGAATTCTGTTTATTGTAATTTGCATTTTATGTAAAATGCGTTTTTGATTGATACCTTTGAAACCCCCCCCCCCCCCCGTCCTCTGGATCTTGACACCCTTTGGGTGCGCTCAGTTATGTATTAAAACAATAAACAGGGTGTCCCAAAAGTTCGAGTCCACCCTAATATCTCCAAAATCAAAAGACGCAAAGAGAAGTAAAATTTCACAATATTAGATGGTTTACAAAAAAGGATCTTTTGGGATGCTAATCATAGCGCCCGCCATTAAGAAAGCGGAGCTAGGGCGGCGACGATACTTTTTTTAAATGAGACAAAAAAACACTTAATATGTTACTTTTTTCTCTAACGATTTTTAAATAAAATGGGAAAATCATCTCCATAAGACCAACGACTTAAACAAGAAAACATTTACGCTGGGTTTTACTAAAAAGGTTTATGCCCGTGTGCACCACTTCTCCTTACTTCTTCCACTTGTTTAAGTGCCGCTTGAACTGGGAGTGACCCTTGAGATTTACTTGGTTTGCAAAAGTTCCGAATATGTTCCACTTGGAAAAAGTAAGGAAATTATTGGCAACGTGGCAGTTATCTGCATTTTTTTGTATTTTTTGTGTGGTGATCACGATTATTACCTGTCAGCTGTCAAAAAACCATGTAAAAATTGAGTTTGTTTAAAAAAAAAACAAATTTTATTGATGATTTAGGATTATATGGAGGAAAAGGCAAATAAAACTACTATAATTGGTTACCTATAAAACCTGACTATTTATTTACTATGTTTTCACATCGTACTCGATACGTAGTGAAAAAGATTGTCTTCTTTTTCTTTTATAGAGCATGTTCTCTGTTCCGACAAAGGGCGTGATATATATATGTATTGAATACCATGTGAAAACATACTAATTATTACACCACTAGACCAACCCAACCCTTTTTTCAGTTTTTTCTAACGAATTTGCGAAAAAAAGGGGAATTATTCGCTTAGCGAAAAAAACATGATGTTTTTTGGACATTTAAACCTTTTGTAAAAGGTATCATCTCATTCTTTGCAAAATCTAATTCTTCATCTTCTTCGTCATCCCAAAGAAGTTCCATTTTAAGGTCAGACCACTATAATAATAAAAGAAAGATTTTAAGGCAACGGAACAGTTTTATAACTATTGCACAACAAAACTAAAGCTTAAGCTCGGCTTACATGTCAAGCCGAACCCGTGCACACGGGCATTGGTCTATTTTAGAACGATCCTAAGTTTAAGTGAAATTTTTGGTTATAAGCAATTTAAACCAACCCTCCATGAGTTTTGGACATAGTGTGATTTATAAGAAGAATTTTAATAAGTTTGTTCATTGAATAATCATTTTAACACAATCTTTTGTTGAATTTAAGAAGAAAGTTTCAATTTAGAAGAAAAGAAAATTAAAAAATTTAAACCCACGCGTGGTTTAAATAGTAAACACACTAATGAATTAACATTGGGGCTATATGTCACTCTAATTACCCTTATTCGTAAATTTTTCCAATTAATACTTGATTTCACACCACGATTTAAATGAGTGATATTTAAATTTTGTATTTATTTCAAAGGTGTTTTTATTTATGAAATGTATTAAAAAACGTTTTTAAGCAAGTTTTTTTTTACATTTCTGTATATACTTATTCGTAAATTTTTCCAATTAATACTTGATTTCACACCACGATTTAAATGAGTGATATTTAAATTTTGTATTTATTTCAAAGGTGTTTTTATTTATGAAATGTATTAAAAAACTTTTTTAAGCAAGTTTTTTTTTACATTTCTGTCACTGCCCTTATTCGTAAATTTTTCCAATTAATACTTGATTTCACACCACGATTTAAATGAGTGATATTTAAATTTTATATTTATTTCAAAGGTGTTTTTATTTATGAAATGTATTAAAAAACTTTTTTAAGCAAGTTTTTTTTTACATTTCTGTCACTGCCCTTATTCGTAAATTTTTCCAATTAATACTTGATTTCACACCACGATTTAAATGAGTGATATTTAAATTTTGTATTTATTTCAAAGGTGTTTTTATTTATGAAATGTATTAAAAAACTTTTTTAAGCAAGTTTTTTTTTTACATTTCTGTCACTGTCGAAATGTCAGTTTAAAAATATTAGCGCTGAGTTCAATCACAAACAGCGAGTTCGGATCTTTTACCTCTGCTTGCACCTTGGCTTGCACCAACCTTTACTGATGAAAGCTACAGCTTTAAAATGAGTGGGCTTTGAGTAAGGAAAGTTTTTTTAACTGAGCTTTTAGATAACCTCAATGTTTTAGTTTCAGTTTGTAAATAAATTAATATAGTTGTTTTGCGATTTTTGTTTGGTATATTTTTCGTGCATATTCAGTGACCTTCACTTATGTTTGGTTTGCCTCGTAGTGCCCTCGTAAATATATTTTTTTTGCTGAAAACGGGTTCAAAATATGGCGTTTTTCTGAACAAAATCCTTGTAAAAACTGTTACTTAGGAAAATTATGAAAGAACTTATTACCAATTGCCACAAAACAATCCTTTCTGGGGGCTATAAATTTAAATCACCCCCCTGAGGTGGTCTAAAAAATCACCAACTTTATAACCTCAAACACAAATAATGAAGCTATTATGTGCCAAATTTTTGGCGTATTCGCCATTTGTCATTTTGAAACCTGTAAAAAAAATAGTTTTAGGGGATTTTCTTCTGAAATATGGTGTATGTTGAGAAGAAAAGCAGTTTTTCAGTGGTATTTTGCAATAATAATACAAAATAATCAATAACTTTGTGTCTTTTTTGTATGGGTAGGTGTTTTTTGAAAATTGGTTTTAAAATTTAGTATCCCCCACAGATGTAAATATTTAGATCTGTGGAGGGGTACTATTTTAGATCTTAGTAAATCTCATTGTTAGTCTTTTAATGAACATGTAATTTCCTCATATGTGGCTGGAGATCCCGATACTGTTTTGGAAGATTTTCAAAATATCATAAAACTTTGTGGTTAATTAGGTCTTGAAATAAATTTAAAAAAAATATGAAATTAAGTTCCTTTTAAATAACCATAACTCTGATGCAAACTTATTTATTTCCAAATTCGAGTCCATACCCTCTAACATCCTACAAATTAAATCTGACAACTTTTCTTTACTTGGATGCAAAAAATTCAATGTTATTTCATACTTTGTAAAAAATCCAGATCTTTTGGATTCACAAGCAGCATACTCTCTGTTAAAAAACACTCTCTAGCTATTCTCAGAATTTCTTATATATTACTATTAGAGTTACGTTGCTTTCCGTGTTGGAATCACTCTGAGTCACTAACAATCTACAACTCAGTTTTAAAAACTGCCTTGGAGAGCATTTGTAATCGCAAATTTGATCCAAAATCTTCTAAGTTCGGTATATAAATCGCAGATCAGACGGATTTTTGATCAGATGATCGTCGATTAATCCGAGCAAGTCGCATTACCGAACGGGTTCAGATTTAAACTTTCTAACCTAAGTTTTTTTTGTTTGAACATGTTTATTTTTTTGTCGGCTGCTGGGCTTTTGAGTCTCAAAGGTACCACGAATAACATGGTTTTAAAGGCTATTTGTGGGGTAGTGCACGGACAGCAAATAATGTTTGAAGATACCTAATAAACCAAATCCCCATCGCCCCCCCCCCTTTGCTCCAGAAAAAAGTAGACAACAAAGATGCTGGTGGTAATAACCTCGAAGTCTTTGGAGAAAAAACGAGAAATTGCAGAAAGTTCCATCAAAGACATTCTAGAATCCGTCCACAATATTTTGGGACAGTTTGACCTTCAAACCAAAACCATTGGAAATACAGAACAGTATTAACAAGTTTTACACAAAATCATTTCGGAAATAGAAAATTATTTTTGACCTTAACATATTCATACCAAGTTTTATACAACATGAAGCCAAAATCAAGGCAAAATTAACTAAAAGTCGTTTTTAAATACTATAAACAGTTTGATTAATCCAAAATACAAATTCTTGAAATTTTATTGGGAGAAGTCAGTATTTGAAAACAATATTGGTCAGAAGTAGGCAAAAGCTTAAATCAAAACATACCTGATAACGTTTTCGAGGTAATGAACAAGTGTGGCGATATTTTTCCGTTGATAGAACATTCTTGGATGATTTCCAGTAAGTAATGCTTCGTCAGAAAGAAGCTTCTCATGCCTCAGAAGATTGAAAACATAAGTAACTACTTAAAAACACTATGACGGAAATTCGTCTGATGGGCTTAGCGTTGCTGCGTATCAACAGACATATTGAAATTGACATTGAACGAGTCATTGACCAGTTTGGCCAAAAAAACCGGAAAACATTATTTTATTTTGAGATAGGCATCTTATGTTTGAGATATGCAATATAAAAGGTAATTAATGTTTCATCTTAAAAAGCTTTTTAGACCTCAAAAGTAAAAGTAGTTAGCTATTAGGTTTTGTTTGTTATCTATGCTTTTTATAACTGAAAAAATTATACGTAGTTACTCAAGCGCGGATTTCAAACCTCATACCCTCGCTTAAAATTTTTTAAGAAAACTTTTGGAAAATCAAATGTAGAGCATAAATTGCGGCGCTATAACACCTTTGATATTTACAGTATTAGTTTAATTTTGTGTTAAGAATGGTATTCGCAGTGTCATATTCTTAAAAATCCACCTGCTGCACTTTGAAACAATTTTAATGCAATTTTCTTCAAAAATTTCGCTTGCGGCGCTATAATACTGTTGATATTTACGAGTTTAATTTAATTCGAGTCAAAAATTGCATTTTTATTAATTAATTCTCAGAAATTTTCGGCACATATAAACATTTCTTAAAATAAAAAATGTATGAAATAAACGACTTAAAATTCTAAGTACCCCCCCCCCCTTTAGATTTGAGACGTAATCCGCGCTTGTAAAGTTTTGTTTGCATATATTTACATGTTCTTCATAAAAGCTATGCTTTTATTCTAGTTTTTTTTCGTATCGAAACCACCTCCCCTGTTGAAATGGCTGGGACCGCCACTGTTTATACAAATATTCGTTGCATATTGCACCGCAATGTTAAACCTAGTTTAAATTTAATTGATGTTTAGAATGTAATATCTTAGTTTGTTTATTATGAAGGCACACTCTAAAAACCACAATTAAATTCAAAGTTTAGTTTAGTTTCTTTATTGGTAAGTACCTATTACTCAACTGCTTTTACAAGTCAAACCAGGTTTAACATTGCGGTACAATTTGCAATAAAAATGAACATAAATTTATATAATTTTTTTATTCTTTTAAATTAGTACAGGCAATTTGATTTGGTGTAGAAAAAATATCATTTAACAAACACACTAGAGAAGCCCATTGCAGTTTTCCAGAACTCATCACCCTACTGCAAGCTGGATCGTGATCAAGCTATATCTGAAACAAAAAATTTTTATTTTACAAATTACATTTTTGATTAAGAATCAGTTTCTCAAAATACGGTACATATTTTTTATTGTCCTTAGTCATGATGAACATTATTCTGATAAAACTATAGAGACTCAAGAATTTATTTTACATAAAAAGGCCTAGAAAGAACTCCTTCCAATTTCCTACGGAGCGTGGGCACTCATTAAATTTTTTCAAATTTTAATATGTTATAGGAGAGGGGCAGACAATTTTTTCTATCATTGCCAGCCCTCCCCCCCACTTTTACTTCTAGGTTAATAAGTATAGGTAGTTAAAGATGCAAACTTTACGTATACTGCATAGTCATTTTTTCAGAAAACGTTAGTAGGTCTGTGGAACAGAAATCTTTGCGTGACTTTGGTAGGTTTTTTTATTAACTTTCATTTAATTAAGCTGTAGCTCTAGTGTCCAGATATGTTTAGCCTTAACTTTTTTAATGCTGTAGGCTCTATCCTTTGCAATTTTATTTTTAATGTTGTGGGCTAGCTTTTACAATTCTAATTATAAGTTCTGTATTAAATAGTGTATGTTATGTATAATATCAAATTTTACTGAGTTATGTAATATCTGTTTTATTGATTAAACTAAATATTAATTATATTTAGTTATTTAATGTACTTGACACAATCGACACCCTATCAGTAAAAATCTAACTTATACAATGATCAAATAAAGAGTCTTCTAATCTAATCTTTTGGGTAATACAAGTCTTTACAAAATATGTCATGCTGCAATACTGACATAATTATTATCATGTCTATATGGCACTTAACCTTCAAAAAACAGCCTATGATAGATTTAAAAATGATGAACAGATGGTTATAATCTAAGGTTATAACGACAAAATACTGACCACCATTAATTTTGAGAATTAAAATTCTCAGTTATTGAAAGCGATATAAAAAAATAAATTATGCTGCTAGTTTTAGGATCATTTCTACTACAAAATAAACACAACTTGTATTTTTACAGAAGACTCTCTTTGAGTAATGAATAATATATTATTTACCTCCAATTAATAAACCAACTTATAGAAATCCTGATGTGTTCTCAAGCTATTCTTTGGTCCTACACTGTGGTGGCAATATGCAAGTTGTTCCTTGAATACCTTGCCTATCATTTTTCTTATGAATTTTTGGGAAGTTTTTTTGGTTTGAAACTGTAAAAAAACAATAATACAATAGTACTTTGTTTGGTTGGGTGTAGAGTTAATAAAACAACAATTTACCCCAAAGAACTGTCTGAACTATCTTAAACTTTACCTTGACTGACTTTTTAGGTTAAGCTGCAGTCTAGAGTTGCTGCACCATAAAAAGTAAGCCATAAGATGCAAGGAAAATGAACTATGGGTTATCAATTTTGATGTTTATAGTTCACTGAAGTAAGCAAAAAATTAATGCTTCTTAGTTCTTACTGCTTATTTCTTAGGGCTTAAGGCCTATTTACTCAAGTTTTAATGGATAATGCTCAACGCACAATTTTGTCTTCTCTCTCTACTTTTTAAAAGGAAATAGACAGAAATAGAAATAAAAAAAGCATTAGGCATTAAAACTTGAGGTCTTTTTACTTTTTTACATGCAGATTTGATACCAAAAAAGCTCTCAAAGTAAAACAACACAAAAATGGTAACCCAAAAATTATAAACAATACTTACATATTTTCATTGTCCTCCTGTTGACTCATTTTTTGTGTTTGTATAGCAACGATGATGAGGTTAACTGTTCAGAAGACTGCAATAAGCTCTTTGGCTTTGCTGGAGAAAAAGTCGCACGATTAAGAGACAGGCAATTTAAAGAACATTTCAGAATGTACCACTCAACTCAAGTTTATAAATCACCACTCAACTTTCGATTCAAAAAGCTCACGCCGATGGCGCGAGCGTTTTCAATCTATCTTATAACTGACTGAAGCTTCCATAAAAACATACTTAAATGGTTTTGTTTTCCACTACTTTTTCTTAAAATCCAAAAAAGTTCGAACACAAAACTAAAAATAAATAAAAATAAAACCCTAAAAGTTTAGATTAATCTGGAAAATCCGTCTAAAATTCGGAGCAGAGCGATCTGGATTCATTTAACAAACGCGCCAGATTTACCTCCCCTACCTCGGCTACGAATTGCCGAACGATTTGGAGCAGTCTGAATGATCGGACGTATATACCGAACGTAGCTTTATTCAGTACCCTCTCCAGATAGGCCGATCAACTCATACCGATTTAGTGTCCTTTTATCCACCTTCGCCGCCATTTTCACTCAAAATTGACAGATAATCCATTAGTTTTCTGTCAAAATGGCGGCGAAGGTGGATAAAAGGACACTAAAACGATAAGAGCTGATCGGCCTATGTGGAGAGGGTAATGCTTTATTTATAGTCCCTTCCTTCGAGAAGGAATATTTCAAGGTAGGGTTGCATCGGCAACGTCGCAAAAATGATGGTGGGTGGGTGCAAATAAACTACTGATAACTACTTCATTGTTATAATTTTTGTGGTTAAGTTTTGTTATTTTTAAAATTTTTGTTTTTTTTTGAGAAAAAAAATTAATGAAGATAAAATTCAAAAGGAGGGCACTATAAAGGGTACCACAGACTGCGTTTTTGTTGGATAGTTATGTTCGACGAGCAAATCTGGTCGAGCAAAAAAGGCGGATGCGAGTTGCACATAGTCTTCGGTTTAGTTTTATTAAAATCTCCGATGGACAAAATCTTGCGTCATTTTTGCTCGACCAGATTTGCTCGTCGAACAAAAACGCAGTCTGTGAGGCCCTTAACACCCTACACTAGCCAGGAAAAGGTTTTCCTCGCTGAAAAAATGTATGTAAGATAGTTTATTTTATTTGCCTCTTATTTCCTACTTCATAATTTTCATAACTATGAATCCAACTTTATAAAAGGTACATATACACAATACAATACATTTTATTTATTCTTATTTACCTTACATAGGTGTCGAACTTGTCAATTAAAAAAATAATAATAAATAACTATAATATATATATATATATATATATATATGTATATAAATAAAATACAAATCAACTTTTCCTGATCAAGAAAAGAACTGTCAGAAAGATAAAAAAGTAAATTTAATTAGTAGGTTTTTTGGGCCAATTGACCAATTGAGGAAGATTTTAATAATGTTATTTTTGACCGAATTTTGAATAAATGTGTAGTTTGTCTTTTTTATTAGCAGTTTAGTTTTGTGTCGTACGTGTTACTTACATTACCTATATAGCTACCTTCCAGTGTCATATACCGTAGGGTACGTATCAATTAAGGCCAACATTGGGGACACTGGAATAGACCCGGGTTATTTGGGTGATTAAATTAATCTTGGATCATGTTTTAGTATAATGTGCAGTGTGGTGTTTTTTGAAAATATATAACTGGCCAAAAATTCCTTTTCTTTTTCTTTTTGCATATGCACGTAGGTAGCTTTTGGTACCCAGAAACAGAAATAAGTTGATATTACAACAATAAAGAAATATAAAAACCCTTGCTGATTTTAAACAAGTGTTTTATTTAAAATATAATAAACATAAATATAAGAATGAAGTTCGAACACTAAAGAACTCAAAGGGACATATGCTGATTTTAAACAAGTGTTTTATTTAAAATATAATAAACATATGCATCAATACAAGAATGAAGTTCTAACACTAAAGAACTCAAAGAGACTTTGCATGTCCCGTATGTATCCCTTTGGAAGACGACCATGATAATTCCACCCGATCAATAAGTTCCAAAAAAATCATCCATTATTTTCAGGATATCTTAAAAGCAACCCACAACATGACAAAAAACCAATTATTAAAACAAAACCAACAATATTTTTGTTTTTTTAACCTCACATTATTTGCCAAGGAAGGCCCAATACACTATAAATACCAAATTGGCCTGAAGGCCTCCTTGAAGGAACAAGGGAACCTTGAAAGACGACTATAAATTTGGCCCTAAGAGCCAGAAAGTAATGCTTGCTTCTCCTTTGGGTACTCTTCTGGATAATCAGACCTTTCGTGTTTCCGTTGCTTTGAGGCTAGGCTTTTCTCCTTACGAGTCTCACGACTGCAACTCTTGTGGCCAAACAGTAGGTATTTATTGCTATCATGACCTGAGCTGTCACAAGAGTGCAGGAAGGATGGCTCGCCACAGCACGTTATATGTCATTCTTCAACGGGCTCTAGCTTCTGCAGGATTTCCTTCGGTTCTCGAGCCGGTTGGAGTGTGTCGGAGCGACGGAAAACAGGCGGATGGAATTACCAGATTTCCATGGAAGTCTGGGAAACCTCTCCTCTGGGATGTAACATTCAAAGACACTTTGTGTGAATCTTACATTCATTTGTAATCAAAAACAGCAGTGGAGGTTTGTAAATTGGGAGAGTCCTTGAAGAGGAGGAAGTATGACGAACTCTTGAATCGCTTTTATTTCACGCCCTTTTTCGTTAAAACCTTAGGCCCTTTAGGTCCTGAGGCTAAAAATTTAATAAAGAAAATCGGTCAACTTATAAAGAGTGTATTGCGAGGTGATTCAAGAGTTAAATCATTCATTACCCAAAACATAAGTTTAGCAGTTCAGAGGGGCAACGCGGCATCAGTTTTCGGGACTTTACCTTGCCAAAAAGGTATGGAGGAAATATTTTCTGTTTAAAATTATTGCTATTTTTGTAGATTTTCAGTTAATTTTTTATATTTAAAGTACTTTTTAGGTCTCTTTTGAGTTTCATATGTACTTTGTAGCGAAACAATGGTAATGTTCAATTTTGTATGATTCTTTTAAAGTAATTATTATTTATTTAAATTATTATTTTGCTGCCCTATCCTTTCTTTAATGCTAGGATATTCGCCTACCGGGTATACAGTTTTTTATTTAATTTAATAAATTTATCGCAGTAAAAATTTCAGCCTTTTATCCTCTAAACCTGGCAGAAACAGCAGTTAATCAATAAATATTATAATATTCCAAAAATATAAGAACTGATGGTGCGAACCTTGAGGTCTCGCGCTGAGTCTTAGGTATGTACCTTTGTAGTTAAGTATTTGTTAAATCTAATTATTAACATTTACTGCAAATTTTTACTCTCGTTTTTCTAAATAAATTCATGGCCTCTTAGGGAAAATGCATAGAAGCAGGGTGATCTTTCTAGGATAGTTTAAAATGTATTGTGATTTTTTAAGTAAAATTAAGTTGGTTTTTATAGGTTTATTTTTAAAGAGTTTTTTGACCTTATGATTTTTGCACTGCTTGTTACATGTATTATTTTAACAATTTCCACAGTTCTAGCCGGGTTTTAATATTTTCCTTTTGTAAAATTTTAGCTTGGAATTTTAAAAGAATTAAAAAAAGAACGAAAAATAAAGAGACACTTGTTCCAATACTGTTGCCTGTTTGCACCACCAAACCCGCGTTTCCCTGTATCTTGAATATTATTTTTAATTTAACCCGTAACTACAGACGCGCGGTCATTTTGACCCCCGACTTACCTGATTTATTGATATCTGGCTCCGCCTAATACTCAGATAGGCAAGCGTCTCAGTACCTTTCGTTTTTTTCTTTATAATATAATTTATCTATGTCCCCTCGGACCATCAGTGTCGGTACTGCATCGAGAGTGATTTATGTATGGAATGCACTAGACGCGTCTGTAGAGATTGTGCAGCATACAAAAATCTCAAAAAATCATTTACACGTTTTTTCATAATTTAATAATTTAAGTTGTTTTTGCGTCTTTTAGGTTTGTTTTACTTTACTTTAGAACATTTATGAGTAATAAGTATCACAGTTCATTTTTTTACTACTAAATTGCTAAATATAGGGTTATTACATTTTTGAGCAAAAAACTATATACCTCTATTATTTCATTTATCTAACAAATTTGTGGAAATGTAATTTAAATATGATTAGGATAGGTAGGTACGTACCTACTATTATTACACTCTATTATTTACAGTGTAGTGCTCACCCAAGCGTAGATCTAGACTTTAAAATAAATATATTCTATGAGACATTAGATAACCTTATAGAGACGCTTGAAACAAGATTTCAAGATTTTTTAAAAGTTTCCCAAAAATTCAATCAATCGGGAAACCCGAAGAAATTTTGCCAATTATGATAAAAAAAAGTTTTAAGAACAGTTTCCCAAACATTTTCAAATTATACCAAATAATGAATACAATTGCTTCTAGTAGTGCGGAAGCTGAGCGCACTTCTAGCAGTATTATAATTAGTATTGAGCAGAAATATAGCCATACTTACTATTGATTTCGATGTGATACTAGACTAGATGAAGTCAATAAAAACTCGCAGTATTTTTAGTTTAAAGTTGATATAAAATGTAAAAAATTTTGTTATTCATAACAACTGTAGTGATACATTTTTTTTCACTATACATTAAATTGTGAGTGTACTATTATACGTGTGGGTGTCCTTTTGAGCCTTCGCTCCCCCCGCCCTTTACGTCACGCTACGCCGCTGAATACTTTTAGTACAAAGTAAATCTTGTGCTTATACATTCTTCAAAATTCCTGGCGGACACCAAAACGTACCATACAAAAACGATATAGTGGAAATAAATTGGGTAGGGTCGGTTTTAGAATCTGTACGCTTTGCTGTTGAATTTGAATCACAAAGCATATAGATTCTCCAACAGAAAATGCCAACAACAGACTGATTTTTCTAAAAAAACGTCGATTTTGTTATCGAGGATTTTTTTATTAGACATTTTAAGCATTTAACTATTACCTATTTCAAATGCCTTTGCAAACATGTAAACATTTTGTGACACGTCAATTTAGATTTCGCTAGTGGAATTTTATCATTGATTTTTTTTCTAGTATACACCCCAAAGGCATCGGCGTACGAAGGGAGCGAGGCTTAAGGGGCTCAATCCTCCCCCCCCCAGAGCCACTGAAAATCGACTCGAAAAGGTTAAATTTTCCCTAAAAATCACCAATAAATAATGGTTGTCTGAGACAATTCTATTACTCATGCCCCTCAAGAATTTCTGCGGACGCCATTGCCAAAGGAATGAAATTAACCTCTAAGATTTATAACAAGAAAAAATGCAATGATTAATACACTGCATTAAAAAAAACAAGAACATTTCGAACATTTCAACTTATTATAGAAAAGTTTTAAAAAGTATATATTCCCAGACAGAATATAGCTTAATTAGAATATCCCTCTACAATGCCAATCTCAGCATACGCCGCTGGCTGAAAAAAATTGATTGATTCTAGCAAACCTATAATTTTAATGTTTGCTGGAATACTTACCTACTTGAATTTTATCAAATATGTATGAAATGTACTTCATACATCTTTGATTTTATTCAAATTGACCTTTCGCATACATAAACGAATATGGAAAGGTACAAGACCCAAATATGGAGTAAATTTCTGGCAAATTTTAAGTTCCGGCTTATGCAAATAAACTTATTGGAAATTCTGGAAACTGATGGAAACAGGAAAGACTCAACAAATTAGCGTCCTCCCTGAAAGTCTGCATAATTCTGTAGTTTACACGAAATGTATTACAGGGGTTTAAAATTATAAGTAGTTAAAGGTGAAGGTCTTATGCTACAGAATACAGGGTGACAATTTGAAAACTTTTCACCCCCGATATTTTGAGAAACAAAAGAGTACATATTCTCAAAAACATTTTTGGGGATTCAAGGGTGTGGCACCGGCGTAACTACGGGGGCCTAGCCCATTTTTATGGTGGAGTGACGAGTACACGGAAAAAAATTTATTCTATATTTAAGAATAGCTCTATTCTTGAAAAATTATATTTGCTTTAAGTATATTATTCGTAGTATAAGAACAGGGATTATTAGAATTAAGCAATCACCTATTCTTGACTACTAAGGCTGTTATACTTAAATAGAAACCAAATATACTTTAAATAAGAAGAGGCGGTAATTTAAATCAAAACCAAAGCTATTATTAAATCAAATAACTTCTAGAGGTAAACCGATAAGAGTTAATTATTCTTTCAAAAAACAGGTAGTTTACGTGGACTAAAACCAGAAATTCTTCTTTGAAAGCGAAAAAAATTAAAACCAAGTCGAAAAAAACTCATCACAAGAAAAAGATAAATCTTGACTTAAAATATGTTACGAATTGATTGAATCATACTTTAAACTTAGTTTAACTACAAAGGTTTAATTTGGATCAAGTCCTTTTGTTATTGTTATAAAGCCTTAGTTATTTTTAAAATAAGAAGAGCTGTAGTAAAAACAAGAAATATCCCAATATCGAATCGCACCGTAAGACCGCTTGGCTAATCCATTCTCCCTCTTTGTTGTTTGGTATGGGGACAACAAAGACTTAATGGCTTTCATTTTCAGGTTTTTATCTCAACATCTATCATTTAATATAGGTAAAACTATACTCCTATATCTTTAGTTCGGATTATTATAAAAGCCTAAAAAGTTAAATACTTCTCTTATATTAATAGGAGAAACAGAGTATCATTATGTATACCCACGGTTGTTAAGAAGTGTGGATGAAGTGGCGAAAGCACCTATGGTTTTATTTGGCACGGTCTTGACCGCCTCTTTTGCAAGAGCGCTTCAGAGCGTGCTGTCGCGAGAGTCGGTTCGAAATTGTGGTCATAACATCTCGCTGGCAGCTTGCGGAAGTTTTCTGATATATGAGTGAGCCGCAGAAACTCGACACTGGAAGTACACCACATAATCCGCCTATGAAAATGTGAGTCTTTAAATTTGTATCCAATAATCGTGTTGATTTGATTCTGCTACGGGACTGAATCAGCATGGTTATAGAAGGGTTATTTTGCAAGTGACGGGCTTACGTCTTACGCTACGTTATAGTAAAATAACATTATTATATTAGCATATATTATATATATGCTACTTTTGTTTTAATTACAATTTGTGTTAAGTGAAATATAAGGTCGGTTT
The DNA here is from genome assembly GCA_963921995.1 of Oxystoma pomonae. NCBI lineage: Eukaryota > Metazoa > Arthropoda > Insecta > Coleoptera > Brentidae > Oxystoma > Oxystoma pomonae. The sequence continues at coordinate 35,869,221 of OY998164.1, forward strand.
CAGTCAAGTATAAGAACTATTTGAGATAAGTATAATTTTTTGAATAAGTATAAAATATTATTTGATTGAAGTATAGTTACTTTTGCGTTAAAAACATGTTATTCTCGTTCGAATAGCATCTGACATCAATACAACCTAAAGCAATGTTCGAAAAAAGCAAAAAAAAGCGAATTAAGTATAGCGTCCGCTTAAAGTAAAAAACCACAGTCTTAAAATAAGTATAGACCTATATTTCAATTATCATATAAATTACACTTGTCTCAACGCTCGTCATGCATTATATTTAAGAATAGGATATTACTTGGATAAAAAATAACTAGAGTTGAGGATATCGAAGCTATTCTTGGATCAAGATTAATAATCTTGTTCCAAGAAGAGCTTTTTTTCCGTGTACGACGAATGAAAATCTAGGGTCTTTCTCCACTAATTTTTTTATTGAACTGTAATTTTTTAGTTTACAATTTGTAATCCCGACATGTTTCGCAACCATAAAGTTGCATCCTCAGGGGAAACTAAAAAAACCCGGAAGGCTGAAGTAAGATATTGAGAAACAAAATTAATGTTTAAAACTAGGTACTTAAAACTAGTGTTAAGGCTAATAACTTCCTTGTATTCTCCAGAGAACCTTGAAGAAATTAAAAGGAAAACCTTTTCCCCAGAAAGGCGCTAACCCCTTCTCGCTGGTATAAACCTACATTATAATTTTTTTAAACAGTTTTTTTTTAACCTATAAAATTGAATTTATTTTTTTTTTTGAGATTAATGTTCTCCAACTTGTTTCTGCTCGCCAAATGACAACATTTCCTTTCTTTCAGTTCTCCACATTATTGTTGCCGCTAACGCATTGGGTGTTCAAGTTTTTTAAACTGCATTTTCACATTCAGTTCTTCGCATGACACTCTGAAGAATACAAGTAAGTTATTATCCTTTAACACTAGTTTCAAGTACCTATTTCCATATATGGGTTTTTGTTTAAACAAAAAATGTTCAATTTAAATTTTGTTTTATATTTCACATTGAGTCCGTTAAATGATACTCCGGAATTTAATTTAATTTTTCAGTATCTTACTTAAGCCTTCCGGGTTCTTTTAGTTTCCCCTGAGGATGCAACTTTATGGTTGCGAAACATGTCGGGATTACAAATTGTAAACTACAAAATCACAGTTCAGTAAAAAAATTAGTGGAGAAAGACCCTAGATTTTCATTCGTCGTGCAAAAACTTTCGCCTGCGGCGTTATAATCCCACTATAAATTTACTTTTACCTACAACATTCTAAAATAAAAAATATCGTCACATCTCTGGCAGTGGTAGTAGCTCAGGATGCCTCGTTACACTCTTGTTTAATCCTCTTGGATTACACAAAGGCTTTTGATACCCTTAAGTGCAATATTTTAATTACTAAGCTAAAATTTATTGGCCTCAGTGAAAGTGCAATATAACTTGTTCAAAGCGCTTTCTCTAACAGGGAGCAAACTGCCTATGTCAACGGAGAAAAAGCTCGGCCAGTTTCAGTTACGAGAGGTGTAGCTCAAGGAAGCATTTTTGGACCACTGTTTTACTCACTGTACACCTTTAATTTCTCTCAGTTTTTGAAACACACAATTATCTCACCAATTCGCTGACGACCTGCAACTTAAAATATCTTCTCCGACTCCATAGCAGCTGCACAAAAAATCACTGATGACATCAAAACTATTACCCAAATCTCACAGGATCATGGAGTTGTCCTTAATCACGGTAAAATCAATCTTATTTGGCACAAAACGTGCTGAACTAAAAAATACATTTAAAGTAAAAATAGGGAACTTTGAAATCACTCCAAGCGATTCCGTGGGCTAGACGTTTGGAGCTGGAAAAACTTATTTTTGTGGGTTATTCCAGCTATTTCATTGACTTACTTCAACACTTTCTTTTTAATCTGGAACAGTTCTGGATAAGGAAGCCCACAAAATTGGGCAAAATTTGTTTTTTTTTTTTATTAAAATGCTGGCCTAGAACAACCATCTTGATTTTACCAAATTACATAGCTGCCGCAAACCAGTTATTGGGTTGTGGCAAACATTAACCATGGGTAAACATTTTATGGACTGTTGCAAACCCATCGGAGGTGAAAACTGTTAGTTACAAACGAAACGTGACTTGTTTTAACTATTTCGCGGAGCTGCTTAAACCTCTATTAAGGATTGTTCCAGCCCAACTATATGGTTTTATCAGATTTATTGCTTAAATTTGGCCCTTTTCAGTTCATTATCGTTTAAGCACCCGAAAGGTGCACATCTCTTTGCCCCGCACCGGGTGTGTTCTATTCTGGGACTTGGTCGTTTGACGCGAAACCTTCGTTTGGCGCCGTCGTTGGTCGGTAAGATCGCGAAAATTGCCTTTATTTCAAAGTTTTTCGCCGAAATCTCTTACAAATTTAGATTTTGTGGCACGGTATAACACTGTGGGGAAAGTCTATTTCCAATAATTTCTTTAACTTATCTAGTTTTTGAGATATTCAAATTTCAATTTTTGGAAGCGATTATATCACAAACTAAATAAGATAATTAAGGAGAATTTAGAAATGGTGTGTCTTTTGGAGACTACACACATACGCATAATATGCTGTTTTTCCATTTTTGGTAATTTTCAATCAATTTATTAAAAAGTGTTGATACAAACGCTTTATTTCAAAAATTTTGCTATTTGTAATTGCTTCCATAAATTGAAATTTTAAGACTTTATGAGAAAAAAATTAGGTTTCCATCAGAAATGCCTCTCCAAAAAAAAGCTACGTCAATAAAGCTTTTAATTTTTCTATTAAACTTTTTTTGTATTTTTGTTTCTTCAATACGTATAAGTTTACGCCAACTGTGTCAGAAATAATAAACTTTTAATTGCAGCCCTAAAATATGTTCTGGTCCAGTCCAGCTAACTGGGCTAACCAACCCAGTCGACGAGGCGCAAAAAAAACTCTTTATTCCAGCTCCAAACTTGTGCTGTTCCAGCCCACCTAACTGGTCTGGATCAACCCAATCGGCGGGGTACCAAAAAAATAAACTCTTTATTCCAGCCCCAAACTTGTGCTGTTGCAGCCCACCTAACTGGGCTGGACCACCATAATCGACAGGGTACCAAAAAAATAAACTCCTTATTCGAGCCCCAAACTTGTGCTGTTGCAGCCCACCTAACTGGGTTGTACCAACCCAATTGACGGGGCATGGATTAAAAACCTAACCCACGCATGTGGGTTGCTTTAAATCAAAAACTGTGTAAGTAAGTAATTCAAGCTGTGGGCTGTCCACTATTTTTCCGCGGCCCTGAGCTGATTTATATATATATATATATTTTGGACTATGGCTACCATTTGTTTTTTCAGTGTACGGACCTAAAATTTACTAACAAACATGCATCGTCAAGGTACATAAAGAAATACTGAGCACACCAATGAAACCAAGACTCACAGAGACACTTGTTTTATCTTGTCTTAACTACTGCAATACAGTTTTCTGGCCAGCCTTAACTCAGAAAGATATTATACATATATAAAATCTATTTTTTAACTTCAGCGTTGCGAACCATAGAAATATGAGTGAATTATATTTTTATGTTGCGAACACGCCGCGAGAAACGTTGCGTAGAGCTGGCGCCTACGAAGCGACAAAACGCTAAATACGGCCCTGACTTCCGAAAAATTGTAAGAGATGCGCTACCGCCAAGACCTCGATTTTGTTTGTTGGGTGAAGGCAGGTGACCCTAGAGTTAACTTTAACCCGCAGTTTAAAGATTTTTTAAAGGTTATTTTGCTCGATATTGAGAAAACCGTTTATCAATAGACTAACGGGTTAGGCATTTAATCCCCCGAGTTAACCTTCAGCTGTCTTATTCTGACACTTTCTATGTATCAGCCATATTTCTCTTTAATTCGAGCTTAACTCGCTATTGATAAACCGACCCATAATTTAATTTAAATAGCGTTCTCACTCAACGCCCGCTATTCCTATATCCAAACTTTGACTGACGAACCCTGTGCATTTTGTATTTTTCCTGCCTGGTCTGATAAACTTTACTACTTTACTGACCAGCTTCAATTTTTCTTTGCTAACTTCGGCCAGAGCTGTCAGCCAGTAGTTCATCCGCACGGGCTGTCAGCCGTCAGCAAGAAATTGTCAACATTTTTCAGTGGTCTTAAAAAAAATTTCTGATAAAAATTTGTCAAAAATTGTTCCAAAAATATTGCCATTCATTTGACGTTCTGTAAATAAATTTTGGATCGATTTGTCAACAATAGGTTGCACGCAAATGGTATCTAAATTACCCGTAAGGCAAATTGCAAGTAATAAATAAATGATATCTATAGTGCCTTGGCAGAACACACAGTGCTGCTACTGCATGACCTTATTTTGAAGGTGAGATAAATTTTCCTTGGCTTGTGTGTGTGTACGCGTTTTTTTGCGTCAGTTATGTAAATTCACTTTCCTTTATTTATACTTCCATGGAAATTAGTATGGTGTGTTGTGACATTGGCATTAAGCAAATTAATGTTTGTGTTCATTATCTGGGAACACAAAACAAGTATGGACCCATATTTTTAGGAAGCATTTACAGAAACACACCTGATTGGCCGAAATATTAGTTTTCTGATGACATTACTTGTGAGCCGTTTTGCTGTGAGTTTTTACCCTAGTATAAGGTAGGAGAGCAAAATCAAATTGCAACTAATGCAGATGTGACAAAAAAAATGAGATATTTTCCAATCAACTGCATTTATTTAAGAGAAATGTTTCCCAGGAGCACTCCTTTGTCTCAAATTTAAGAATAACAGCTATGGTGTAACATGGTTGCCAGAATAGTACTAGCTGATTTTCTCATTAGCCTGTTGGCTAAACTGCATTGAAACTGGACACAAAAATGTGACACTTTTTGGCAATGATTTTAGAATTCATTTAGGTGCAGAAAATCTAAAAAAAATCAGTTTTTTAATAAAAAATCGATTTTTATGTAAAATGCACCCACAAATCGTGGGTCCTTTGATGATATCAAAAATAGAAGGTTGCCAACTTTCAGTTAAGTCTGTAAGTTTCATTATTTTTTTGGAAACTGAGCAACATTGCACTTTTGATAGGTAAGAAGAAGAAGCAAAAATTGGTAATTATGCAGTATACGGTTTTCTGCCATTTTTGATTTTTTTATAAAAAATTCTTTAGGAACTATGGTCCCTAGGACCCTAAATTTATAATTTATTTTAATTTGGGCTTTTTTTAATTTTTTTTCACTAAAACAACCTAATCCAACCCAACCCAAAACAACAAAAAAAAAACACATTACAACCCCCCCCCCCCTCCGGGCACCCTTTTTTCTCTACCGACCCTAGTAGGTGCCCCCATAAAGAATTTTTCATAAAAAATCAAAAATGGCAGAAAACCGTATACTTCATAATTACCCAAAAATTATGTAAAATTATGTTTTTTTTTATTTATTCTAATCCTCAATTTTTGTTTTATTGTAGCTAAGGTCTTTGTCAATACCTGTATGCAGGAATATATTATATATTTGCTAGATATATATGATGGGAATGAATCCTGATCTTAATCATTGCATTTTTCATTAACCTTATATTTTAGATGAAGGTCAGGGTTCAATCCAATCCATGTATCTGAATGTTTAACTTCTGGACAGCTTACATGAGATATTACTGTTTTAAATTAAGTAGGTATTATAATTGCATTTTTTGGTTATAGGCCACTATCCAGACATTTAAATAATAATAACAAAATTTTGACATTTAATATAATACTGCCTGGGTTTTTCAGGATTTGGTTTTTATTTGTTTGTTTAATGATTTAATAAAATAAATTGTAAGGGTGGGTGGAATTGAGTTAGGTTTGGTTTGTTTTTGTTATTTAATGTTTTGTACACATAAAGGTTTTCTTTAATTTTGTTTTAAATCTTAAGATACAGGATAATCCTAAAAAAATTAAAGATAATTAGGCAGCTATCTTAAGGCCAGAATTTTTTTTTGGCAAAATTTACTTTCTACATACGTACCAGTCCTCATATTTTTTATAGAGTGTTCACTCACATATCAGAGTCATTCTACAAAATATGTATAAATTAAGATTTAATTTTAAAAAAACAATTAAAAAAGACTCTTGTTCGTTTCTTTGCAAAATAAATATGTTAAAGTTTAACCTAGAGTGGATGGCCAAGAAAAATTTTTGTTTATTTTCAGAAAAAATTATAGCCGCTTAAGCTGAGGTAAGGATAACATAACTGAAAAATTTGTTTAAAAAAATGTTTATTTAAGATTTTTTAAGTAAAATAAGAAAAAACTCCTTAACTAAAAACAAAAGAAGAAAGTCATGAAAAAGGTAACTTCTTAAGTGAATAATTATTGCCTATTATGTAAGATTTTTCCAGTAAAATAAAAAATATGCCTACTCTGGTGGACAACCCCTCGATCAAAAACAAACTTCTTATTGAAAACTAAAAATTCAATATTCAGTAAGAGTAAGTACTAAGTCAAAAATAAACAGACTTTATTTTGTTAGTCACTTCAGTATAAATTCTTACAGTAGAAGTGTCAACTTTGTTAATTTTTTTTTTTGTATTGTATTGTATTGTATGTATGTTGTTGGTTTATCTAGAGCCACAAATAAAGAGATTATTATTATTCAAACTGGGAAAAACAACATTCAAATTTCCGTCATAACTAAATAATTTGTGTTGACTTTCAATGAATCATTATGTAACATTTAGTTTTTTACAGTCATTTTTTGTATGGGCAGTAACTTAACAACAATGTTGAGAATATATGCTTGACCCTTACCTGCTTTTTAACATCAAATTAAAAAAAAAACTAATAACATCAGCACTCATCCACCTGCTCCCTCACATACCTAAAGGAGACTCAGGGATACTGAAAAATCACAATGGCGCCCCTCAATGCTTTCACCCATCAGTATGTGTGGAAACGAAATTTTGCTAACAATACTGAGGGTATAGATTGAAGACAGTAAATTTTTTTTAGATAAAAAAACAGAAGTATTTTTAGTTGAGTTCTTAATTTAACTTTAAATAAATATTTCTTGAGTTTATATTTTGCAAAATAGTGTATCATCCGGTGGTGTGTTAGCTTCAAAAAATACATCAAAATATTCAAACTTATTAGGGGTGACATTAACAAAGGCTGAGATCTCAGATATTGTTAGTATAGTAAAAATTAAAAAAAAATAAATAAGTTGCAATATATTAAGTTGCCAATGGTGTATTGTTTAGTATTATTCAGTAAAAAACAGAAATACTTATTTTTTATTTTTTTACATTTATTGGTGACTTTGTTTTGCACATATTTTACAGAATGACTCATAAACTTCTTTTAGGTATCATGAAATATAATCACATCTAGCCCAAGTGTCACTTAGTCTAAATCAAAAATATCATGAAATTTTCATGACAAATTAAGAAACCCTACAAACTTAATCAAGCACGGGAACAGCCAATATTGTTCAAGATGAGTGAGAGTGAACCAAAATGGGCCTGTGAATACTGTACCTATGAGAACTACCCGTCTGCTATAAAATGCACAATGTGCCGAGGCCCCAAGCCATTCGACAATATTTACCGCCTACACTGTGACAACACCGATCAATGTACTGGTGTGACGGAAGATGATGAAAAAAATTTTGAAGGTGTTATTTTTTTTTAAGTCTTAAAAATAAGTATGAAAATCACACGAGGGGTAATTCGCGGGTGTTAATCACTGTACATTTTTCTGGGAATCGTTGGTAATCACCTGAGAATCGTTGGGAACCACCTGGGAATCGTTGGGAATCACCGAGGGGTCATTCCATATCAAATCAACCAAAAAATCACAAAAATTTTACGCGACCAATTCCAATTTTGATGATTTTTGATATATATTTTCTTCTTACCATAAAAGTTGAAAATGCAAATTTTTAGATTTTTTTGATTCGTAGTTTTTTTTTTTTTTTATTTTTCAAAATAAAAAAGTCAGCATTTTGACCTTAACAAGAATGTACAAAACTAGCAATATCTCGAGAACCACTTACACTAGGAAAGTAATAAATGGCTCATTTTAAAGTCATTTTGAAGCTCTTTTTTATGAAATATCACAACATAATTTTAACAAAAAAAAAATTGAAAATAAAAAATTGAAAAAAAAAATTGAAAAATTCAAAAAGGTCATTTTTAATTTTTTTGAAAAAAATATATAGTTTTGGTCAAAGTGTTACTTAATTATCCACAAAATTTTATGATGGAGAAATGATGGGTTCAATGTCAAAAAAAATATCAAAAATATTAAGTACATTAAAAATCATGCATTTAAAAAAATAAACATATTTTAGGAGCACCAATAGTGCACTGGATATTAAAATAAATAAATTTGTTGGATGGATACAGGTTTTAAAAAATACCCAGAGGCTTTATCTACAAATTATTTTATTTTAAACTCGCAAAAGAAATAAACAAACTTTTCTACTTCGTTGATAAAAATTAGACAGAAAACACTAAGACTAACTATCTACCTTAAATTTATTTTTTTAACTTTCTTTTAAGAATTTCTGATGAATCTGACATTTCTTTTTTGCTGACATTGTAAGTTCTGCCAGTAGCAGTGTTGGGTTCAACTTTTTTTATAAGACTTTCTGGTTTAATAATTAAAATATCTTGAGGTGTTGGGTAAAAAAATGATGAGGCAGGTCCTCGTGGATGAAGAAAGCTTACTTTCAGTTCTCCGCTCTCATTATTTTTCCCCAAGACACAAGCCAGCCACCAAGCACTGTCATATTCTACAGTGACAAACCCTGACTCGATATTTTGCAAAATAATGCTTCCACCTTTAAAAAGATTATGTGTTTCGACCTCTAAGCATGTAGAAAACTGTTTTGCCAAAAACGTGCTTTCTGTAAGAGGAATTACAGCATGAATTTTTTGTGTCCCCGGTATTGTTAAGACTTCCGCAAATCTTTTATTCAAAATTATTTCATGATTTGTATAATCTGCTTCTGTGCAATATTTAAAATCAATGCCAGATATGTTTTCTTCACACCAAGTAAACAATTGTAGAGGTGTCATTATTTGATTGTCATAGGGCCTCTGCAACTGTTTTAACAGTTCCTCCCAAGCCATCGCAGGCACTTTTGCCATGCGAGGTGGCAAAATAATGCCACTCTGCTTCAACACCAAAATCTTTTTTATGCAGGCATATATTCAGAAAATTCTTTTTGTTTTTGTACTGCGCAGCACATCCATCCGAAAAATAAAAAATTTTGTTAAGTCCTGGTATTTTGATTTTTAAATCAGGCATTAATTTTTTTAAAAATAAATGAAATGCAATTGTATTATGTGTCAAGCTTTCCGAAATAAACACATAATTCAGGTTGTGCAGTTTACCATCACTTAGAAAATAAATGGCAAAAGGGTGGAGGGTTGCCTGGCTGTTATTCCAATGATAAGACTGGACTTCATCTTGCATAACAAAGGAATAATTTTCCGCAAAGTCGCAAGTGATCAAAGACTCTCCAGGTTTAAGGTTAATTTTTATTTCATTGTATCCATCTTTTTGCATTTTTGCAATAAAAGAATGTGATTTAAGTTTTACAAGATCATCAGTAAATTTCTGGACAAAATCATCACTTTTCTTAACAACGGTTTCCATAGTACACCTATCTACTGAGACCCACTTTTTAAATGAGACCTCATCAATTAATTCTTCCTCAAATTTTTCTATTAACGTATTTTTAAACTGTTCTACTCCAGGACATTGCTTGCATCTATTGCTTAAAAAACAGTCCACTGAAGGTGGATTACACATTAGTTTATAAAGGCAATCATGATAAGATATTGCAAGAGGCCTGTTATTTTCATCATATAGCTTATTTAATTTGGAGCCATTGAGCATTAGTTTTATATTTTGATGTATAGTACATACACATGCAGTATGAGTCCCACTTTTTCCTGCCAGTATACAGTTTTTGGGTCGCAGTTCACAAAATTTTGAAAACCCAATTTTTTCATTGGGGTACTCAGTTTTAAACAATGCATAAATTTCTTTTAAATTAGCTAAGACTAATTTTTTTTGTACATATTCGTTTTCAGCTCCATATTTTCTGATAACAACATAATCTTTTTTACCTGACATGGTCCTGCTAATGTCATCCCTTTGGTAAAAATCTACCACTATTTGGGCCACTCTATCACTAAGGGTCTTTCCCGGTTTGGGGTTAGGAGAACATAATATCCCATTGTCCTTAACTAACTGTTTTACAGCTCTGGCCAAATATTGAGAAACTCCAAATTCTTCTTCAATCTTCTTTCTACTCCAACTTTGAGGTAAACATGATAAAACTAGTATTTTCTCACTCCACAATGTATTTTCTCACTCCACAAACTAGTATTTTCTCACTCCACACCAAAATGTGTACATAATGCCAAGAAATTTATACATAATGTCTGTATTCTCAAAATGCCATGCAAAATAAGACCATGCAAAATAATGCCATGAGATTTTTCCACTCCGTACTTGACGCAATTGGTTTAGTTTATTAATTTTATATTAAAAAATACTATTTGTTACTTACCCTGCCTCATCTTCTTCAGATGCCTTAAACTCCTTTGAAAGCTTTAGTCTACAACCATCACAGATTTTCATTCCCATTTTGACATTTTTGTAACTGCACATCCACTTGGTCACATTTCTTAATTTCCCAAAATGCTTGATTTTTAACTCTAGTGGATCACAGCACTTTACTTTATATTTAGTCCATCCACTTGCCTCACCCATAGTTGAAACTTTTAAAATTACACAGAGATGACTTCTGATAAACCTTCAGTCGAACTATTATGTATCGATTATTTGGAGCTGTATCAGGAAGATACTTGCCAAAAATTTAAAATCAATTTATGCAGGAATTTTCATGTCAGCAAATCCCCACAATGTACCTAAACAGACCAATAAAATGAAGGAGGTGTGTCCTTAATGTTAAACAGGAATAAACAGGCAGTATTTCACAAAAGTATTGGCAGGTTTATACAGGCATATTTTCCTAAGAATTGGAACATCCAATAGTACGTCTCCGGTGGAAAAGAGGTTTTGTAAGTAAATATTACAATGGGGGGCAATGTTAATCTGATTACTGATACAGAATGAAACGTAGGATATAATTTTTTATTAAATAAAATATTGTTAAATATTTTTATAATATCGCTTTAAACCCCATTATATTCTTCTAATTACCAAAATGCATTGTCTATTTATAGGCGATTTTTCATGCATGTGACATTTTAAATAAATTTTTTCACATTGAACCCATGATTTGTCCATCTCAAAATTTTGTGAATAGTTTAATAACACTTTAAAGAAAATAATATAATTTTTTGAAAAAAATTAAAAATGGCCTTTTTGAAATTTTTCAAAAAAAAAAATCAAAAATTTTTTTTTTATTCTTTTTTTCAATATATGTTATGCAATATTCTCATATGAAAGGTCTTTATAAGAGCTTTAAAATGAACCTTCACCTACTTTTCTATTATAAGTGGTTCTTTGGATATTCCTAATTTTGTGCGCACATGTTAAGGACAAATAAGTGACTTTTTCGATTTTCAAAAATTAATTCAAAATAAACAACTGGTCAAAAAAGTCTGAAATTTTGGATTTTCCAGTTTTTTGGTAGGAAAAACATGTATACTAAAAATCATCAACATCGGAGATGGTGTGGTAAAATACCCTGGTTGACTTGATATGGACTGACCCCGAGGAATAGTAAAAGACTTTAAGGTTATAAACATGTTAGTTCATGTGTCACAACAACTTCTGGTCTATGTGTGTTTAAGCTATAAATTTTTTATGCCCTGTTCTCACTCTGCAACTTTTCCATGCATCTAATTTTCTAATAACAAGTTAAAAGAAGACACGAGCAGATTGTGTCTTCTTTTAACCTGTTATTTGAAAATTTGATGCAAGACAAAGTTGCATAGTGAGAACAGGGCTTTAGTGTTTGTTTAATGTTTTGTAAAAGGTAAGTAATGCACCATATTATATTTTATATTTACTAAATTAACAAAAAAAAAATGCATGTCTACCAGCTGGGAGTTTTTCACAAATCAGCCCCCCTCCAATTATAGTTTGAAGCTATCTGTGTGGCATTATAATATTTTTTACGTTTTTATGAGAATATGAGTTATTCGGACAGCAATCTAAGTTTTTTATAAACTCAATAAACCAACAAGGTTTAGATATCCCCAAATATATAGGGCCATTACTTTTTTATAATGGGTTTGATACAAATATTAATAGATGAAAATCTTTTAGAGATCAAAACATACACGAGGCACACTTTAAGCAAAGTTCTTAGCAAAGATGAAAAAAGATAATTATTTGAAATCTCGTTGTTTAGTATTCCATTGGGGTACAAAAAATGTTCAGAGTATATTCAACAGCAAGTGATACGAAAAATAAACAACAAGACACAACTGGAGAAATGAGGAAGACCGAGCTAAGGACTTATCAAATAAAGAACATCCAGAAAATGAACCTCAAGGCGATGTATTACCCAATCATTTTGCCAAATTTCCAAATTAAATTCTTAAAATTTAAAAGATTGTTCTGACATTAAATTTCCAGAAAAATCATGCTTGACTGTTCAGTAAGCTAACGGAAAAATTGTCAAAGTAAAAAAAACCACTCTGTTGGTTTTTCGGTTTTTCGAGAACAAAAAGGGACACCTTTCAAGTGACAGGATGGTACGGGTAAGGGAAATGACAGGACAAAAAAATAAGGAGAGAAAAAATAATAAAAATAAGGTTTTGAAAAATTTAAACAGAAACAGAAAAGCTAACAAAGAGGAAAGCGAAAAGGAACTGAAAGTGAGAGTGAATGTTTAGATTTAAGTTTAACATATTCCAAGGATATTTTGGATAAATAGGTAGAAAAAATAGATAGTCACGAAGAACATAAAGATCTTGTTATACATAAAGATAATATATATGCCATATTTTATGATGAAGACTGGTATATGGGAAGGATAATTAAAATTTATCCAAAAGAAGTTAAAATAAAATTTCTACAGAAAACTATAAGAAGATATACGGAAGATTTTACATGGTCACACAAACATGAGACACATGAAATTAAAAAAAAAATATTTATTCTATGGACCCATTAATTTTATTGGAAATGATCTTTTTTCTCTGAAAAAATCAAACAAACTTAAAATTTATGAAAAATACAAATCTGTAAAAAAGTCCTTTAGGAAATAATATATATATTTTTTTAATTTTGTACTTTTCTCGGTTTCTAATTTGAAAAAATGTTCTTTTAAATGTTTAAGTAAGTTTATTTATGATATTATATTATGAAATATTTTTGAATTAGTTTTGGTTTTGCATTTTTAGTAGCCCAATATTTTTTCTTATTTTAGATTAAAAAAAAATTTATTGACCTATTACTTCTAAAATTGTTATTTTGGTAGCACTAACAAATTTTCGGGTGGGAATCGCCTGGGAATCACTGGGAAACACTAGGAATCACCTGGTAATCACTGGGAATCTCTGGGAATCATTTGACAATTACTGGAAATCAGTGGTAATCGGTTCGAAATCATTGGGAATACCTTTAAAAATGGAAATCACTGTACATTTTTTGGGGTCGCGAATTCCCCCTCGAAATCACATTTATATTTGCCTTGAATTTTCACTAATTTTTTAGATTCAGGAGGTTCCTTGGACATCACAAAATCAAAAGGAAAGTGCACATGTGCAAATTGTGCTTATATGAGCATTAACTGTGGGTCATGTATAAACTGCAGCATCCCTTATACCACTCTAAACAAGCTTAGTGATCATACACCACCACACAGAGTTTCTCCCATTGCAGAAATATCACAGAATATTAGAAGTAATATGCCTTCACCAGGCTTGGAAAATTCCAGGAGAAGTACTAACTCAAAATGGTTGTGCCAGGTAGATATTTTTTGGCATTGCATTTTTTCATGTCATTTTGTTTAACCTATTTCAATCCAAATTTAATTTCAAAAACCATAAGAGAGGCCTATATAGAGAGTGGAGAAGAAAAAGTGAACATAGCTATTTGAAATTGCAGAAGGTTTTTATTTTTTTTTTTTGTTTTAGATGTGTACTTATGAAAACTGGCCCAAAACTGCAAAATGCGCCATGTGCGGATTTATAAGTAATAATATAAATCACAGATCACCAAATTCTAGTTTTATAGTTCCTTCGCCTGAGCGGACCATTGAAAAGAATGAGATTAATCAGGAGGATCGGTATCAGAATACAGCTCTTATAGGTAATTCAATTCCATTCAATTTATTTAATTTCTATATGCTCCCTAAAACCTTCGTTTTTAAAGGTTTTATTTCCCAAACCTGTTTTCAGAAAAATCACATAATATAAAAAAATTATTACCCATTTATGTTTCTCTTTTTCTTAATTAGTTTTCTTCAATTAAGTACTTTTTCCGTTTGGTAAAGTGAGTATATGCATAGAAAATGATTACGTACTTTACCGCGTTTTTTTGAAGCTTAATCAGAGATCAGCGTATGGAGCTTAGAATCTTTTAATTTGGCAAATAAGTGTCTTTTTTAGAAAATACCTTGTATAAAAAAAGGTACCTTTAAGGGCTCTTCCCATTTATTTATGTAATAATCTTTTAAATTTCTTGGTGTTGGCCTCTAACCAAATGATATAAATAACAAAAATCCAGTTTTAGAATTTCTGTTTGTCTGTCTGTCTGTTTGTTCCAGCATCGCGCAAAAACTACTGTACAGATTTTGATGGAACTTTCACTGCTGCATTCCGTGGACTCTTGGGGAGTACATAGGCTTTAATTCATCAAAATCGGTTGACGGGAACACGCGGACCATTTAAAGTAAGAAAGACGGTAAAAAATAGGTAAAACCGCAGGCAAAGCTGCGGGGTTTTCTGCTAGTTATTAATACATTTTCGTGAATTCTGAAAGCTGGTATAAGAAAAAATTAAACCTCGAATAAAACTGATAAATATAAATCACTGCCCGATAATACAAAGTGGGGTTAGAATTTTTATTAGCTGGCTGTGCTCCCTCAACAAGAAAGTTGAACTTTGTGCGCACGTGAGTAAAAAAAAATATTAATAGTAGTGCACCATATAAAAACAAAAATAATATATTTTAATGCAAGCGATTGTTGGCCAAAATCGAGTAAAATTCTTTTGTAAATTATGATAATCAATAAATACCGTCTGTAAATAAACCAAAAGGCAGCGTGCCAAAACTATATTATAAATAATGTAAAGTAAGCTACTTCACAACGCTAATACAATAAGCGCTTATCAGAGATTTTTCTGGCCGCTATTTTGTCTCTTGGATGATTTAGTAGTAGAGGAGGAGTGGCTTTTTTAGGCCTAGAAGGCAAAGGACCCTTTTTACCAAACCCCTGTGCGCCCTCCAACGCTCTCTAAATTTTTGTCTGTAAGAGAGCTTAATTTTGCTTGACACTTTGTCTTTGTCTAGGGCAGGGCTCTTTAGACCACATAGCAGTTGATCCTGCTACATCTTAGACTTGCATCTATCTAACCTGACAGAAGACGGTAGACTCGTTCTCCTCAGCAGCCCGTATATGTGTTCGGTTCGGAGGCTATTTCTGGTTTCACCGATCGTGGTCTTGTCCAAATTGGCCGCTGGTTCCTATGGAATGACACATTCAACACTGACACCTGCTACCTCCTACTCAGTGCCAGCTGGTTCCTTTGGAATAGTCACCTCCAACACCGACCATGCCAATCTCTTTTTGGGTTGCCTGCTGTCGTCCCCCTGAATTCCACCTTTTAAGTCTCGCTAATTTTTCGGTTAATCGCTTCTACCTTGTATTGTTACCCTGTGCACAACTTACTGCAGAACGGCGGACGCCCACGGTTTGTCAGAATGTGCAAAATCAAACCCGTTAAATAAAAGAAAGTTCAATCACTATAGAAGCTGCAATTCATTAAATCAATTTTTTATTCGAACCTTATTTCGTCAAACCCATTCAATAACAAAAAAAACAAAATTTATAAGACCCGTTTTTAATCGAACCATTGTTCATCAAACTCATTCAGTATCAAAATCGTAATTTGTAAAACCCATTTTTAATAAAACCCGAAATTTGTCAAACCATTATTTTTCAAAACCGGAATTCGTAAAACCCGTTGTTTATCAGAAAATTTTTGCTAAATTGATTGCGCATTCGCCAATAATAATGAACCGGAGGCGTAAGCATTTGTCGCTGCTACGCGCGCATACTTGAACAGGTAGCGTTCAATAGTTTGTGTATAGATATCACTTGCATTCCAGTTAAGTAGGGTCACTGCATCCTGAAACCTGCGGTCCCAGGGGTAGCGACAACAAAACTTAACCTAATTCGCGCAAAACTCAAATTTGATACTGTCACAGGCGGCGACTTAAAAAAAAATAAAAATAAATTTTGACCACTTTTTGACTGATGCAAACAAACTGACATGAAATTTTTGTAAACATTTCCATACATTTATCCGCGCGCGTTTTCATACTTAAGTATCGCCATTCGCGTGTTTCCATCTAAGTGCCTATTTATATATTTTCGCGTCAATGCAAGACAATGCCGCTAGTATTACACAAGAATGATTGGAAGAATTTCGGTATAAGGATGTTTTTACGTAGCAAGTTAACAGAACCAAGTAACTACTACTGAAGATTTAATGGATACGCATAGGAAGGGAGATCTACTATAAGGTAAGTGTATATTGTTACGTCGTGTAGCTGAACCTACTAAAGGTAACTAACTAAAAGGTTTAAGTTTTGAAAGTCAAACATTCTGCAAGAAATAAAAATCCTGTTATTTAATTACGATTTACTTTGATTATTTTTTTTTCAACTTTTATATTTTTTGCAGTATATTTATTGCAATATACTGGGGGTGACGGCAGTGGATAATTAAATACCTAACTCACCATCACGCTCGGTATAGAACTGATTTATGTTACCGGGGCCTGTAACCACAGTAACCTAGTTGTAATAATAATTTTTAATAAAATTGTCAGATAGAAAATTAGAAAAATTTCAACACTATGGTTTTTACTTGCTGTGTTTCCTCCTGTTTCAGTACTATTAATAGTAGATTTAGGCTTTTTAGTGCCAGAAGGTAAATTACTACACATTATACGATAAATAGAATGTATAATATGTACAGGGTGTTCCAATAAATTGGACTCTTTTGGAGGGTTTAAGGTAGGTATAGGTACCTATACTTCCAGAGGAGATAGATATAAATGGGAGTCAAGTTTTTCTATCTCGCCGGGAAGGACCTTAAAATCGCCAAAAGTGCCTAATTTGGGACACCCTCTATATCTATGCATACAATTCCTAGCAACTCGGGAATGAGGTACATCAACCCTCTTTTCCTACGAAAAACCACAAAAAATGACACATAATAATTAAAAAAAAAAAACACAAAAATTTATCTGCGGCGCATTTTTTGCGAAAAACAGCTGAAAATAACACAGGACTTTTTAAAATTTTCACCGGCGCATTTTCTGCGAAAAAAAACTTAATGAAAATGACACAAATTGATAAATGTTTCCAAAAAATTTTCCTAAAAGCCCAAATCCCTCTTTAAAGCTTTCTAAAACCAGCTTCTGCGTATAAGAGGTATTTATTTCCGTGTGCTTATGTTAAAGCTAAATTTAGATACCTTTCTTGTTTTTAGGAAAACAAAAATCTGGGAAACGCAAACTTTGGTTGACAAACCTAAAAGTCGAGGAAAATCCTTCAAAGAAGCTGAGAGTTTGTGAGGTTATCCAGGTCATCAAAATAAAGAACGCGCCATATTTTCCAACGAAAAGTTCCATTTGGTCTTACATAGCAAAAATGTTGGTATATTGCATGAATATTCTAGGAAAACACGAGAATGTCCAAAACACGTCCGATGACTAATTTTTGGACATCTCATAATTATCAAAAATGGATGTAATCTGAACATTATATTTTTGAATTTATATGCAATTATACATCCAATTAGTCATTGGCCATTCACAAGATATGTTTTGGACATTCCCCTATGTTCCTAGAATATTTACACAATGTATTAACATTTTTGCTATACATGTGGGGTTGTTCGTTAGGGCTTTGTTAAATTATTTTAAGTACATGAATAAGATATCAGAATCGCAACCAAAAAAGCTTTGTATTGTCTCACACCACACGTCACACCAAGCCTTATCCTAAAATCCATTACGAACTACCAACCTACATTTTTGGTTTCTGTATTTTTTTACTGTGTAGTTTTGATCTTACAGAATTTCGACTGCATAATAAAATAGATATAGGTACCTACCTTATATATTTTTAAATTAAATATTGTTAATACAGTATTAGTTTAGATTAGATTATACTTAATTATTAATAAAGTTTCAACGTGTGTCTCTTTTAATTGTTTATTTTTAGTACACATTATTTTTGTATAAAGCAAAGAAATAATAATTAAAAGAAAAAAAAATCTCCAAATATCTCCTAAATTATATTATTATAACACCTTACAATTTTTCACATCAAAAAAAAAACCTAGTGACATTTTTTTTCTGAAGCTGTATAAAACTGAGTTTTATTAAAAGAGTTTTTCTATCTCAGACTGTATAAAAACGAGTTTTTTTTCACGAACGTCCATGGAAAAACGAGTGCGGTCACGTGACGTCGCTACCCCTGGGACCGCAGGTTTCAGGATCCAGTGACCCTACAGTTAAGAACAATAGAGTGACATGTATACACAAGTATTGAACACTACCTGTGAATACTTTTAGCCAAGTATGCGCACATAGAGGGACAAATGCATCGAAACGTCGCGCCACCTGCGTGTACGTCTCCGGTTCATGCATTATTGGCGAATGCGCAATCAATTTAGCAAAAATTTTGTGATAAACAACGGGTTTTACGAATTTCGGTTTTGAAAAATAATGGTTTGACAAATTCCGGATTTTATTAAAAATGGGTTTTACAAATTACGATTTTGATATTGAATGAGTTTGATGAACAATGGTTTAATTAAAAACGAGTCTTATAAATTTCGAATTGAATTGAATCGTTCTTACGATGAAAATTTTTATTAAATACGGTCTTATAAATTCCTGGTTTGAGAAAACATAGGCGTTCAGAACGGCTAAGGAGAGAGGGGACTACTCGCTGCATCGCGCGTTGAACGCGCATCTCTCGGTGTTGTTCGAAGCAATCTGATTTCGCTGAGATGCAATCCTGCGATCTTCTGTTCTGCAGGTAAAGGTGATGTTTAATAGTGTACGACGGCCTCATTTATTGTGTTTATTGAGCTTTTCAATGAATATAAGAAAGAACTAGACACAAAACTTCATTCCTTTTTAATGAAGAACCAAAATTATGAGAGACCCAACCATTCACGTTTGATTTTCATAGATTCGTCTCAGACCAACGCCGATACCGAGCACAGATTAAGGCAAATCAAAAGGAACGCTGACTGGAATTGGCTAAACGCTTGCGTGGGAGTAATAGAAGGCGATCCGAATCCTGTGGAGGCTTACCTAACATCAGGAGGGGACCCCGCTCGGACGCTAACTGCCTCAGAGTGTGCTCTATTAAACAGAAATTCCGCTTTTGATGTGGGGCATACTTTGGTTCATTTAGCAATAAGGTAATCAGATTTTCTGGGTCTACACCATGTGTTTGACGATCGCTCTGCAGACCGTCCAATTGTGGATAATGGAGGTCCAAACAAGAACAAAAATGTTTGCTAACATATAAAGTGCGTTTCTTATTTCTGACCGATTTGAATATAAACACTCAACAACTGGGTTCTGTAGCTTTTTTTAAGTTTTTTTTAAGTTTTTTTTGGAACTATCAACCAAAGGTTCGGTAGGGTCTTAGGTAATGTTTGATAAAAACTCAAACGTATTTTTTCAAGATTAAATTCTGGACTAGTGCGTCATTTCGTCACAATTTAAAAATACCAAAGTCACATTGAGAAAGAATAGAACAGGTAAAAATATTCGATTAAACAAATCCCATTTTTTTTTTAATTTTTATGTAGCTCTCACTAATGTTTGATAGAGAAAGAGCACACAAAAACGTCAGAAAACTAGAAGCCAATGTCCTGGACATAACACTGGATATATAACAAGAATTCAGCCTGATATTTGTTCTTGGTTGTAGATGTGTACTCTAAAAATTAAATCAATGAAAGTGTTTCTTTTTTACTTGTTGCAGAGGATTTTTTGACTTTATCTCTCTTATCTATCATTTCTAGAACAAGTATGATATTTTTGGTTGACAATGAATTAAAAAATTGATAGCAGCAAAATTTTTAAATTTTTTGAAATTTTTGATTTTTCATCCACTTCTCGAACTCTAAAAACAAAGTATGTTGGAAGTTTTGATATCTACATTGTAGGATTTTTTTTCTTATTTTTTTATTTTTCATTATAGGGTTTGCAAACTATGTATTTTCATTATTTTGTTTTACAGATTTCATCGAGAAGATCTTCTCGCCATTCTGTTGTCTCAAATTGAAGGCTCTGGTTCAGGTGTGAAACGAGTTCCTAGCTACGTGGCCCCAGACCTGGCCGCGGACATTAGAAGACATTTTGTAACGACTATAAGACAGAGAAAAGGCTCGTTTCCCTGTCACTATGTAACCGAATTCCCCACTTTCACTCTACCATCAGGTAAGTATAAATTTTAAAAGAAGAGTAAGTGTGTAGGACTGGACCTCTTTTTTAACAAAGTTATTGACAGTTTCATTTAGCTTCTATGTTTCATTATCAAACCGCCATATGGATCTGAAAAGCTTGAAATGAACAGTAACTGTGAAAGAATATACATAAGGATCCATCCTTATCATGCCCATTTTATTCAGGGAGGTCGCATCCTATTTTTTAAAGGGAGGGGGACGGTTTGGTAGCTGTTCGGTTAGGTTAGTGTGTACGAAAAAAATCTCTTCTGGGCCATACCCCGTCTCGCACCCTTATCCTCCCATTCGCTCTACACGTCCTGCCTCTCTCTATCTCCGGGCCTTCCTGCCTTCCTTACGAAGCTCAGCACGTCAGCCCATATGCAGGCGGACTCGTCCAACAGTCTGATGCATGTCAAGTGTTTACGCAGCCGATTATGCCCTCTCAGCATTCCTACTAACAGTCCAATGTCTGCGAGTTTTTCCCAGGAGCCATTTAATTCTAGCTGCGTCCGATACGCTCACGAACAGTTTGGACTGTCTGGACTCTCGTTCTTCCCTCCAGGACGACTTCGGTTGATTGCTCGCCCATTTGTTGAGCTCGCTCTGCACCTGCTTTCTTGTGATTCCCAGGAGCGGCTCCGGTCCAATATATTGGATTTCGGACCCAGCTTTGGCAAGTTGTCCGCCTTCTGGTTCACTGGTATTCCCTGGTGACCTGGGACCCACATCAGTGTCACCCTCTTGTCTTCAGCTAATGTCTGTAGCGCGTTAACGCACTCCTCCACCAAGTTGCTGACAATTTTTGGTGAACTAAGAGCCTTGAGGGCAGCCTGGCTGTGGGAACATATGCAAATGTCCCTCCTGCTAGTTCTGATCTCTGGTAGGCCATGGAAATGGCGTATACCTCCGCCTGAAAGACCGTAGCGTGCTAAAACTTCCTTAAACTTCTAGGTCTTCCGCATACACTCCTGCGCCTGTTGTCTTCGTGGCTGACAGTTTTAATCCGTCAGTGTAGCAGACCGTCGCATGTCTGCTTAATTTGTTTCGGAATTCTTCTCTCTGCCACCCATCCCGTTCAGATATTGTGACTTTTTCGAACCTCCATGATTTCGAAGGAGTCCTTATGGCATCTTTAGAAGAGGCAACTCTTTTGTTACCAGTTCTTCGATTTCCAGATGACCCACTTTTTCCCCTCTGGCCTGTAGGTAGGTAGTGTCGCCATGTCTTTCTTCTTGATGCAAGTTGGAAGCGAGAGGAGACCTAAGATGGTTTCTAGGGCTCTAATGGGGGTAGACCTCATTGCGCCTGTTATTCCTCTACAGAAGAGCCCCTTCAGGTTCATGAGCTTTCTGGAAGTGGTCAGATTTTTTACTACAGGCCATCAGACCACTGACCCATATTGTATTCTCGGTCTTATGATGGCCGTGTATAACCAGTATAGGTTCCTGGGGGTGATCACCCAGGTTCGACCGACCACTCGGCGCAGCTGCAACATTGTTGCCTGGACTTTTTCGGTCATTTTGGCAACATGCTGCCTCCACGTGACAATTTTTGATGGAGAACTCCTTTAATGGTACCAAATTTGGCATTTTCTTTTTTTCTAGAAGTAAATTAAAACTCAATCTAAACAAACTAAACCAAAATCTAAAAGAACAAACATATTCTAAATTCTAATATGTATCGAAAATCTTTTCAATACGTATTGAGTACGAAATGAACTATGTGTTTCGGACTTCCATTTCTATATTTTATTTATACACGACATTTCGATCAGTACAATATCTGATCTTCTTCAGGTGCAAACTACAATCTATTCCTAAGGCTACATACTTATATAGCATGGGAAATCACTCAACCGTGAAGTTTAAGAAGTTGGCTCCGCCCAAGGAGGGGCTTCCAAATATTTGGAATTTCAACACTTGGTTTACTGAAAATATGATTCTGCTCAATAAAGACAGCTTCAAGGAATTTTCGTTTCTTCCAGTGTGACTCCTTCTGCAAAACCTTTGCTTCGGTCCACTTCATTCGATGTTGTTCACCTCTCGTTGTTTTACCTCTTTGGGTATTCGTCTGATGTTCCTTAAGTCTAACAGATAGTGTTCTTTTTGTTTCGCCTATGTATGATTCACCACACTCACAAGGTACACTTTTGTTTTACTAAGAAGGCTTCGAATTGTATTATTAGATTTAAAAGCTGTTATATTAAAGTTGTTCGCTACCCTTCGAATTTTCTTTGATACTCCTTTAATGTATGGAATTGTATGGAATGCATTTGCCTGGTTTTGGGCTTGTAATCTCTGTCCTGTTTGCTGAAATTTAGAAATAGTATCTGTTATAAGTTTAAGTCTGTAACCATTCTGTTGCAGGTCCTGAAAAGAAATTAGACAACTCCATTGTGAACTTAATGGTGGGTCTTATGTTATTTAGGTGGTGAAGAAATTCTGAAAGTTGTTGGTCATTCCCGATCCAGAAAATAAAAGTATCATCAACATATCTCAGTCAGAGCTTGGGTTTATATGTTGCGGTATCAACCGCGTGTGATTCGAACCACTCCATGGAAATATTGGCCACCACTGGCGAAAGCGATGAACCCATTGACAGACCGTCATCCTGAGCATAAAACCTATCTTTCACTTGAAAGTAAGAGTTATGTAGACAACACTCCAACAACTCCATCACGCCCTCCAGCGGCAGG
This sequence comes from Oxystoma pomonae, assembly GCA_963921995.1. NCBI lineage: Eukaryota > Metazoa > Arthropoda > Insecta > Coleoptera > Brentidae > Oxystoma > Oxystoma pomonae. The sequence goes on from OY998164.1 coordinate 35,892,622, forward strand.
CGGGTATGTTCATAAAGGGATTCGTCATCAAATAGTCTCTGTCTAATAATATCTAGCAATTCTTTTATCGAGACATTGGTGTATAGACTTTCGACATCAAAACTGACAAATCTATCTTAGGGTCCTAAAACAAAAGATTTAAGAATATTAACAAAATGGTTAGAATTTTCTACAAATGAAACAGTCTTGCCTGCAAGAGGTTGAATAATTTTCAAAAGGAATTTAGAAAGATTGCATTGCATTTTTGTGAATTTTGGGAAGTCCCTATAGGGTCAGTCCATATCAAGTCAACCAGGGTATTTTACCACACCATCTCCGATGTTGATGATTTTTAGTATACATGTTTTTCCTACCAAAAAACTGGAAAATCCAAAATTTCAGACTTTTTTGACCAGTTGTTTATTTTGAATTAATTTTTGAAAATCGAAAAAGTCACTTATTTGTCCTTAACATGTGCGCACAAAATTAGGAATATCCAAAGAACCACTTATAATAGAAAAGTAGGTGAAGGTTCATTTTAAAGCTCTTATAAAGACCTTTCATATGAGAATATTGCATAACATATATTGAAAAAAAAAATAAAAAAAAAAATTTTTGATTTTTTTTTTGAAAAATTTCAAAAAGGCCATTTTTAATTTTTTTCAAAAAATTATATTATTTTCTTTAAAGTGTTATTAAACTATTCACAAAATTTTGAGATGGACAAATCATGGGTTCAATGTGAAAAAATTTATTAAAAATGTCACATGCATGAAAAATCGCCTATAAAATGTACTTAATATTTTTGATATTTTTTTTGACATTGAACCCATCATTTCTCCATCATAAAATTTTGTGGATAATTAAGTAACACTTTGACCAAAATTATATATTTTTTTCAAAAAAATTAAAAATGGCCTTTTTGAATTTTTCAATTTTTTTTTTCAATTTTTTATTTCCAATTTTTTTTTGTTAAAATTATGTTGTGATATTTCGTAAAAAAGAGCTTCAAAATGACTTTAAAATGAGCCATTTATTACTTTCCTAGTGTAAGTGGTTCTCGAGATATTGCTAGTTTTGTACATTCTTGTTAAGGTCAAAATGCTGACTTTTTTATTTTGAAAAATTAAAAAAAAAAAACTACGAATCAAAAAAAACTAAAACTTTGCATTTTCAACTTTTATGGTAAGAAGAAAATATATACCAAAAATCCTCAAAATTGGAATTGGTCGCGTAAAATTTTTGTGATTTTTTGGTTGATTTGATATGGAATGACCCTAGGGTCAGTCCATATCAAGTCAACCAGGGTATTTTACCGCACCATCTCCGATGTTGATGATTTTTAGTATACATGTTTTTCCTACCAAAAAACTGGAAAATCCAAAATTTCAGACTTTTTTGACCAGTTGTTTATTTTGAATTAATTTTTGAAAATCGAAAAAGTCACTTATTTGTCCTTAACATGTGCGCACAAAATTAGGAATATCCAAAGAACCACTTATAATAGAAAAGTAGGTGAAGGTTCATTTTAAAGCTCTTATAAAGACCTTTCATATGAGAATATTGCATAACATATATTGAAAAAAAAAAATAAAAAAAAAAATTTTTGATTTTTTTTTTTAATTTCAAAAAGGCCATTTTTAATTTTTTTCAAAAAATTATATTATTTTCTTTAAAGTGTTATTAAACTATTCACAAAATTTTGAGATGGACAAATCATGGGTTCAATGTGAAAAAATTTATTAAAAATGTCACATGCATGAAAAATCGCCTATAAAATGTACTTAATATTTTTGATATTTTTTTTGACATTGAACCCATCATTTCTCCATCATAAAATTTTGTGGATAATTAAGTAACACTTTGACCAAAATTATATATTTTTTTCAAAAAAATTAAAAATGGCCTTTTTGAATTTTTCAATTTTTTTTTTTCAATTTTTTATTTCCAATTTTTTTTTTTGTTAAAATTATGTTGTGATATTTCATAAAAAAGAGCTTCAAAATGACTTTAAAATGAGCCATTTATTACTTTCCTAGTGTAAGTGGTTCTCGAGATATTGCTAGTTTTGTACATTCTTGTTAAGGTCAAAATGCTGACTTTTTTATTTTGAAAAATTAAAAAAAAAAAACTACGAATCAAAAAAATCTAAAAATTTGCATTTTCAACTTTTATGGTAAGAAGAAAATATATACCAAAAATCATCAAAATTGGAATTGGTCGCGTAAAATTTTTGTGATTTTTTGGTTGATTTGATATGGAATGACCCTATAGATGAGGAGGCTTGCTATAATGTGGTGTAAGTTGAGACCTTGTGTTGTTCGGAATATATCTGGAATACTTTTTTAAAGTTCTATAAACGTTACTTCCGATTGATTACGTCGGGTCTTTTGCGAGAAGTTTATAGTTTCCTTTGACAAGTACCTCTTCAACTTTCTGGTCATATGTTTCCGTGTCCAAAATCACTGTTGCATTGTCCTTGTCTGCAGGTAAGATTTTAACTGATTTGCCCTTTTGAAGATTCTTCAGCGCGATTTCCTTTGTCTTGCTTATGTTAGAGGTATGCTTGATAGGACTGTCAATAATGGTGCTTACTTGATGTCTGAACTCGTCGGCGTCTTGTCGTGGAAGAGGATGACTTTCTATGGCGGTGATGATATCGATAGCGGATATCTCCTTAGGAGCGAGGGAAAAGTTAAGTTCTTTGGCGAGTAAGATTTCTTCTATGGGTGTCATTGTCTTCTTTGACGCATTAATGATGGTTCTTACAGTGTCGGTGGTCGATTGGCTTTGTAGCTGTTGATGGGCGAGTTTCCTTTGGTGCTTCGCTTCACACGAACCTGCAACCGTCTACGACAGACTTGGCCGTTCATTTCAAACACATCATTGTCTCAAACTTTCAAACACACGTGTTGAGTACGATGTGAAACCATACTAATATTGATTTCGGCGAACCTAAATATTTTGGTATCCCGGTCTTTGGGGGCTATCATGAATTTGGTCAGCAGAATTTTGAATGAGCTGTATTTCCCAATCGAATCACACCATGCACCATTTTGAAAATGGCAGGCCATGCACATACATATTGCCTTTTTGTTCAATTTTGACTCCTCATGTGTAAGAATTTTTTAATAATGTAAATTTTTCAAAGTAATAATGGACCATGTTATTTTTGCGAAAAAAATCACAGTTAGACAAGAATATCGCGTTTAAAGTTCAACCTCATTCAAAATTTTGTGATTTGTCCTCTAAAGCTTGCGGGCCGATCATTTTTGAATCATTAGTGCAAGACGCACAACACTTTTTAAACAACATTTATTCACTTTTTAATCGACTTCAGAAAAAGACGAGCTTATGTTTTTCTAATGTTGGTTTAACCATAATTTCCAAACGACTTAACCGAATTTCATAATTCTTTCTTTATTCGATTCAGGAGGGTCCTGTGGTCGTCCCATTTTATAAAAAAGTATTCTTCCCACCACTTTTACGATAAAATCTAAAAACCTTATTAGAAAAGCTTAAAAGTGGTCACTTGTCTTCTACGCGCAATACAATAAAAAAGAAACAAGATTAATTCAATGCATGCCTGTAATTTGAATACTCGGGTTGCTTCTCCAGGCCCATTGTAGTCCGTTTTATTTCTAGCATAACTTCAAAACGGCTCAACCGATTTTCATATTTTTTTAAATTTAAGGAGTGGTCTTATTTTAATTAAATATATATACTTTCTCCGCCACTTTTTCGTCAAAACTTTAAACAGCATTTTACCACTAAAAATAAAAACTTTTTCCCAAAAAATTCAACTGACTTCAACTGAAAATAAAATAATTTTTAATGTTAGTTACATAAAGTCCAAGTTTAAGGCGCCTTAAAATAACTATTATAGTAAACTATTTTATTTTATACTGTTTATTAGTGTACTTTTTTTTTAAAGAATAAGAATTTTTGGTTAAAAAGTTTTTCTTAAGCAATATTTTACCTCAAAAAATAAACATGAGCCGATTAAACTTATGTTACAATGCTCAACGAATGTTAATTCAAAAATATTACAAACCCTAAAAAAGAAACTTATATTCTTTTTTGAGGCAATTGTTTTTCTTAAATGTAGAAGTGGACACCTTACCCTTACCAATCCAAGAGCAGCTGATGGCTGAACTGTTGGACAAGGACGCCCAAGACGAGTTAGAGGGAGGAGATTCAGCAGTAATTAACTGGGCCACTGGTACGGGCGGGTCGTCGCGGTTGTATGCTTTGTGGAATAGGTAAAGCCCAGTTTTTATCTAGCCCTTCCCCAACCTTCTGATGACGCATCACGTGAAACTACATAGATTTATAGATTCATGTCCTTGTCGCATCACGAGATGTGTTTTTAGAGCCAGGGTGAGCACCTATGAGGAACCTCTAAGTAGAAACGGGGGTGCAAAGCTGTTGTTTTTTCCAAGTGTATAAAAAATAAAATTTATTGGCATTACTTTTTAATTGTTGTTATTTACCCAAGTAACACAGTCTAGAAACTTAAGATTTTACAGCTGACCCATAGCTGTAGACACGTTGTGGCAGCTACATATTTGTTGTAAAGTAGATAGCTTAATTTAAGCTGTATGTTTAGCTGTAACAATGTTATGGCAACTTATTTTTACACCCAAATTCCCAGCAATGCAAACTATTTAGTATCGTGCTATTACAGCTTGTTTTATGTCAAAATAAAAGCTAAATGTCAGGAAAAAATTCTAGCACTTTTTTAAGCTGCAAATGTTGCTCCCTCTACCGTACATACAAAACACCTTTTAACTAAGAAGCCTTTGCGTTTATAGTATCGATCGCAGTTAGGCTGTTGCGTAAATACCGGTATTCCTGGATCAGACGCCCTAAATTTCCGGTTTTTTGGCATTTTTTTACCAGTTCGTAATCTGTGTTTCTTGTTGTCCATCAGAAATATTTGAAACGACTCGCGAAACAAATCGGTTAACCTGCTTAAAAACGAAAAACACACCTCAGCCATTCCAGAATAACGGACGGACCACTGCATGATTTTTTTATAAATTTAAAATAAAATATTGCCATTAGGCGCTGCAAATATGTTTACTCAAAAAATTCAAATGTAAACTTATTTTTTATCTACTTTGGTAAGTTCGTAAAAAGTTTTTTAATATGCATAACGGACGGACCAAGAAAAAGAAGCATACCTTCATTCATTTTTGTATTATTTATTTATCTGCCAATAGGACCTCAAAAGATGTCAAAACTTAATATACCCGTAAAGTTAAAATCATACTTAAATAATATTATATATGGATACCCTTTTGGAAAAGCTGACAAAGGAAGGATTCGACGACCAAGCGTATGCAGATGACGGAGTTGTGGAGGTGGTAGGTCGCTCCCTAGACACCGACTGCAGCAGAATGCAACGAGCTGCACGTACGGGAAACCCCTGACTTTGGTCTCAGAGCTAAAGTACTTGGGGGTCACCCCGGACAAGGGGCTCACCTGAAAAAGTCCAGGCAACAATGTGGCAATTGCGTCGGGTGGTAGGTCGGTCCTAGGGTATTATACCCAGGAACCTCCACTGGATGTACACGGCAATACTAAGACCTAGTATCCAATATGGATTCATCGTCTGTTGGCCGGAAGTGGAGAGGACCACCATATCCCAAAAGCTCAGAAGCCTGCAAGAGCTTATGTAAAGAGAAATAATCGGCGCCATGAGGACGACACCAATCCAAGCCCTCGAGACCATTCTGGGACCGCTTCCGCTACCCACTTGGATCAAGAAAGAAGCGATGGCGACCCAATTGCGTCTGAGGGACTGGTCAGTGGAGAGGAAGAGGGGAAGCCGTTGGACACTTAAGGGTCGCCCAAATGGCCACCAGGGAGATGCCACTTGCGTCCTTTGAGATCCAGGCAACCCAAATTCCCTGGAGATTCAATAAGAGGTACAAAGTCGAAATTCCCAGTTCAAGAGGAACGCTGTGATGTGCTACACCGATGGCCCCAAGCTATCGGAGAGGCAGACAACATGGGCGGGACGTGCAAGACCGAGAAGTTCGGATGAGCTACCCGCTCGGAGAGCAAGCCACGGTCATCCAAGCCGAGGTATACGCATTTATAATGGCGGAAACACTAGAAGAGGTTCGCAATGATCTTGAGGAGCATGTGTACATATGCTCCGACAGCCAAGCGGTTCTAAAGGCACTCAGTGTGCCAAAAATTGCCAATACTCTGGTTGGTGGAAGAGTGCGTAGAAGCACTGGAAGCCTTGAGTCAAGACAAGAGAGTGGGTACCGGGGCACACGGGAGTATCGGGCAACAAAAAGGCGGATGAACTCGCTCGGATCGGGACCAGCACTCAATACGTGGGGCCGGAACCACTCTTAGGTATAACAAGGAGACAGCTGCAAAGTCGACTCATTAAATGGGCTAACGATGCACTGGCAGACTCCTGAGAGAGCGAAATAGGATGCAGACAGTCCAAAGAATTCATCGACGGACTGGACGCGGCCAGACTCAAATGGCTCCTGGGAAGGACACGAAAAGATATTGGACTACTGACAGGGATACTGACCGGTCACAACCGTCTCAGTAAGCATCTGACTCGCATCGGGATCGGGAATGACTCTATCCGCCATGCCTGCGGGATGGCGGAGGGGATATCTCGGCACCTCATTGCGGAGTGCGAAGCATAACTATGGATGAGGCATCAGGTACTCGGACAACCGAACCTGGATGCAAAGGACCTAAGACCTCTCAAGTGGGCCAAAGTATTGGACTTCGTGAAGAGAACGGGTAGGCCCGAAGAGCCCACTACCGTTCAAGCGGTACAGGTGGTGGGTTAGGGGGCTGGGCTGGGGTAAGGTAAAAAGGGACCGATGGGCCTACTTGCCAGGTCTTGGGGCGCCCCCTAGTTACTACTACTACTACGACTAAATAATATTTGTTACTATTTTAGGAAAAAACGAAAGAGTTAAGAATTTAACAGACAAAATGTTACATAACGGACGGAACGCTATTTCCACTCAATATTTAAATTACAAGAAAAGTGATTTACGTAAAATGAATAAATCTTGGTAATACCAGCAAGCCTACTTTATTTATTTTTTATACAATTATTTCATGGATAGTGTGCAAAAATATTTGAGAGTAAAATGTTTAAGTTGATCTTTTGATATAAACAAACACCCAAATTTCATGTTTCTGCATTTTTTTGATACAAAGAAACATTTTAAATTAGTTTTTTGATAGAAACAGTTTTAGCCTCTGGAGGTAAATTAAAAAAATATATAAGTGGTCACAAATAGGTTAATGCCTTTGGTAATTCGTATTTTGTGATATTACCCGTGGTGGACTTTTAGCTGGAATGACTGTCCTGTCAAAAATTAATTAAAATAAAATTAGTTAAAAATGATTTTCAAAACTAGGCAATAAAAAGCTTAGTTTCCACGTTAGAATAAAAAGCTTAGTTTCCACGTTAGGGACGCTCTTAAATTCAAACACTACATTTTAGCTTATTTGAGTATTACTAATTTTTTAAGTTACGAAACTATCTTATCCAAACCTTACTATACTCAGGCTAATTTTACTTTTAAAAAAATAGTAGAAAAATCTAGGGGAGCTAGCCACCGTACAGGCGGAGTAGGTAGTCGATTAGGGGAACGAGTTTACGGTAAGACAAAAACGGGCTACTTGCCAGGCCTTGGGCCGCCATCCGTGTACAACTACTGATAAAAAAAGTAATAAAAAAAAGCTTTAGTATTTAAAAAAAGCTTATCTGATACAAGATTTCTTATTTTTTTTTTTTGGTTCAGGAAATGGATAAAAAACGACAATATTTGATTCCTTGTATCTTGTACCTAGAAAAAAAATATTACCAGAAAATCTTTATTTTAGGGGGTTTCCTTGGGTGTTTTTTTTTTAAGCTAGACGAAAATTTTCCTAAAAAAGTTAAGATTAATGGGTCTAAAATGCCGACGAAATTACCCTTGCAATGCCCATTTCAACCTGAGGCGGATATATAGGGTGGGCCAAAAAATTTGTCACTTTTTGAACGCGCGCTATAACTTTGGACCCAATCGGCGGATTTTCGAAATTTTTGGCTGTTTTTATAGACAAAAGATAAAAATCCAAGATGGCGGATAGCTTTAAAAAATGGGTAAATTTGACCCCCCCCCCTACTCAAAATTTGTGTGCGTCCCTGGGCTTGATACATACATTTTCACAAAAACTTTACCCAGTCGCCCAATTTGTGGTCTAAATACTCCTGATTTAAAAATCTTTATAACTTTTTTTTATCTCATAACCAATTTAGATAATTAATACCTCGGTAGGCGAAGAAAGTATGGGATAAAAATCAAGTCCAGGGTCGCACACAAATTTTTCGCAGGGGGGTAAAATTTACGCATTTTTTAAAGTTCTCCGCCTTCTTGCATTTTTGACATATGTCATATTTTGAGGCAGATTAGCAAGAACGCATGTCTTGTCTTATCAACCAGCCTAAAATTTTAACTTATAACCAATTTAAATAAGTCATACCTCGATAGGCAAACTGTCGGACATTTGCTTCATTGACAAAAATCAAGTCTAGAGTCGCACACAAATTTTGCGCAGCGGGGGGGTGCAATTTACTCATTTTTTTAAAGCTCTCCGCCATGTCGGATTTTTGACATAAAATATGTCAAATTTTGAGTCGCACCAGTAAAGTTTCAACTTTTGTTTATAAAAACATCCAAAAATTTAGAAAATCGGCCAATTGGGTCCAAAGTAGCGTTCAAAAAGTGACAAATTTTTTGGCCCACCCTATATTACCCAAATTTAAAAAATATATATATCTGTAGCCTATCCTTATCTGTTAATTATGATTTGACATGTAGCGACATTTTTTTTTATAGATCTGCAGGGGACTGTTTGTTAGACAGCGTTATGCAAGCCACCTGGGGTGTTTTTGACAGAGACAACGCTTTAAGAAGAGGCCTGGCAGAGACATTAATGCATGCTGGGCATATGTAAGTCTTCAAATTCAACAGTTTAGCCGTTGCAATGTTAAAAAAAATGTCCCTCCAGACTTACCCATTTTGTGGGGGTTCTTGATCCTCCAGTGTCCAGGAGGGAGGTTCCTTTAACACCCTATTTAAAAAAGCTGCCTTCAACCTATTTAAGTAGAAGGAATGTAGCAAGGGGAACCGTACCTTATTGCTGTAATATAACGTTTATCCCCATGATTGCAGGACCCGACACCTCAGTTTTGTTTCTTTTTTAAGATTTTACCCAAGGTGGAAAGAATACGAATCGTCGCACGCATCTTTTCTTCAATATTCTTTGGACGAAGCTCAGTGGGAGGACGATTGGAGTAGTTTGGTGACCATAGCGGCTCAACCCGGATCGAGTCTGGAGCAATTGCACATTTTTGCCATGGCGCATATCCTGAGAAGGCCCATTTTGGTCTATGGAGTTAAGGTTGGTATAAAAATTCAAGTTTTTGCCGAAATAGATTCTTTTCTAGATCGACATAGAATCTGTCGCGATTCTCGGCTCGATTTTTTTTTCTTGTGTATATTTTTGGAACCCTAAAATTTATTTTCACTTCCTCATTTTTTTTTGTTTTAAACTTGGGGCATTTGAAAAAACGTTTGGCTTTGTGATGTACAAGAATTCCAAACTTCATACAGATCCTTCCAATTGGTTTAAAAAATAAATGGTTCGTTTTTAGTTTTCGTAGATAGAACTTGGGTGTGTTTGAAATGATAATAAATAAAGGAGTCGGGCATTTCCGGAATAATCTGTTGTTCTGAGAGGACCCCAAAAGATAAAAACTGTTCTGCAACGGTTCTTGGTAGGGCAACTGCAGGGCCGGTATTCTTGACGGCCTGTGAAGTGAGTAGAGACCGGCGAATATTTGCCTTTTTTATATATATATATATATTTCACATGGTTGGTATAAACTATTGCCCCTTATGTAATCATGGGTCTAACTACCGTGATATACAGCCAGTACATTTGTTTGGGGCTAACGCAGATTCGTTTGCACGTCCATGGAGTCAGTGCTGCCCTTTGCTTTACTTTCTCCAAATGCGCATTCCATGTAAGTGTTTTATCGAGGGTTACCCCCAGATATTTTACTACAGATGCGAATGGGATTGTTTCACCGTTCAGTACCGGAGGGACAAGGAAGTCAAGCTTCCTTTTTTTGGTGAACGGTATAATGATTGTTTTGCTAGGGTTTACAGACATTTGTTCCCTGTTGCACCAGTCATTTACTGTGTCTAAGCCTTGTGCAATTACGTCCATCAGTTGTAGACTTGCAAGGAGGTCGTCCACTAGCAGAGACCAGAGGAGGAGTGACAGAACCCCCCCTGAGGGCAGCCTCTTGCGGCCCTGAATCTAACATTTTCGTTGTTTATGGTCGTGTCGATTACTCGATTTTCTAGCGTGCTTCTTATGAATCCAGTGATAGTGGATTCAATCCCCCTAGCGGACGCTGCCTCAAAAAGAGATTGTGGTAGTGCGTTGTTAAACGCTCCTTCTATGTCAAGGAAAATGCCCAGAGCGATGCTTTTGACATCAAAGGCTTCGTTTATGTTATCTACCAGGTTGCTTAGTGCTAGTTCTGTCGATTTACCCGCCTGGTACGCATATTGGTGAGTGTTTAGGAGGTGGGTTGGGTTGGGTTGGAACAATGGCTTAGTAGACTGTCACAACCTATTTTATCATTATTGGGAATCATCAGAGTGATAAGCAAGCAAACTTGTTGAATTTAAACGAATTTCGACGAAATGTCAAATAAAATAAAAATTCCAACTAACAGTTATCTGCAAAATGTAAGGCCACTGAAACAAGCCAAATTAAAAGAAAAGAAGTTAAAAAAGTTAAAGTTGTTTTTATACTGAGACTTTCCATCTAACAAGGATCAATGGCCAGTGTACTTACAAGCTATAGCAATGTTAATTAAAAATAGTAAATTCACAAACACCCAATCACCAAAAGTGCTTTGGCCAGGAATCGAACCCTGGCGGCCCGTGTGAGAGTCAGTATCGCTACCCACTACATCACGGAGGCTGATAAGAAGGAAAAAAAGTCTTATTGTTTCTTCACATATTTAATTCTAAATCCCAACCGGTTTCGACTACAAAGTAATTGTTCAGGGGGGATGGTGCACAAATCTTTCAGAATAAAGTCGTAAATAATATCATATTTATTCATTTACAAAGTAAAGATCTGAATAATCAAGTAATTAATAGTAACATATACAATGTGTTAAGTAAGTTTTTCAATTTGACCATTTTAGCATGATTTATTTAGGACATTATTTTTAACAGATTTGTGCACCAACCTCCCCCTTGAGAATGACGTTCTAGTCGAAACCGGTCAGAGATTTAAAATTAAAGTGAAGGAACAATAGGACTTTTCGGTGGGTGTGGTTGTTTATGTTATGCTTCATACGCCAGGTACAGTCCTATGTTACCCTGATGATTCCTAACAACGATGAGACTAAAAAACATTTTTTTTTATTACAGGTAGTAAAAAGCTTTAGGGGCGAGGCTCTAGGACCAGCACGTTTTGAAGGTGTCTATTTGCCACTATTATGGGATCACAGTTTTTGTTCTAGAACTCCAATAGCTTTAGGTGGGTTTTTGTTTTTTTTACAAGTAATTAAACCCTCTATACACGGCGATTCCTTAGTTGGGACTTTTGACTAAAAATTCTTAAGTTGAGGTAAACAGATTTTCTGGTTAAAAATGAAAAAATCATCTTTTGCTATACGGTCCTGTTTTTTTTTATATTTTTTTAATCTTGTAAAGAGGTAAACAGAAGTTGTTTAAAACTATAAAATGTTAAAATTGCATCAATTTTAAACATTAATCTACACAACATGTGCACAATTAAATGTATCAACTTGTTCAAGGTTTCTTTTTTTTTTGTTGGGCACTATTTAATAGTTATTGTTTCTTTTTTTCTATTAGGTTTCACAAGAGGTCACTTCTCAGCCCTAGTTGCGGTGGAGCCCCAGTTTTCAGACAGGCCGAGGGCGTCTCTGTTACCGTTGGTGGATAGGGATAGAAAACCGTTGCCGATACACTTTTTGACAGAATCAGAGGTAAGTTTTTTGATCGTTACACGCAAAATAAGACATTTTTCCACAAAAATACTATATTTTAATGTATGCAGCGAGGGGCCGCCAATATCTTCTGATATTTGACACTAGTAAGACAATACTTAACAATATCTGGCAATACGAAATTAATTTTTTAATAAACGGCACAAAAAACTGACGTAAATGCAAAAATCCACTAACGAACTGCCTTTATCCGTTTTTCAAAAAGAAGAAACTATAATAAAAATGCATTTTCACCTATTGAAACTCACTGGAAAATCCGGAAAATCACTCGAAGTTAACACTACGTCCGTGACTTGTCAATCAAGCGACAGCGACAGATCGTTGGACTGACCTATTGGCCGTCAATAAATGTGTTTTAGCAAAAAAATTTACATGCCGAAATTTTTTTTGTTATGCTAGATCGGTAGGTACCAACATGAAAATTCTGAATAAGTCTTGGTAAACAAAGTTTTGATGTAAAACACCATATTCTAAATACCGATTAGTAATTAATCACGATTAAAGCCTAATCGGGCATTTTTTGCGTTGGTGGATATGAGCATAAGTGTCCCATCGTTTTTCTTGAAACGGACGACAAATACCTTAAAAAGGCTCTGTTTCGTTTTCATTGGGACACCCGCCCAGTATATACTTCTATTTAGTCATCTTAAATCCTTTGTATGTTATAGAAAGAGAACTTTTTACAAGTGGCAACATTATTTAGGCAGTTTTAACCATATAACTAGGAGATACTGTAACGGTCCTGCCCTTGCATTTTCCGAAAAAAAGCCGTACCGATAATAACTCTCCCAATTAAGTTAACGTGGAAAAAATGCAGAGGCAAGTCTTCTGGGCTTGAGTCGATTGCGTCACGCAGGAGCAGTAGATTTTTCTTCTTTTTTTTCAGGGTCAACCGCGATTTTTTAATTATTTTCTTTGTTTTTCAATATTGCTATACATTTTGCATTTCTTGAGCCGTTATAGTATCTCATAGTTTTATGGTTTTAACTAATGGAAGGTTTTCTCGTGACATTGAAAAAATGAATATTGAATGATTATTTGGCACGTTCCTTTCAGCTTGGCAGGGAAGAAGCCATTCTCCACCAATGGATTGACGTGTCAGAAACACAAAACGGCATCCTGGTTGCCCAACAGCCGTTGCACAAAAGACCTTTGTTAGTGGCCCAAATGTGCGAGGAGTGGCTCAATCACTACCGAAGACTCGCGTAAGTAAATACAAATTAAAGGAAAAATGGTTAAAACCGGCAACGCTGTGTGGACATATATAGCACGTTCGTTCGCGATGTATAACAAAATAATGGGGATAAGCTAAAATTTTGCAGGGTACTTTATTTTAAAAATCCAAAAAAAAACTTTCCGATAAAAAAATACAAAATAAATTTGCTTATTTTATAAGCTTTTTATACACCGGAATCAAAAACTAGGCTGACTGCTCTCTGTCTGTATGTGATAAAACAGTATTTTAAAGATTATTGTTAGATGGCACTAGAGGCAATCTATACATTTGACAGTTGTTGTTTTACTAGAGGTGGGCAACTCATATTGCTCTCTCTTTCTAGTTTTTTTCATATTTGCATGTAAAACGGATTTTATGAAATGGACTGATGTTTTTATAATTTCTCCAGACAGTTTTTGAAAGATTGATTTTTTTTGGTTAGTAAAATATGTCAAGCTTTGACAAAAAAAAACAAAAGCAAACAGTAAATACACACCGTAGATATTAAAAATCTAAATAATAGGTAAAAATAAAGACTCCTATGATTTATATTTTTGTCACTCTTTTTCTTACACTAAAACATGGAAAAATAATGTGTTATTTTTCCATGTTTTAGTGTAAGTTATGTTTGTAACTACTGCTTGTAGCTCACTTACCTCGCAAATTCGGCTATTTTAATTAATTTTCCAGCTTGGTAAATGCATGTTTTCTTTTCACTTTTCCTGAGTTTCTCCGTTGGACAACGGTACAATACAAATTCGCAGACAAGTATATTTACAGTTTTTGATACAGCAAAATTCCATTTTTAAACCTGACGTTTCTTAATAAAAAATTTGACAGTGACAAAGTTATATATTGTCAGGGGTTACCAACTATCATTGCCAACACACAATTTCAAACATTTCCCTAACAACTGGCAAATCCAGTTGCTCACCTCTGGTAAAACAATAAAAATTAGGGTGATTTTGTCTAGAATTTTGTACAAAGTTGCAGATCCAACACAAGCTGGCTAGCAAAAAGGGTTGCCACATAACTAAAACGAAATTCTCAGTTATGGCCTGCAAGAAAACAAAGTTGAAATTGGCAGGTAGATTTTTAGTTTTGACTTAGCCTGGAATGATTCTTCTTAAAGCGAAGGTTTTTTTTTAAAATAGCTTATTTGTCTTATCATTACAGTTTTTTTGTATTGAAATTGGTAAAGTTATAGCAAAAAACAATTTGTCCGCTTTTTTTCGGTTCACCTGGTATATTCATATAATATATCTTGGTTGTCCAGGTCTACTATATAGTAGTTAAATATAAATGGTCTCAAAAACAAATTAATTAAAATGGGACAGGGCCGTACCAGAAGAAAAAATGATTTTTCTCAGTATTGAAACTTCAAAATAAAATATATATTTTTTAAAACTCAAAAAAGTAAGAAAGTAATGCAAAAACCGCATGTCTCTATCTTCAATAAGAGTTTCCCATTGAATCCCATCGAAAATGGGACACCCTGTACATATTTTGAGGGGGTGGATAACCCCTCGATTTTACCCAAATAAAGAGTATTCCATGTTTTAATATTTATTACAAGTCACAAAAAACAAAAACATAATTTTTCTGTCACTATTCTGTCTGTTTTGGCACTAGTGACATTATTTGTGAGCGGTTTTGTAGTCAGTTGGCTCCCTAGTACAAGGTAGAGGCCCTGTATACGATTTTTGACAGTTATTGTGTTATCAGAAGTGAGCAACTGGAATTGACAGTTTGTTAGGGAAATGTTTGAAATTGTGTGTTGGCAATGATGGTTGGTAACCCCTGACAATAAATAACTTTGTCACTGTCAAATTTTTTATTAATAAATGTGAGGTTTAAAAATGGAATTTTGCTGTATCAAAAACTGTAAAAATACGTGCCTCGACAAATTTGTATTGTTCCTTTGTCCAAGGAGAAGGAAACTCAGGAAAAGTGAAAAGAAAACATGCATTTACCAAGCTGGAAAATTAATAAAAATAGCCGAATTTGCTAGGTAAGTGAGCTACAAGCAGTAGTTACAAACATACGCATTTAGCATGCACTTCGTTAATAAATAACACATTGTGTTTCCATATTTTATTGTAAGAAAAAGAGTAACAAAAATATAGATCATAGGAGTCTTTATATTTTACCTATTATATCCATTCTTAATATCTACCGCGTGTAGTCAATGATTGCTTTTGTTTTTTTTTGTCAAGGCTTGACATATTTTACTAACCAAAAAAAATCAATCTTTCAAAAACTGTCTATGGAAATTATAAAAAGAGACAACAAAACATCAGTCCATTTCCTAAAATCCGTTTTACATGCAAATTTGAAAAAAAATAGAAAGAGAGGGCAAAATGAGTTGCCCACCTCTGGTAAAACAATAACTGTCAAATATATAGAGGACCTCTAATACAAGGTAGGAGAGCAAAATCGCTGACAACTATTGCCATTTCTGCCAAAACTGACAAAAACATGACAAAAAGATGATATTTTAATCAGGTTCGTTTTTGTAAGAGAAATGCTCCCCGGGAGCAGTCCTTTCTCTCACATTCAAGAAAGCACTGAAAATCGACTATATCCAAATTTTTTTGTTTTTAATTTGAAAAACTGCATTTACGAAAGTGACTAATTTTTTTGTTGAGAATTTTGTTTTACTCCGGTGGCAATCCTTTTTGCTACCTATCCTATCAAACTAGAAAATTGGGCAACTACAACAAAGGATATCGATCTTTGGTTTTTGGGCACCATTATTGGACCATCTTCAGGGCTCGAACTTTTTTGGTTTTCTTGTCAATCACTAAAAAACTAAAACGGCCTAGATGGCCCAATAAATGGTGCCGAAACGTTGGAGATGAAATAATTTGTGTTTTTCAATTTTGACCCTAACCCACCAATCAAACCAAAGATATATTACCTTGGGTCGCTAAACTCTGTAAAAAAAAAGATATATTCGAGTTTCGTTTACAGCTCTCAAGCAAGTTTTACACGGGGAAAAACTTCACACAAAATATCGTACAAAATTTGATTTTAAATTTATTTAAAGTCACTCAAAGTTTTTTTTTGCTGGCTTTAGGTATTTTGGCAACCCCGCATACATTGCTCGGTCATTTTAACACGCGTATTTTGTTGTTTTTCTATCACTTTGTTAACATACGGCAAGATCCTAAATAAATTTGAGATGAAATTTTGTCACATTTCTCGTGAACTTTTTCCTCAATAAAAAATTAAAAAAGGTAACTTACTATATATTTTTGTTGATTTTTAGTCAAATGACATCGGCTCCATTCGTAAGACCAGTCCCGATACAGGACTACTCGAGCGAGGGCGACACGGATTGCGAATGACACTCCCCACTGTTGCCAGATTGAGCTGCAACGTTGTCACTTTTTCTCTTATATAAACGGTAATAAGGCTTTAGGTACTTAATTCTTTAATTTTAAATTGCATCCTGGTGGTCGATTTTGGATAATGAAAGGCAAATTACTTGTAGATTTTTTCAAGGAGAAAAATTAATCCAAGGAATGAGTAAACCCTGAACACTCTAACCATTAACATAATAACTTTATTACATGAGCTCCTGACAGGCAATTGACCGTATTAGGTTACATGAATTTTGACAGACCGCCATATTGTATGATTTCTTTTTGTTTCGTTACATTCTTTTGTGCTTTTTCAACAAATTGTAAATTATAGTAAATATTTCAAGCACTTACTTAGCCCACTTATAAGAACAATATTTATTCCAGCAATACTCAATTCTTACAGTGTTCCTTGTTTTAAAGCCTTAGCCCCACTTTCTCTCACTGTTTTTATGTATCTAATTCCCCCCCCCCATCTTTCTAAACCAGGCGAAACTCTAAAAATCCACATTTAATACCTTCCTTTCAACTATTTTTGAACATCCACCTGAACTAATTTTTTACTGAATATTTAAAGCTCGTACTTAGCCCATTCGTAAGAACAATATTTAATATTCCAGCAATACTCATTTCTTACAGTTTCTGAATAAATTCGAATAAGTTTCACTCAAATTTCCATGTTTTATAAAGTCCTAGCTTCACTCTCTTCAAATTTCCATTGTTTACAGTGTACCATAAATTTAAATCTAAATTAAAGAGAAACATGGCAAGAATGCGACAAGTAAACCCAAAGATTCTAGAAGCTAGCACAAGTTGCCCGAAGGTCAATTAAACACGAACCAACTTTCCCGAATGCGGCACGTTTCACCTGAAATTTCTCTGCTGATACAAGCCAATAGGGTGTTTCCCCAATAGAACGAAGCTGCAATCGAGCGAGTTTAATTGGCTTCATGGCAACTCGTGACAGCTTCTATTTCATTTCAAATCAAATCACCCAGAGGTTTGGCAGACCATCTAAAGGGAATGAAAAATACCAAAAAAATTTTTTTGGCCATTACTTTTTTAACATGTACCTAAAGAAATGAAAATATCTCGATAACTACTTAAACTAGGCAAACAAGGACGGTGGTTTATAGCTCGTTTTAAAGGTATTTTAACTACCTGATGATGTATTTTTTGTTTAAAAAAAAAATTGAAATTAAAAAAAAAACTTTATTAATTATTATATCAGCCCCCGATTTTATTTGTGAGAAAATTTTTTACTCGATTTTTGAAAAACAGCGTTTTTAAAAATATTTTGTTTCTGGATTATTTGCCAAACTATTTACAAAATTTCAAGATGGAGAGTTGATGGGCTTATCAAAAAAAATATTTTAAAAATTTTGAAAATAATTTTTCAAAAAAAATGAGGTTATGTGATACCTTATCAAAATGGGCTTTAAAATACCTATACAACAAGGTATTACTCGCTTTTTTACGGTATACGTTCTCAAGATATTACTATTTTTGTGTACCTGCACATTTGGTTAAAATTGACTGTCTTTACAGGCATTTATAAAAATTTAAATATCTTGAGAACCATACATACTAGAAAAGCGAATAGCTTGTTTTAAAGGTATTTTAAATGCCATTTTCACAAAAAATGCTGTTTTTCAAAAATTAAAAGTTTTTTTTTTAAATTTAATTGCATTTTTTTTAAAACAAAAAGTATATCATGTGATACTTTACGTACATGTTTGAGCAAAATTGGTAGTTTTTGTGATTTTCAAGAATTAATTTTAAAAAAACTAATGGTCAAAAAAATTTCAAATTTGGGATTTTTCATCCCCTTTATGAGTAGAAGAAATGTACCAAAAATTATCAAAATTGGGGAGGTGGTCTGCCAAACCTCCCTTTTTTTTGGTTGATTTCATATGAAATGACCCGAAGGGAGTTCTTTCTCTTACTTCCAAAATAAGCACGCATATGACGTCATTTACGGTTATATTATTATTAGGGTTTATATAATGTAGGATTGAACAATCCTAGGAAAATTTTTAATCTTGCTTTTACCAATTGACCATTCCAGGGTGACCATATTGACGTGTGGGGCACCCAAATTAATAATTGTATTGTAAACAAAGGAATCAAGGGTGCAAAACAAATCATTTTCATTAAAAAGTTTTGCTCAGTTGTTGGATGTTCTAAAACGGGGGAAAGGTGAAAAAATGCACAACATTCATAGAACAAACCTTTCCAACAAATCCAGCCTCATAGTATTTGTAAGCTTGCAAAGATTTGTAAATAAATAAATAAATAAATAAATAATTGAACATTTGGTCCATGTTTAGGAAAAAACTTAAGTTTTTGGACAAGTCTCTAGGACTTGCGTAGGTGTTGGTATTGTTTATGACACTTATTTTCTGTTTATAGCGGCACTTTGACTTCTCATTTAAGAAATAAATAAAATCACCGGGATTTATTTTGTGTAAAAAAAAGCTTTGGATCACACAAATTTACAACGTTTCAAAAACCTGAAATTATGATAACAGCTGGCAAACACCAATGTCAACCTTATGACAGCCGTTTCTTTGTGTACCCCACGCGGCAATATGGCCGCTTGTCAAAGTCACGTGACTTGTAATGGTCAATTAATCAGGCGGTTAATGTTTCAAATATGTTTCTGAATGGCCGACAAATTACCAAAGGCGTATTGTAGCGTTCATTCGTTTCGAGTTTCGAATTTACCAATCGCGTTCTCTAAGCAGCATTTTTGGTCAGAATGTGGGTAATATATTCCTAGATTGTAGATTGCAGAGGGAGTCGTTTCGGCTCTTTTAGCCTCACGGAGCTTAGGTGGAACTGGCCCCGAGAGGGGAAACTGCATCCTTCTAAAATTTTGATAACGCTTTAGTGACTTGCCATATTGCCTTTTGGTGGAATAAAGAATCTTGAATGTGACGGGGGTCTAAGCTTTATAGAAAAAGCCGCACGAAAGAGGCCGAATATTCGCGATCTTTAAATCATCTGTTGGGAAACCGGTGTTAGAAAGCTCCAAAAATTAGGTAGGGGCAGTTTCGGGGTACAGGCGGAAGTAACTGTGGCACATGTTTTCGCGTGCGTAATCAAAGATTGATCCAAGACGGACGTCTTCTGGATGTCTCAGACATACAGCGTTTATGACCGCGAACAAAATAATGTATTTATTTATTATTTTTCGTAATTTTGTTTATAAAATAGTTCAAAAAGGTTATTGGTGCAATGCAGATTACAAAAATATAAGAAATTCTTTATTTTTGATTTAAATTAGTTTAATTTATATGTAAAAGGCGTACTTCATTTAAGAGGGTTGTGTCCTTGCCCAAAAAGAGCGTGAATGCCCTAGCTCGAACGAGGCTCAGTTCGTGTCCAGGAATTTAAGGCTTATTTCAAAGGAAGCTATTTTCTTGGGGGATAGTTGGCCCACTTCATGGGCAGATGGTAGTACCCCATCGATATTTTACCGGATAGTGTTAGGTGAGCAGTCCGACGACTCTTCTGATGTCTTTCCTGTTCATGTTTATGAGCTTTTCTGCTCTTTGTGCCTGTCTTAGTCTTCAGTGTTTTGACAATTGGTTCTTTTCCCAATTGTTGAGTTCTTTTAGAACGTGGCTTTTTATGAGCCCACAGTAGGTCTCTGGGCCATAATATGGCGTATCTGTACCTTATTTTGCGGGGGTATCTGCTTCCTCGTTGCCCGCTATGCCTCGGTGTCCTGGTACCCACATCAAGGTTACCATTCCCAGACTAGTTTTGACGCACATTTATATTTGTTTATGACTTTTAAAATATATCTCTAACGTAGGATAGAACTCTTTTTCTATAGAAAATAAAATAGGGAATAAATTACGTAAAAAATCTCACTATTATACCTAAGTGGGGACAGAACTGGCGTAAATTTTTTTCTCCAAAATAGGTCACAGTAGTTAGGTCGGGACAGGTCAATAGACAACAAATAAAATGGCGCAACGCTGTTTTATCTTGTAAAGAATAATGGCTACCTACCTAATATAATTTTACGTGTAATAATTAAATGGTTTTAAAAGGAAGTTATCCATAAAACTCAGCCAAAATCCACCTGTAAAACAAATTTTTCGGGTAAACTTCAATATTTTGTCTTTTAAAAACACAGGCGCCGTTTTAAACACGTAAGTTTTAGACATTTTTTTGAAAAATATCAATATTTAAAAAATCAGGCATGGCACTAAAATGTTTTAAAAAGCTTTGGGACACTTTTTAACACTGGAAAATTAAAAGAACATATTGATTCAATATTGTTTTCTCTTTGTTTTCAAACTTACAGAATTACTGAAAATCAATGTAATAAAAAATTGGTAGCCGATCGATGTTTGATAAGAATTCGACATATTTCTCACATCAAAAGCAAACTAACTCGATCATCCAATGTCAAAAATAGGTAATATTCTACCATCGCGAATATTGAAAAAATGTCTTACTCTCTAAAGGCAAACAACTTGGTAAAAAATAGCTACATTCTAGCTTTAAATTCGTCCCTGAATCTAAGTAAAAAACGGAAAAATTTTGATGCCAAATTAGCTAATATTTGACTTATTTTCGGAAAAGCATAGTAATACTACTTATAAAGCATTTTTAAAAGGTAAAACGACGATAAGTTTTACTCGAAACTCCCCATCATCCTATAAGGCCATATAATTGGAGAAAAACCGGTAACACCTCTCCTAATTAGGTAAGGATTTCTTTAGGCCTGCTTTACTGAACCTAATATGCTGCTTGGATCAAGCCGTTTTATTGGTCATTTCGTGGTGATTTTTTTGGTAATTTTCTGAGGTAATTTACCTTGTTAGGTTTTTACCGTAATCTAGAATTGTTTTTCAGTTGCGGTTTTCCTTAATTTGATAGAAAGGAGTACTCTCTTGCAGATTTCTACCAATCGCAAAGCTGCAAGCTGTCACAAGTTAAGCGAAAGGAAATAAACATGACACGCTCTCCACATTTTGATTGAAACATCTCTACTAGTACAAACTAGTGGAGTAAATCCGATAGAACGAAGATGCAAACGGATATATCTCAGGTCGTGTTTTATTGGCTTTCGGGGAACTCGTGACAGCGTTTAGCTTTGCAATTAGTGGAAATCTGCGAGAGTACTCCTTTCTATCGACTTAAGGCAAAAGGTATGGTTATCTTGTTGTTTTGTTATGCAATACCCCTCTAGTTCAAAAAAACTATCAAATTTCGACCAACCCAGGTCGCTGCACACTTCTTAAACCAACCAAAAAAAAAAAATGATGTACACTCGGTGGCAGAAAAAATGCGAACAGGAGATATTTTATTTATTTAATTCAAGTGTCATTTAAAAAAAAAAGTATGTTTCCGTGCAACAGAGTGTACAGGGTGTCCCATTTTCTATGGGTTTTAAAGAGAAACTAATAACGAAAAAAAAAAATGTGAAAGAAAAACTTAAAAAAAAACTCATAAACTATAGTATATACCTAATCAACACCTAAATCAACTTTTCTGTTCTGGTCACAAAAAGAAGTGAATTACTCATGAAATTCTGTAGATTTCTATTACAGTTTCTTTTTTTTTTTAATCACCCGTTACACGCTGGATGGCCATGAGGCCATTTTTTTTAATGGAACACACTGTATATTTTTTTAAAGTTTCGATAGATCTTTCTTTCCTGATTCCAAAAATATACCATATGTTATCATTGTCTTGAATGGCCATTAAGCAATGTGTTGAACAAAGAACCACCTAAATTATTTTTCCTTGACTATTTATTTTTGATTTTACTCGAGAACCGACAAAGATACACCCTAAATATGATATATTTTTGGAGTCAGAAAGAAAAGATCTATCAAACTCTTATAAAATATACATGGTATTCAATTAAAAAAACTGAACCTCATGGCCACTCTGCGCGTAGAGTGTGATCAAGCAAAAAACTGAAAATGTTTTCATTCATAATTCATTCACTTTTTGATTTATCTTTTTGTGACAAATAACAAAAAAAGTTTTCCCAAGTGGAACTTTATAACTGGTCACCCTGTACATGAAAAGTGACAAACGCGATGCAATTTGACCTATTTCGCCAGATGCCTATCTTGACACATCTTTAAAATTTATCAAAATTTTATGGGTTTCGTCAGACTACATCTTTCTTCTAGCGAAGCGAATAACTCATACGCTAGAAGAAAGATGTGGTCTGACGAAAAACAAGAAAAATAGATCCTTCACGAAATTAAGTAAAATTGGAGCAAGTTTGTCACCTCTTACATACCTTGTATAAAATTGCCACAAAAGGAAAAGAAAACAATGTTGATTTATATGTATACTTCCAGAGTTCAGAAGATTTTTTTCCAGATATTTTAAATACATAACTTTTTTAAATCCTTTAATATTAACAGTTATTCATATTTTTGTCCCACCTGGTACAATAACTGGAAAAATAAAAAACCGTTATTTTTGGCAACTACTTATAAACACAAATATATTTCTTGGATGTTTAAAAAAATATATATAGCAACCAAAGTCACGGTTTTGGTCGAAATTTGATGGAATGACCCAAGAGCACTAATCGTTTTATTTTCGTTCATTCATCAAATCGCCCCAGCAAGAAAAAAAAAACGGAAAATGTAGAGTTAAGTTTTTTGATGCTTTGCAAGTAAATTCGAATTGGTTATTAATGGATTTTCCCTCCAAAAACCTCTGCTGGACCAAGGTGCTAATTTGATCCTTAATTGACCGCCAGGGTAATCGTGCTAAAAACATTGAATTTTAAAGACTTTTAGGTATTTATTAAAAGGAATACATTTAGTTGCAACGATGCTGTTGAGAATAGATTATTTTCTTTCTGTCAGTGTTTATTTTACTCCAAAAAGTATGGATGTCACATGATCCGTTTTGAACGTCACACTATGGTATAGAAGATCCTTATTTTGGCCAAAAATAGTGTTGGGCATAGAAATGAGGAAAAAAATATATTTTATACAAATAGTAATAAATAAACATACAAAAAATATTCCAACCCCCCACACCCACACACTTGTGTTTTGCTTAGAAATAAAGTAAACACTTGAAAATAGTGGATAGAAACTAATAAGTTAACAGAAAAAAATATTTATTGAATAAAAAATTATTATTAAAATTTTAAAAGCAACCACAAAGGTAAGCGTAGTATATTTTGATAATTTAAAACCGACCACCATCTTGGATTTTAAAATAGCGCACAAACTTAGTTTATTTTATGAAAATTGGTTGCGTAGTTATAGAGTTATTAAAAAAATAATTTAGACCGATTATGTTTAATAGACTTAAAATAAAATGCGCCAAAACCAAAAAGCTATTATAAGATAAATCTGGACCTGAGTAAAAAAAGGGCCAATCTCCATTTTTGTCCATATGAAATTAATACCATCACTGAAATAAGCACATTGAAAACTACAGGTAGAAAAAAGGCCATACTCCTTGTACGATTCAATTAATTTTGGCCTATCTCCCATATACATACACATAAGAACGGAACTTTAACTAACGATTACTCAAAACACGAAAAATGGAGTTTGGCTGTTTTTATACTCGGATCCAGAAATATACCAGAGGGGCAGGTAAGAGCAAAACATTTTATATTTTCAAAAAAATGTATACCATGATGAAAATGAATCTTCAAAAATTTCGGTTAAATCTGTTTAACATTTTTTTGTAACCCTGTCTAAAATGTAATTAAATAATTTTTTAATTATTTCTTACCCCTACTTGGAAAAAATCCATATATATATATATATATATATATATATATAAGATTTACGAATTAAAAAATATTTTCTTTTGTTAAAATTTATCTCTTACCTTTACTTAAAATGCGCATTATTAAAAAATGTCTAAAAAATCATCCACTCTCCAAGCAGCCGTGTTAGAACTTAACACAACATATAGCGGGTTGTGAAACAATTGTTTTACCTGTCGGGCACATCCAACTTTGTACTGATCTCCATGACTACTTTGATTTTGTTCGAACTAATGCTGGATGTTTATAAAGCAATCCTTTAATGACCAAAATTACGTTATTGG
This sequence comes from Oxystoma pomonae, assembly GCA_963921995.1. Taxonomy (NCBI): domain Eukaryota; kingdom Metazoa; phylum Arthropoda; class Insecta; order Coleoptera; family Brentidae; genus Oxystoma; species Oxystoma pomonae. The sequence goes on from OY998164.1 coordinate 35,917,358, forward strand.
ATATTTTTATTGTAACTTCGATCATATGTATTTTTGGCTAATTTAATGACTTTATAGACCAAAGTGCGTCAGTTCGACATTTTCTGAGCTAAGGTCATTGACAGAAAAAAAATAATTTCTACTCTTAAAATGGTTTTATTCTCACTCTCAAGTAATGAAGGTCTCGAGACACATTTCAATTAAAAATATTTTATGTCTATTTTTCGGAAATTTAGGTTATAAGGCCACTTTTAATAATAGTCGCTTTTTCCAATATTCTGGTAGAAGAGTACAAATTTTTAGAATGGGATGTTTTAATTTTATTTATTTTTAAATATAGGAAAGTTTATATACACACCAGAGGTAATATTATGGAATATAGATGGTTTTAAATAAAGTTGTTGCCAACCGATTTGGGTATTTTAGACTAACTTTGTTTTTTTCGTATAACCGCATATTGAAATAGTTTTGAACAAAAGTTGATATAACTAAAATAAAAAAGTAGGTATGTGGGCTATACAATTTTTTTGAGATGTTGAGTAGTTCTATCGTCCACTTTGTACATAAAATTCGCACTGTTGCCAAATTGACGTTTTTCCTAGTTTAACACTAGGTTCACATAAAATGTTGCCAAAGGCTCAAACTACATTTTTTATTGCAAAAAAATCGGTTTGCACAGTATAAAAAAAAAATTGCGCAAAAATATCAAAAATTGTATGACGCATGCGCGAGCTGAAAATTCAGATGCATCCCTTTCTCATTTTGGTATGCCTATGCAAGCAAGGGAAGTTTGGGGCAACAGCCTTGGCATCATTTCTTGTAAACCTGCTTTTAACAGGTTTGACGATGTCAATTATTAATTATTATTTGTTTAGGGGATATTTGTTTTTTGAAAATTATATATTTACACATTTTTTCAATTAATTAGAAATAACTATGCAAATAAAACTGTACTATATTTTCTTGTTAAAAACAAAATGTTTAAAAAGAAACGAAAATAAAATAGAAAAATAAACACGTTTAAATTTCATTTACTCGAGTTTTAATTTTTTTCTTATCCAAACTTTACCAAAATATTTATGTAAAACGAAAAAAAGGATGATAACAAAAACCTGTGTACGAATAAGTTGCGTTGAAAAAAAAAACAAATTAAATCAAACAGTAAAACATTTGATAATATTATAAGTAAACTATAAACTAAATTTTACAAAACTATGTTTTTCCTAGCCAGACAGTATTTTTGTACATGCACTTCTGACAAACAAAAATATACTTTATACTTAACACACTTAAAAACTTATAATTATATCCATTCAAATATATTAGGGGTATAAACACAATTATCAGTGGTATCAGCATCTGCATCTGTATTCCTATCTTGTTAACCAAGCACACTTTTTACATGATGGCAAATGCGTGACAAGACGTGTTTAAAATTGCAGAATTTTGCTTTTCCTGCGATACGATACGCAAGATAACACTACGTTGTTTTCACATACGGTATAGCTCAGTAAACTGTATAAATAATTTGAAAGTGCAGCTGGTTGATTGGTCGTTTCGATAGGAATACAAATGCGGATACAGATACCACTTATAATTTGCTTTATCTTTCTATTAAAAACTGAAGAACACGCATGGTTCTCAGGAGCTTTCCCTAAATTAAGTAAACCACAGCGTTACGCGACACTTAATCAGGGGCGTATACAGACAGTGAAAGCGTTCGCTCCACCCCCTTTCCCAACGGTTTTTCGCAGTTTTTGCCTGAGGCGATTAAAGTATAAAATACAAATTTCTCCCCCCACCCTTTTGGACGAGCTGTATCCGCCTTAAAGTGAGTTTACTTTATTTTTTGTGAAGATTTGTTAAAAATATTTTTCGTTGCGTTACATAATTGAGGGACTGCTCCTTAATCAAAATCTTCCCAGTGTCCTAAAATAAAATGATCCAATTTTACAACGAAAACAACCACACACCCAGTTAAATCATCACGCGCATATGCACAGAAAATGGTCTTACAGGATTCGATATAAAGAGATTAGTTACTCGCTAATTCCGACCAACAGGACGGCTAAGTTGGAACATGTAGGCATGTTTCTAATAAAACTTCTCTACTGGTACAAACTAGAGTGGTCCAGATAGAACGAAGCTGTCAGGACGGCACGTGTTTTATACGCTTTCGGGCAACGTTCTTGCTTTTCCATTGGCCGAAATCAGGGAAAGGGAGTAAGAGAGAGTAGAATTGAATTAAATGTTTTTAATTGCTGTTACTTTACTAAAATTTGGTTAGTTTAATGCATATTTCACATCCTAGAAAAGTCAAAAAGTAAGTTGGGGCAAACTGTAAAGTATATAGAAATGGTTTCATTTAATTTAATGCATTAGATTAGTTGCGGCTGTTAAAAGCACCTGGCAAGGATGAAGGTAGTGCGGGATTCAACTTGCGGAGAGTGCTGGGAAGAGGATGAATCCTCACACCACTATCTTGCAAGGTGTCCGGCCTACAGAGAAATCAGAGAGGGAATCTTCGGAGAGGAAGTGTTCGAGCCCGAACACCTTCCGACCCTGAAATGGTCGGATATCCTGACTTTTATCCAAAAGACGGGAAGGTTCGACCGTGGTGGAGTGGGAGCGTAAGGGGGAAGCTCTGGGGGATGGCGAAAAGGGCTCGCATAGAGCCTAGTCGCCGGGCCGGGAGCCCCCCCTTATTCTACTACTACTACTACTAGTTGCGGCTGTTGCTTGAAACTTAGCCTATACATACAACAAATCTCTGGAAAGGCCATTTCTGTACATTTTTTTTAAATTCTAGGTGGGAGCTTCTAACTCTTTGTTCGAGCATCACACAAAAACTACTTGGTAGTACATAAGCTTTATTTCATCAAAATCGGTTCATGGAAAGAAAAGTTATGACCATTTAAAGCAAGAAAAACGAAAAAAAAACGAGTTAAACCACAGGCAAAGATGCGGGGTCTTCAGCTAGTAAAAGACTTACGTACAATTGCACCGAAGATGTAACATGCCAGTTAAGTCGGCCGGACAAAATATATCTTGCTGAAATATACGGAAGTGCTGTTGTCACATTCTAAGCGCAATCTTAAATCTGCGGTACAATTGAACATAAAACATTCATTTTTGGATCCAAATTGGAGATCATGAAAATGTTGAGCTAGCTACGACTGCTCAGATATACTAGGAATATTTTGACAGTCATTTTCAGTGGCAGTATTTGGTTTCGAATTGTCAATATTCTCGCTTTTCTTACCTAAATTCTCAAAAGCTAAATCTGAATCACACTCTGTTATTTCATTGTCTTTAGAATGGGCCGGAGTTTCTTCGGTTACATTTGAACTACTATTGTGATGCGTATTATCTTCAAAATTCAAATTTAAACTACTTTCTTCTGGATGTTTTGCTCTGAAACTACTATCCATATCTTCATTCACATTTAAAGCAACCACATTTTCACTTCCAACAAAAATGTCTACTTTATTTACAGTTGCACCAGTTTCTAGTTCTATAGTTTTATTTAAACTTTCCTCGGTTGCTCCTTCGATATTTTCACTGTTCGTGTGGTCCATTTCGTCAGTGATTGCATTTATTTTTATATTTGTATTGTTTGCATTTGTTGCATTCGTTTTGTTTACTTTAATGCCTATTTCATTAGGCGACCCATTTATATTACTACGTAAAACCCATTTTTTATGGGATTTCTGCTCTTCTTTCATCACATCTGTCTTGGATATTGCATCAGTTTTTGTTGTTTCTTTGGTATTTATACTTATATCAATTTCTTTCGATAAAGTTTCTTTTTTAGATGGTATCTGGGTAACTTCATCACTTTTCTCTTCTGCGTCATTTGTGACTGAATTACTAGATAAACCCGTTTTAACGTCACTCTCTTGTTTGTATTTTACGACAGTTAAACTACTACGCAATGATCGTTTTTTCACAAGACTCTTATTTTTCTTTAAACTACTGACCAATTTATTACTAATATCCATATGGGTTCTTTTTGGTGTTGGCATATCCAAACTACTATGATAAATGTCTTTTGATCTTTTTCTAGTTTTGAGTTTTTCGGAATGTTTTTTTTTATTTGAAATATCCTCCTCAGAAGTGGACGTTGATGGGAGAGAACTATTTAAATCTTGCAAATGGTTAAGTTTTTTATTTTCTCTTGATACTTGCTGACAAAGTTTCCAATAAACTCTTTGATCGTGACCCTTCAGAGAACCAGTTGATTTGGAAAACTGCTTTAGTTGTTTTCTTAAATTATTCACTTTTTCCACACTCGATTTTTGCAAGGCATTGTCGCAATGTGACTAAAAAATAAATAAATATATAGGACGTTAAAACAAAATGTCTCAAAATAACTAATGGGCTAAAACCAGACAAGGAATACTTTGGTTAGTTGGGTTAATGTGGATTTGTGTTTGCTTGTCCAATCAGAGCCCGAATTCTTTACTGCATGTGAGGTGGGTATTCACCGGTGAGTATTTGCCTTTCTCACTTTTCACATGGTTCAAAGCAGGCAAAAAGTAAGAAATTTCTTCAAAATCACAGGCACGGGTGTCAAGAATACAGCCCCTGAAATGATTTTTTCTTAATTTCACAAGACAACAAAATTTAAAAAAAAAATGAGTTTAAAAGTGATTGCAGTGCAGCAGAAAACATTTTTATAATCTAGAGCTAAGTTTATAAAAACATAAAAGATTTTCACCCTTGTAAGAATGTGTGATGGAGTTTGGTTTATCTTAAAGACCTCCTAAAAATATTACAAATCCAACTGGACTAAAAAAAAAGATTTTTTGGAAATATATTCTTAAGTAAAATATATTATTATATAAATAATATTATAAAAGCTAGTTAAAGTAGTAAAAGTTACAGCAGCAGCCTAAGCATATGTGAAAAATTTTGACATCTGAAACTCTTAACGATATTCTTTGTGTATATTCTCATTTTTCAAAAAACAATCATTTTAAGAATACAAAATAAAAAGCTTTTCCAAGATATCCATGTTTAAATTTAAATTACAAAAAATTAAACATTGCTGTCGACCCGTTTTTAAGATACAACGTGGCCAAAAGTAACACATTTTTCTTATCTTTTCCTATTTTCAAGGCAGTATTTTAAAAATTAATTTACTCCATACTTCCGAAGATTTTGCACAGTATAAAGTTTTAAGGTGTCAAAAGTTTCTTGTTTAAAGTGAATGTTTTGAAATGCAATTTATAGCTTAAACTGACCATAAAATAGAAAAAAATCGATCGATAAAAATGTTTTTTTCAAATTTTTCCAAGAAGAACAAGCCTAAGAACATGAAAATTAGCCTTGTAGCATTGCCCCTGAAAGCCTAATCAAATAACATTTTTGGTTAAAATTTGGCAAAATTACCCTGATCTCAGCTAGTAATTTTACTTTATAGAAAAATGAGTGGTCAAAAAAGAGGGGAAATTTCCTGCCTTTTTCTCAAAGTTGAGACAAAAACCAAGGTAATTTGACAAGAGAAAACAGGTAATTAAATAAAATTGTTCTTAAAGCAATATTGCCCAGAGCATAGTTTTCACCAACTTTTGGTAAACATGAAACATTTCAAAATGAAAGTTTTCAACGAAGAGAGAGAAATGGAAACAAAAAAAGAGAAAAATAGTGATTGCCTCCAACAACTCATAAGACTTCTACTTATAACTTGTGCTTCCATAAAATTCACACGCCCTTCAAAACATGCAGTTTTAATAATTTAGTTCCAATTTGTCAATTTTCATCATGTCATATTTCGTTTTGAAAAGTTTTTTATTCAAAATCCAATTAAAATTTTTTATGGATTTTTTTAAACAAAAAAATAAAACTTCCTAAAAAAGAGCAAAAAAAATACCGTGTTACCTTTTTACGGCGACTCAATTCAAAAAAAGTCCTAACTTTGAGGAATTTTTGTTTGTCAAACCTACGTAACTTTGACTAAGTTGTAAACCAAAAAAGTTCTTAACTTTGAAGCATTTTTTAGGTCATTAATAAGACATTTTTACAAGCGACGTTGCCCAAAAGAGGACGTCAAAATTTTAAGTTTACCATAAATTTTGGTTTTTTTGCCTTTTGATTTTAATTCGAAAAATTTGCCAAAAGAAAACCTTCAAAATGTCATGTGTATAACGACTGTTTCTTAAGTTATTTCCATATCACAAACTACAGTAATTTTTTGAAGAAAAAAGTTTCACATTTTGATGTCTGATTGCTTATCTTGACCTTGCAACTTCCCAATATTCCCTAAAATGTTACTGCTATAATGCCAAGGGGTATTATAGGAGTATTTTTTATGTGAAGAATTCGACTATCCACAGCAGATTTGATTCGTGTAAATTTCATTGTTTTTTTTAAATGGTAAAATTTTAGCTTGCATTTCCATATTTGCTATTCCTCTTGAATTCGCACTTGTTACTCAAGGACAGTTCTCTTTAATCACATGGATGGTAATAAAATCTGCTTTTGTCTTTTTCTTGGCTCAATAGCCGCTCTGTTGTATGTATTTCTTCTTGTGGTGGTGGTATTGGCCGCGTAATGCATTTGAAGGTGTATATGCCTGCTAAGCTTTCAGTGGCAGAATAAGTTATCTTATTTTAATATTTGCATTTGGAAACTCTGAATATATCTTTTTTATAAATCGTTTCTCAGGGTGTCCACAGAATTTTTTATAAAAAAAAATCCCTGACTTTTCATGATTAACTTGTTAAAATTTTCCTGACTCTTACTTTTAAAAAAATCAGCCTACTATAACTGATCAACCTTTATTTGTGTACATCAAAAAGCGATACGAAAAAAAATAATTTTCTATACGTTTTGAACGGTTTTGAAACGTGACTAAAATTAAATTTAAAAAAGAAAAGTGGGCTTAGCTGCAAAAGGCAATTTTAATACTCTAATATGAATAGAAATTCCGATACTCTTATCGGAGACTTTCTAGACTTTTGAGTAAATTCGATGACTTTCCACGATCACTTTTTTTCCCTGACTTTCCAGAATGTGGACACCCTGTTTCTGTTTTATTACTCGATTTTTCGTTTTACAAATTCTCTTTCCTGGACAGAGCTTGCTACTGGTTCACACACACCAGTTAAATATAAATGACGTCTTTTCTTAACATTTTTTTTTGATTAGAGAAAACTTTTTATTTTGCAGAATCTTGTTAATGAAACGTTTTTTTTTAAAATGCCAACGTTTCGTAAAATTTATTAACTTCTTCAGGGCTATTCAAGACGGCCGTTCCATATGTTAATTCTGTTGTAAAAAGGCATTATTTTTTCACAAAGCACCGTAATTTTCATTAAAACTTTTAAAAAAGACGTAAACAAACACATTAAAATATTATTAAATTAAATTTGACCGAGATACTCACCGTATTAATTTTTAATGTGTTTTTACGTCTTTTTAAAAGTTCTAATCAAAATCACGGTACCTTGTGTAAAAATAATGCTTTTTTACCATACAATGACGTCTTTTCGCAATATAATTGACATATGGAACCGGCGTCTTAAATAGCTCTGAAGAAGCAAATAAATTTTGAGAAACGTTGGCATTTAAAAAAAGGACGTTTCATTAACAAGATTCCTCAACCCATAAACCTACACCTTCAAGAAAAAAGTTTTTATCTGTGGTTTGATCTAAATTTTGGAAGTTGATCGTTAAGTGTTTCTTTCATAATAGGTTTTTTTGAACATTTTAACTTTTTCGGGATAAATTTTTGCATTAACTACATATCTTCCTGCATTATTTTTTGGTTCATTTTTATTAACCGCTGTGTAACATATTTCTTAAATACTCTTCGAGCTTACGTTTATGTATATATGCTATTTATTATGTTGCGATTTGTTTTTAAAACGGTTATCAATATTTCTGTCTAGATTATCTTAAACACGTTTTACCTCTGGTCTGGCTTTCAGCTTTTCTTGATATTTTTTGCTTGCTAATTTCCATTTTTGGCGTTGCTTTATTTGTTCTCTAGGCGTAAATTGTTCTATTGTTTTTCGTATTCCTTTTTCCTTTTCTCTAATATATCTTTCATGCTCTTTTTGACGTTGCAACTCTCTTAGTTTTGGGTCATTAATGATGCGCTTTCTTCTCTCCCTTTCTTTTTCGCATTTTATTCGTTTTTCTTCTTCTGATTTTACTTTTTGTTTAGCCAAGGTGATTTTCTACAAAAAAAAGATCACAAGAGCTAATTTTTGTCTTTTCCGTGAAACCACCGTTATTCCCGTGGTATAAAAAAAACGGGAATAATATTTCAGGTATTTTTTAGCCACAACTATTAGAAGATTAATTTTTGCTACGCAAATATTTGAACTTACCACGGGAATAACAAACAATAGGTCACACGTGCGAAAATCCTAGTAAATCTGCAACACTACGAGAATCACTGAGCTCAGGCAGGAATAAACGCGCTTCTATGCTGTGGATGAACTTCCCACTATTTGTTTCGAGTTTAAAGGTGCCGAGAACATACATTTCATTGCAAAATCAATTTAGATATAAATTTTCTGAATAAAGGAAAAAATTAGAACCCATTTTTTTTATTAACAAGCTTAGAAAGGTCCACCGTTTAACATACTAAAAGACCCCAAACATGTTGAAAATTTAATTCTCTATCAATAAGTAAATAGTGATAGTGTAGCTTTAACTACTCCTTCTACCAGAAAAATTGAAAAAACCCAGGCAAAAATGATGCCAATTTGAACAAATTCTTGCATATTACTTTTTAGCATTTTCATCAAGATTTCTCAGCCTACGAGTACCAAACTTGGCAGGGTTGATCTAAGAGCAATGACTTAAATTATATCCGAAAATTAAATTTTTCCAGTAGCGTAGTCCGATTTTCTTAATTATGAAATTTCAAAATGTACCAAAACTCTTTGATACGCCACTGTTACTGACATATACAAAAAAAGGCCCCGCTTTTCGCTTGATCTTATATTAGATAAAATTGCATTTTCAACGATACCTTCCGCTTGTATTCGCTGCTTCTAGTAATAACATAAAATTATGATTTTATTACTAGAAGCAACAAATACAAGCGGACGGTGTCGTTGGAAATGCAATTTTATTTAGTATAAAATCCAGTGAAAAGCGGAGCCTTTTTTTGTATATGTCAGTAACAAAGACGTTAAGTTATACCTTTATGGTCAGTAACAGTGGCGTATCAAAAAGTGTTGGTACATTTTCTAGTTAAGAAAATCGGACTACGCCATGGGAAAAATTTAATTTTCTGATATAATTTAGGTCATTGTTCCTAGATAAACTCTGCCAAGTTTGGTACTCGTAGGTTGGGAAATCTTGTTGAAAATGCTAAAAAGGAATATGCAAGAAATTGTTCAAATTGGGATCATTTTTGCTTGTTTTTTTTTTTTAATTTTTCTAGTAGAAGGAGTGATTTAACTAACTAACTATTTACTTATTGCAATTTGCAATATTTTTCCTATTTGTCACTTTTGACAGTCTGTCACCCTTTAGGAGTTATCCAAGAAAAACTCTTTTTTAGAGGTTAGAAATGGGTAGGTATGGGGACTTTTAGTATGTTAAATGGTGGACCTTCCTAAGCTTGTTAATAAAAAAAAATTTGTAGCTTAGCCTATATGTTTAAATAATCGTGATATTAAAATTAGTCCGGAGAATTTGAAATGAACCGTATGCACTGAATTTGTCGTTGACAAAACTTAGTCAGCAACAGTCATAAAATTATTTTAATTTATGAAATGAAAGTTATAAGTCTAAAATAATTTATTCAAAAACAACTTCTAAAAATCATTTTTAGTTATGCTGTGCTATATTTTGATCACTATGTTGGTTTCGGGATATCGCACAGGAATGTTGTTTGGGACATTAGAGAATAAAAAAGGTAAAGTCGAGGGTAAAGTTAAAAATATAAACTATACATTTTGCAAAAGATCTAATTAAAAAAGTTTGGCTGTTGGGCCATGGAAACATTAAAATGCACGGTTTTGCAGAAATAACCCAGGTATAAATTGAATATCTTGGAAAAGATAAGATACCTCTAGATTCTGTCATTCTTAAAATGCTTCTTTTGGGTCTCTCATTTAAAATTTGAAATAAATTGTGAAAAAAGACCTTTATATGTATACCACTCATAGTATAATTTTTAGCCTGTTTAAGTTACCTAATAAGTTGTATTATCGCACTAGTGATGAGCTCTCATTATACCACTAGTGATGTAATTCAATTCAATTCAGTAGTGTTTTTAAATGACATTTCTATGCGTAAGGTCACTGCATATGTTGTGCAAACAAAAAAACCATTTTAATTTAAAAGGAAAAATCTGGGACCGTGCGTTACACGTGCGGTAAGGCTTATTACATGACTTGTATTGTTACCACGACTCGGTCTACGACCTCCTATTGGCAATATAGAGCTAATGTAATTTTCATTCTTACAACTTTTCTATAGCTTTCATAATAATCACGTAAAGGGGGAGTTAACAAATAACATTCGTAGCGCAAAACAAGTTTTAACTTCCCCAAAAAAAATATGAATATATGTTTCAATTATCATTAAAAATGCAAACAAAATTCAACTTTTTAAATCTTATTAACTGTGCCAAGGCAACACCGTTTCAACTAAAAAGCCAGTTAACTGCTAATGCTTTTATAACCATATTGACAGGTAAAACATGGATTTTCTGCCAGTTTTCTCTCAATATGGCCACGACAGTAGGCCAAAGGATACTAAAACGATGAGTTAACTGGCTTTATATTTGAGACCAACTCCAAAAGTAAAAACTGTAGAAGTTTGGCACTGTTAAAAACTGTCACTAAAACTAAAGCCAGGGTTGCCAACTTTTTTAATACGTAAATCGGTAGAAGAACAGCGAAAAAACCGTAGAAATCTTTAGATTTTTATTTTTTCCAGAAAATAGTTGAATTAAATATTTTTGTTGTAAAGTTTTTAATGGCGTAATTTCTGTTTTTTAAAATGTTCAAATTAAAAAATATAACATAGGTAAACCTTTGGATGCACCAATGCAACGATTATTAAAATATGAAAGTTATTTTTATTTTGAATATAGCCACCTAATACTATAGAGAGCTTAGCTAACAATAAAATATTATCTTTTACTTTTTACTTTTATTTTATTGTTTTATAAAGATATTACAATCTTATAAACAAAGGTTTACCTAGCAAACAAAGTTTTAAAAAAAACTAACTAATACCTAGCATAAAATACGAAATTCATACAAAAAAAACTAGAAAAAAATCAAGAAAAAAAAACACAATTTCCTACAAAATCAGTTAATAAACTAGTTTGTCTACCCAATTATTACAAAAAAATACGAAATAGCGATGCGCAAAAAGTTTAAATATGATATAAGCAAAATGCAAACAAAATAAGCTTTGAAAAAAAGAGACAGTTTACATCTAAAGGAAGACAAAAAAAACAAAAATACACTGCTAGATAATAAAGTACAGGACTTATAAAATATTATCTAATAAAATAAACTAAAATCTAAAGAATCATGTTGATATAAGCTAGCCTCTAGAAAATACCAACGGGGGAAAAAAATATTCATTTAAATAATACTTTTTTTTTCACATATGTTTTAGGCTTTCTGGGAGAAATATTGAATTTTGTATTTTGTTTTTAACTTCAAACAACATATTTCGATTAAAACACATGTTGAAACCCCATAAATAACGTTTTTATTTTGGTCAAAAACCTATTGTTGGAATTCAAAATGGGGAAAATTTACGACAATTCTATAAAAAAAAAACAATACAATTATACCACTGTTTACCTCTTTCAACACTATTTTATCAACGTTTTAAAACGTGATGCTAGTTGGAACAAAAGGCTGCAGTTGGCGCAGTGTTGAACACTGAAGGTCCGTTTCTGCGTGCTTAACATAGTTACCATTGTTCTCTTTTCCTAAATGTATTCGTCTGAGAGAGATCCAGCATACTACACATACCAGGAAAAATACCCGCCTGCACACCCTTCAACCCCGCATAACTGTCAGAGGTAACTATCTCAAGAAGATAGTTAGATTGCGGTGTCGAAGGGTGTACAGGCAGGTATTTCCCTGGTATGCTGGATCTCTCTCAGACGAATGCATTTAGAAAAAGAGGATAATAGTAACTATGTCAAGCTCGCAGAAACGGACCTTGAGGCTGCGTTCCGTCGCGTCGGTGATGTGTTCTCAATTGCCGCCGACCAGCCGTGCGCACTGTATGTACTCGAAGTTTCACGGTGCATTTTTGCGAACTTAACACGGTTACTATATTGTTCTCTTTTTCTAAAACCCGGTTCCCATCTTTGGGTTTCTTATGCGTGGGCTCCCCGAATCAAAACACGGATCACGTAGTCTAAGCGAGATTTGCCAATACAATTTCATGTCGGTCCACGTGAGTTTTTTGAGTCAGAGTGGCCGCGCATGGGAAACGCTGGTCGGAATCGGGTGTAGAATGCATTCGACCCCGATATCTGTTATCGAAAACTATCTCAAGAAGATTTGGATCTCTTATCTCTCTCAGATTGATGTAATTAAAACCAGATAGTGATGGTATGGTATCTTGCAAAAACGCGCCTTTTGATGTCGCAAAAACGCACCTTTTAAAGTCGCAAAAACGAGCCTTTTGATGTCAAAAAATTAACCCAAAAAATCTTATTTGTTTTGTTATAAATTAAAATTGTTTTGTTGTTGTAAAAACAGTGGTATTATAACCACTATACAAAGAAATTAATAAAAACATTATAGAAGGAATGGGCAAAAAAGGTTTATGAATGAGTTCATAAGAATATTACAGGCACCAATTTATATAATTACCTATTGTGTGTGAGTTCCCAAGTTTTTATAAGTGTCTCTTTGTTGTTGGTAAATTAAGTTTTTATAAGTGAGTTGATAGTAACATTTTAAAACCAATCTATATATCTTTAATTGATAGTTACTTACGGTTTTATAGATGGGTTAACAGAAAGATTTCAAAAACCAATTTATATAACTTTTGTCACTGATGACTTATATTTTTATAAATATGTTGGTGGAAACATTGTTAACACCAATTTATATAACATTTGTTACAGATGACTTTAATTTTTATACAGATGACCGTGGAAATATTGTTAACACCAGTTTTATGTTACCTTAGGGTACCATCAATTTAGAACCTTTAATAAAACAAATATACAAACTCAATTCATGTAGGAAACCTCTAAATTCCTAGGGCATTAATGGAACCCTCTTTATAATAATTATATAAATTTTTGTCACCAGAGGTTACTGAAAATGCTCGTTGGGTCCGTATATCGGAGAACAGTGTAAAAATTCCGTACATCTACGGAAAAATCCGTAGGGTTGGCAACCCTGACTAAAGCTCACTAAACATAACGAAAACCTTGTGGGTTAAGAGTTAGTGTGAAAATCTAAAAAGTAGAGGTGCAAAATAAGTTCGCCGAGCACTGCAAGCCTTTTGCAACGAAATAAAGCAAGAAACCTACTTACCGGGTCATGCAGGGAACAGACAAATCCCAACATTTTGTCATGTCTGATATTGCCCTCGGAGTGCGACGGGCAAAAAGAGTTTATACACTTGACACAGCACCTGATTGTCCTATTTGTACATAAGTTGCAGTTGTGTCGCGGACAGACGTATTTAGTAACTGAAAAAATAAAATCGTGACTTTTCGCAAATAACCGATTTTAATCGAAACATAATAGAGACATTTAGCTATTATTTAAACGTATCTGTATACTTATACTTAACGCGTTCAAAACAAAGCCAAAAGGCACTGCATTTTTGACTTGTTTATGCCATGTTTCGAACGACGCCCGATTTTATGCGATAGTAGAACATCTGACCATCTGATTGCACTCGTTGCGTACGTCGGGATGGACGTAAAGTTGCGACTACAGCAACGCAAGCATCGATTGCAGTCAGCTGTTTGGTCATCGCCTCCACCATAATATCGAGCCTCGTGCCTTAGTGCCTTTTGGCTTTGTTTTGAACGCGTTAGGTATAAGTAAGTAAAAATAGCTAAAAGGAGCTCATGTTAAAAATAAATACTATTCTGGCCTGTAAGCAAAAAATAGGTTGTATTAAAACTTTACTGGTTGATTGTGCGCATGAGAACAGGTTTCTGCTATTAAAAGAAATAATAGACACTTAAAGTAAATATTTCAACCCATCCGTATCGGTATACGTACCGCGTTCGAAACAAAGTCAAAATACGCTATATTTTTGACTTGCTCATGCCATGTTTCGAACGATGCCTGCTTCTTTGACGGGTCTGATGACAGAATCTCGTTGCGTACGGAAGGATATACGTATCGTTAGGGACCAACGAACGTACGCAACGATTTCAATCAGCAGTTCTGTCATCGCACCCTTCAAAAAAGCGGGCATCGTTCGAAACATCGGATAAACAAGTCCAAAATCTAGCGTATTTTCACTTTGTTTCGAACGCGTTACGTATACCGATACGGATGCGTTGAAATATTTACTTTAAGTGTCTATTACATTTACCGCACCTAAATTAGTGAGAATTTTTTTACAACAATTTTTTTCGCTACTTCACTCTTTTTTTGGAACTTGGAACCCTTGAGGTAAAATACTGTCATAAAATGGAATAAAATGTGTAGTGCTGAGTAAAGCTGAGGTCCGCTTTTATTTCAATAAAAAATCTAAGGGATTATTGAGGACAAAAATGTACTATTGTCAATTACAAATTTCTATTTGTGAGACACATATTTTGTAATTTAGACCCCCCTCCCCCTTGCTTGATGAAGTAGGACCCTCAAGTGAGATTAATCGTATAAATTTTAAATATTTAAATTTATTTTGTATCTTTGACAGGTATATTCCAGTATTTTGAGCTCACGTAATTAATGGACGCTCCCTAATGTACTATGGGGGTGCTGTGAGGGCTTCAGAGGTTTTAGTTTAACAAAAAAGCGAGTTAAGAGCCATACTTAGAATCGAAGCCAATGAATATATCTAAATATTTTCACTTTCCATGTTGTTAACATGTTTTAACGTGCATGATGTCTTTTTTTAAAATCACTCTTAGTCATTTATTGCCGCGTCATAAATTCAACAAAAGTACAGCTTCTCTAAGTCTTTTGTATTTACTATAGCAGAGTAGAGAGTATTATATGTTATGGACTGTGCTTTTGGGAGACCTTACCAGCAGCACAAGAGGTTTTTGTAGCACAAAAAAAAATTAATAAGATGCATTATTGGTGTACCACAAACTCAGTCATGTAGAGACATTTTTAGGTCATTAAATATTTTTACTCTTTTTGATTTATTAATATATGAAATGTCGGTAATTTTTACAAGAATAGAAATAAATATAATACAGTTTGACATTCACCAAAGAAACACAAGAAATCAAAGAAACTACGTAATTCCATTTCGAAATAGTTACTTGGGTGCATTTCTGCCAAATACTCTTACTTCTAAAATGTTTATGAATTTACCAATAGAGGTACAATCTGCTGAGAATTTAAAGTTATTTAAAAGAAACTTAAAACACTTTTTAAAGTTTAAATCATTTTATTCTTTGGATAAAAGTTTTTTGTATTCATGCTACACCTTGTTAATTATTGATAGAGATCAGGAAAAATCGGTTCCAAAGTTTTTCCAAGATCGTGGAAGGTTCTCGCGATGTAGGGAAAACGTAAACCTTCAGACCCTCATTCAAAACATACCAAAATCCTAGCTTGCCCGATTTTTTTAAATTAAATCAAAAATCAAAGTTTTACTGTACTAAGTAAATATGAGTAGAGCCCTAGAAACCATCTTAGGTCTCCCCTCGCTTCCAACTTGGATCAAGAAGCAAGCGATGGCGACGCACTATGGAAGAGCAGAGGGGAAAAAGTGGGTAATCTGGCAATCAAAGAACTGGTAACAAAAGAGTGGCCTCTTCTAAAGATGCCAGTAGTCACAATACCTGAACGGGATGGGTGGTAGTGAGAAGAATTCCGAAACGAATTAAGCAGAGATGCGACTGTCTGCTACACTGACTGATCAAAACTGTAGAACTGTCAGCCAGGCAGGCAACAGGCACAGGAGTGTATGTGGAAGACCTAGAAGTTCAAGAAAGCTACCCGCTTGGCGAGCACGCTACGGTCTTTCAAGCGGAGGTATACGCCATTACCCGACAGACATTAGCTGAAGACAAGAGAGTAACACTGATGTGGATCCCAGGCCAAGAGGGAATACCAGGGAACGAGAAGGCGGACGAAATTGCCAGAGCTGGGGCCGAAACCCAATATATTGGACCAGAGCCGCTCTTAGGAATCACAAGAAAGCAGGTGCAGAGCGAGCTCAACACATGGGCGAGCGATCAAATGAAGTCGTCCTGGACCCCAATTTTTGAATTGTGAGAGAAGGCACGTTCTCCTAAGCAATGTGATCGATCCCGGGATAGATCACATCGCATGTTATTCAATCGCTGTATTTTTCAACTTGCCCTTGATCGTGTGCATCGTTGCCATGTTTACTTTGGTACAAACGAACTAGTTTTTCATGTTAAAGGCCTACTCTAACCAACTATTACGTTTTCTCAAGCCGCAGTGCCGAATTAACCTCATTTTCGGGAAAAACTTCTTTGATTTTTGCAGTTCACCTCTGTGGTTAGTTTTCTGAGTTTTTGTAATAAAAATTAGTGGGGAAAGAGGCTCGGGCGTTACTTTTAAAAGGAAGGTCCCACATCACACAATCCAAAAAAAAATTATCATAGAATGTGGACAGGAACTTTTTCCAACTACTTTACCTACAAAACGAGTCAAAAATTGTGAAAGCATCTCGTTGATTCTCTTACTTTAATTTCTAAATTTATCCTTTTAATAAAAACAACAGACACAAATGAAAAAAAAAATGAGTAATAGAGCTTAGAAAATCGTGTGTTCTACGCTCGAAAAAAGCGGTATTCTCTCACTTGAAACCCGCCGGATCGGATCTCCCACTTTTTGCGAGAATGTGAGCACGACTGGTGATGATTCGACAAAAAACACACGTATCCCGTTTCAAAAATTGGGGTCCTGTGGTTGGTTTTCTGGGTTTTTGTAATAAAAGTGAGTGGGGAAGGAGGCTCGGGCGTTCCTTTTAAAAGGAAGGCCCCACTTAACACAATCCAAAAAAAAATTATATATATTTTTTTAATATTTATTACAGACTTCAAATCAGATTACAACCCCCGTAGCGCAAAAAGTTAAGTCGCTGGAAAAGTGTTTAGATTACAACAAATCTGGCACCGAGGCCTTTAGAGTATATAAAAAATAACAGATAACAATTCTTAACAAATATTTTACTTGTATCTGTTTTTCAGAAGTTTCTTGAGATTATGATACACAACCTGCTCGCTTCCTTCAAATGCAGTCTTTGGAACACTATTGTATGTTTGAATACTCTGATATATAAGAATTCATGGCCAAAACTTCGAGCAGGAACTTTTTCCATCTATTTTACTTACAAAACGGGTCAAACATTGTAAAAGCACCTCGTTGATTTTCTTACCTTTAATTTCTAAATTTATCCTTTTAAAAAAATACAACAGACACAAATTAAAAAAACAAAACAAGTAATAGAGGTTAGAAAATCGTGTGTCCTACGCAGGCATCTCTCGAAAAAAGCGGTGTTCTCTCACTTGAAACCCGCCGGATCGGATCTCCCACTTTTTGCGAGAATGTGAGCAGGTTTTCATCATTCAAAAATACATCACGGGATAGATCCTTACCGACTGGTGATGATTCGCACAAAAAACCACACGTTCCCGTTTCAAAAATTGGGGTCCTGGAGGGAAGAGCGAGAGTGCAGACAGTCCAAACTGTTCGTGTAGTAGTAGGAATGTTGACAGGGCATAATTGGCTGCGTAAACACTTGACATGTATCAGAGTATTGGACGACTCCGTGACGGATACGCCAGATTCAGGCAGCTGATGTGGGGTGCCCCCACAATAGAAGAGGAGGAGCTACACTCTCTAAAATGGGATGAAGTGCTGACCTTCGTAAGGAAGGCAGGAAAGCCCGGAGAGAGAGAGAGGCAGGAAGTGTAGATAGAGTGGGAGGATAAAGGTGCGAGACGGGGGTATGGCAGAAAGGCCCCATGAAGAGGAATAATTGCCAGTCCTGCGGGTCGCCTCTTAATACTACTACTACTAAGTATGGGTAGCGATCTTTCAGTAGCTGTAGCTCGGAGACTGTAAAATTAATTATAAACAATATATACGTTTTTTTGAGAGCTACATAAGCTAGTATAAAGTTTTTGGCAAAAATAATTTTTGTGGTCAAAATATGTAAAAACTGATTTTTGGTAACTTTGGCGCCCCGAAGGAATGGGGAAAATGCAAACTTGGGAATCTTACCTTCAGACACTCCAGAATAATATATCAAAAGCATAGAAAGCCCGGATTTCTTTCGACCCTAAATGACAATTTTACTGTACTATTGAATCCCCCAAATGTTTTGGTGAAGTGTCGACCGTGCCTACTTCTACCTCGTTTGTTGTCGTTTCTTTTTTTCTTTCAGTAAGTTCAGTGAGTTTGAACCGGTTCCAAAAATGAAAACTAATATTAAATTACTAAATCAGGAATCTTTACTTAACATACATTCTTTGAAAAAGAAATACTTATATTTGCCAAAGATGTTGGAGATTTTAGAATGAGCATTGGACTAGCATGCAAATTTCGTGGGACGCATTAATCGCAGAATGAGGAGATAGGCCATAGAATAAAATTGTCAAAATTCTTGTTTGTCGACTAACTTACTTTTAGACTCATTACATTTTTATTTTTTGTGTTTGCTTAATTTTCAATTTCATAGATTATTTTTCTTACACCCGGTTTCCTATGCGTTTGTTATGCGACTGAAAACACGCATCACGTGGTCTAAGCGAGATTTCCCTATTGTTCATGTCGCAACACGTGATGAGTTTTTTGAGTCAGGGTGGCCGCGCATCGGAAACGGCATAGGTGGGAACCGAGTGTAACCCAACAATGTTAAAAATTTTGTGTTCAAGAATTCATTCAAGGCTATTGAAATCCGCTGTTTAGGAAAAACATGGACAGGCTGTTAAATCGTGTGTTTTGGTATAGATGGCGCCATAGCCTTTAATATAGTGTTCTTGCACATTATTTTTGGGACATTAATTAAACAAAAAATTACATTTTAATCTTTTTAAAATTATTTTTTAAACTGATATGTAAATATGTTACTCCATGACCGGTTAACCAACCAATCTGTTTTCCGTGACCCCTATCAAAATGGCTGCCAACATTTCACAATTATGTTAAAAATGTAGGCAAATAAAGAACCACACTCGACTTACCTTCTGGTTTTTCAGTTAAATCCAAACACCTCAAATGATAGTTCTTGTTGCAAAGTTTATTTGTACAAGCAATGTGCGCTCCTTTCCGACTGCATATGAAACATGGCGGCAGTGGAGCTATTTCAGGTTTTTTCTTTAAAAGCTTCCTGGGCTTCATCATCGGAGCCTTACTGCAACAAAATATACAATTTATTAAGAGAGAAGGCGGCTAATCGCTGCAAAGATTTTAAAAATTAAGAAAAAAAGCATTGCCAGTTACAGTTTCTGTTCCTTAAAATCTAGGGAGAAACTAAGGCCTTTAAATCACACAAATTGGTGAGATGGATAAGATTATTAAGTAATTGTTACTTGCGTATTAATGCGTAAGACCCCGTGACTATATTTATCCAAACAATGTACCTATACGGAAAAAACTGCACATGACGTCAGTCCTATCGACTTTTCTGTTTTCAAAATGAACATGAGAAAAGAAAAATTATCATAACCAACCGAAATCGACCCCAACTCTGGGGATTTTTTTTTCGTTTTTTTTTTCATTGTTTTTTTTAGTTTATCGTAGCGCGCTCGGCTAAATTACGATTTTGAAGCTAAGACAAAAAAATCAACACAGAATTTAATACCTAGAATCGCATTCATTTTCGGGTTTGGCTTTGGCCCCAATAAACCCGCTGCAATTTGCCGCTCCGCATTTACAAGTCTTCTTCTCTTGACCCACACATTCCAGGTTATAGTTAAATGTCAGTTCGGCACCGGCCTCTATATCTTTCAGTGCGAAAAGGCCTACTTTGGTGTCACCCTAAAAAGAAAACGGTAAACGGTTTATAAGTGGGCAGGTACGAGGTGCGCCGAGCAGGCTAACTGTGGGTGCAAAAATATATTTGTCAAAAAAAAAAACATTCATTCCAATATTTGATAATACCATTGGGCAAGAATGATTGTGTACTTTGGGCACCCAAAATTATTATTTTTGACTCAATGACTGGTTTAGAACCATGTAAAATTTTTAAATAATTAAAATTTACTTATTATAATTATTACAGAAAAGGTTTGTGGCGTAGAGGGCAAAAGGTGAGGGAATAAATCGGAAAAAAGTTTTTCCTCGACCAGGATTTGAACCCGGGACCTCTAGAATACCAGTCTAATGCTCTACCAACCGAGCTAGTAGTACTGGGGAGATCTTTGAAGCGTACTATCTTATATACTATCTTTTAGTGGGCGGAGATAAGACTAATAATTTGTGATTGGTCACGCTTTATAATCCTATCTCCCCTCAACTAAAGAATAAAGTGTACTAAACCGAATGGGGCCTCTATCTTTATTTAAAAAAGTGGAATTTACGAAATTAGTTGCATGGATTGGACAAAAATATGTTAGCCAAACGAGACGCTTTATTTAAACACGATTCAAAGAACACTTAGCACACTTAAAATACGGAAGCACAGAAAAGTCAAGTGTGGCCGAGCATGCTTTTAAAAACAATCATAGATTGACATTAGATAACCTAAAACTTGTAAAAAGTGTACCAAGTAAAAGACTTTTGAATAAATATGAAAGTGTGGAAATCATTAAATCCAGAAATAGTTTAAAAGTGTAGGTTAATTTAGTTTATTGTTTATCGTCTCCTGATGATGCTAACGTTGTTAGCGAAACGCGCATCGAGTGCAAAAAAGTGTATTTTTGGTTTGTGGAAAACAATCATAACTTTGTTACGACATATAGCGTTTTATTGGAGATGTCAGACGGCGAATTTCCAACTAATATATTCAGGCAAACATATTTACAAAATGGTTTGTCAAAATATTTCAGTTCTTTTAAGTAAATAAATAAAAAATCAAATAACGAAGGAACCATGTACATTGAATGAATGAATGTAGAAGTGCGGGCGGGACAATTCCTATGTACGTAGACCACCTTGCTGCTCCCGTTGCACGCCCACTATCTATGGTTTAACCCTGAAAGCCTGTCTCTTTTGCAAAAGAACATATTTTTCTGGGCTGCAACCTTCTTACATCGCCTGGGACCAACAGATAGTCCCCAAGGTGCGACTCTCTTGACCTGGCCAGAGCCGGACACTCCAGCAGGACATGCAAGGACGACTCTTCGCCTCCATTCACCATCGACTCTCTGAGTCTCCAGCGATTCCCAGCATCGCTATAGGTGCTTGTTGAGGCAACAGTGTCCTGTTAGGAACCCGGTTGCTGGTCTCACATCCTTCCTGCCTAGGTGGAGCAAGAACTTCGAGCAGGTGCTCTTTAATCAGCTGTTTCGGTTGGTCCATGCTGACCACGACTTTGACCTGGTGCTTCCTGAGCTCCTTGGCCAATTTGTTTACATCAGCGGCGTCCGTAGGCGCCCCTGACGCGCTTGTAGAGTGTCCAATGGGTACTGGTGCATTTCCGTCGGGCCTTTTGTGTTGAAGAAGATCTACTGGGTCCTTGAACAGTTCCTTATTGATCCTTGTCTTTAGAGGTTCCACTGGGTAGCTATTCGGTTCCCTGTGTACCCTCCTGGTTACCGGAAGGTCCTTCTGGAGTTCCCTCACAGACGAGTGAACCGGCTAAAATCACCTCCCCAGCACTTCAGGGAGGGAGCTTTAGACAACAGGGTGCGCCTGGTTCCCTGAGGAAGCTTTTTATTGTGGTGCCTCATCCACGCGGCCCTGGCGTTTAAGCCAAGGCCCTCACACCCATCCCTGATCCACCACTCGGAGAAGTCGAGAGCGAGCCAGAGTTGGGTTCACCTAAGCGCTCCCTGTCTCCGGCACACCGACCTCAAAGAGCTGAGTTCCAGAGGAGTGCGGTATGACGTTCCCCAACAGGATTTAGTCGCCGACTTATTTAGTCAGGTCCACCCCCGCGACTTGGACGCACCTGTTGAGAATTACCCAAGTGGGATTCAGAGAAGGGAGCTCTGGGTATCCTTTACATTAAAAACCAAAACCATTTACATTAAAAACTTACCCTGACTGTCCATTTTTGAGTCTCGCAGTTTGGATTGCAAGAATGATTCATAAATCTTGAAATATTTCCTAAAAAAGAAATTTCTAGTTTAAAACATTTGAGAGAAATTTCGGGAAGGTGGGTAGATGAGCTACCGCCAGATGCCGCGCCTTACCAATATAGGATGTTTGAAAGTTTGAGACAATGATGTATTTGAAATTAACTCTGTGTTTCGAATTTCCATTGTCTATATTTTATTTTTATAGACGACGTTTCGATCAGTACAATCTCTGACCTGAAGACGGGTGCAAACTACAATCTATTCCTAAGGCTACGTACTTATATACTACTACTACTACTACTTTATTGTCTGGACCGGGAATGACCAAAAACCACAAAATATCATAAGACCCACCATTAAATTAACAATGGAGTTGGAGCAAAATTGTCAGATTCCTTTTCTTGATGTACTTGTCAAACGATTAGAAAGCGACATCAGAACAACAGTCTATCGTAAACCCACTCACACAGGACAATATTTAAATCAAGTTTCAAATCATTCTGCTACAACCAAACGAGGCATAATAAGAACTTTGTATAACAGAGCCGTTCAAATTTGTAACAATTCTCATGACTTGGAAATCGAAAAAGGAAACATTAAGAAGGATCTGCAGCAGAATGGTTACAGCCTTAAACTTACAACAGATACTATTTCTAAATTTCAGCAAACAGGACAGAGATTACAAGACCAAAACCAGGCAAATGCATTCCTTACAATTCCATACATTAAAGGAGTATCAGAGAAAATTCGAAGAGTAGCGAACAACTTTAATATTAAAACAGCTTTTAAATTTAATAATACAATTCGACATAAAGTTCCTTGTGAGTGTGGTGAATCATACATAGGTGAAACAAAAACACCACAATCTGTTAAAAAACATCAGACGAATACCTAAAGAGGTGAAACAACGAAATCAGGAATCACCGAACACGCATGATCAAAACAACACCGAATGAAGTGGACATAAGCAGAGGTTTTGCACAAGGAGTCACACTGGAAGAAACGAAAATTCCTTGAAGCTGCCTTTATTGGGCAGAATCAGGGTGTTTTCAGTAAACCAAGTGTTAAAATTCCAAATATTTGGAAGCCCCTCCTTAGGCGGAGCCAATTTCTTAAACTTCTCGGTTGAGTGATTTCCCATTTTATATAAGTAGTGACCGAAATTTATATAATTATTATAAAGAGGGTTCCATTGATGCCCTAGGGTATTTAGATGTTTCCTACAGGAATTGAGTTTGTATATTTGTTTTATTAAAGGCTCTACATTGATGGTACCCTAAGGTAGTATAAAACTGGTGTTAACAATATTTCCACAGACATCTTTATACAAATTAAAGTCATCGGTAACAAATGTTATATAAATTGGTGTTACCAATGTTTCCACCAACATATTTATAAAAATATGTCATCAGCGACAAAAGTTATATAAATTGGTGTTTGAAATCTTTCTGTCAACCCATCTATAAAACCGTAAGTAACTATCAATTAAAAATATATAGATTGGTTTTTAAAATGTTGCTATCAACCCACTTATAAAAACCTAAGTAACCAACAACAAATTTATATAAGATAAGATTGACAATATTTCGAAAGACACTTATAAAAACTGGGAAACTCACACACAACAGTTATATAAATTGGTGTCCCTAATATTCTTATGAACTCATTCATAAACCTTTTTTCCCATAAGGTTTTTTTCTATAATGTTGTTATAATTTCTTCATATAGTGGGTATAGTACCACTATTTTTACAACAAAAAACAATTTTAATTTATTTTGGCAATTATAATAACAAAACAAACAAGATTTTTTTGTATACCCACAGGAGTAAGGTTAATTTTTTTGACATCAAAAGGCCCGTTTTTGCGACATCAAAAGCTGCGTTTTTGCGAGATACCTTACCATGATTATCTTTTTTTATTACATCAATCTGAGAAAGATAAGAGATTTAATCTTCTTGAGATAGGTAGTTGCCGATGACAGATCATGCGCGGCCACTTTGACTTAAAAAACTCATCACGTGGTCCGACATGAACTTGTATAGCCAAATCTCGCCTAGACCAAATGATGCGTGTAGATGGGAAACGAGTTTTAGAAAAAGAAAACAATATAGTAACCGTGTTAAGTTCGCAAAAACGCACCGCGAAACGTTGAGCGCATACAGTGCGCACGGATGGTCGGCGGCAAATGTGAACACACCAGGTAATACCCGCCTATATACCCTTCGACCTCGCAATCTAACTATCTTCTTGCGATATTTATCTCTTAACAGTTATGCGGGGTTGAAGGATGTGCAGGCGGGTATTTTTTCCTGGTATGGGTAGTATGCTGGATCTCTCTCAGATGAATGCATTTAGGAAAAGAGAACAATAGTAACTATGTTAAGGTCGCAGAAACGGACCTTCAGTGTTCAACACTGCGCCATCTGCAGCCATTTGTTCCAACTAGCACCATGTTTTAAAATGTTGATAAAATAGTGTTGAACGAGGTAAACAGTGGTATAATTGTATTGTTTTTTTTTATAGAATTGTCGTAAATTTTCGCCATTTTGGATTCGAAAAATACATTTTTGACCAAAATAAAAACGTTATTTATGGGGTTTCAAAATGTGTTTTAATCGAAATATTGCTTGTTTAGGGTTAAGAACAAAATACCAAATTCAATATTTCTCCCAGAAAGTAAAAAACGTATGTGAAAAAAAGTGTTATATATTTTTTCCCGTTGTTTCAAGTATTTTTGGAGCCCATGAAATTTTTGTGAGTGTATTCAAAAACTATGCGGTACACAAGGGACCGCAGCTGATTTTCAGAGTAGGATGACTAGAAAAACAGCTTTTATTTTACTATAGTATATAAATATTCATATTCCTGCTTCAACTTATCTCACTTCCATTTTCATTTATTTTAGAAGATTGGTAAACACCATTTTATAATTTTTTATTGTAAAAAGAAAAAGAATAATACATTCCAAACAAAGGGAAGGAAGATGGAAAATTTATATTTCTAAATCGATATAACCCTTTAATTTGTTATGTAGTGTTGTTAGAACAGTTGTAAAATCTTTTTATAATAATCTCTAGACTGGAGGGCTCATAAGGAAGTTTTATAAAATCTATATGTTGTTTTTCTATCCATTACTATGTACCATAAATTTTTATAAGCTGGTGTTGGTCAGTTGTTTTTCAAGTCTTTTTTACTCATTTAAGAGATATATTAGAGTTATAAAATTATCACCAACACTAAATAATATAACTTTTGGTTATTTTATGAAGGTTTTATATTATTTGCTGTAACTTCTATATACACAAAAATGCTCATTGGGCTGTTAGGAATAGATTGTACTTTGCACCTGAAGACGATCAGATTGTACTGATCGAAACGTCGTGTGTAAAAATAAAATATAGACAATGGAAGTCCGAAACACAGAGTTAATTTCACCAATATAGGATATTGAGTTGGCAACATTATTTAGCGGCAAACAATACCTATAAACGACTTTCTTTTTCTATACCTTTCGGACCGGCATCAATCATCCTCTCATTATCTAGCGTCATAAAATAATAATTCTCCTCCTTAGTCTCGTGCATTTTCTTAATACGTCTTTGGTACTCTTCCTGATCGATCAAATCGCCCACGTACTCGATGACAAACTGGCCCTTTTTAATTGGCGCCAGCGTCTTTAAGCCCCACCCTCTTCCTTGCGTCTTGTACGGCACCATCGGGGGATATTCGCGCTTTTCAAACGACTGGTTGCGACATCTGGTATCGGCCGGACATAGTTCGGGGTCGCATTCGGTTAGTAGTAGCCTAAAAATCGAACAATATTATACAGTAAGTCCTATATTTCCTACCACCCAAATAAACTTAATTCTTGAGAAATGTTTATCAAGATAAACTTTTTTTTTTCAACATAAAAAAAAATGTTAGCTAACCTTTGAGCATACATCTTTTTAACATTAAATTATCTATTCAACACAACGTCAGATTTTTTGTTCTATTTTGAAAAGAAAGAAATAAATCTTGTGTGCTTTTCAAAAAATAAAAAACTTTTATAAAATTTGATAAACTCAAAAAAAGAAAAATATAAATTGACAAACAATAAGTTATCGAGAAAGTTGTATAATTATAATCTGGTAAAGATATTTTTGTTTGTTGTATTAAGAAACAAAAAATATTTTATTTTCCCTTTAAATAATTTATACGATAATTCTTTTATACTAATAAATTTGGGAGCCAAATACATAAACATTCCCTGACTAACGGTTTTATTAAATCTAGGAGTAACTGATTTGGAGGTTTTTGATATATTTGTACAATTTAAAAATGTCAGGTGTATGTTCTTTATATTTACATGCCTCTATACATCCTAAAAAAACGATTTTTCAATGATTTTTATATCATATAAATATCCTTTGTAAATGCAACTCCAAATAATATTCCCATACCTTAAAAAAAATCGTACCATTGCAAAATAAAAGGTTGTTTCGATGTTTTTGGCACCAAATTTGTATTGAGGCCAGCTTTGATTATCTGGTGCATTTTTATAACCTCCATAAGCCTAGCGAGCCCACCTCATTATTAAATTAAAATCATGTGCTTTTTATGTGCTAATTTCGTCCCCTTTAAAAAAAAAATTGTGCTCTTTAGCAAACCCAAACTTAAATAGTTTAAAAATATCCGTTAAATATCTCAGAATTGTTTTTTTATGTGCTCCATGAAAATAAAAAAAAAACTAAAGATTTTTTACTTTTTTAGTGATTTTTTTTAATGATATGGGCTCGCTAGCTTTATATAGACTTAGCAAGCCCAACCTTAAATAAAGGTTAAAAATATTCTTTAAATATCTCAGAATTATGTGCATTTTATGTGCTCCATGAGAATAGAAAAAAAGTAAAGGACTGCGAACGGATAAGATTTGTGACATGATTGCCAACAGTAGTTACTCCCTCAATGTAGGTAATTGGAATAACATAACATGACAATGACATGTTTAATGGCTTTAATGATTTTTACAGTTATGTTGTCAATTCCTGGTGATTTACTTTGATTAAGAGATTAGTATTTTCAGTATTTCCCATTTTAACTCAAAATTTATAGATTTTTTATAATTTTTTCATGTTTTTCATCTATTTTCATATTTGAACATAGTATGTCACATACCGCATTTTTTTAATATACTACTAGTAAAACATAGATTAAGCTAAAATCAATCAATCATAGGCGTTTTCTCGGGTTGAAATTGTTTAAAATGTTTTTAAAAAGTTTGAAACATTTGTTTTCTCGCGTTGCAACGGTGACGTCACATCTAAACGGGTTAAAAATATTTTGAAACCGAATCCACTCTAGTTTCAAAACTGACGTGTGCGTTTAAGATACGTCAAAATTCTACATTTTTGTTGTTTTTGTGTGAAAATGGATGAAAAATAGTATTCTAGATATCTTGTTAGCCATTCTTCATGGTATCCCTGTGGTCTATGATTTTCGGGGCTTAAAATAAAAGTAAATAAAAAAACTTCACTATCCATGTAGCTTCCATTGCTTGCCATCCGTGCCACTAAAACTGGCCGTACACTCGAAGGTTTTGTTAAATAAACCAGCAGTTGATCCATTTTAATTTTAAGCACCAAAAAAATAAACAGAAAAACTAAAAAGTGAGGTTACACTAAACTACGTCAGCGTTTTGAACTACTCATTTTTTCTCGGTTCTAAATGATGACGTCACATCTAAATAGTTTCAAATCATATTTCAAAATAATTTCAACACGAGAAAACGCCTCATGTTTAAGTTTACTTGCTAAGATGCAAAAATGTAAGCTTGACTTACCTAATAATATTAAAAAATCATCTGAAAAAGTTATATTGATAGGACCTTACCTATTAATGCAATCGCTCTCAAGTCCACACGGCTGGCACTCGTTAGGATCACACTCGCACGCCGTCGTATTGCTCAGATCGAGGTCCAACTGCTTGACGTTGCCGACCGGTTTGTTTTTAAGGGTTTTTACAAATGGCGGCGGTTTCAAACTGGTTATGCTTTCTGCCTCTTTACGCAGCTTAAAATCTATAAAAAAAAAGAAAACTTGTGTCCAAAAACATCCGAGAAACGCAAAAACAGTGATTTTATTTTGATTGCTATTATTTAGTTGTTCTATGGTTTGCCTGCAAACTAACAACAGACACATTAAGTAAACTTTACAGATTTAAAAAAAAAAACGTTTCCTTCCACTCACCATTTTTCAATTTATAGGCGACAGCGGCGTCCTCTATCGCCCGCTCGAAAAGCTCGTAAACCTTCTTTTTTGACGAAATCGACTCTTCGGGCCCGCCTCCCCTGTCTCCTTCTTGAAAGAGGAAAGATCTGGACTTGCTGACCCAATAGTGGTCGTTCGTACCAAAGAATCTTACTGCGAAATCACCTGAAAGAGAGATTAAGGTCAATAACAGATATATCTCTAACAGAGATATGCAAGGTGCTTCAACAAAAAGGTATCTGGGACTTTTCTCTCTTTCTACACAAATTTTGCAAAAAGACTTCGACACGTCGATTTTGTTCACAAAAGGAACACTTTATGGCTTATCTGCACCACGGAAAATCGTTTTCGAGATATTTGGGTTTAAAATCACCATGCCCCAACTAAAAACCCGAATTTATTGTGATTTTCTAAAGTGTTTTTTAATTTCCCTTGCATAATTTTCGCTCGATTACATCAAAAGAACGTTAACTTACCTATTTGATGTTTAATCGAAAGCATATTTTCCGGAACTTCATTGGGGAACAGAACTAAGGCCGGCCACCAGCGGTACGAACCTAGTTTCACCCAAACTACTTCGTCGTACAGTGGAAAACGGCCCGATTCACAATCTTCACAAATGTACTAACAAAATCAAAACAAATAAATTATTAAAAATCTTTGACAAACGTTTCTTAGAATAAAAACTAATGGAACTGAGCCCCTATAATTGAACAGAAAGCGCAAAATCAGAATTGTTAAATGTTAAATCTCTAATCGCTCAAAATATGCTTTGTGGAATTTGTGGAATTCTGACGTCTACTTTATTAAAAATTAACACTAAAACCAACAAAATTGAGCAAATCCTTTTAGAATCGGCTATAAAAATGTATTTTTTAAAAAACAGCCAAACCTCACTTTGGTGGTCATAAAATATACACTCAATTTGTCATGTGCCAAAACTGGCATTTTTCATGTGCCAGAACTGGCACATTACAAATACCATACCATAAATTACTGCAAGTAGAGGGTCAGTCATTGCATGGGTTTAATTAAGAACCCCAACTGCAGACTCTTTATGGAGGATGACGACACCGTCTTCTAATTTTGGTCAAGTCCGCTCGAGAAAGGTTCGTATCTCAACCCTCTAGAGACGGTTTGAGTCAACTTTGATGACCTAACCCTGTGCCAGCGTTTCAGATTTGATAGTCACGGCAAACGCGCTTAACCATCCAACCGCGCATGGTGGAGGCGCCGGGTACAGTGCGAATGTTGGGCGACTGCACGCTTCTTCAAAAGGCTAAACATATAGTCCAATTTTTTGATGAGCGCATTGATGTCATGTTTTTAGATCTCTATTGTTTTAGACAGCGACAATAAATATGTAAAAAAAACTCCTGTCATTGATTGTTTCAACTGTTACTTCAAATTAACAACAACAAATTATTTGACATGCGAACTGTTGACAACAAAGAAATACGTTTTCAGAGGCAAAAATGACGTCAGTCCGCTCATCAAAAAATTGAACTATACTAGGGAAAATAACAACAAGCATAAAAATAAGCAGCATATTTCACGGTAATAATCTACGATTCGACGTTTCTAACTAAATAGCCCTACCTTATCATCATCTGTAAAATTGATGGGTTGGCATTCTGGGTGGACGCTGGTAGGGCACATATCACAACAGACCAAGTTACCTCCTTCTGAACAGATGAAACACCAACTCGTGTTTAGGGGTTGGGTGGTTCTCCTATGTCTGGGACATATAAGCTGCATAGCAAAAAAAAATATTTTGTTGGAGAAGGCAATTTATATTTATGTGGAAATAAAACAGATGAGCCCACGCGCTAGCAATACACTATGTCGAACAATACTTCTAGCTAGTTTTAAGTGAATTTCGTTAAGTAGCGGTTTGGTTTGAAATTATTTTGACATAAATTTTAAAAACGCGTCATACGAGAAATAAATTAAAAGGATTGGTCAAAAAATATTTAAAGTAACACTCGTGGCATATCGGACAAAGCGTTTTTGTTTCTCACTTCATTACGACCAGGCCTCCAATGTCTAATGGAGAATCCAGACACCTAGAGACCTGTTTCATCCTTATTAGAAATCATCAGGGAGTCATAGGATTGTACCTGGCAGTTAAAGCTTCCCCATGCACCACCACTTTGTTGTTTAAAAAAAAAAAATTCATTCAAAAAAAATTAGGAGTAATGTTTACAACTGAAGCACCCAAGTAGCATTTGGACGTCAAACTATGTCCTCTACTCGTTGGCTTAAAAACCCCGAGGTTGGCAAGCGGACTACAAATCTCAGTCCATACGACCCCAATCCGACCTAAAAAGGGGAATACAAATTCGGGTCGGCTCGACGTCGCTAATTGTACTTCAATGGTATAGTAGTTTACCTATGATGACGTTATACGTCCGCCAGCTTACGTAATTTTATATTATTTAATTGATTACTACTTGTTTAGTAAATTTTAGGAGAAATATATATTAACAAATTATAACTCACAAAAAATAACCATGACCATCTTTTTATTTCATTAACAATAAAAGTTCTGTTAATAAAAAGGGCACTTTACCGAGTAATCTAGAGCGAAATATTTCTGCGAGGGCCACTTTACTGACAAAGTGGTCAAGATGGAGCGAAAAATATCCCCCCCCCCTTCCAAATTAGCACAAAATAGCAAAAAGAAAAAATATCTAAAATATATATTTTTTTAAAGCACTATTTCGGTTGTAATTAATACTAAAATCACTCAAGAATAATACTAAACGCATCTTTAAGGCATTATTAAGTCTCTTTTATTGTTTTTGCTGTCAATAATGGCTGCCCAAGCTTGCAACTCCAAAATGGCCGAATTTGGGCTGGTATAGTACTTTTACCAATTTATCACCTATTTAGACAAGGACACCGATTTTCAGCCCTAATTTTAACCAACGTTAAACTACGTAATATGTGCAAACGTTCGGAATCCGCCTCCATTCTTCGCTGGCCATGTAATCAAAACTGACTTAAAAGAAGAATGACAATTCAGCTGAACATAACCAAGAAAAATATTTTCCGTTTTTCCTTGTTTTTTCCTTAAAAACATGGATTATTTTACATTGAATGAGCTCGAACCTGTCTCACAGATGTGGGAGAAGGATAACAATTGTTGGTCCCCCATCAGAAAAAGCGACATTAAACAATATCAGTGTGCTAATGCTCCAGATAAAGTGGACTGGAAGAAATATAAGTGCGAGATGAAGGTCCATCAGATTTTTGGTTGGCAGCAAGCCAACAAACTGTGCAATTTGATGTCCCAGATGCAAAATTGTAGGTTAAGTATCCTTCTTTTCCATCGTTCCTTTTTTGTTAGGTATCCAAATAAGGGCCTTGAAATGCGACGTCGATTAAGGTAACAAGGCCGACGATGTTTCTTGGTCGATTTAGGTATAGGCGCGTTAAAACAGTCGGCTTTGAAACGTAAACTGACGTTAATCCGTCTGGGCAAATATTTGTACAAATTACGTTGCCTATTTTGACGTCGTTTAAGGTTTGCATATGCGTACCTGACTACGTAAACGTCGGATTTTATTACAAAAGACGTTTGTCGTTTGAATTACTAGTAGACAACTTTATTTTGTACCTAATACGACGTCACTTTATGACAGATTAGGTTGGAAGACGGATAAATGCTACTTGGGCACCGCCTTTTAATCTGTGTGTTATCCATGACCTATTCCTAAAAACTTCATTTGAATTGCTAACGTTAAACTAGCAGTGCACTACGTCAAACAAGAGTTTTGAGTGGTGTCAAGTAAAAGTCGATTTTTTGGACTTTTTTTAAAACG
This sequence comes from Oxystoma pomonae, assembly GCA_963921995.1. Lineage (NCBI taxonomy): Eukaryota > Metazoa > Arthropoda > Insecta > Coleoptera > Brentidae > Oxystoma > Oxystoma pomonae. The sequence continues at coordinate 35,949,741 of OY998164.1, forward strand.
CCATTTGTCTTACCGTTGTAATCAATAGCGTACAATTAGCGTCCATTTTTGACCAATTATTTTGAATAAACTTACCTGGGTTCCACCTAAAACCTCGGACCCTGCTGGCACACAGAATGTGGAAGCGTGGTAAGACGCGGGGCATAGTAGACATCGGGCCAATTTGTCGCCGGGTAACCTATTTGAAATTGCAGGCATATAAACAAAGGTTTTACGGTAAGAATGGGTATTGTTAGAGAGGCCATTGACTAATATATATAAGAAACTCGGCCAACTCTACGGGCAAAAACAGTTGAGACTTTTTTTTGACAAAATGAGTCGAATACTTTTCGTTTCATACATATTTTGTTTTATAATAAAATAATCTTAGATTAAAAAGAGACAAGATATCTGGTCCAAGGAAAACTCCAGCAAAATAATAACCACTGTTTATTTACAAAATTTTCCAACACCCGACAAAACCAAAACAATGGGTTGGAATAGATTTCATATCGTTAAACGTTAGAGGGAAAGCGAAGGAGATATGTAGGGTGTGACGCAGTGGCGAAAACAAGCCTAAATGAAGAGGTGAATGGCAAAGCGAGCGTCTGTGTTGCCGCGGTCATTCTTGAACAGTGAGCATGAATTTGACGTGCTTGGCTGTTGAGTGATCGATTCCTCTCGCGGCTTCAAAAATTAGGTCCCAAGATTTCTCAGACAATAATATAACCAAAGTCTCCGTAAGTATCGCATCTTTAAGTAGTTCATCTAAGAAAATAATAAAATAAAATCTGTAATAATATTTAATTATTTAAACCACGATTTGGCCCAAAAAGTGTCAACTGTGTGGCGAGGACGTTTTTGAACAACTTAAGCCTACTAGGTAGAAGTAGCAGTAGTAGTAGAAGGGGGTGGTTTAAAGCCTGGTCGGGTCGGGTTGGTTCGGACCCCTGTTCTCTTCACAAACTCCAGTAGATTGCACATTAGTTTTCAGGGTCGAGTACCGAGTATCTGGTGGCTCGTCCTAAGGCATATATGCGTCAAATTCTGCAACGAGGTGCAAGATTGCCAGATGACGTAGTACCCTATTTGCTTAGTCGATTCTGCACCTGTCTCCTAGTTATATAAGGCCCAGGGACCCAATTCTTGAATCACTCGGATTTCAGTCGTATACGGATCACATTTTCGCAAAAATTTTACGAAAAAAGGGTTAATTTTACTAAATAAGATACCAAACACAAAAAAAAAATTGAACTTGTATGCACAGTGCACAATATTCAATAAAAAAGGTGCAAAATTAAAATGTTGCGTTTCTGACGAGCAAAATAGAACATGTGTTGACGCTTAGATGTCATTTCCACTCGACTTTGCATCGACTGGGTAACAGCAACCGCCGCAGATCCGAACGATTATGACAGAGGAATGCCAAAACTTTCGAATATTCGCAAAATAAAAATGTTAAATTTTAATTTTAGGGCGAATTTAACTAAATATTATACAATTTCAGTACAAGTTTAATTTTGACTGAGCGTTAATAGTGGATTAAAGAATATTTAAACCTTTTTTGCGTGAAATTTTTATTAAAATGTGATCCGTATACGACTGAAATTCGAGTGATTCAAGAATTGGGCTCCAGGACCCCAATTTTTGAAACGGGAACGTGTGGCTTTTGTGCGAATCATCACCAGTCGGTAGAAATCTATCCCGTGATGTAGTTTTGAACGATGGAAATTTGCTCACATTCTCGCAAAAAGTGGGAGATCCGATCCGGCGGGTTTCAAGTGAGAGAACACCGCTTTTTTCGAGAGACGGCTGCGTAGAACACACGATTTGCTAAGCTCTATTACTGGTTTTGTTTTTTTTTAAATTTGTCTGTTGTTTTTATTAAAAGGATAAATTTAAAAATTGAAGGTAAGAAAATCAACGAGATGCTTTCACAATTTTTGACCCGTTTTGTAGGTAAAATAGTTGGAAAAAGTTCCTGCTCGAAGTTTCGGGTGTTTGGCCATGAATTTTTTTTTGGATTGTGTTATGTGGGACCTTCCTTTTAAAAGGAACGCACGAGCCTCCTTCCCCACTAATTTTTATTACAAAAGCTCAGAAAACCAACCACAGAGGTGAACTGCAAAAACCAAAGAAGTTTTTCCCGAAAATGAAGTTATTTCGGCACTGCGGCCTGAGAAAACGTATTAGTTAGTTAAAGCAGGCCTTTAACATGAAAAAGTAGTTCTTTTGTACTAAAGTAAACATGGCAACGATGCACACGATCAAGGGCAGTTTGAAAAATACAGCGATCGAATAGCATGCGATGTGATCTATCCCGAGATCGATCACATCGCTTAGGAGAACGTTCCTTCTCTCTCAAACTTAGCGAGTTCATAGCCAACTAGGTAACACTCAAAAATAATTTCTTTGAAATATTTACAGAAATAGTTACCTGACACTTCCGGTCCCCAACTCTTCCGAAAAACAAGTATGACAAACGTGAGAGGGACAAGTAAACATGTCTTGACTAGTTTGGTCCCGGGTCCATTTACCGATCGACCACTGGGCTTGGGGCCACATTCTGAGGCAAGGCTTATGGAAGGTCTTGAAGCAGTGGTACTGGGAGCATTTGTGAAGGATAGAGACACCTTTTGAAGACACCTTGAATAAACCAGAAAATTTGGTATTGTGTGTACCAGCAACTAACCATCTTGGTCAGACATTTTTTATAAGCACAGAAAGCATCCGCATTAAGAATTGCGATACCGTTTTAAAGTTTAGGTTCAAATTAATAAATAATTACAAAAAAGCGTATTTAAAGTTTTTAAATGTTTTTCATGTTGGAACAAAGATAATTGGAACACAATTTTTCACGATATACATTGTGACAAATAGATTTTTTATGTTGGCATTTTTTTAGCCAATCCGCGTCCCTTAAATTCGGTACTTACCTCTAATCCACAAGCACCGCACGGCGGATACTTGTCCAATCTGCAATACTCGCACTTGAAATTAGCAAGATCGGCTCCGTCATCAACAATCACGGAGTCTGCCGTCACATGTTTCACTATTTTTTCTTTGGATGTTGTCTTGGGGTTAGTCGATGGCTCATCTAAATACCAACAAAACATAAATTATTTATTTTACTCTACCAGTTGTTAAAGTTAACGACTGTCAGAACTTATAGTCATCCTTGGTTTCCAGAGCACCAAAAATTTAAAAAAAAAATAAGTCAGATTTCTCAGCGGACACTGCTCAATATAACACCAGAGGAAGTACAATACGCAATATCTTTAGCTAAAAACAGAAAAGCAGTAGGTGAGGTTTTAAAGCTAATAAAAACGAAGATTCGGTAAATACACTCGTCAAGCTTTTTAACTTGATTTATCGCCGCGGTAAAATCCGTGATGACTGGCTAAAATCAACCTTTGATACATTGCCTAAAAAACATTAAGCAAAGAAGTGTAGTGATTACCGCCTTATCAGCCTAATGAGCCATATGTTAAAAATATTTCTAAAGAGACATAAAAGAATTTATAGAAAAGGCGAATCCTTTATGGGCGACACGCAGTTTGGATTTCGTGGTAAGGCCGGGACAAGAGAGGCCCTGTTTGGCATTCAAGTCTTAGTTCAGCGGTCTAGGGATGTGTCGGTGGCAGTATATGCCTGTTTCATAGATTATGAGAAAGCGTTTGATCGAGTCCAACACGAAAAGCTCATAGAATCGCTAAAAGAAGTTGATTTAGAACATATGACTAAAGATTAATGACCAACTGTCCGAAGAGGTCCAAATAAGAAGAGGTGTGCGCCAAGGTTGTATATTGTCTCCGCTGTTGTTTAATATCTATAGTAACAAAATAATACAGAATGCACTAAAATCAACAACCTACGATATGCCGACGACACTGTTATAATAGTAGACACGCTGGAGGACCTGCAAGAGTTGTTCAAACAAATTGCTGCCAAAAGTTCGCAATTCGGGCCTAACTTAAATGTTAGAAAAACAAAATGGATGGTCATATCCAAGGAAAAGAATATCAGAGGCATGTTAGAAGTAAATGGGCAACAATTCGAACACGTGGATTCATTCAAATACTTGGGTTACCTCCTCAATGAGAAGTGGGGCAACATGCAAGAAGTTCGTGCAGGAATTGAACAGGCCAGATCATCTTTTATTAAAATGAAATCAGTGTTGTGTAGTCGCGATCTTAATACCACTCTCCGAATTCGTGTGATTCGGTGTTATGTTTTTAACATCTTATCTTATCAAAAAACGAAAATTTGAATATATAAACTTTTAAAATTGATAATAGAAGGCAAAATTGAAGGCATAAGAGGTCCAAGTCGTAGACGGATATCATAGCTTAAAAATCTTAGACAATGATATGGTGTACTACGACACTTTTCCGAAAAGCAGTGGACAGGGTACATATCGCGCTGATGATAGCCAACGTTCGATGAGAGCATGACACTTGAAGAAGAACCCTGTTATTGGAAGCCAGTTCTCCTAGTTTTTCGATGTATTCTGATACTAATTCAGATACCCTCTTCATACTGTAAGAGCTGCCTGACTATCTGAGTATATTTAATCTGCCTATCTCTACGAGCTCTCAAAGCTAGTTCTCCTAGTCTTTCGGTGTATTCTGATACTAATTTAGATACCCTCTTCATACTTTAAGAGCTGCCTGACTATCTAAGTATATTTGATCTGCCTATCTCTACGAGCTCTCAAAGTCTTTTTCCGTGCGCATTTAAGTATTTCGTAGACTGCTTCGATTACAGAGGCCTGTTTTCTCACCGGGCAACTACGAGTTTTTATTTTTTTTAACTTCGGATCCTCCCCTTGTTTGTAACCCATTTGTAAAAATCCCATTGGTAAAAATTAAGAATTTACCCGATGAATTATCTTCCGTTCCATTTCCATTTGCTGGTATTTTCTCGCCAGATGGCAGACTGCTGGATGCACCATTGGCAATGCTATGTTTACCATCACCGTGAAGAGCGTTTACTTTTTGAGTTGCTAGATAAATACCGGAACCTTCTTCTGAACTTGTGTCGGTTGAAGACGAATCTGCGTAGGTTATTTGTTCATCGAAACGACTCATTACCTAAAAATTAAAAAAGGTGTTGGTACATTCACCAATTTTTTGACATTTTTCATCAATATTTTGCAGCATAGAAATCAAATAAATAGGAAGACGTGTACAAAACAAAACTTTTAATACTTATTGTGTAATCAAAACAGAAATTAAAATATTAAAACTGTCAAACAACTCCTCCAATGGTGAAAATATTTGATAAAAACTTTATATAGATAAAATATTTCGTAAAAAAAATATGTTGACAGTAGGTTCTAAAAATTAAAACCTCTTACTCAGTTAATTATTAGTGCAACCACAAACCAATATTAGGCAAGTATTGTATTTTAATTCCATTACTATTTAAAATAAGAAAGAGGTAAGACTAGCTGGAAATAAATCACAATTTCCTTTTAATACCACAACAACCGAAACATGCATCAAAACTTAAAACATTAGGAAATTTATAAAAACAGCTGACCTTAAAATTATCCAGAGTAATGAGAAGGTAGGTAAAAAGCTGAATTGGTTCAGTTTTATGTTTATTTCTAATAACCTCAAGGCGTTTCATCATTTTGTAAGAAGATCTCCAATACTGCTCTGCTAAGAAAGAAGAGCATAACTCCACTTTTTTCGAAATTGTTTTTTTTTTTTTCATTTTAAAAACGGTTTGGAGTAAAAATTTAAAATTCAACCCTTTTTTATATGTAAAGCTTATATGTGTCCTTTATTTTACTTGTGGGACCTACCATTTAAAGAAAGAAGATCATAAGTAACAAAAAAATAGCATATATAATAATAATTAATGATTTTATTGCCACAAATAGTACATGATTTAATTGGAACGTAACCTCTAACGTGACATAAAATAAAGGAAAAGTAAAAAAAAAACAAGTTAACATTTACAATGAAAGTGTAGTAATATATTTTTTTTTAAAGTCACACTTTCCCTTTCATAATACTAAAAAAGAACAGCATGTTTTTTCTAAGCAATACCTTCAATTTCTTTGTAACATACGCTCGAGTTCACTTTCTTGCTGGATATAAGCTCTTCTTCTCTAGTAATGTGAGGTACCGCGCGTCTAGCGCGTTAAGCGCAAGTCAAAGGTCACGCACGTGTTTTACCATTTTCTTTAGTTTTGTGTTGTTGGTGCGGGTATAAGCTATTTTTTCCTAGTTTATTGAAATTTTTTGATATCATGTAATACTTTTAAAAAAATAGCATACATAACAATTTAGCAATATATGATCTTTTTCTTAAGGAAGTTGGCAAAAAGACAAAGCCAAGTACACATACGCTTGTGTTTTTATGTAATTTTACAAAATCTTGATAACATTGTTAAATAATATTTTGAAAAATTGTATAGTTTTTTGCAGTGCTTCTAACTAAAAATAAAAAAAAATTGTACCACCTCTAGAAAAAAAGTTATAAACTAAAAACTAATATAGAAACTTTGAAGCTTTTTTTTCTCGAAAGTTAGAAAATGTCGCTTATGCTACTCTTTATTAGCAGGGCAGAATAGTCACCTCCTTCCCCTGTCTCCCAAACCTGTCCTTATGGTTACTTTAAAAAAACCATATAATAAGCTCTCTTCTTTATGGTTTAATTTAGTAGCAGTATCTATTACCATATTGCCTATGGAAAACAAAAGAGCTGAATATGTTTAAGTGTAAGGTATGGAATTAAAACGGATTTCCTTTGAGTGGCGATGCGCTTGAACAAAACTCCGACTGAGACTGAAAGCCACTTTTTTGATAGTGCATCTTTTTTTGTGCCTTTTTCTTCAATTGAATAGAAAAAGAAGAAATTCTTAAGCGCATTGTCTGTAACTTGGCTCTTTGTATCAGGAAGACCGAAGCTTATTCTAGCTACCGCCTCATATTTCTGCTATTGTCATTCATAAACCACACACATGCAACGAAAATTTAAGACAACACTTACAGTTTTTGCACGAATCACTTTTATATTGTTATCCTTAGTTATTTTGATCTGCAAAAAAAAATTTACGAAAGGTTATTATCTAGACAAAACAGACAAACAAGAATGACACAGAATCATTAGGGGGACACCAGAGGAGCAGTTGTTTTGACAGACACAACACAAACAAAACAAAGGAACATTGATATTGTTGTTTCCTTTCAAAAACATTTGAGTTTTACAGGCTATCCCAAGACTCCAGACCTATAGTGGGCCGATCCTTGTATTTTGATTCCATTATATTATATAGATCCATGCACTAAGGTAGATTTAAAAGTCGGAAGGCTTAAAACAAATTTGCTTTTATTTTGTTTTTAAAATTTTAGGTTAGGGAAAATCGTAGTTTTATCTGCGAAAATTGTGGTACTCCCCATTCGATGTAGTTAGATTTTCCCAAGTCACAAAAGACAGCAGGAGCTATCTCAGACCAGTACCAAATATAAAAGACAGAGAAGTTTGATCTGATAAACTTCAAGTTAAAGTGTTCGGCTCCTGTAGCAGTCGAGGGATGGTAAATACTTGGGGGTAATACTAGACTCTAAGCTAACGTGGTAATAAGTAAGACGGTGGTAATACCATCCATTACGTATGCATCTCTAGTTTGGTGGTCAAAAGTAACTCAACAGACTTGCTTGCCTCAGCGTCACAGGTGCAATGATATCTACACCAACAACTTCGATGGAGGTGCTCTTAGACCTTCCCCCACTTCACTTGGTGATACAGGGAGAGGCAAAGATCGGACTCTATCGTCTTCAAAAAACTATGAACCTACAGACAAGAATGCATAATAGAGAGGAGAGGTTTTGAGATATACCAATCCTACACATGAGATCAGACCAGATGTCATCAAAGTACCTATATTGACCAACTTTATCACTTCAAAGCTAATGTGGGAATGCCTTGCTGAACTAATAAAACTGGCGGAACATAATAAAATAAATAAAAAAATTAGTATGGGTGCCAGGACATAGAGGTATCCAAGGCAATGAAAAAGCTGACGAAATTGTAAGACAAGGATCGTCAAAAAAATATAATGGACCAGAGCCAGCCCTGGGGGTACTATAAGATTCCAGGTCAAAGTCTCGATAAGGGATAAACATGAAAGCCACTGACCGCCCATGTAACGGTTAAAGTTCACCTAAACAACATGTGACTGTATCACGGAGACCTGAGCTGTAGACTATGCAATCAGGAACCGGAAATAATAGAACATGTAATATGCCAATGCGAGGAACTGGATCGCAAAAGGCATTTGGGGAAGTTGAACTAGACTCAATATCGACTGAGGAGTACTCCATTAAGGACCTGTATGAACTTGCACAGGGGACAAAATTAATGGAGTGGTTAGCCTAGGAACCAATAGGGTGCACAATAAGCCAGTAATGGCTGCAGTGTAGTGACTGTGGCGTGCCACCAGGTAGACACTACCCGGGCTCTCCTGGTAAAGGAGAAATGACTCTGGCAGGAAAGTAGTTTGGGCGTCTTATGCAAGATTTCCCCTTAAGACGCTTGAAAAAAAAAATAAAAACAGTCCGATTGTGTGTGAGTCCAATCTTCGGTCATAACAGCAATAAACTCTGAAGCCGTTAAAAAATTTGAGCTAGCTTATAGGTTGAAATAAAAGATGTGAATGTTTCAAGATTATTAATCTCTCATAAATAAAGAATCAGCCCTCCAAAATCTGTCATAAACCTTACCGAATTCTAAATGAAATTGTAAAAACATCGAATTAGAGCACGTCAATGATTACCGAGTGTTTTCTGTGTAGGGTGAATCTTGAGACAGCCACGCGCAGTATGTTATCAGTCAGTCTAGCGAAAGCTCAAACATCTTAGGCTTATTTTGGCGAGGTTATCATAGTTACTTTCGGCGTCTTTTTAAGTCTTGCGTCTGAATGACAGTAACTATATAGTAATGTCGCCCAAATTAAGCCTTGTCTTAAAAACATCTGTAGTGGAACCCAATGATATAAGTGCTTCACGCGTGACATTTTTAAAGGCCTAAAAAAAGTATTTGTTTTACCTAACTTGATTATAAAGTACTCACTAATTATTACAAAATCAATATTTCATGTTGGTTTACTCTGGTTCCAAAATCACCAAACTGTCAACTGCACGAATCAGCCTATTTTTTGAAAGAGGACACACGAGCATTATCAGGCTGTTTTTTGGTTACCAGATTTGTGATAGCCACACAAAAATATGCCGAAAAACGGCTGCCCTTTTGGTTTACCCCACTACAAACGCTCTTAAAACCTACGTCACCATCCCCCCCATAAATATAAACTTTCACCAAGCAGATTCAAAGCGCTTCTAATATAATACAGGCGATCCAAACGCTTAAAATAAATCAAATAATTTATTTTCAAAAAATTAAAGTATGAAATTAAGGGTATTGTGCTAAAAGATTAACGTTTTGGTTAGAATGATAAAAACAACAAAAATATGAGATTATTTTGATTATATGTTAGAACCCGAGAGGTTATCCACCCCATCAAAATATGTATAGGGTGTCCCATTTTCGATGGGATTCAAAGGGAAACTCTGTTGTTATTGAAGAGAGACATGCGGTTTTCGCATTACTTTTTTGAGCTTTAAAAAATGTTATTAACAGATTTATTCTGTCCCTTGTAGTTTTTGAGCTACAGGGGAAAGTTGAAAAATGGTCGGAATTACCAATTGATGATATATCCCTTAATTTAAGAGATAATTGAGTTCCGTGAAAACCTGTATGTGGAAACCTTTGTAGAAAAACACAATGGTTTTTTCGAAATTTTAATCAGACGATTCGTTTCGTAGATACCAGCATTTGATTTTATGCGCCATTTTGGATTTAAATATGGCGGCAAAGCGAATGTTTTTTTTTCCAAAAGGCTGATTTGTCTTTTCAATACAGGTTTGTTTTTAATGAAATTGGTTAAGTTATAGCAAAAAACAATTTGTCCGGTTTTTTTCGGTTCACCCGGTATGTTCATATAATATATCTTGTTAAATATAAATGATCTCAAAAATAAATAAATTACAATGGGACAGGGCCATACCAAAAAAAAATCACTGCAGATGATTTTTGTCGGGATCGGAACTTCAAAATAAAAAAATTATATTTTACTATCAAACAAACTAAATATGAAGTAAAACATTTTGATCCGTATTTAACTTTTTGATCCTGATGATGGTATCTACGAAACGAAACGTCGGATTAAACTTTCGAAAAGACGAAAAGGTGTTTTTGTGAAAAGGTTGCCACAGACATCCCAAGTAGCATTTATCCGTCTTCCAACCTAATCTGTCATAAAGCGACGTCGTATTAGGTACAAAATAAAGTTGTCTACTAGTCTAAGTCAAACGTCAAATGTCTTTTGTAATAAAATCCGACGTTTACGTAGTCAGGTAACACATATGCGAACCTTAAACGACGTCAAAATAGGCAACGTAATTTGTACAAATATTCGTCGTCGGCCTTGTTAACCTTAATCGACGTTGCATTTCAGGGCCCTTATTTGAATACCTACCAAAAAAAAGAACGAAGAAAAAGAAGGATACTTAACCTACACAATTTTGCATCTGGGACATCAAATTGCACAATTTGTTGGCTTGCTGACAACCAAAAATCTGATGACCTTCAGCTCGCACTTATATTTCTTCCAGTCCACTTTATCTGGAGCATTAGTGGGGTCATACATAACCAACAATTGTTATCCTCCTCCCACATCTGTGGGACAGTTTCGAGCTCATTCAGTGCTTTAATAAATACAATTTTAAAATAATCCATGTTTTTAAGGTAAAAACAAGGAAAAACGGAAAATATTTTTCTAGGTTATATTCAGCTGAACTGTCATTTTTCTTTTAAGTCAGTTTTGGTTACATAGCCAACGAAGAATGGAAGCGGATTCCGAACGTTTGCACATATTACGTAGTTTAACGTTGACTGGTTAGATTTGGATAAAATTAGGGCTACAAATCGATGTCCTTGTCCAAATTGGTGATAAATTGGTAAAAGTACTATACCAGCCCAAATTCGGCCATTTTGGAGTTTCAAGCTTGGGCAGCCATTATTGACAACAATTTTTTTTCTTGTTTTTCTTGAAAAAAAAACAATAAAAGAGACTTAATAAGGCCTTAAAGATGCGTTTAGTATTATTCTTGAGTGATTTTAGTATTGATTACAACCGAAATAGTGCTTTAAAAAAATATATTTTTTACTTTTTGCTATTTTGTGCTAATTTGGAAGAGGGGGGGGGCGGTTATTTTTCGCCCCATCTTGACCAACTTTGTCAGTAAAGTGGCCTTCGCAGAAATATTTTGCTCTAGTGCCCTTTTTAATAACATAACTTTTATTGTTAATGAAATAAAAAGGTGGCCCTTTATTTTTTGTGAGTTATAATTCGTTAATATATATTTCACCTAAAATTTACTAAACAAGTAGCACATTAAGTAATCAATTAAATAATATAAAATTACGTAAGCTGGCGGACGTATTATCACGTCGTCATAGGTAAACTACTATACTAAGTACGTACGTGTAGCCCGCTTGCCAACGTCAGGGTCTTTAAGCCAACGAGTAGAGGACGTAGTTTGACATCCAAATGCTACTTGGGATGTTTTTACAGAGCTCAATTATCTCTTATATTATCTCTTATATTAAGGGAGATATCATCAATTGGTAACTCTGACCATTTTTCAACTTTCCCCTGTAGCTCAAAAACTACAAGGGACATAATAAATCTAAAGCTCAAAAAAATAAGACGGCAATGCGGAAATCGCATGTCTCTATCTTCAATAACAACGGAGTTTCTCATTGAATCCCATCGAAAATAGAACACCCTGTACACCTACTGCCAAAATTATAGGGATTTATTCTCAGGATTTCTACATACTGCCAGTACTGCCAAGTACTGCAATAGTGTGAGAGCTGCCAAATACTGTCAGTATTGCCAAAAATTTCTATATACCTACTGCCAAGGCCTCTCGTTAGAACCTTTCCGAAATATTTAAAATTTTATTTTATTTTTATCGTTTTGAGAGATTTCTAGCATTACCCCAGATATATTTTTAACATAAATTAGTTCAAGTTTTAAGCGAATTTTACTTGTGTTTTCTATAGCGAAACCTCCCATTAAAACAAATGACGTACAGCAAAAAGTCGCCGAAAATTATTAAAACCAAAATCTTTAGCAAAAACATAAACACCTGTAGTAGAAGCGCCTTGAAGCAGATGTTTGACATAAATATACCTCCTTCATTCTGTAGTCGATTTGTTCGTCCAGAGTCAACTGGTTAAAAGTGGGAGGTAGACAAGGGACGTTCGGATTACTGAGGTTCGTTAAACCTTTCGAACGGACGTTGACAATTTGAACTTTGTCAGAGGACCTTGAACTGCACGTACTCTCTGTATCCGAGTTCCTTACCTAATAATAAGGGTGTGTTCAAAACAAACTACAGCTTCTAGGGTGATGTTGGTCCCTTTTTACTACTCTGATAATATATGCTGGGCGGTACCAAAAAGCGCAGGACAAAATGGCGCACCCAAAAGAACCCAAGACAAAACAGCGCAAGGACAATACGCCGCACGGGCAATATAGACCCCGGACCAAACTGCGCATAAACAAAATAGCCCGCGGCGAAACAACGCTTGGACAAAATGGTGCACAGACAAAACAGCGCAAAAGTACCATTGATCTCCATATCTGCTATTTTATTAAGTGTAAATATCGTATATGTAATTTTATATCAGTAAAAACTTCAACTAATTCTGTTTTAGCTGATAATATCTAGGGTGGTGTTTCAAATAACACTGGAACGTTTTTAGCTCTTCCCCAAAACTTTAGAAACGATTTCTGGGTGGTTAAAATTTTTTTAAAGTTAAATAATTATAATAAGTAATAAATTAAAAATATAAAACTATAGACTAAACTTATAAAAATTCAAAAAAATAAATAAAAATAAACATATATAAAAGCTATAAATAAAACACTTCTTCTAAACCTGATTCAGCTGGTAAACTCCCTAGCACTGTGTGTTTATTATTTTTGATATTTCTGTAATTAAAGATTTTGCTTCATCACCCCACGGACCCAGTGTCTCCACCGCAAAAGGACAAAACACAAATCTCCAATCTCTAGCTCTTTGTACTTCTGTCCGTTTGCTTTTCTCCCATATTTGCCACCTCCCCTGATTTTTCAGAAGATTTAACAAATTAGTAGCTACAAATGGTGTCTTTACCTTCCAAAAGTTATCCCGTCCACTCTCTTTCCATCGCCTCTACATATCCCAGACGGTTCCAGTTGAGCTGGAAATCCAGCTGAAACCAAAGACCGTCTGATAATGTCGTTGATCAACCTATGGCGAGCCAAACGTCCTGCACTTTTCTTGCAGCTCAAGCCGTGATCGCCTAATTTGTCAACTACTTCGCCGCAAGTGCAAGAGTGAGGCTGCAAGGAAGACGTGCGCGATGAACTTGAGATTGGGAATTCGAAAAAACACGATCAAAAAGTACTTTACACATCTGCAAATCAAAATCCTTTTGACTTTTTAAATTTAGTGTTTCATAAAGGCCGGTGAAATTTTTGTATCTATTTAACGCTTCATCCAAAGCCAGATCCGGATGTGATAGAATTTCTGAAGGAAGAATTTTTGTAAATAGATATGAAGAATCATTCAAAGAGGCAAGAAAAGCAGAAAAACAAAGATTTGAAGACTCTCTTATACCTAAACCCCCTAGTTAAACTGGTAAGGCCCATTGTGTCCAGGAATATGAATAAATTTTGCAATTTGCAATATTTTCCTGTTTTTTAAAAGGGTGTCGAATTTTTGTAAACATTGTGAGACTCTAGGTAATGCGTGGAATTGAAAAAGAATATTTTAAAATGTAATAGGCTGTGTGGGAATTTAATAATTTCAGTTTTTCAGAGAACTAAAAAAAATATCACACTTTGCGGCCAAAAATGTTTTAATTTTCTTCATCATCTAGGTACCATAAATTGATATTGGATTTTAAGTTTGAAATGATGGGGTATAAAGATAAACAAAAAAGCGGAGGACCTAGTGGAACCTCTTTATAATAAAATAATTTTTTCCCCAAACGACAAAAAAGAAGGATTTTTATAACATTGAGAAATAAATGGAAAAGTCAGGAATATATTCCTTAACTCTAGATAAAATGGTACCTCGATTAACCATTTAATTGTTTCTGAAAAGTGAGGAAAACGACGGACAGAATGACTTATTATTTCACAGCCATTTTTTGTACCAAATCCTAATTGAAATGGACCTAGTATATCTCCCAAAGTGTCATGAATTTTGAAAGCTACTAATTTTGCTGCCAACCTTCGAAAACACAGTCCAACGGCAATTGGATGAATCCCGCCATCTTTCTTATTAAGGGCGCAAAGTGAAGCTCCGTTGAATTGCTCTTACTGGTAAAAATTCTAATGCAGCTATTACTTTGAAATTTATTCCGAAATTTTACGTTTTATATCTGCCCGCGCAAAACAGAGGTAACGTTAACCAAGCAGGAAACAAACGAAGCAAACTAGCGCTTATATTATAGTCCTGCGAAGTATAAAATATGTTACCCTTATAGTATGAGTAGCAAAAATTCGGACCTATTTGACCATGTAACATTAACATACTTACCTATTAAATTTTAATATTGTACCGATATAAATGAAAATTTATCCACAGAAGAGAATAATTTAAACAACAAATTTATAAAATGTCTAAAAAAAATGAGGTTGTAGAAAACTTATTTTTATTAGGTTTTTTTAACTTCAAAAATAATAAGATTACGAAAAATAAAACAAAAACCTTGACATTTTCTGTATGAAGTATGTTTTTAACATTCATTTAAACAAATATGTCTTCGATAATGGTTTAGTATTTAAAGAAAAAATTGACCATTTTTAACAATAAGGACTGCAAATACAAAATGAAATCTAGAACAAAGTACATAATTGAAAACGATTCATTAGAATTCCTACACACCCTCACAGACATACTATGTATTGCGAAGGAAAGGAAACTTAATGGTCAAAATGACGCAAACTCGAAAGAAAATCAATTACGAATAAATGTTCCTCCCAGTTTTCCACAAAGGTATTAATAAAACCGCAGAAAAAATATCTCTTGATTATTACCAACGTAACAATGGATGATCTATGCACAACTGTTTTGTTTGTCGTACGGCGGTAGCATACAAGCGGCTTAAGAAACAAACAACTTACCGATAAACAAAACAAAAAAAAGGACAACACACTTTTAATTTTGAGTCAAAAAGCAACGCAATAGCAAAATGACCCACCCTAGTAACTTTTGATTAGGTGAAAACTTGTGTCTAAAAAATAAACAAATATTATATATATTAAAAACAAACATATTTAAAAAATAGCAATCACGGATCACCTAAGGGCGGTCATCTTTTCAGTTGTATTTATACGTATACTTGCGTGCAAATTTCAACTAAAAAAATAAACTCACAAAAACTCACCCCTTTTCCTGAACGCGTGGGCGTACCAAATGCTGGGCTCAAAATTCCCCCCGACCTGCGGGGTTTCTTTAATTGTTTATTGGTTTTCTGTTGCGGCCTGGGCAACATCACTTTCGAAGCGCATTCCAAGTGAAAAACGCCACCGCATTTCCCCTTACATTTGTGTAGCTCGCCTGGTTGCAGACAGTGGGTGCATACCTAAAATTTTAAGAGATAAGAATAAGTGTACAGAGTATCCCATTTTCGATGGAATTCAATGGGAAACTCCGTTGTTATTGGAAATAAAGACATGCGGTTTTCTCATTTCGATCTTTAAAAAATGGTATTAATAGATTTATTCTGTGCCTTGTAGTTTTTTAGCTACAGAGGAAAGTTGAAAAATGGTCGTTATTACCAATTGATGATATCTCTCTTAATTTAAGAGATAATTGAGTTCTGTAAAAACATGTCTGTGGCAACCTTTTTAGAAAAACAGAATGGTCTTTTCGATTTTTTAATCAGACGTTTTTTTTTCGTAGATACCATAGTAGACCTGGACAACCAAGATATATTATATAAACATACCGAGTGAACCGAAAAAAAACCGGATAAATTATTTTTTGCTATAACTTTACTAATTTCAATAAAGAATAAACTGTATTGTTAAAACAAATAAGCCTTTTAAAAAAACATTCGCTTTGCCGCCATATTTAAATCCAAGATGGCGGAGAAAACCAAATGCCTACCTTTTTTAAACCCCTTTTTGTTATATGTCGCCATTTTTTTTCTAAATACTTTGTTTTTTATGTCGAAAAGTAACATTTATACCTAAATAAAAAAACAAGTTTGAAAAAAAACTTTTTTCAAAAATCTGCGTATTTGATTTTATGCGCCATTTTGGATTTAAATGTGGCAGGAATTTTGTTCAAAAAATGAAGAGTATATCCAAAGTTATAGCGTAAAACAATATGTCCGTTTTTTAGGCACATTCGGTATTACTATGAAGTTTATATTACTTACTGGTAAAGTAAGCTTAATGGGAAAAATTTAGATCTAATTAAATCTGTTCTTCCTTTTACTTTTTTCGAAAGGCCCATTAAACAAAACTTTTATTAAAATATTTTTTTTCTTAAGATGGTTTAATTGATCAAATTTGGGTATAAATAAAAAAAAGCACTGATGATGATTTTTTTTCGAGATCAAAACTTCAAAATAAAAAAAATATTTTATTATCAAATAAACCTAAAAAGAAACTAAAACATGAAGTAAAAAATTTTGGTCGGAATAAATTTGTTAACCGCATGTCTCATCTTCAATAACACCGTAGTTTCCAATGGAATCCCATCGAAAATGGGACACCCTGTACAAATCCTAAGGATAAGTGTACAAATCAGCACCTTTGACCTGCTCCTTGCCTTTTTATGTATATTTTGTTGTACTTGAATAAAGAATTATTATTATTTAAGTTTTTTTTACACAACTAATCTAAAATCCCAAAATCAGAATTGCTAAATATACCAACGCTCATTGCCGAAACAGTGCTTTATAAAATAAGACATTTGGGCCTCCGAACCTCCCTGCTTTCTTTTCGTTGATGCGCGCGAAGCCAACCGATTATGTCCTGTCAGTAGTACAATGCCTTTGAGAGTTCTACTCAGGGACTACTTAATTCTGGCTGTAGCCAGACCATTCACACTGTCTAACTATTGCTTCCAGAATGACCTTAGTCCATTGTTCGCACATATAGTGAGCTAACTTTGTGCCTGTTTCCTTGATATGCCCAGGAGTGGTTCCAGATCAATGCATTAGAGTCTCTGGCATGCTTATGGCCTGGGACCCACACAAAAATCCGAGTCCACTCTAGTATCTCCAGATAATTAGATTGTTGGATACTTTTTTTAAATGAGATACCCTGTATATTTTGGAAAATTTGAGTAGAGGTTTTCATTGTGTTTCCAAAAATACTAGTATGTTACCTTTTTCTCTAACAGTTTTTAAATAAAAAAACAAAAAGACAAAATAATCACCGAATATTTTTTTTCCAGAAAACCTCATGATGACGGTTTATACTGCCAAAACATGTTGGTTTTCAATAAATTATGTGAAGAATGACACTGGTTGTTTGATTTAAAAAAGTAACATATTAGGCGTTTATGGAAACAGAAGGAAAAGCTCTATTTAAATTTTCCAAAATACACAGGGTATCCCATTTAAAAAAAGTATCGTCGCCGCCCTAGCTCCGCCTGCTTAATGACGGTGCGCTGGTTAGCATCCAAAAATATGCTTTTCTGTAAACCATCTAAATTTTACTTCTCTGACTCATTTGGTTTTAGGGTGGACGCGAACTTTTGGGATACCCTCTATATGCATGACAACCATTAGTTGCGTACATACCGCGAACCTGGGTGGGCTTCCACTGAGGTGCGAGAAAGACAACCACGAAAACCTGACAAAGATAGTCCGAGCACCCCCCGAGCCACAGTTTGTTTGTCTTCCCCCCACGTTCGCTAGTACAGGCTTTGGTGGCTACCTGTGTCAGGTGCACGCAATTGCCAGCCACGCTCAAATGGGCCGATGTACTGAACTTCGTAAAGACAGGGAGGCCCGGAGAGAGTTGCAGCGGAAGTAGGGGCATAGGGGTAAGGAACGATGTATGACAGAAAGGGCCCATGAAGAGGCCTAATTGCCAGGCCCACGGCCTGCCCCTATACTACTACTACTACTAAATGCAATAGGAATAGGGTAGTTTAAAAACTTACCTTAGTCCTACCCATACCATTAAAAGGGTTATTCTTTCTATGAAGGTCCACTTGATATTCGTAAGAATATTTACTACTAATTTCCCCCCCATCGTTCTGACGTTTTAACTTCACATTTGAAATAACATCGACTTCATTCGTGTTCTTGTCGCTTCTCGGAATTTCATCGTTTACCTTTTGAATTTTGGAATCTTCTGTCGTCTCCAATTTTCCCGATAACGAGTGTCTGACTTTTTTGAATTTTTGATTATCTGGAGACGATTTTTCCTTGATTTTCTCTGGTTTAGTGAAAATATCTTGTTTTCCGGAAACTGTACCTTCGGTTTTTTGTTTTCTGTCGCCATCTTTTTTTCCACCAGCTGTTTTGTCTTTTTTAATTTTTTTTGTTTTAGAATCTTCAGCAAAAGAATTATCTGCCGAGCTACTGAATTCTGAGTGTAGCCCGTTTTTTCTTAACTTTATTTTTATTTTGATCGGAGGGAATTTCCCAACGTTACTGGTTTTCTCCGTCGGCAACGTTCTGCATTCAGATTTACCTCTCTTTCTATCAAAGGGAGGAGTATCAGTTTCCTTAACTTCATTGTCTTCTTTCCTTGGCCTTTTTAGAGGTCGTTTTTTGGGTAAATTGTCGGTTAATTCAGGTGTGACTTCATCCACATTAATACTTTTCCTACTTCTGTGAGTTTCATTGTAATGCTTAACGTAACTGTGAACTAAATGACTGTAAACCTCTTTCGAACTCTTCTGTTTGAGCGTTTCTAATTCTTTTATTGCCTGGTTCCACATTTGCAAGATGCGTGGTTGACTGGGTTTCAAATATTTTATGTAATCTTTGATTTTCAACTAAAAGTTCAACGATTATTTTAGGGAAGGCTCTTTATACAATATTCTTACAAAACCTTCATTAAATTCCCTGACACACACAAGATTCCCTAGATAAAATTTTGTCTCGAATAATTTTTTTTAAAATCCCGATGTAATGCGCTGCTGGCAATTTTTTGCAATTTAATCTTAATTCTAGATTTATTGCCAAAATCCCGTCATAAGTATGCTTAAAATTAAACTAAACTTGAAACAATCAATAATGTTATAGTGCCGCAGCCAAAAATTTCTGCAGTACCTACCTATAAGATGTCTTACAAAATTACAAAATTTGGGTTGAGAGACGCTGAGTTGGGGTGGGATCTAGTTTCAGTTCTATATGTATATCAAAAATTTTGAGAGTTACACTAAAAAGCTATTTTTTACACGTTTTGAATGCTGTTGATAAAGACTGTTAACTAAAGGAATCTCAACCAGGTCAAAAATATCTGAAACAAGGATTCTTAGCAAATTTTCCGACTTTTTCCCGGATATCTACCGACCCCACCGAATTCCTGACTTTTTCCCTGATTCCCCGATTTTCAAGGATTGTGGCAACTCTGAGACCTAGAAAGCATAGGTCTGTGTTCCCTGACTTTTCCGGGTTTTTCCTGACATTTGTGAAAAATTCCAGCAATTTTTATAATAAAAAACGACGGCAAGTAAATTTCATTATTTAATGGGGTTCTTGCATTAGAAAAAAATATAATTTGTTTTTCTTGTGTTATATTTTAGGGTCCTGAAGTTTTCTGACAACTATCTTTTCCCAGTGCTTTAATCTTTTTTTTTGCTTCAAACTTGTGACCCTAAAATGAACTTTCGTGGGGCACTGTGACGTCATGTTGTGCATGTGTTTTTGAGGTAAAATACTATTGTAAAAGTGAATAACATGTCCCTTAAAAGTGGTACGCCTATAGTAATCTTGGAATATTTATTATTATTTTTTTATTTAATTAGCTGGAAGTAATTTTTTTGCTGATTGATAATACTAGATTCCCAGCCCACCTAAAATAATTGTCTTATACAACATGCGAGAGATAAACTGATAGTTTATACGACAACATTTTTAAACCGTCCTTATATAAAAGAAAAAATTGTTTAAAACTGGAAAGCAAAAGTTACAGTTTCATAAGAATGATCATCGATGCTCAATAAAATAAGTAAAACCTTAACTGGCATAAGCTTATTTCAAGCATCGATTGTAAATGTATAAATATATGTTTTCGTTTTTTTTACATTTTGAATTTACATATATTACTTTTGATGAGAAAAATGACAACAATAAATTAAAAAATTAAAAATATAAACAATAAGTATATACAAACCCACTCTCACACGCACAGAAATCTAAACGCAGAAAATGTCCTCCATCCCTGCCTCCTCCCGGATGGTGCCCATCACCGAAGCCGCATTACCCTTCTGGATCGCGATACCTATACACTGGGTTATGAAGCCATGAGACTGGTCAGAAGATATTTTGGAGGCTGTGTCTAAGATCAGTCTCTTAGCCTCATCAGCCCAAGGTCCATAAGTCTCGACCTCAAAGGGCACAAAAATAAAACGATTTTGAAATTTTCTCTAAATAAGATTTTGCTAAAGTGTGTGAACAAGTTGCATTCCATAGAAGTTGTTTACTGTGTTTCCATGGGATCAAAGTCATCCCATCCGCACGTTTTCCATCATTGCGACAAACCCCGAGAGGCTTCTGAGGATGTCATTAATCTGCATATGTCTAAACACACGTCCTGCGCTTAGCCCGTGGTGTGCACTCTACAGACACAGGCAGACCTAATCTTAACGCAATTGAAATAAGAAATGTATTGATGTCTAAAAGATTTCCTAAATTTGCGGATGGAAGGGCATTGAGCCATGCACTGCTCTCTGGGGCTTGGAGAGCAAGAAGACGCGGTTTTTCTTGTCTTGTTTTGTTTACGTATTTCCATAATTTGATGATCAAAGTATTTTTGAGATTTTTGAATTTCTTCAGGAAGTGGATATTCAAGCTTGCACAGAAATATCCATTTTTTGAAAACAGTTATTTAAGGCCACAAAAACGGCATAGATTCGACAACGCTGCTTTGCTGTTTTTGGGCCAATCTTTACCGGGCAGAATATCAGAAACGAGAAAACGGAATCTGTTGAAATTTGGCAGGAATGTTTATTTTTGAATTCCTCACAACGGTATCCAGACAGTTTTTTCCTGAACTCTTTCATTCCCATAATAAAATAAACACGGCTAACAATAGTCAAAAATCTTACCTGGCTTTTTCTTTAGCCTCGTCGATAATACAGAAATCTGTAACAACAATTTTTGGATTTTTTTATTTTTTGAAAAAATACACCAAATTTTGAAAAATTCTTTGGATACGGTTGTAGATTTTTATAAATCCTATTATCTGATAAGAAAAAAGTTAGGTTTTTTTCTTTATACGCGAAATTCTGCCGGAATTCTGAAAACGCCAAGGTCACGTAATTTGGTAGGCCCAAGGAAACTGAGTGAGTTCGATTGGAGTATTGGAAGTCAGGTTCCGCATAGCCACCCGCCACTTATCTAATAGAACATTCTGCCAATAAATTGACACATGTCAAGTGATAAAAATAAGAATACGGAAATTTGTTACTTTCCTAGTAAGTCCTAATAAGTTATAATTTTCCTCACATATGGTGTTCGCACCGTGTTCTGAACACTGCACGATCTCACTCGAAATGGCATTAGTGATGCCACCTATTGTTGATCTTTCTATCAAATCTATGCCGTTTTTGTGGCCTTAAATTTAAGTCAATTTAAACGGAGACATAAGGTGGTAAAATAGTGCTAAGAACGTCAGAAACATCATACACTGTACACTTACATCAAATATTTTTGAAAAATTTTTGGTTTTGGCTTCAAACCAAACTGTATAGATTTATTCCAGCAGCACGCAAAAACTACTGAACGGATTTTGGAGTCCTGGGCAAGACATAGACTTTATTTCATCAAAATCGGTTTACAGGAACAAAAGTTAATCATTTAAAGCAAGAAAAACAGGAAAAAATGGGTAAAATCGCAGGCGCAGCTGAAGGGCCTTCAGCTAGTTCAGTAATAACATTCTAATTACAATTATACTTGCATTGCATCACTTGTCACCTGTTGTAAATAATATAGCTGATACTGAAAAAAAGTTCTTTTTTTAGAAATCAGGTAACATAAAACTTCAAAACTTCTTATTTTTTGCTTAATTTCATTAAAATCTCAAAATTTATTTCTTTTTACAATATTCTCCTTCTATTAAAATTCATTTGTAAAACTCAAATATAATAATAATTTACTAAAAAAACTCCCTTTAAATATTTGAAAAATTTATTTAACATGATTTTTAAAAGCTGAAAATAAATCAGTGTTACCACATCACTTCTCCACCAGTGATTCGTTAACTGTTGTATCACAAATCCAAGTGATTGTACTATAAAAAGTAAACACACTATGCAGTATTAGTTTTGAATGTTGTGTCGCGATACTTTTTGTGGTGTAGAGTTTTAATTTTTTTAGTGATCTTGTTTTGTCTTTTATTGTAAAAATTTGCATACAACTATTTAAACCGCTAATTAGTGGGTGTTGTTTTAATTCAAGTCGTAGCACAACAAAACGCTGTAGACGCTTACTGAATTTATTCCCAAAGATTTCCCGATAGGCATATTCCTATAAAGATAATGTCTTTATTTTACCTTTTTTTTTAAATTATGATAATATTCAGAACAATTTAGTGGTAGTCATGTCCTGGAAAAATGTGCCGTAATTGAAAAATTCTTGCAGAGGCTTTTAAAAACGGCGCACTGATTTTTTTAAAATATTTTTGTATTACTTACAGTCAACATAATACGCCCCAAAAGTTTCTGACATAAGTTGTGAACACCCTGTTTACGTGTTTTAATTTTTAAGATTTATAGAAGACGGTCCAGATTGTACCATCCAAGTACGACTAGATCGTACCAGAAGTCTTTATATTGTTTTCCAATTCCAAAAAGACGAATTGTCCTGTGCCCTTATTCTCGAACTGATAAAAATTCTGCTCTTAGGGAGTCAAATTCTCTCGCTACTATGCTTCTCATTGGTCCAAATCTTCGGCTTAAATCGGTTTCTCTTACTTTTTCCCGATATTGATAGAAAGTAATTCTATTGGTCTTGACTAAGGTAATTACTTTCGATCAATATCGGACAAAAGTGAGAGAAACAGATTCTAACCGAAGATTTGAATTTGACTCCCTGAGAGCAGAATTTCTATCATTTGAAGAATAGGGGCCCTGAAAAACTTCAACAGTAAGTCAGTAAAAATACTGTCCATTTTCGATCCGCGTGTTATTAAAAAACGTGCAAGAACCCCATTGTTGTTAAAAACTAAACCCACCTCTTTTAATTTGTCTGCCATCTCAGTCAAATCATCTTTACTGCAATACATCATAAGATGACTCTCAGGCACCCATGCTCTTTTACCGTTATCGTTAAAAAATCTAACGTGGAGCTGTGTTACTATCGCTCTACGACCGAGTCCCAAGCCTAAAACAAAGTAAATTTATATATTTTTTCCTTTTTTATTATACTTTCTGTCCATTTCATCAAAGAAGTTGACAAGTGACAAAACTTCAGCCGCCCAGTGAAATGTTTGTGACAATTTTTTGAAAAACAGTTGTTTTAAGTTTACGAACTAGTCGTTTGTTTAAAAAACAATTCAAATTCATTGGCGCATCAGTGTGAGGAAGGTGTCCCCCAGAAGACATTTTATATTAGCAGCAGAAAAAATGAACAAAACTTTCTCAGAACGAAATTCCTGGGCGCGTCACTTAAGAAATAAATAAATTCATTATTTGCCTAGAAAATTGAACTATGTACTTTAAGATTATTTGCCGTCAGATTCCAACCAGCAGAAACTTTAAGGTCTAGTAACTGTTAACTGAGATTTTTTAACCCACTCTGATTGTTTAGTCCATAAAGATGAGAAGATTATTAAAACTCTATCAGCTAACTTTTTTACTTACCTTTCTTTGCAAATACAGATAACAATGGATCCTTGCAGACCATAGCGGGCCAAAATGGATACTTCCCGATCTGAGCCCACACAAAACTCCCATCTTTATAGGTGCTCTCCTCTAAAAATATAATTTTAATTTATCTTACAGCCTTATTTAGAACACACGGTTTGTCACACTGTGCATGACATAAAATAGCAAATTATTAGAAATTAGACATACCAGAAATGTCCCCCCCCCTGCACACCAACCTCTGCCCATGAGCACCCAATAATTCCTTTGAAATTTTTCTACGCAAGAAGGTTAAAGGTTGAAAAAAATAAAAAATTCAATGTTTTAAAATAAAGCAATTTTTTTTACAAAATTATAAAAAAGCAATATTGTACTATAAGAGTGTAGTTTAAAAATTATAGGAACTTCATTACATATATACTACTAAAACTTGAGTATCTTGTACAAACTTTCACTTATTATTTAAAAACATTTTGGTTTTATAAAAAATTCAAATTATTGAGAGAGAGTTAGTGGCAGGTGGGTTTTATTGACCTACCCAAATTGACTTGAAGATTGTTACTCCCTCCATACTTTTTACACACATTGACGTCGCCCGCTTCTTTGCTTAGACTTCGCTGTCGTTTTCTGCCCCTTGTAGCTTCACGATCTTCCTTTATTTTATTTTTGTCTTCGTACTCTTTGACGCCCAGTTTCTCTGGAGGTCTTCTCATGGCACTTTTGCTCCTTCTCGGCTTTCCTTTGCTAACATCTTTTTGCCTCATATCTGTCTCCAAATCGCATGGTGAGCTACTGATCTCTTTATAACTGTCAACTTCTTTAACCAAACGAGCTGGTAAAGATCGTCTTGGCACACTTTTACTACGCATAAAGGGTGTTAGTAACGGTGAATCTACAGGTCTACTATCAGGATCATCTGGAATACTTTTTCTAGGTACACTTTTGCTCCTCAGGAATCTGGAAAGTTCTGAATTGCTTTTGCAATGCATTTGAGGCGATAATAATTGAGATTGTAAATCTTCAGGAATAGTGTTCCCAAGAACACTTTTACTCCTTAGGAGTCTGCCAGACTCTTCGGACTTAATTTTACTAGCCATATTGGGTGTTAATAATGATGAATCTACAGAAGTATTAACAGAATCATCTAGAATAGTTTTCCTAGGGACACCTTTACCCTGTAGAAGCCTAGACGGTTCTGCGGTCTTAGTCTTATTATGTATATCGGGTTTTAATATAGGCGAATCTACGGATGTACTATCAGAATCTTCTGGAATAGTTTTTCTAGGGACACTTTTGCTTCTCAGAAATCCGGAAAGTTCTAAATTGCTTTTACAATGCATTTGGTGCGATAATAATCGCGATTGTAAAGACGAATCATCACAATTTTCAGGAATAGTGTTTCTTGGAACACTTTTACTCCTCAAGAGTCTGCAAGGGTCTTCAGACTTAATTTTAGCAGTAATATTGGGTTTTAATAATGGTGAATCTACAGAAGTATTATCAGAATCTTCCAGTATAGTTTTTCTAGGGATACCTTTACTCTGTAGGAGCCTGGAAGGCTCTGCAGTCTTAGTTTTAGTATGTACATTGGGTGTTGATATTGGTGAATCGATACCTGTACTATCAGAATCTTCCGGAATAGTATTTCTAGGGACACTTTTGCTTCTCAAGAGTCTAGAAAACCCTGGACTTTTTGGTATTTCAGAACAATCTTCTTGAAAACTTTTTCTCAAGATAGTTTTAGTTCTCGAAAGCACGCTATTATTTTCTGCAGATTTTGGTGTTTCAAATAGTAAATCCTCGAGTAAATCTTTTTCCAGTTCTTCTTGAAAAAGTTTTCTTCCAACGCTGCGACTTCTAGTAAGCCGTTGATATTTCCTTTTATCCTCCGGTGATTTACTCATAGCTCGTTTTTTTCTTTCTTGATCAATTATTGTAAGTTCATCGTCGCTTTCATCTTGGCGATCCTGACTGTCTGTAATAATTTCTGTTTCTATATCTTCATGGGTTTTTGAAAACTGTTTGTTTGGTACACTTTTGCTTCCTTGACAATTGTCTTCCTCATTAAGGCTAATCTCTTGTGAGCTAAATAGTTTTGACATTGAAGTTGCTGGCCTCCTCAATGAGCTATTTTTCCTTTTCCCTTCCAGAACAGAATTCATAATTTCAGTATTTTTGTTATGCGCTACAGGCACCTTAGACCGTGTAATTCTCATTGGTGAAAAAACGTCGAGCATAGATGTTGCCAAATCCTTAAAATCAAAGTTTAAATCAGGATTTTCTTTTTTTAAACAAGCTAGTGATTTGCTTCTTGAAAGAGGCTTTCCTGAGATAATTTTGGAGTGAAATAGATCAGATACAGAGTTTCTCCTAACAGGTTTTAGTTGGGTTAATTTTAAATTATTATCAGCTTTTTCAGTGATTTTTTCGGAATCTTTTTTTACTTCTTTTTGGTCTGGACTTTTTTCAATATCAATTGCCTTCTTGCCTTTATACTGTCCAGTTTTTAAAAATACACCAATGGTTTTATTTCTCTCTTCTTCATTACCAGGTTTCCCCTCAGAAATATTTGTATTGTCACATATAGAACTACTTTTGGCAGATTCAGTTTCATCATTTTCAATAACTTTTTCCGATTTTTTTTCAATGGTTTTATTGCAGTATTTTTCAAAATCTTTTCCTTCTTTTGAAATTAAGTTCAAATTACTTTCATCAAGATATACTTTACCTTTTGAAACATTCTGTAGTTCTAGACATTTAAACAATTTTAATTTTGTTTCCAATTCAATTTCTTGAGGGCACTTTGATTGCTCCTCAACTGAAATACTTTCTGTTTCAGACTGTGCTGAGTCGCTTTGTTCTAATACAAGTTGTCTTAAAACTACATTAATTTCTTTAATTATTCCATATTCTTTTAGGCATTCTTTATTAACAACTTTTTTTCCATCTTGCAAATTAGTCAAAGATACCGAGGTATTTGATTCAGAAAGGTGAAAACTTTTATTGTCAATTTTATGATTTTCTTCAGAATTGTGAGAGGTTTGTTTTTTCAAGTTTTGAACAGAACGGTCATCTAAGGAAGTAATTTCAACATTATCTTCATTAGTTTTACATTTTCGAGAAGGCAACTTTCTACTGGGCGTTTCATCAGCTAGCTTACTGAAACGCGGTTTTGCCTTTTTTCCTTTAGGCGATCTTAAAGATACAAATACTTCATTTCCTCTTTCTTCTGCTATCATTTGGTCACCAGAAATATCTCTAATATTTATAAAAGAATCTTCTTTTTGATGGTTAACCTTATCAATATTTTGCTCTTTACAGCTTCTACTTAGAATCTTTCTTTTTTGCTTGGTGTCTTTTTCTGTTTCATTATTTAAAATATTAAAGTTTGACACTATGTTATCTGGACCAATGGATTTTTGAATTTTTTTTATTATTTGTGTGCTTTTTTTAATCTTTTCTGAAACTTCTTTGACAGAATCTGATGTGCTGCAATCTAAATCTAATTGTAATAGACCTAAAGATTTTTTCCCTTTTTCTTTGCTGGGTACTCTTTTCGTTGAAACTTTTTTGGCAAATTCTGATGTGCTATGATTTAAATCTGATTGTTTTACACTTGAATTTCTAACTATTTCTTTATCCATCTTTTCTGAAAAATGTTTGGGATAATCTGGTCTATTGATATCCAACCCTGGTTGTGTTTGATGTCTTAAACTGCGTCTTTTGGGGTTAACCGACTTCTTCTTAGGCTTTGATAATAGTTTTTTGTGACATAAATTAGATAGATTCATATTGTCAGGTTCAGATTCACTTTCTAAGAGGTTTCCATTTTCCAAACTTGTGGATTTCAAATCTAGTTGGATTAGACAGTGACCTTCATTAGTTGAAGTATCCAACAAATTTTTTTGATCAGTAGAACTAACCTGGACTTTAGCTGGGTGTTCCTGAATACCCTGAGTTAAATCTTTTTCTACAAGAAGATTATTAGCAATGCTAACTTGTTCCTGAATGCTGACATTATTTTGTTCTGTTGTAACATTAGATTCTGTAGTAAAACCCTCTCTAACACATTTCAGCAAATGATTGGAACATGCACTGCTACTGCTTTTAGGAGAATCAAGGTCCTTGGTAATGCTGCCTTCTCGGCTAGATGATAATGCTAGCAGTGATGATATAGTGCTCATATTGTCTTCTTCTGGCTCCTTTTTCTGCTCAGCATTGATAATAATTTTTGGCCTTTCCAACTCAGAACCTATGTATTAAAAAAAAGGTAAATTAATTGTAAAATAAAATGAAATTTTAAATGACAAGCTTGTAATTGTATTATTAAAACTTAATTATTAATAAATTTTTGATTCACCTAGTAGGTATGGGTGGGTGATTATACCAAAAAATCAACTTTTAAATAAAACATACTTTTTAAAAGTACATGACTTGATTAATTATATCCTAATGGTCAAACTTTCTTATTCATTAATTAAATTTCACAGAGTTTATTGAGCTTCACAAAGTTGATCATTTTTAATATTTTTTTCTTAATAGTGTAATCAAACTCCTCGAAGAGAGTTTACCTAGTCAACTAAAATTATTATTTGTGATTTACTATATATTTTAGTTTAACTTCTGTTAATTAGATTTAAATTTTAAAGTTTTGTCAATAAGGATTATCTTGGACAATAAAGCATGTTTGCTACTACTATTTCATTTTACATATTTTTTTTAGAACTTCTTACCTACAGAAAACTAAAAAAAAAATGGTTTCACAGAGATAAGAAATCTTTATTCAAGAAAATAGTCTACTAATTTACCTCCATTAACCTAGCGACCCCACCTCAAGAAAATCAAAATTTAGTAGTCACACTATAATTATGTGCTAATTTCGTCCCCAATCAAAAAATTTTGTGCTCCTCCTCTGGTTTCTGAGAAAATCGAAAAACAAATGGGATAACTAATTTAATATTAGCTTTAATATTAACTTAGCAACCCCACTAGGAAATATTGTGCCAAACTAAAAATTCACCCTCACTGAATCCCTTTTCAAAAATTTTTGGTTTTAAAATTATGACCTCCACGAATATATAAGAAAAAAATCGAATTTTTCATTTTAAATTATGTTTAAAAAAAAAGGGTCGGGTGGCTAGATTAATATTAACTGTGTAGGTATCACAGAATTTAAAGATTTCAAAAACCAATATTATCTGCATATTATGTGCTAATTTTGTCCATGATCAGAAAATTTTGTACTCGTCTGATTTCCGAGAAAATAGACAAAGAAAGTGGTTAGATAGGTTAATATTAACTTAGCAACCCCACCAAGAAATATGGCGCCAAACTATAAAATATTGGTTTTAAAATTATGTAATAATTATGTACTCCACAAATATGTACCAAAAAAATCGAATTTTTTTATTTTAAATTATGTTTTTTTTAAAAAAAAAGGTGGGGTTGCTAGGTTAATATTAACTTAGCGACCCCACTAAAAAACTGCAATGAAACAAAAAATTCGGATTTTTCATGTATCATGGAGCAAATCATTTTGGAATCATAAATTTTCACTTTGGAATCGCACTTCAGATTGGGAATGCTAGGTTATTAATAATATATATATAAACCAGACAAGTACAAAATTTTCTGATCATAGACGAAATTAGCACATAATATGCAGATAATACTGCTTTTCGAAATTTTTAAATTCCGTGATACCTAAACAAGCGGGGTCGCTAAGTTAATATTAACCTAGCTACCCCACCATTTTTTTAAAAAACAATTACAAAAAAAAACATAATTTTAAAACCAAATATTTTTAGTTAGCCACCCATTTTATTTTTCGATTTTCTCAGAAACCACAGGAGCACAAAATTTTTTGATTGGGGACGAAATTAGCATCATGGCATAACTAAATTTTGATTTTTTTTGGGGTGGGGTCACTACGTTAATGGAGGTAACTAATTTATCCTTCATAGAAGGTACAGAGTTTACCTTAATCAAGCTACAGCCCCCCCCCCTCTCAACCAAAATCAAGTTGGATATTGTGAAAATTATGTACTAATTTAGTCCCCTTTCAAAAAAAACTTGTACTCAAAGGATAACGGTTATTCCTACTTAAAAGGAGGGGGAAGGGATGTGGCTACTAAGCTACACTCCCCCTATGCATAGGATACATTTAATAAGTTGTTAGGTCATAATTCTATACTAATTATGTACTTTTAGTTTTTAAAAAAGCATCAGCTCCTAAGATTTTTGTTTGTTTGTATATGGAAAGAGATTTAACAAAAAGTAATTATGATATAATTTGCTACTAATTATATACTAATTTCGTAAATTTCCCAGTCCCAAGATAACTTAATTTTCTTTTGTTTATATGGGGTGTGTAGCTTGATGTCAAGGTGCACCAGCTCTGCTTAGGAAAGAGATTTAATAAAAAGTGATTATGCCATAATTTACTACTAATTATGTACTAATTTTGTCCCCTTTTTTTCTACTTTGAAGATAACTTGATATTTTTTTAATTTCAAAGAAATAATTTTGCCCATGCAAAAATTAAATTTTTAGTAATTATGACATAATTTACTGCAAATAATGTACTAATTTTCTCCTCTTTACAATTAAAATAACTACTAAAAATTATTAAAATTGGAGAGTTGACCTGCCAGACCTTTGGTTGTTTTGATATGAAACGACCCACTGAAATTGTCTTCAATTTGTCATTATAGTCAGTCCCTACTATTAATAACTTGGAAGTTTTGGTGAGAACTAAAAGTGAATTTTTAGTAGACACAGTCACAAAGTTGAGAATTCGGGTCTTTTTATGGTATTGTTGAAAAAATTATTAGAAAATGTTTCTATTTATAGAGAAAAATCTTGTAATTTTGAAAAAATGAGTAGTTTTACTGAAAAAATTTTAAATCAAGTAGCACCGATTAAACAAGTCAAAATTTTTCCAAAATATAAAGAGTGGTGGAACAATAATGTCAAGTTAGCTACTAGAGAACAGAGCTTTAGTTATAAAAGGTATAAGCGATTTAAAGACCAAGAAATTTTTGAAGATTACAAACGTAAAAGAAATCTTGCTGTACAAGTTATAGGAAATGAAAAAACAATGTATTATGAGAAAAAAATATTTCAACAAAAACCTAATGCACCTGAGATGTGGAAAACTTTAAAACTTTAAAAATGCTTACCTAATAAAAAACCAATTATAGATATTAATGAAGTAGAGATTAATGGTTCATTTGTAAGCAAAAAAAAAGAAATTCCTAACTAAAAAATTTTTTTGTAGATAGTTCAAATAACATATTAAAAGACATAGATAAACCCAATAATATAGATTTTTCTCCTCTGATAGATTACGTACAACTTAAGGAAATTATTTTTAGTATGGCTAATAAATCAAGGCCAAATGAGATAAATATGAATTTTTTAAAGAACACTTTTGAAAACATTAAACAACCTCTTTTTCCCAGATTTACTAAAAGTGTCTAGTATAATTCCTATTCCTAGTTTCCAAATCGAAAGACACAAATTATTTACGACCCATTAATATACTGTGTGCAATTGACAAAATTTTAGAAAAGATTGTTCATTTCAAAACATTATAAGCGAATTTTAATCAGGTTTCAGGGAGAAATATAGCTGTGAAACAACTGTACAAGGCATTTTGGAGGATTGGCGAAAAAATCTCGATAATAATTTAGCAACAGGTGCAATTTTTCTTGACTTTAGAAGAGCCTTTAAAACAGTAAACCAGAAACGAATAGTAGTAAAATTAAAAAGTACTGGTATTAAAGGCATCATTCTTAAGTGGTTTGAAAGTTACTTACAAAATCGAAAAGAAAGACTGAAAGTAAATAATATTTTTTCTAAAGATATAAATAATGATTTTTGGCGTTCTGTAAGGTAGTTTATCATTAATATTAATGATTTAATCCAGAATGTTAAAAATTGTGTCATATATTTGTTTGCTGATGCACTTTTCTATTTTGCTACTTCAGATTTTAATCACCTTAAAAACACCTTGACTGATATTTAAAAATCCGTGTATAATTGGTGCAATCTAAATGGCCTAAAAGGTCAATATATCAAAAACAAAATACATAATAATAGCTGAAGAGTCCATTTACAGACAATTGTAAAATATAGATTTTAAAGTTAATACTGGGACGGGACATTATTGAAATGCTCACAAAAATAAAACACTTAGGTATATGGATTGATAACGGATTAAACTTTAAGACACATGCATTGAGATGTTCTACAAATCTAACAACTTGGACGAATAAAACGATTTATCTCGCGATTTAAAAAATTTTAATATTACCCCATTTTAATTACTGTTTAACCATTCTATTTCTGTTAAAACAAAACGAAATATATCATTGCAAAACAGAGCAATGAGGGTAATACTGAAGAAACCAAGATTAACTCCTGTAAAAGAAATGCTAAGTGAATTAGAATGGCTACTATTTCGAGAACTATTGTTGGCAAATACTTTAATATTTATCCATAAGATGAAGTTAGGACAGGCACCACAGTACCTATTAAGTAAGATAACATTTAATCTGCAGATTCGCCGCCATAAGTTCTTCTTAACTAAAGCAATAATCCATTTTTATCATTAAATATTTAAATAAGTTAGGTGCAAGAAAGGAAAAACCTGTCAAGAATTTTCAACTGGCGAAAATTGAAAATAAAAATTTTGACAGAAATGTCAAAAACTGGATCAATTTTTCGAGCCAGTTTAGAAAAATCGATGAACATGCTGACTTTCCAAGTGAAGACAAGTTCCAATACTTGATCCAATCAACAAAAGAGAGCACACCAGCCAGAAATCTTGTTGAAAGCTTTCCACCTTCAGCAGAAAACTACAAAATGGCCATTGACCAACTGAAGAATAGATTCGCAAGGGATGAAATTTTAATTGAGGTTTACGTTAGGGAGTTACTAAATTTAATTCTAAATTAGCAAACCTCAAAGGAAAACCCAGGTATGGTTTTGTCTATTTAGTATGATAAGTTGGAGACTCACCTTAGGTCTTTGGGAACACTAGGTGTTACTAGCTATACATATGCAGCGATGCTTTTGGCACTTGTTGAATCCACAATACCTTACAAGTTACTCAAAATTTGTGAAAAATGTTAAGCGACAGATTTAGGAAATACCTTGCAGAACTAATAAACTCTGGCTGAAGAAGGGGAGATTCTGTGAAGGTTGGAGATGTGCTTATGATTAGTTCAGACAATATCAAGCGATCAAGTTTTCTTATGTGCAAAATCATTGAAGTGTATGCTGAAGAAGATGGTCTCAGCAGAGTTGCAAAATTGAAGACATAAAAGGGGATATTAGTTTATCCACTGCAAAGACAAGTTGGACTAATGTTAAGAAGATACCTTTTATTCAGTCGAAACATTTTTTTGCAAAGTTAAGTGACAATTCATTGCAAACTCCATACAAAAAACTCCAGTTATGAATCATGTATTGTATTTTTAGTAGTTTTGTATTATACTGTTAAATTCAGTTGTTTTGTAGTTGCCTTTGTTGTTTTTACTTTTTTTAAATAAAATATAAAAATTTTGGTGGAAATTTTGTGCATAAAATCAAAAAAGTAAATATACTACCAATGCACACTACACCATAACAAAGTTTGAATTAAATCCTTAACCAATTCGCTAATATTCAAAGAAAATATAAAATAGATTTATTTCACTTCTATTTGTTGTAGCCGTCCGTCATCAAAGTTCAAAAATTAAAAACTTATGAACCCTAAACACCAAATAATTATTTTATTCATTATTTTATTTTAGTTCATATCCACATTCATAGGACTAGAGCTAGTAAAAAGAAATTTTAAAGTACACAAAAAAATAAGGTACAGTAATTATTTAAGTTATATAATATGTGCAGTGGATTAAATTTATAAACCTGTTAATTTTGTAAAGGAGCCTATTCATACTGTGTATATTCTGTAATAGGATAGATCCTTAATGCCCTGTAGATTCACCAATTTTGATGTTTTATTTAGGCATTGTAAATCTATATTAAATAAAGATAAATGTATGTTCCTATTTGTTTTTCATATTTTTTTATTATTATTTTCAAACATTGAAGTATAATTCTCTGTATGAAAATAAATATATTATTGAGTATATTACGCACACATTAGTGATTTAAATTTTCCACTACCACAGTAATACCACTTGCTTTTAAATAATTACCTAAAACCTTAGTGCTATAGAATTCGTACAGAAAAACCTTTAAATTGGAAGGTTTTTTTTATGATTTACCAGTTAGATTGAAGGAACTTATCATTTATTTTAAAATATCAAGTAAACATCTATAATTACCCTTATCATTTGATAACTGATCAACCTCTTCTCTAGTGACGCTAGTTGTAATAACCTCAATTTTCATGTTGATATTTCTAATGCTATGATCAGATTTGATAGTGTCTTGTAGAACCTTCCTTATATTATCCTGCAACACTGTGATGTCAAGCTGTTCCTTTTCTGGACTCTTGGAAATGTTGATTGTGCTCACCACATTTAAATCATTTTGAGGATCAGCCTCTTTTTTTACAGGAGAGTTGAAATAACAATCTGGATCTGACATATCTCCCAAACTACGACTTCTCTTTAACTTAGACATTGTGATGTCTTCTCTTTTCCTTATCTCATCAAATGGGACTAAGACATCGAGACAGGGGTGATATGTGATAACCTCAGGATTTGACACCAGCCAAGGTTCATCCTTCAATGACTCGTCAACAACTAGATTTTTGCTTGGATCAACCAAGGATGCATCTAATTGACTCTTTTTGCAACTGTCTAAAGACAATGCACTTTTAGGAAAGATGGTCTGACCTGGCAGGCCAAATGAATCATTCTTGTGTGAATTGTAATTAGGAGACTTTTTACCTTTAAAATCCTTTGTACCTGGATTTTTAGAATAGAATTCTTCAGTAGTTTCCGGCTCCAAATCGTATAAAAACCAATTACTGTTTTCTTGATTGTGGTGCTCGTTTTCACTGTGAAAAAGTTCATCAAATTTTACAAAATCGACTTTTTCTGATTTCGGGAGAATCGGGAAACCTAAAAACTCATCGCCTATCGAATTTAATTCCAGTTCTTCACCGGAAAAGCCAAAAAACCCATTTTCTTCACCAGCGTTTTTCAGAAGCGTCCCCGTGTTTTTGTTCCCTGATTTTTTGAGGTTAGGTTTGCAAAGCTGTTCTGTCATTTTTATTCATTGCCAAAAGTATACCAATTATTTTTTTTTAATGTTGCAAAATCTAAAACAAAAATTAATTGTAAATAATCTAATATTTCAAAAGGACCAATTAGAATAATAGAATACCAAAAGAAAAAAACAAAACCCAAGAGTAAAAAAAAATTAACAAAAAGCAAATACTTCCCAACCATTTCATTCCAGTTGTGGAAACGATATTCATTCTTTTTTGTCCTTTGGATTAATAAGAGACCGAGGCATATTCTAGTATCAAATGAATGGATCTGAATAAATTTAAAAGCAACAGAAAATAAAATGAATCGAGTTATTATAGAAAAACACTCACCTAAAGTTTCATGTTTTCTTCCCAATAAATTCTCACAGTTCATTGAATAAAATCAAATATTTCATTCGTTTAAAAATCGAAGAAAAAATAGAGAAAAACAACCCCGAACGGGTGAAAAAGTCTCAACCCGGTCCAGACAGCAGCTTTCGGAAGTTAGGCGCAAAATCGGAAAAATCAAGTTTTTTTGTGGGTGAGTTCATTTTGCCTAGCACCGAAGGACGTTGTTTACTTGAAAGAACGGCATAGAAAGATAGAATGAAGGTAGGGATGTCGTGGATAATGTAACAAATGAAACGGTTTAAAAAAAGTTATTATATAATTTTTCCCGCGCTTTTAAATGTCATTTCCGTTCATTTGACAGTTCTCAAAGCGGCTGTTTTTTGTTTTTATTTTTTTATGTTTATGTTTCAAATTAAAAAGAGATTGTTTTGGGGTTTAAAAAGATTTTCCTTTTTGAAAATGAAGAGATTTTAGTGGAACTTTGGTGTACTCTCTGGAATAACGGTATTAATTTTTATAATATTTAGTGGTTATGATATGTTGATAAGATAAAAAAATAGAAAAGATTTTTCCATTTTTGGATAAATAGAACATAATCATTTATTACTTCAAGTTACACTTTTTCACCCAGTACTTTTGATAGTTTCTTTGTTTGCACTATCTTCAAAAGTTTGGCAAAAAAAAAATCTAGATTATTCTTGTAGGGACCTTTCCTAGAAGGGTGTGGTGTTGGATTAACAAGACATTTCAGTTTTTCCTTAGTAGTTTTGGACCATCTTTGTGTAGTTTCTTTGTAGTGTTGTTAATTGAATAGTACCATGCCACTATTTGGCAACAAGAAAAAGAAACAAAAACAAGAAAGCAGTTTGGCAGGGTAAGTAATACTCTCACATACACTTGTACATAAAATTGATCTGTCTGCTTCCATTTAAAGTAAGAAATAAAGGGCCCATTTACTCACGTTTTAATGCCTAATGCTTAATTTTTTATTTCTATTTCTGTCTTATTTCCCTTCAAAAAGTAGAGAGAGAAGACAAAATTATGCACTGAGCATTAGCCATTAAAACTTGATTAAATAGGCCTTAAGAGTCATAAGTCTAGTTAATGGTTAAATTCCTTTTCTGTAACTTTTTCCTTTAACTTTTCCCTTTTCTTTCTCCTGGTTCATGCTAAAATTCCTTTTCCTTAACACCCAGTTCCCACTTATGACGGAGTGCTTGCTTACACATCACATTATGTCAATATGAAATGTTATGACAGTCATGTGACATATGTGAACAAGCATGCACGAAAAAGTCGTAGGTGAGAAACGGATGTTACTTTAGTTATTAATGTTGACACTAATGACAGGCCCACTTGCGATTTTGGCACTTTTTTCACAAAACTTGGGTTTTTTTTCCCACAAATATGAAATTCTTTCACCAAATCTATTATTATGTTTTCACATCATATTCAATACATATTGAAAAGATTGTCCTCTTTTTCTTTCATAGAGCATATTCTCTGTTCCAACAAAGAGTGTGATATATGAAAGAACAAGATAATTTTTAATATGTATTGAATACAGTGTGAAAATGTACTATATCAAATGTTGAATATACATTTCTGTAATAACTAAGTATTGCTTTAAATAATAAAAAAAAACAATCAATTTAAAGGTTAAGAAAATGTCAACAAATATTTTGGTGGCCACACCAAAGGCGTTTTCTCGCATTGAAATTATTTTGAAATATTATTTGAAAATATTTAGATGTGACATTTAGAACCGAGAAAAAATGAGTAGTTTAAAATGTTGACGTAGTTTAGTGTAACCTCACTTTTTTTTTCTTTCTGTTTATTTTTTTGGTGTTTAAAATTAAAATGGATCAACTACTGGTTTATCTAACAAAACCTTCGAGTGTACGGCCAGTTTTAGTAGCATGGATGGCAAGCAATGGAAGCTACATGGATAGTGAAGTTTTTTTATTTACTGTTCTTTTAAGCCTCGAAAATCATATAAGACCACAGGGATTCCATGAAGAATGGCTAACAAGATATCTAGAATACGATTTTTTATACATTTTCACGCAAAAACAAAAAAAAATCGGTTAAAACAAGAATGTAGAATTTTGACGTATCTTCTACGCAAGTGTCAGTTTTGAAACTAGAGTGGATTCCGTTTCAAAATATTTTTAACCCGTTTAGATGTGACGTCACCGTTGCAACGCGAGAAAACAAATGTTTCAAATTTTTTAAAAACATTTTAAAGAATTTCAACGCGAGAAAATGCCTCAAAGAAATTAATTTTTATTTCTTTGGGTCACACTTGACCCCAACACAATTTTTCTGTTTCTTTTTCCCCAAAGTTAAATATTGGTTAACTTTCAAGGTCATTCCTTAAAGCTTTTAAGGAAAAAGATGCAGAAAAGGGTCAAGCATGAACACCCCCATCTAAATACATGAGATTTAATAATAAAATAACTGCTAAGTTACATCAAAAGTTAAAGAAAAGAACAGGGAATTAAACCATGAACCAGCCTTGAGGGGTGGCTCAGTAATGCACTTTGGTGTACATGTTGCTGTCATTGCGTGGCATTTTGAGGCATTTTGAAGCATTATTTCGAGGCATTTTGGGGATATCTAGAGGCATTCTATGCACTTTAAGACATTTTATGGTATTCTGAGGCATTTTTAACAGAAAATGCCTTTTGGTGTACATAAAGAGATGACCGAACCACCCATCGACCAGCCTATACAAGAGAATTGGGATGTCCAAAATACCATGTGATTCCAATTTTATTAAAACAGTTTTTTGCTCGTTTTTTTGTTGTTTTTTAATATGCAATTTTGATGTTTTTCTCTCTCAGTGTAAACGTGTTTGGTAATTATTTATGCCATTTTTGGTTTTCATTGAAAAATTGCCAGTAATGCCATGTAAATCTGGTGGTAATTCCAAGGAATTTGTACATGTATTGCCAGTAATTCCATGTTAATTTATATGGGTAATGCCAACTAATGCCATGTGTGGTTTTCCCCTAGACTAGAGGGTGCCTAGAACCCCAAATCCACATGCACCAACCTAACTTAAACAAATAAGTCAAACCCATCCATACTAACCCAAAACAACCAAGAAACACATTACAAGCCACCCCCAGCACCCCTTATTGCATTAAAAAAAATTCCTTCAAAAAGAATTTTTCATAAATAATCAAAAATGGCAGAAAGCAATATATTAAATAATTACCACCTTTGACATTTCCTGGTGTCAAAATTTTGATATGTTTTTAAGTATTAGGTACACTTTATCCTACAATAATACAGTAGTCTATAATCAACTATAGTCTTTGTAACTCTAATCTAATATATTTTGTTTACTTGTTTAGAGAGTCATCTTCTAATAATGTTGTTACTGAAGCCAAATCAGCAAAAACTTTACCTGGAAATGGATTAAGTCAAGTAACAAGTTCCAGAGTTATTCAAAGGTACAAGGTGTTGTATATCCATTACAATAAGTTCGTATATAAGCTTACCAATAATAGTTGATGTGCTACATCACAAATTTTAGCCATATTGAGCATTTTATAAAAGAAGCAACACATTTTGTATGATTATACATTGGGACCCCCCTATAACATTAAAAAATTAGGCGATTTTGGCAAGCTTTTCTTGGTATACCATTTGGTTAACCAATTGATGGTACCTGTGACATTGTAGAAATGATGTAAAATACCACTTTCTTCTGAATTTGTTTGGTAGGCCAAGTGAAATGAGCCTTAAACAAACTTTTTCATTTGTTTTTTTTTTTGTGGTTATTTTCCTATTTAAGTGGTTTATTATGCTGAAGAGGATTTAATATGAATAACATTTTTTAATGTCCTTCCTTTTGAGGTGAAAATCCTTGATGAGAGAAAATTCATTAAAAAAATAAAAAAATATGTTATTCAGAATGCATTCTACTCTTGTGAAGAATATCTTGACAGTAATTTTGTATTTTAAAGTGTTGTTTTTCTGTCATTTTAACAATGTAAATGTTTGTAAAATTGTTTTTTTTACATTAAGTATTTTATTTTTAAATTCTTAAATATTTGAAAGTGTTGCGTTTATGTCATTTTAACAATGTAAATGTTTGTAAAATTGTCTTTTTACATTAAGTATTTTATTTTTAAATTCTTGAAATATTTTTTTTTCTTGCTTGTAGTTTTGACTTGTAAAAACACTTTTGTGTAATACTTACCAATAAAGAAACTAAACTAAACTAACAAATGGCTACAAAAAAGCTGCTGTGGCTATCACACAATCTTCCGTAACTTTTCAAGAATATTTGTCAGTTGGTGTACAAATTTTTCATCACCTGTTGACCCCTCCAATGAATGTAAACATCAGACAGAAATATTCACCTTTGAATAACCTATAGGCTAACTCAGTATTTTCAGTAAAAGTAAATGATATTTCATTTAGGAAAAAAGTTACCCTATATCGGTCGTTTAAATTTATTACAACTGGAGACAACAAAAATTTCAAATCCAACTTATTTGTTTACATTTCTAAAGCAGGACAAAACGAAAATAGAGAGAGATAGCACTATACCACACCACAGAATCATGCTACATTCCACTGTATGCCATTTGACATACCAAAAAGGATACCAGAGTCATGGTCACTCGCTTGCCCAAATTGCCTATTATATATATGTTTTTTGTAGGCAATTAAATTATCTTTAATTTGAGGTATAACAAGTATAGGTAGTTCTTCTCCTTAAACCTCAACTGAACCCTTCAAAAACCCAATATTTTTGGATATAGTTGTTTGCCAACTTTGAAACTATAACATGAAAATTTATGTTTTAAAATTTATTTTCATATTTTATTTTTTAGATTTATCTTTTTACAATTTTATGTACCTTTGGGTATTTTGAAGCAACCCTTGTGGCCTTAAATACCCCCACTGTGGAATTAGGCACCTACCAAATAAAGCACAAATAACTTTCAACTAATATAATAATTTTAAAATAATCAACAAAAAAATGATGTCAGTGATATTAATCAAATAATTACTTGCTAATTAAAGTGTTCCCTGTTATTTTTTTTTTTTTGAAAACAATATTTTTTAGCGAAAATATTGTTGGCTGGTTAAGTTAAGGATCCCCTCAGGAAATAGACAACCTGACATTATGGTATCAATGAACACAGTTAGTATCTAAGGGTGACAGCTTAGAAAAGCAAATCAATTTTTTTCATTTGAAAATTGCCACATTTAAAAAAGGTTTAAAGTAAAACATGTTTCACCCCTTTCTTTGATTAGTTACAAATTTTTGCAAACAAACCTTTTTTTATCCCTATATACCTAAGTAGGTACCCTAGGTGGTACCTATTTATATTCACCTACATACATTTTGGTATACCTTATAGGTATTCTATATTAATTAGCAACCTCTTAATCTATCCAACAGATCTACATCTCTTTCTATTAATGCATGATGAAAAGAAAGGAAGTTTGTAACATAATGAGCTATTTGCACATAAGAATGATCCAGTCTGTTCTTTTCCCCGGTATGGGTTTTCTGACTGCAGGATTGCCAACCCTAAGAATTTTTCGTACATTAACAAGTTTTTAAATCTTTAGGTATGTAGGTATGTGGTTAGCTCTCTACTGCGGCCTTAAATGGGCCTATTTTGCCCAGGTATTTACTGAGATTTTAAAGATCGCAATTTAAACACATACAACCCAGGAAACTAAAAAATCCTGCAGACTACAAAACTTGATTTAGGCTTGAAACTTAAAAAAATATAAAACATGATCCATAAAGATGGCATTTAGCTCTATATCTTATTAATCAAAGTATGCTTCATGTGCCGCTTGTGTTTGAGAAATATGCATTCCCATTCCACAGCACCTTTCTGATCCATGTAACAAGTATACCTCTAACTCCCCTTCTTACCTCTTAAATTTACTCCGAAATTAAATGGTGTTATCTCTTGATATTATTGTTATTATTATTATTATTATTATTATGTTTTGATTCTTTATAATCAGAGCCCAAGTTCCATATTTTTAACCCCAGCCAATTTTTTTTACAATTTTTTAAAAGTCTAAAGCCTATCATCTGTGACTGTTACTTTCTCTAAGTTGACCTATATTTTGTCAAAGATCTGAGGTAGTAAAAGTATACTAAGAATATTGTTTGTTGTTTATGTACCTTTATAAGTTGGTATAAGAAAACAATAAATGTTTGATTTGATTTGATTTGATACTAAGAATATCAAACTAAGTAAATTAAACAAATCCAAAGCAATTAGGATCAAATATAAAATAGGTATTATTAAAAATTAAAATAAATAATGTTCACAACGATTTATGTAGGTCTATGTACAAAAATCGATTCTATCCTCCGTGAAGCCGTTTTTGCATAAGATTTTATGAGACAGGTGTCAGTGAATCCTATAGCGTAGATAAAATTTGTATACAGGTGAGATTGTTGCTGTTTAATAATTCCAGAACTGACATTCATTAATTTTTCATTTAGAAACCTATCCACGTTGAAGTGCAGTATATCTAGGTAAGTAATTTTTTTATAAATGTTTTATGTTATTAGAAAATATTAAGGTCTCAATAAACACAATAACTAATTTTAAATTTGTAAAGGAATGTTTTAAAAAAACAACGTGAAGCTATTTTTCGCCAATAAATATTCACGGAGTTTTAAAAAATGTTATATTTATACAGGGTGATTCAAAATTCCCTAGAAATATTTT
The DNA here is from genome assembly GCA_963921995.1 of Oxystoma pomonae. Taxonomy (NCBI): domain Eukaryota; kingdom Metazoa; phylum Arthropoda; class Insecta; order Coleoptera; family Brentidae; genus Oxystoma; species Oxystoma pomonae. Next base: position 35,992,157 of record OY998164.1, read on the forward strand.
AACTGAGGGTAGAATTTGTTGTTCTGAACAAGAATTAGTAAAATATATTTGTGTAAACTCTTTCGTTTCAGAGATATTTGCATTTAAAAATTGTTAATATTTTCTGAGAAGCAGCCTTTGCTATGTGGTAGAAACATCAATTTTGAAAAACAAAACTTTGTCAACTTGAACTAACACTTGTCATCGTCAGCCACACGTAGACTTGCTTGGTAAATTATTTTAAAGGATATTCTTTAAAAAATACAAAAACTTAACTCCTAAATTCAGAGAGAAAAAAATGAAATTTAAACAAAATAATAACTTTTCTTAGATTAATGATATCTAACCACTGTTCAAATCTTTCTAAGGAATTTTGAATCACCGTGTATATTTTTTCTAAAAAGCTACGCGAAAAAAGGGGAGGCAGAAAAATAAAGTAAATCATCCCCATAGTTTGTACGTTACCTATAATATACTTAATCCAAAAGTAAAAATTCTACCATTTAAAACAAAATGCTAATACTAGGGGTCCATTTAAGAGGTAAATATTTTATAATATTACATTTGGAATCCAAAAACTGACACATTTGTCTAATATTCTGGATATTAATAGTGTAAATTTAAGAGGTAAGGATGAGAGTTAGGGGTATATTTGTTATATATTAAATAAAGGATAATTTTAAGGGTACAAAACAGGATTGACCCCTTTTTCAAAAAAATTTAGTTTTTGAACTATCAGCAAAAACTAAAAAATTGCACTTAGGAGTGGAGAGGAGGGGCAATTGTTTTCCCAAAAATATTTTTGAAGTTTTACTTTCCCCCTGCTAAAATAATCGAGTGATCCAAATATATAATCATACAACATGTGAAGCTTCTTTCATAAAACGCCCAAAAAAATTGTCTTTAAGCAGCGTCACTAACCTATTTATAAAATATTGATCGGTGTCAGTTTGTCTCTGCTCATTTTTTAGATTTGACTAAAGGATTTGTGTGTTTCATGAAGTTCTTTTAAACAAGTTATTTTTTTATGCTTTTGATAAGCACAGTCAAAAACTCGTTGAGTCGTATATGACAAAGAGAAAGCAATATGTGGAGGTGTCTATAAAGGTGTCTGAGCATTTGCCTATTGAATATGGCGTTCCTCAAGGGTCTGTGTTGGGCCTTGTCCTTTTAATGTCATAGGATCGGAAGCACTTTCTGGTTTCTTTCAAATAAACTGAGCTTAAATGAATAAAAAACCCAGGAACTAACAATGACACTTAAGAAAATTGACAAATCTTGTGCAAGTTACTTTTCCGCACGATTTATTGTTTTGAAAGTTGTACTTTTCCGCATGATTTTACTTTTCCGTAAGATTTATTTACTTTTCCGCACGATTTTTTACTCTTCTGCACAATTTTTAATGTTTTAATTCAGGATATACTTTAAACCAAATTACTATCTATGGGTACTATTTTTCATTCAGAAAATTCATAGCCTTAACCCTTAACTTAAAAAGTCACATGCAGGCACTTTACTAAAAAAATCGTGCGGAAAAGTAAAATCTTGCGGAAAAGTAACTTTTCCGTACTAGTGCTAAAAAGTAACTTTTCCGTACAATTTTTGTATTGTTAAAAATGGAGATATTTAGGACTAATTAAATAATTCATGTAAATATTCTATCTTATGTGTCATTTTGTAGCATTATTATATAATATTTGCGTATTAAAAACATGTTTTTTTTTTGATAAATAAGATGGACAAAAACACTTGTAGGAAAAACATTGTACCTAACTCTTGCAAAAAATGCCTTTTCCACCCTTGACGACTTGCCCGAACTCCGCTCCGCGTCGTTCGTGCAACTGCCGTCGCTTGCGGAAAATTACCACTTTCCGCACTTGTTTGGTAAATAACTATTCTAAAAGTACTTATTTGTTACGATCCCTTTTTCTACTTGTTAGCCAAAAAGATTTACTAACTGGGTATTTTGGTTTAATCAATTCATTGTTATCTTACTATTAGTAGCATAGGGCCACTTTTCTCATTCTGAATTAGCTTTCCGTTTACAAGGAAGAGCAGTTAGGATTATTGCAGGTTTAAACTATAGGGACGACTGTGCAGAAGCTTTTACATCGTTGAATATATTAACCCTTTTCTGTCAATATATTCTTCTTTGTTTATTATATATTAAAGACAATCTATCAAATTTGGCCACTCGAGGCAGAAACAATGTGGTCTGCCCCTACCAACGTTTAGAGAAGACCAAAAATGGAACTATAGTATTTTTTAAGTTAATGTAAAACTAATTTATTGTATACAAATTTAATAATTTAGCATAATACTTGTAAAATTTCATATTATTGTATTGATTTTGTAATTTTTTGATATGTGTAAATGTGAAAGAATATTTGGCACCAATAAATATAATTTTTTAGTTCCACTCTACACACAACCACAATTACTGAAATAAGACGAGAAGAGAGATTGGTAGAATTACCTGGTTTGTCAAGATTTAAACCAACACAGTCTTCTTTACATGAAACTCGATCTGATGGAAATTTTGGCTTGAATTGTGACCTTCACACATCCAGACCCGTGCAGTATAGAAGCGCATTCAGTGGCAACACTTTTGGAAGTTATCCTTCTAGGTCTTCTACATCTCCTGTCGCAGGTTAGCAATTTATTTTTTGCTTACATGTACAACTCCTGATACGCTCTGATCTGTTCAGACACGGTTGCTTTTTTATTTAAGGGGGACACTTTTTGGCTTCATTTGTTTTGAAGGACTCGTGTATGTCTTTCCAACCGTTTAAAAATTGAGAAAATCTATCGATTCGTTTTTGAGATATTCACTTAAGTAAGTCAAGTCATAAATGTGACTATTAACAGAAACAAAATCGCTGTGTCCCGGAATTTTTCAAAAAATAAGATAAAAATTCCGAAAAAAAAAATATTTTTTACATTGGTCCATGCAACTGTGAAAGTGAATATCTCAAAAACAAATCAGTTTTTGAAATTTTTACACGATTGTAAAGACATTCAAGAGGAGGCCTTCAAAACAAGGTATCATTCGGCCCACTTTGCCTATTCAAAATATAGGGGTAAAGTTAACTCCTCGAGGGGAGTGCATGCTACAAAAAATGTCCCCTTAGAATAAAAAAGCGACGTGTTCCAGGATTTTTCTAAAATCTGACTGTAAATACGTCAAAAAGGTCCTGTTTCATTTTTGTTGGAACACACCGTGTAGGATTTTCACATGGCAGTACAGTGCATTTGCATTTACCTTCTTAAATAATTTTAACCTGGATTTTAATGCATTGATTGTTTTAGCATCTTTGATAGAACCTATTTCTTTGATCTCTGGAGGAGATGGTGTAAGAAGATCTGCTCCTAATGTTCCTAGATTGTCAGTACCTACTATTAGAGCGTTTGCTAACAATAATAATATCAATGTTCAGCCACACAGTGCCCCAATAAGTTCTGCTCCATCTGTTGTTCCTGTTTACACACATAATGCACTAAAAAGGGGTATGTAAAAAATTAGTAAATTAATTATTTTTCCAAAAAAATTGTAATGAATTGTGATTTTTAGGGTGATGAATAATAAGTAATTTAAAATTAGTTTTTGTATAAAAAGTGTATTAGCTTTTATTTTATCAAACCATAAAGTATAAAATAACACAGTTTTAGGTTTTACATGTAAAAATCCAACTTTTGTGAAATCACTTAGTGTATTTTTATGAAAACCGCTTCAACTATTAAAGATTTGATTTCTTAATTTTAAGTGGTAAGTACCTTTTCTTGACTCATTTCCTAATACACCCTTCGGCATTTTTATTATACCTTTCATGTATTATCAATTTTTTTGGTGGTGAGGACAAGTATTTCCAATAAAACGGGACGAAATTGGAGCTCTCCTCTGGATCGTTTACAAGTTAATAGATTTTCTTAGTTTTGTCATCAATTGGTGGAGGAAATATATTTTTTATTAAAAAGGGACAGACGCTACTGGAAAACCTACCTGGAAAACACCTGGAAAATGAAACAGGCAAAAAAAACCAAATTACCAAAATTGCAAAAACCTGGAAAAACTACGATTATGTGGCATTATTACCGGGAAAAATAATTTGAATAAATTTATTTCACCTCAAAACCTTTAACTAAAATTTAATTTTTAAATTGTACAAAAAAAACTGGAAAAAGATCGCTAAAATGGAAAAAAGTTTGCCTTGTTTGTTAATTTTTGTACACAACATTTAAAAATTGTGGAAAACGTCATTTTTTGTACACTTTTCCCCAAAATTTTCACCTCTCATGGTTTTGGAAAAATCTAGAATTAAGCCTAAATCCCTCAACACAAAAAACCTAAAAGAGATCGCTTAAAATACAAATGTTTCTGATTTTTTGTTGATTTTTATTCACAAATTCATTTACTTATTTTTTAGTCCACCATACCAATATAGTATGGGGGACTATTAAAATCGTGAAATTTTGACTTTTCTTATTTTTATCAAAAGGTTCTATCTATAATCTATAAATATCTATAAATCTAAGGTTCCAAAACATCTTAATTGAATTAAAAAAAATTGTCTGTTGTCTGTCTGTATACACGATAACTCAAGAACGCCTTAATCAATTTTAAAGAAATTTGGTACAAAAATCCTCTATCGTCTGACCATGAACTGATTAACTTTTGGGTAGGGTGGCGGGGGGTTGAAGGGGGGAAAAGGGGGATAAAAACAGAATCAAGTAGCGATATACGGTTTTCAGATTTAAGTTTCCATGAACATGGACTACAAAATTTGGGAGCGTTAGTTTCCGAGTTATTTAAAAAAAAACGTTAAAATATATAAAAAAAAAATCATAACTTTAGAAGTAAAGCAGCTTTTGATATGCGGTTTTCAGGTTTTGGTTTTCGTAAATATTACCCAAAAATTTTGTTATATTGTTCAAATCTTTCAAATCTACAGTTTTCGAGATATTTTCATTTCCTTTCAACATAAAATAATTAATTGTATGGTGGACTATCCGTGCTTTCTAGCACCATTTTTTTTTTATTTCAGAGGTAACCATTACAAACAAAAGAAGACTTTTTCTTATACTAGCTAGGTATTTTTTGATTGTCTTTCCTTTTTAATAGATATTAAAATGTATTACTTATTTCTCAGTTTCATCCTTTTTTATATTTTGTTTTAAACCTGGAAATTTATTAAAAAATGATCTGAAAACTCTGGAAAACACCTGGAAAATGAAAATCGCTTTTACGTACGAATCCTGAAGGACCACCGCGGCGCGGCGTACTGAATAAATTATGCGCCAATAACATCCAAAAAAAAATTAGTATATCACTTATAACTTCGCCTTTTTCTGAAATCGATTAAACGCTAAAATATTTCGCTCTTAAAGAATTGTAAATGAAACAAGAAACAATACCTTTAAATTAATACTTATATGGGTTGTTCTTAAAAAATGGTAACATTTGGTGTAATAGTTTTTGAAAAAACAAAAATTGATTTACCACTTTTTAAGTGAATTTAATATGTTGGTATTGTCGAACACACTATAATATGATATGCAACCAAGATAACAAATCTCTAGTTTGTGAGTAATTTTTTTTTGTTTTCACACGAGTGACAACTGTATCAAACTTTCATATATATTTGGCTCAATTTTTGCATAGCAGACCTTACTTGTAATCTTCTTTTTTCTCTTTTTTCTATTTCCTTTTTTGTTTCTGGTGCTTTTGTCAAAGACTTTCTAGTTTTTGATATTTTATTTCTAAAAATTATTGAGTTTTTTAATTACAAGCGAAAAATGTCACAGGTGTTATCAATAAAATATTCTGAAAGATCACACTAGTGACATATTTAGCAAAATGTCTAAATCACAAAAAAAAATAAAAAAGTTGCTACTTTTGTATTTTGTATCACATTTTTGAAAATAAATATCTTACCATTTACTTCTTATATATTTAATAATATATAAAAACACTGTGACATTTATCTCGACCAAAACGTTAATACTGTTTTAAAACCACCAAAACTTCACAAAAACTGAATTATGTAATACATTTCAGGTTACACTCCTAAACTGTGACTTCTTTGCTTTCACATTTTCAGCTAAATGAGTTGGGTGTTGTATGCAGTGATGCCAGATTTTAAAAAAATATGTGACTGCATGTGATCACACGAGTGATACCAAAATCAATTACACGTGTTTTTTTTTTGTTTTTTTGATGAAGACAAAAAACTTATTGAATTTAAATTTTTGAGTTTTTATCTATCCATATGATTGTCTAAATAAATTTTGTGTAAAGTGTTTTTTTGTTCTATCTGAATCTATTAACTTTGAAAATTACAGATCGCACCACGTGAAATGTTACATAGTGTGAACAACTTTACTTCCGTGGAGACATTTCTTGGAGAGTTCATTATTACTGGTTAATGTTAGCCTTTGGGTACACTACCTATCCTCCTACTTTGTTTTCAAAAGGATAAGTGGTTTTAAACTTACAACCCAATTACATGCAATGTTACCTTTTTTCAAGAATGACCCATATTTAGTAACTTAAATAATTAAGTAAGTGCCCCATTTATGCATGTGTACCTTGGGAGAAGTTCCAGTCAGCTTCAACAAGTAATTTTTCAAAAAGCCCCACTAGCTTAAAAACGGGTTGACATACTGATATGCGGTTTTCACCATTATCAATTTCTCAAAAATTGAGCCCATAACATGTATATTAGTTTTTCTCCCTTAGAATTCTCAAAACCCCACACTCTCCTCGAATTTGAATCACCCTGTACAATTAACTATCTAAATTACATAAATCATGATGAGGCAGATTAAGGTAATTTTCTTTTGATTTGGATCCTTTTTATCGTCTGCGAGTTACAATTTGAGATGAATTATTTTTTAGGAAGAGTGTTGATGATCAACAATATTAAATTCCTGAGCAAAGATAATGAAGAGCGAAGGGGAGCACAAAAGGATCATACCGATATGAAAAATTTTTTTAGAGAGTTGAATTTTGACGTTAAAGACTACACGAATCTAACCTGTAAGGTATGAGAAGTATATTATCTTTATTTTACTACTACAAAGCTAAAGTCTAGTAAACTCTAAAAGAGTCTATTGTGATGATCTTTCTTAATCTTTTAAGTACTACACTGTTTAGTTTTAGTAGTAGCAGTTTGCCTTTTTGCCTCACCCCAAACTCGTTCCCATAATTCACTTTGACTTGTATACACGGAAAAAAACCCGCCGGGAAAAAAAACCCAAGAAAAATTGATTGTTACATATTAAAAAATACGAGCGAATAAAAAAAAAATATAATTTTGGGTTGGTTTGGATAGTTACAATAATTTTTTCTTATTTTTTTTTATTCATTTTGACTACAAAACCCTTAATCTTATAATATCTTTTTCACCTTAAATTTAAAATTAACTCAGCTCCTCATCATCATCAGAGGAACTGTTTTCTTGAAAAATCTTTATGGCCGTCTGTAAATCTACACGGCTCTTTTTAAATTTACTCCCATCTTTTGTTCACATTAAAAAATAAAAATACGTGAAAAAATTCACGGAGTCATAAACTTTTGCTAACTCTTTTGTTGGCACCACCGGATTTAAAAACTCGCCCTTCTGTTTAGTTTTAAATGTTAGTTTCTTTTTGGGCCTATGTAGAACTTGATTTTCAGTGGCTACAATAGATTTTGTTTTGCTAAAAGATATTCTTTTGATTGACTGTTTTTACAAAAGTTCAAGCAGTTTTTTGATCGTTTAAACGTAAGGTATTTTCTCCAAATTGGATATTTTTTAACAAAAACCAAGCAGTTTTAGAGATTATAGCTAGCAAAAATAAAGGTTCGTGGCATATCGGACACACATTTTGTTTTTCAATTCATTACGACCAGGCCTCCAAGATCTAATGGATAGTCCAGAAACCTATATGCAGTGCGCCGCCTATCGGAATAAGGCGAAAAGCAAAACGTTAAAGGATAGAAATATCAATAAGACTGAAATTTTCGAGCAGGATAAAAAAAAAGAAACCTGCGAAACTGTACCGGTTACTGAAAGAAGACCGTTCAAAATACAACGTTCGCAACAACTGAATTGAAAAGCAAAATGCGTGTCCGATATGCCACGAACCTTTATTTTTATTTATTTTTCACGGACAACAAATTCCTTTTTTTAAATTATAGCTAGTGTTATGTTGGTGATATCGCGAATTTTATTTATAGTGAAGGGGCATGTGTAAGTTCGTGAGATTTTAAATGAAGGAGTTTTGTGACTGTGTGGGATTGATAGTTCTTTAGTCACATAATCAAGTGTTACCGGGTGTTTTTGATTCCATATAATTCGACGACGAGGATTCCAAAAAATTTACTTTTAAGGTCATCCGAGCTTAAATGACCTTGAAAATCGCCAAAAACAAGATATTTGTCATTTTCTTTACAAAAAAACTTAATAATTTGACGTTTTTTGAAGCTTCATAACCGTGAGTCCAGTAAAATTAACACATTGCAAAAATATCATACTACAGGGCACTATTCATCAACTCTTAAAGGGAAGAGGACCAAATTTGGTAACAAAGATAAGATGGTCAAGTCCAAAAATATTGTTAAAAAAAATTTGGATCAGCCATGACGCGTATCAATATGGCGGCTGATATATCAAAATGGCGACCTATAACCACATTTTATTTTATCCAATTTCGTAAAAAAGCAAAAATGACAAGGTGGCCATCAATTCTTATTGAATTATCGCCGCTTACTATGAAAAAAAAGTTTAGTTGATTTGTGACCTTGATTGACCTTGAAAATACCATGTACAAGTGAAAAACCAGCTTTTTGTTGTAATTTTTCCAATTTACCACTACGCAAAAACTTTAAGTGCCGGAAATGAAATTAACATCTTAGTCATAACTAAAAACTTAATTTTGAACCTACCTACCATTTACCCCGGTACGGTAACTTTCTACACGGATGCGAAAAAACACCCGGTGGCTCATGAATGTGTGACTAAATAGCTGTAACCTCATCCTTGAATTTTATTGTGAACGTTAATAAACAAGTATAGTCATGCCTTACTGGCATAATTAGAATTTTTTATGCTTTTTTTGTCCGCCTCTTATAGGTAATTTAAATGACTTTTTTGGCTAGACAAGTGAGTAGAACATAAAATTCACAGTTCCGAAACTTAATAAAAACGTCATATAGGTATAGCATAAACCCCTTGGACGCCAGATAAAAAAAAAATGATAGGGAGGTTTAAAATGATGTGTTTAGTTATGGCTAAGATGTTAATTTCATCTCCGGCATTTAAAGTTTTTGCGTAGTGGTTAATTGGAAAAAAACACTACAAAAACCTGGTTTTTTACTTGTACATTGTATTTTTAAAGTCAATCTAGGTCATACATCAACTAAACTTTTTTGTTCATAGTAAGCGGCGATAAATCAACAATAATTGATGGCCACCTTGTCATTTTTGTTTTTTTAGGAAATTGAATAAAATAAAATTTGGTTGTAGATCGCCATTTTGATATATCAGCCGCCATATTGAGACGCATCATTTAATAGTTAATTAATAGCGCCCTTTATTATGTTATTTTTGCAATATGTTAATTTTATCGGGGTATTTTTCAAGATCATAAAGCTTCAAACTGCATCAAACTCGAGGATCAAATTTGGAATATACGCCTAATAGTTTGAGGTACATTTGAAGTTAGTGTGAGTGTACGATTTTCAAGGTCATTTAAGGTCGGATGACCTTAAAAGTTAATTTTTTAGAATCCTCGTCCTCGAATTACATGACATCGAGCACAATCATGCCCCGGTTGCGAAAGTTGTATTTTTTATGGTTTTTGGCCGCCATCTTGAAAGATGACGTCATATCAACCCATTCTATACGGATGCAAACAAAACCCCCGGAAATACTTGATTTTGTGATTAAAGGGCTATCAATCCCACATAGTCACAAAACTCCTTCATCCAAAATCCCACGGGATAGAAATGATCGAAACGCTATTACTGATTTGTGACTGTTTACCAGACATCTTAGCATTATTCCAGGGAGAATAAAAACCTTTTTAAGATTCCGCCATATTGGATTTTTATGCTTAACGAAAAGTGCTATAAAATAAAAATCAAAGTGCCGTTTTCGAATTTGTTATTGGGGATATTGAAACAATGTGATTATTTTTAAAAACTTATAAAATCGTCTATTTGAATTTGAACAATTACTTGTGTTGACGCGCAGACCTCTATTGTTTTTGCGCTTTCGCCCATTACACCCTTTGAAGCTACCCTCAAAAAACTTTATCCCTAAAAAAGTTTTTTTTTCCTTACCTTGTGATACCTCGTTTGAAAGCTTATAAAAATCTTAGTTTAATGGCGCCTAAATTTTTTTCAGCAATAGCACATGAGAATGCAAAAAACTGCAAAATAATTCAAGTCTTTAAATGAAATGTCAAATGAAAAGTATTTTCTTATCATTATATCTTATTTTCTTACCAAATTTCATCCAAATCGGTTCAGCCGTGTTTGCCGGACTGTTGGACAAAAGTCTTAGTTTATTGGCGCTAACATGTTAGACAGCATAATGTAATAAAAAAGTCCAAATACACCCAGAAAAAATCTGGATACACCCCGGAAAAGTCTGGATAAACCCAGAAAAAGCCTGGATAAACCGAGGAAAAGTCTGGATACCTTCTGGAAAAATATGGATAGATTCTAAAAAACTAAGTACACGCTGGAAAAGTCTGGAGACACTTTTGAAAAGTCTGGATACACCCTGGAAAATGTCTGATATTTTCTTTAGCAAGGGAAGTTTTGGAGTAAATCTTTACTCAATTTACTTATTTCAGCAAATGAATGAAAAAATAAAGGCCTTCAGTAAATCTTCCTTTAAAGAATACAACATGTCAATTGTGGTCATGATGAGCCATGGCACGAATCGAGATGCCAAAGGGAACGCTATCAAAGGTGGTTATACTGAGATTTTCGGAGTCGACGATTCGGGTCTAACAGTAGACGAGGTCCTGAGCTACTTTTCCACCGATCAATGCAAGCAATTGACAGGAAAGCCGAAAATATTTATTTTCCAATGTTGCAGGTAAAAATTAGCATTTTTCAATAATAATTTCAGTTTTTTATAGATAATCGTTTAATTTTTAATATAGTTTAATAATAAATAGTATGCAGTCAATAAGCAACAGATATTTCTTTATGTTAGTATGTTCAGACAACCTTTGTTTTTAAAAAACTATAGCTGTGCCTGGCATCTCATAAACTAAGCATTTTACTTAGTTTGTTTATACGGGCCTCTTAAAGCGCTTTTATATAAGAACGGTTTGAAAATTTTGTCGTATACTTAAATAACACTAAAATCGCTTTAAGTTCTAAATTGGTTTAATTTTAAAGCGATTTAAGAAAGCGACTTATCGCTTTAAAACCGATTTTAGGGTAGGTATAAAAACTCTAAAAACGCTGTAGCGCATTGTTTCCATCCTAAAGAAATACTCATCCCTGGTCTTATAAAAAGCTTGTAAGGGTGTAAGGGTAATTTTGTGATGTTTAAAATATTTATTTCCTAGCCAACTTAAAAAGTTCATTACAGGGGAGAATTAACGAAAATAACGAACGAAAAATAAAATTATAAATAAATAATGATAATATTTACTTGTTAAAAACCAATAATATAAATAAAGGTACTAATTTAATAAATGTTCTTTTAGATTTACTTTAAAACCTTTTAATATTCCATTGTAAAGAAAGGTTTTTTTTTGTGTAGTTTGTAACATAGTTGCTTGTCTAGTAGATTGGATAAAAATGCAGATTTTTGCTTTATATAAATTCTCGAAATTTAGATAACCAAGTGGTTTGTATAAATTTATTGTAGGTTCTAGAAAACGGAGTTTATGTATACATTTTATTGCTTTATTTTGTAATTTATTTAACGGATTTAGGATTGATATGTTGGCCCAACTCAAGACAGATATTAGTTATTAAATTTGGGAATATAATAATGAAAAATAATGTTTTTTAGAATTAAAGGAATATATTTTACTTTAGATAAAACTCCAACTAAATGAAACACAGACTTTCTTAGGTTAAATAATATGATGTTTCCAAGATAAATATTCATGCTTATTTACACAGTGATTTACGTTTAGAATGATATCTATTTCTCAAACTTATATTATGTGTAAATAAACAAATTTCAATTCAATTCATCAATAAGTAAAATATTTTGCGCATTTACTGTATTTTATTGAATTACTGTTAAATTTAATGTCTGCAGTATTTTCGGATAATCGATTTTCGCTTCAAAACATATTTGAAGATCGGTTAATGGCCAATTTTTTTGAGCTTGACCAATTTTTTGTAAAATTTTAAGAAAAGAAGTTCATATGGCATATCTCAATTTTTGTTATTTAATTTTAAATTTGGTATGGATTGATATAAATTAAAAACAAAACTGGAAAGAATCAAACAAGTATTCTAATATGGTCACAAAATTTGGTGGTCAAGCTCTTAGAGGGTCAAATACCTTTCCCCCCCCCTAAAAAAAATGAAGAACCCAAACTTGGATCAATTTTAGTGTTTTTGGCTCCTACATTGAGTAGAAAAATTAAAAAATGCCGCATTTTATCCTTGTAATTTATTTATTTATTTTATCAAAAACTAGTCACGTGTGGCTTTTTTTTTTGCTTCAGATAAAAAATATCTGCTTGGACTTACTAACAAAAAAAAATTGAAATAGTGATTTTATTATTTTATGCCATTCAGTTTTTTTTATTATATTTATAGTTCTGCTCTTTACCCGAAAATATTTTTGTATTATTTTGTATATTTTTCGCTAGAGTGCACCTTTTTTTTTAATATAAATTTGATATTTTAGGGGCAATTTAGATGAAACTATAGCCTATGATGCTCGTCCCTTCAGGCCGGATTTTAAAATGCACGAAGATATGCTCCTTGCCTTTTCAACTTTACCAGGTAATCTTGCATTAATAGTGCTAAATTTCATGGTTGAGACTTTATTTTTAATTAAGAATTTGGCAGTAATGTAAAACCAAAATCTTTTATGTGACCTTTTAAGATCGGGAGAGCGAAAAATATTGGGAGCAACTAACAATTTTTTGATTCCGCTTGAAAAATATTATAATATTACCAAACATCATGGACATAATTAAATATCTTTTGAGATTTTTAGGCCATTCGTTTTTGTATATTGTTTATAACTTTCTTTGCAGGTTTCCTTTCCAATCGAGACCCGGTAAATGGCACTTGGTACATTCAAAGTATCGTCGAAACGTTCCGGAAACATTACCAAAATCTTAGTATTGAAGACATGCTGAAAATCGTAGACCAAACAATGTCGAACAAACATCCAGTTTATAAGCAGACATCGACCTATGAAAATAGAGGATTTAAAACTTGCTATTTGGTTCCTAGGAATAATAATTAGTGAGGTTGTGTACAGGGTATTAATGAGATTGTGTCATGCCAATTCACAAAGCTCCGGTCATAAAACTTTTCGCAAACGCCGTAATTTTGTGGCATTTTAAATCCACATACACGATCTAGGGAACTTTAATCAACTCTGCAACTATTTTATCCTAACTTGGGGGGTGGTGCCACGTGTACTAATGTACCATGTGTCGTGCACAATAAATGTTATAATATAATAATAACAATGTGGGTATCACAGATATACGTGGTGTAATATATACCACAACTGCTAAAGTGCTGTTTGGCACATGTTGCCCCCGATACCGATTCCGGTGTATAAAGAGCAAAAAAGATATTCATAAAGCGTCTTTTTAGATATGTGTCCACATAAATAAAGCCTTTGTTATAAAAACATTTTTAAAAATGAACACAAATTTTTCCCCTTCAATATTTTAACGAAACAATGTTGCAGTATGCTTAAAAAATCCATTACCCCCTTATAAAATGAGGTTTCGACTCCTGAATGAACGTATAAAATAGCACTTTTTCTCTCTTGGGAAAAAAACATTTGCCTTGCTGAAACCATTTAAAATATCTTTTGAAGTTAAATTATTCTTTTTACATTTTATTTAAAACCGCATCCTAATATTTCAAGCCATTTTTGAGCTAGGGGGGCTTTTTAAAAGACTGCATTTTGGAATTGGGTCCATAACTTTTTTATTTGTGAAAATTTCTGTTTGGTGAATTCTGTTATTGTCGAACTGGATTTTAACTGTGACTTAGTTTTTGAGATTTCTTATGGAATGACCTCTTTTTATTTAGTTTTTAAAATCCTCTTAAAATTCCTTTTAAAATGATGTATCACTCTTTGTGTTTTATTTTTTGTATTTTTTTTATGTATTTTAATTGTTTTTCTATTACTATTTTATATCCATTTTTCACTCACTTTTAACAATGATTAAATAAGAAAGAAAAAAATAAAATATTAAACAAATAAAAAGTTATAATAAAACGCAAAGTGTGGGGAATGTGGGATAATAAGGTTAAAAATTTTGATGTTTGACTTTGAACATAAATTATTCAAAAATTATGTGAAATATGAAATTATCCTGAAAACTGAGAAGTGGTGTATTATTTGTGTGCCAAAAAAAATGGTTAAGGCGACAAAAACGGCATAGATTTGACCACACTGCTTTGCTATTTTTTTGAAAGGTCAACAATAGGTGGCATTGCTAATATCATTTCGAGTGAGATCGTGCAGTGTTCAGAACAGGGTTCGAACACCATATGTAAGGAAAAGTATAACTTATTAGGAACGTAACCATTTATTAATGCTTCTTTAAAAGGTTTTGATGCTCGGCTTTATGCTTTATGGATTGCAATGTCTCGAAATTAAAAAGAATTAAAAGAAAAATATTTATTCAACATCAAAAAAATAACAAATTTCCGTATTATTTTTATCACTTGACATATATTAATTTATTGGCCGAATTTTCCATTAGGCAAGTGGCCGGTGGCTATGCTGAACCTGAATTCCAATACTCCAATCGAACTCACTTCAGTTTCCTTGGGCCTACTAAATTACGTGACCTTGGCGTTTCAGAATTCCGGCAGAATATTGCTTACAAAGAAAAAAAACATAACTTTTTTGTTATCAGATAATAGGATTTATAAAAATCTACAACCGTATCCAAAGGATTTTTCAAAATTTGGTGTATTTTTTTCAAAAAATAAAAAAATCCAAAAATTGCTGTTACAGATTTCTGTATTATCGACGAGGCTAAAGAAAAAGTCAGGTAAGGTTTTTGACTATTGTTAGCCGTGTTTATTTTATTTCGAAAATGAGAGAGTCCAGCAAAAAACTAAGGATACGGTTGTGAGGAATTCAAAAATAAACATTCCTGCCAAATTTCAACAGATTCCGTTTTCTAGTTTCCGATATTCTGCCCGGTAAAAATTGGCCCAAAAACAGCAAAGCAGTGTTGTCAAATCTATGCCGTTTTTGTGGCCTTAAGTTTGAAATTATTTTTTAAATATGTAAAAAACACATGTTCTTATTACCCTACCCTGAGGTTCTTAAAACCCCATATTCATATCAACATATCGCATAAAAAATTTAGTTGGTGTTGGCAACTCAAGAATGGGATCCTGTGAAGGTGGAGTTAAATGCCATCGTATTTGCCTAGTTTTATAGGTCACAATTTTGATATCAGATGTTTCAGTAAGCCCATATTTTTGTTTAAAATCTTGTATTTCTTGTTGTAAAACATCCGCGCTTTTTTCTAGAACACTTGCATCTTCAATCACCTCCATATGCATCCCCATTTCGTCTTCAATCACTTACTCCAGCATTCTAAAATCATCATCTTCTACATCCTAATTTACCTCAGCAAATATTCCCTTATCTTCCCCACCGTCTTTTCTACCTTCAGCATGAATGAGCTCATTATCATTGATAAAAAATATTTCTGGCTCCTTTACAATTTCAGACAATAAAAATTCAGAAATTCAAATTTATTTTTGAAAACTAAATAAATCATCAAAAACTGACAAAATGCCAAAAAATTCTTAAATCAAAACAAAATAATACATGGGGTGACTCAAATATTTAACATTTTCTCCTAACGAACTAAAAATTGGTAAAAATTTGACTGCCGTAGAATTCTCTTCAATTGGTGGGTGTGGGGTTCTCTTCTTCAAGTAATTCTATTGCAGATAATTTACTAACTGGACGTTTATAGACTCCACATTTTGTTTTAATGTCTGCAACTCGTACTACACCATCGCTGAATGTCCATCATAACTAATTCATCTTTCCTAAGATTTCTTTTTTCTTCCATCCACTTTGATCGATTAAGGTAGGAACATATTCTTTAATCCATATTTCCCAAAACTTGTCACTTAGTTGTTGCACATATTTTCATTGCTTCTTAAAACTTATTTTTGGATCAAAATTGCCTGGTGGTTTAGCTGAACTTGAAGTTCCAATTAAGAAATGATTCGGTGTCAAACTCTCAACATCTTCATGATCTGTCGAAACATAAGTTAGGGGTCTACTGTTAACTATATTCTCGGCTTCTAAAATAAACGTTTGCAAAACTTCTAAGCGAGGTCTTTGCGTTTTTAAAATGACTTTCAACGTATTTTTAAATGTTCTGATCATTCTTTCCCAGGATCCTCCCATATGTGGACTTGCCGGAGGAATGAATTTCGATACAATTTCCTCAGCAAACAACTTTTGTCGTAATAAATCTGTATCTATTGATTTAATATCTTTTTTTAATTCTTTATTTGCAGCCGTTAGGTTTGTTCCATTATCACTGAAGATCGTATGAGGTTGTCCTCTTCTGGATATAAATCTTCTAATTGCTAAAACTGCACTGTCTGTATTCAAAGAATCTGCTATTTCCACATGAATCGTTCTTATAGACAAACATGTAAATAAAACACCATATTTTTTTTCAAATCTTCTTCCTATTGTCACCTCCTTGGGACCGAAATAATCTATTCCAACAAAATAAAAACTTCTTGGTGGTCTGGCAATTCTCTCTAATGGTAATTTCGCCATTTTAGGTATTATGGGTTGAGCTTTCATAATTTTACATATCTGACACTCTTCTAGGACCTTTTTAATCACCCCTCTTGCTTTAATTATCTAATATTTCTGTCTAATCTCATTTAAAATTATTTCTGTACTGCCATGTTTAAATTTTTCATGATATTCTTTAATCAATAGTTTGGTAAAGTAATGATTTTCTAAAATAATTGGATATTTTGTCGATATGTCTAAATTAGGTGAGTTAACAATTCCTCCATCAATACAAATCAGATTGTCTTTAATACATGGTAATAATCTTAAAATTTTACTATCTTTGGATACAGATCGATCACTCGTCAAAGTTTTATATTCCTTGGGAAAACATTCTTCTTGTACTGTTCTAATCCAAATTTTTTCAGCATTTTGAAAATCCTCTACAGAAATTTGTACATCATATTATTTCTTTTGTAATTTTTTAAGGAATTGTTTATGTCTAGTAAATATTCCCTCATTTGGATTACGTTAAGTTGTAATAGAACTTCAAATTTTTCTTCCGTTTGAACTGTTTCAGACAACTTAATTTTTTCTTCTTCAGGCCAACAATTTTCTGGTAAATAGAGAAAGTCGGGCTCTTTAAACCATTTACTGTTTGTGTTCATTTCTAGTTCTTTGTCAGTTCTAGTTGCTTCGTCTGCAATATTTAATTTTGAAGGTATCCATTTCCATTGAAATGCATTTGTATCTTCCAAAATTTCTCCTATTCTGTTACTAATAAACCTATTTGAGTTTTGCTTTTCTGTTCTTATCCTATTTCTGGCTTCTTTACAATTTCAGACAATAAAAATTCAGAAATTCGAATTTATTTTTTTAAAGTCAATAAATCATCAAAAACTGACAAAATGTAAAAAAACTTCTTAAATCAAAACAAAATAATACAAGGGGTTTCTCAAATATTTAACAATCATCTTTATCATCTTCCAATAAAGGAATGTCTATGTCATCATCGTTTTCCAGATAATATAGTTTATGTTCATTAGTCAAAGGCTTTTTGTACTTTTGACATTCCGTTATCTTCCCCACCGTCTCTTCTACCTTCAGCCTGAATGAGCTCATTATCCTCTTCATCATCTTCCAATAAAGGAATGTCGAAGTCATCATCGTTTTCAAGATAATAAAGTAATTGTTTATCAGTCAAAGGCTTTTTGAACTTTGACATTTCCTAAAATAGTCAGTAGAGTCATGTAAGAGTCTCAGACAACCAAAATATAGCCTTATATTGAAAAAAAAGTAAAAGCAAATGAGTAGATTCACGATTTTTTTGCTAACCTCTTTTGCGTTTCTTAGGGCAGTAAATACACAGAAAAAATATTAAAAATGTTAAAAGTAACCCTTCTACTAGCCTTCTGACTCAAAAAACGCACACTAACAGTTTACTTGGACTGAAACATCCGTTTTTTTGTCAATTTTTTAGGTTATGTTAATAAAAGCCCTTGGCGTGCAAAGAATGTTGAATACCTAAGAAAGGTTGGTTCTTGACATGTGCATTCAGTATTTAATGCTATGCAGCATTTGTTTATAAAATGCTTTGAAAGTTGATGTCCCTGAGGAGGGACAGAATTACTGGATGGGTATAAATTTTTTTGCGGAGGCTGGTAGTGAAAGGGTTAAAAATTGAGACTCACAAGTGGGGGGGGGGTCCAGTTTTTTCCATCATCTGAAAATATCCGAAACCCCCAAAACATTGAATTTTGAATACTCTGTATATACAACAATTTTTTATTTTATTGTAAAATGTTGCACCTATTTTGTTATTTTCATCAATCACTCTTGCACCCAAAATACTTACATTTTATCATTGCCCTAGTTTCCATTCAAAAATAGCACAAAAAATTAAAGTTAGAGTTCCCTGAAAACGGCAAAATGAGCACCAATTGAATGACAGTCGGCAGTCAAATAAACGGAAACGGCGGAAATAAAATACAAGAGCCGGGACATTAATTTTTAACAAAAATCTTTTAAAAATTATAAACTGCAAAATTTTTCGCCTGCTGCGCTGTAACACCTTCCATTTTTACGATTTCGTGTCAAAATGATCTTTTTAATGTAATTTTATCAAAACATTTTGCCTGCCATATGGTGTTTTAATTTAACATTTTTTCAAAAATTTTTGCCTGCGGCGCATTTTAGCATTTTTACCAACAAATTACGGGTAAAAAAACAACTGAAATTCAGAAAATGCCATCAATATGTCAAAAATTGCATTTTAAGTGTTATTTTCTCAAAAAATTTGGCCTGCGGCATTAAAGCATGATTTTGACATCAAATTTTGAGTAAATAAACAATTTTAAATTTGGTTAACACCCCCCCCCCCCCGCGCAGGTCCGCGCTTGTAAGCACTTTCTATCAAATTAATTCAAATTAAGTTTTTTTGATTATTTATCCTTTAACCCCCTTTCCTCGAATTAGTCTTTGTTTTTGTATTAATAATTGCCCTAAAAAATTGATTGATTAACGAAATATTTTTACTCTAATGCTATCAGTGAAAAACCATCGATATAGTTAGCACGTCGATGATGAAAACATACGAAGGAATCATACTAATCTAAAGACAAACCAAAATCATTTTATATGCACTTCCATTGGACATTGGAGAAACCAATATAATATAAACCTGCTTAAAAAAAACCCTTCTTTAGCGCCAAAGTTATTAAAAAAGTGTGATAAAACCAAACCAATGCATTTTTGAATATGATGGCCGGATATGATGAAATTCGTTTTTTTGAAATATTTTTGCATAAGTTTCAAAAAAGCATTTATTTAGGTTATTATGAGATCAAAACTCATTAGACAAATTTTAAAAAAATCTTTTTTCTAATGTAAAATTTTTCTGCTTCAAGGGCGTTTTGATGGTGAAAATATGTGTAATAAAATTAGTGGGTTACGAAGGAAATCTTGATGTTTCGAAATCTACGAATTTTTCCAAAAATTTTAATCTATCACTGATCCTCATCACTAAAACGCCTATAAATGAGGGAACTGACAATTTACCATTGCCAATATTTTTAACGGCTGTGATGACTGAACAAATATAAAATTTGCTTAGATTTTTTGAAAACCTTTATTTTTAAACACATACTTTACTAGTGACCTTGGAACTACTTTTAATACTAAAGCTAAGTTAGGCAGAAATTTACAATATATAGTTTTTTACCTGTTTGACTTACCCTCTCAGTATAAAGTAGTATTTTTTACGCTTATTTGTTATTTTATAAGATTTTATACATCGTAATCATAAACATACGCCGTCAGAATTAGCGCGCTTCTATTCAGCCTACTTAAAAAACCTCAACAAAGGCAAAGAACCCAGCACAAAAGGGTAGGAATTTATCTCCGGTTCACAGAAGACGTTAACGTTGACAAATTATGATGGCTATGTTTTAGTCAATTTTATCCTTAGAATTCTGTCAGTGTCTTATTTTGAACGAGGTGCTCAAAAAATTAGCTTTATAGGTATTAAAGTGGGTATCATAGTGAAACAATGCAATGTAGTAGATATGGTAATGTACCAGAAAGAGTAGGATAAAAACATGATGGGCTTAAAGAATGGCACGAAGAACTTTCAAAACCATGATTTTATTTTAAAGTAAATCGATACATCTTTCGGATTTGAACTACTTTTAATACTAAAGCTAAGTTAGGCAGAAATTTACAATATATAGTTTTTTACCTGTTTGACTTAACCTCTTAGTATAAAGTAGTATTTTTTACGCTTATTTGTTATTTTATAAGATTTTATACATCGTAATCATAAACATATGCCGTCAGAATTAGCGCACTTCTGTTCAGCCTACTTAAAAAACCTCAACAAAGGCAAAGAACCCAGCACAAAAGGGTAGGAATTTATCTCCGGTTCACAGAAGACGTTAACGTTGACAAATTATGATGGCTATGTTTTAGTCAATTTTATCCTTAGAATTCTGTCAGTGTCTTATTTTGAACGAGGTGCTCAAAAAATTAGCTTTATAGGTATTAAAGTGGGCATCATAGTGAAACAATGCAATGTAGTAGATATGATAATGTACCAGAAAGAGTAGGATAAAAACATGATTGGCTTAAAGAATGGCACGAAGAACTTTCAAAACCATGATTTTATTTTAAAGTAAATCGATACATCTTTCGGATTTTTTTTCTTACAAAATATTTCTGTAATTACTTTAAGTCCCAAAATATTTAAACAAAGCAAAAACAGCGATTTAAAATCCAAAAAATCTTTCCAAAATAAGAACTTTCGGACACCTTTTAGAGAACTTCTAATGGCTTTTATTATATAATTTTTGGTCACTATGATATCCACCTAAATAATATTGTAACTTATTATGTTATATAAAAAAAATATTTATTATAAAATTCTTTTGTATTGCAAATTAAACACTTTTTTTTAGTTATTTCTTTATTCTTAATTTTTAAATATTACATAATCTCAGTACGTAGGAAATGGAAACAAAAATAATCACTATCACAATAGTTTTACTAATATAACTATGAGATACGTTTTACCAAATATTACAGTCGCACCAAGCACTAGTATAAGGTTCGTGACGTACTATAGAGGAGTACTATAATCAAAATGTCGGACTATGAAAGTTTTTCACTTAATTTTAATATCTGGGCACTTGGAATATAATCTCCGACCGCACCAACCGAGATTTAAGACGTGTTAAAATGCATACTTACTTCCATTGAAATTTTGGAAGTACTCGCAGGGTAAAATTTCAAGAATACCCATGCTGCACGGGGATACAGTACTCGCCGAAGGAGTATCCTTGTGCTCTAGAATTTACATATATCCATATTGAGTATCTGCTGTCACTGTTTTTCTTTGCTATGTTTTCATAGCCATGAAAACAGCAAAGAAAGACAGTGACAGAGCGTGCGTTATAACAAAAATTACGACTATTGCAATGACTATTCATTCATTCACTGATTTATTTTTCAAGGATACGAGTACTCCCTGAAACTTTCAAGCATCTCCGTGCTGTACGAAACCAGGTTATACAAATATTTTCCAAACCTTTTAGTTTTTACACGGTGTTTCGGAATTACATTTTAGGACCAAGGTCAACTAAAACCATTACATTTTAGGACCAAGGTCAACTAAAAACATGTGCGTGGTGCGTCTGTAGTTCGGTTTCCACACTGGAACGATTATGATATCAGAAAAGGGACTTCATCTGGCAAAAAATAGGGATCTTTTGCACTGCTAGGTACTAACGGAATCCCTAACTAACATACTAAGAGCCACAAAGCATTAATAAGCAATAAAGATACTAACGTTTTAGTAGAGGTGCAAAAGGTCTCTAAACAAGCAAGTCCTTAATGCGTTTACAATCAGGGACGAGAATAGCACAAAAACTAAATAAACATAAAAATCTGCGTGATGCGTATGCAGAAAAGGAACTTCATCTGGCTAATAATAGGGATCTTTTGCACGGCTAGGTACTAACGGAACATTACTAAGAGCCACAAAGCGTTAATAAGCAATAAAGACACTAACGTTTTAGTAGGGGTGCAAAAAGTCTCTAATCAAACGAGTCCTCAATGCGTACAATCAGGGACGGAAATAGCACAAAAAATAACTAAATAAAAACATAAAATGTAAATGAGTAAAAAAGGATAAATAAATTAAGTCGCGTGTTAAAAAACATGTCCAATTGCGCATTTTAAGTGGAAGATTTAATCCTGCGTTGCAATTGGACATATTTTGAGTGCTTTAACTCGGATAATGGTCAAAAGCACTACCTGTTGAGTTGTATATTATTATCACTACGTATACAGGAGTAAAGCCTTATTTTTGCAGTATTCAGATCGATTTCAGTCGAAGGTCTATAACATCTTATGCATTTTTTATTCGAGAGGGACACTTCCTGAGTATCTTGAATTTACATAGGGATAAAGCCAAATGCAATGATTTCGATACATACATTTATTTGTGCTATTACCGCTTGGCCCTTAAAAAAAAACTTAAAAAGCCTTTAAACTGAACGGAATTTATGTACAAAAAAATAAAAAAGAAACTAAACTCATAAAAAGATCACGATATTTTTTTTGGTTGATGAGGATGATCTTAAAACTATGTAAGTTTATCTCCTAAAATAATCACTAATAATCACCTTAATAATGTACGAAACAAGCAGAAATCTACCCAAAATTTTACATAATTCTTTTGTTCCTATACAAATCGAAGTCAAGTCACCTCAAAAGCACAGGTATTTTTTTTGTTTATTACTAAATAATTGGCTAGTATTTTTTTAAATAAATAACAAAAACAAAACGTTTAGCTGATCTCCAACCTGAACCAACCCTACCGAATGGTTGTAGATACAATACGTGTGGTAAGGTTTTTGCCACCTTTAAAAGATTAAGTAAAAACCTATACTTACTACTTATTATATACTATTTGAGACTTAAAAAAATTGACATGTAAAAAAATGTTTTTATTTTTGTTTTACTTGCATTTTGAAGAAAAAATACAGTCAGCACGTTAAGATTTACTACGTTTATACTCATCTAAAAATGCTTTTATGTAAGGACGGTTTTAAATAAAATCGCTTTCTCCGAGGGTTTATACATTCTTCATTAAATCACAGTTTAAAAATAAAACAAATAAATCAACTAAGTTAACATCATATTCATAAAGCATTTTGGGTTTTGAAATGATAAACCGCTTTCTTAAATCGTTTTGAAATCAAATCGATTTAGTGCTTAGTGAAGGTTACACGACAAAATTTTCAAACCGTCCTTATATAAAAGCGCTTTAAGAATCCCGCATAAATAAAGTAAATGTCTCTTGTAATACTCGCTCGACTTGTTTTAAAAAAATATTAGCAAGTTCTTGCATCAAACATGTATTGAATTTTTATAGAGGACCAAAGTTACTTACTTTTTGCACATGAGGGTTATTTTGTGCAATTGAGGTATCTTGATCGAGGACAAAAAAGAAAATGTTTTTTTTTTCGCTACTTAGCAGCTTATTATAAAATAATATCAAAATGAATAGGTCGTAAGCTTAAGAGTTAATACTGTCGAAAAATATCATAAATAAATCGGGTCGTACATACCTCGTTTATGGAACAATTAACACCTAACCAAGGTTATTATACTGTCTATCCTTGATTACATGTCAACGGTAAAACCCAACGAATACGAGGTATCTAAACGGGACCCACTTTGAAGAAATTAATAAAGGTCGAGTTTTAATAAACACAAATTAACCCGTTTTCCCCCATTAGATACAGGCCACGGTTAAACACCTGCTCCTGTGGCTAATTTCTCCACAAGTATTAGATTACAACAAACATTTGTCGTCATGCTCGGTACACACTATATTTTCTGCGCAGACAGAAACCCTCACACCCAACTAACCAACATTTCGAAAAATGCTTACTACAGTCGAAGAAAGGCATGAAGTAAGAAAAAATCAAATAAAAAGCTCCTTAACTTATTTCTAGTGTGCAATTTTTTGGCCATCAATTAAAATAATAATTGCTGCATGAATAATAATAACAAATTTTAGCGGTTAATGCTCATGTCGTTGGGTTTACCCAGAAAAAAAAATTGGCGAACTGAGACATGCACAATTTGACACTAAACGAAACTAACGTTACTCACTCTATTTTGATCCCCGTGATTGACAAAATTTTCATCATAAAGTTAGTATTTATTATCACAAAAGTAATTTTTGGTATGCTGATGATTCTAAAATTTGTTTTTTTTTTCGCTTATATTATTACGAGAAAGCATTAGACGCATACTAATTGTGCCGCTTATTTTTTTAAGTATTATTAAGTATGTGTTTTTATTTACATAATAAACTATCTATTTAGATAGAAATAATTTTGTTATAATTGACTAGTCAAATTACTGCAATTTGTTTATGGAAAACAAAAGTTGAACATATATCTTTTGAGAAACATACACTCCTAGTTTTGATTTTCATTTTTTTTTGTAAAAATACTAATCTTACAAGATTTCTTGGCTATTTTTCGAGATATTGGCTTTAAAAAGGTTAACATATATCCTCGACCGTTCTTGAATCAAATAAAAAAACATTGAGATTACATGTTTTGTTCGTGTTCATAATTTTTAATACATTGCTGATAGGAAAGTGTTGCCCCCACAATAGAAGATGAGGAACTACACTTCCTAAGATGGGCTGATGTGCTGACCTTCGTAAGGAAGGCAGGAAGGCCCGCAGAGAGAGAGGCAGGACGTGTGGAGGGAGTGGGAGGATAAGGGCCCATGAAGAGGCCTAATTGGCAGGCCTGCGGCCCGCCTCTTATTACTGCTACTAATACATTGCATGCACAAATGTAATCGCTAAAACCATTGGCTAAAAAACTACTGTCTGTATTGTGATGGTTGGGTTCGGTGGTTGGAATTAACACTTTCACAAGCAACATCTCAAAAACTAGCAAAGGGAACTCCATAACCTAGAGGGTATTTTTAAAAAGTAAGTTTTAATTTCTAAGGTGCACCCGTAAAATGTACAGATTTTCCCTCAGATTCCCATATTGTAGTATTTTACGTATTTTAATATTCTTGTCATTTAATTTTTTTCTTAAGCGCGGTAAGTTTACAAACTGCAAGAATTTGACCCTGTTGATCCCTCTGCCAACAAATGTGGCAGAGTTTCGAGAGGGTATTTAATACAAGTCTTATTTTACATTGCGGTACACCCCTGGACGAAAAAAAAATATTTATTACTATTTTATCCATCGAGATAAAATAAAGAGGAGACATAACGCGACTAATGTGGAGTAGGTCGGCCATATGGAAGTGATATGTTCTTTTTGTGATTCATTTAAGTATTTATAGCCGAAATGGTGTATATAGATAAAAATAAATCTACGGAAATAAAATTCATAGGTGGGTAAAAACAAGGACCAGACCATAAAATTTGGGATACATTTTTTTCAGTTGTAGATATTATACTAGATCTAGATATTTTGGGGCCTCAAAAACAAATTGCAGACTCCAATATGCTAGGTTCTCATAAAATTATTATTATTTTTACGTATTATAATTAACAATATCGTCTCCCCTTTATTCTACGACAATTTTACTATCGAATCTTTGACAAACAAGTTCATCATTTCAAATTAACTAGTCATCATCACTTAAAAATCTTAATTTTTTTCTGACCATTTTATGTGGTGTTTATACAAGTAAAAATAAATGATGCACAGATAAATTTAAAACATATCTTTGCAAAATTGCTAATGGCTGAAATTTAATTTGTACTTTGCGCCACATAAAATGCGTACGGGCCATTTTACAATGCATAAATTGGGCATTTGGGCACAAATCAGTAACATTAAATTTAAAAAAAAACGAAGTCAAAATAGATGGTCTCCTCGGCAAGTGGCCGCTAATTATAGACGAAACAAGTCGTCTATTGGGTAAGTAAAAAGAAGGGAACTGTTCACCGAAAGGAGGGCACTGGCAGGATCAGCAAGTGAGCACCCATTTGCCAAGGCTCGAGAATTCAAAATGAAACGAGAATTCAAAATGAAAGTAAATTTTTCTGGTTGGTTGACGACGACTCACAGACAGATAAGTCGATCAAGGTTTCAGCTAAGAAGATAAAACTCAGGACAAGGTCTTCTGACTTAAGTCAGTGCCTTTTTTTTTTCGAACAGTTTCTTCTTGATTCCCTCACAGTAGCCCTTTTCGTCCATAATGAGCTTTATAACATTATTTTCAATAACAAAAACGTTTTCTTTTATTTATAGGTAAACCTTAAGAGTAGATACTGTTTTTTTTCTGTCAGTGACCTTAACGGGTGATGTAATATCCATACTTTTTGGAGTCAAATAAACATAAGAATTGGCTGAACTTTGAATGGAAAGTACATTTTGTAAAAATTAACCCTGCCAAAAATACCGCATCAAATCTCTTGGAGAAATTTGGCAAGATTTTGCTAGATTTAATATTATTAATTATTATAAATTATTTCTCGTGAAATATGGTAAAAGCTGATCAGTTTTCATAAGTTTTCATGAGGCAAATAATCTGGCTGGTTAAATCTCGTCAAGCTAGTCAAATCTCTTAGTACCTGTTGAAGACTTGAACAGATTTAAGAGTTTTGATGCAGTTTTTTTGGCGGGGAAGATGCGACTCGGAGCACCCTTTTCTCGAATAAGCTAAAATTTCTTTTTAAGGCCACCGACTTAAATGTTTTAGCTTATTCGGCAAAAAAGAAACAAAAAAGTGCTCCGAGCCGTGTGTTATGTACCTTCAATTCAAAATTCAGGA
The DNA here is from genome assembly GCA_963921995.1 of Oxystoma pomonae. Taxonomy (NCBI): domain Eukaryota; kingdom Metazoa; phylum Arthropoda; class Insecta; order Coleoptera; family Brentidae; genus Oxystoma; species Oxystoma pomonae. The sequence goes on from OY998164.1 coordinate 36,019,420, forward strand.
TATTCTGATGTTTATTTGAATCCAAAAAGTATGGATATCATATGACCCGTTTTGAACATCACGCCGACATTTCCTGACCTAAGGTCACTGACAGAAAAAAAAAGAATATCTCTCTTTTAAGTTGATAGAGTGAGTCTGGGGAACTGTTCTAGCAACAAACACTACGTCCATGTATGTTGTAGAAATAAATAATTTGCACGATTTAATTACAGCCATCTTCTGTTTGTTTTTTAAATCGTGCAGTACGGCACTTTCGGTTGTTTTGCGATTATAATCGCATGCTTGTAGACGAAACCTGTATACAGATGGCGTTTTAATATGTCGCAGGGTCGATGCTACGCCGTGCCCTACTGCTTATGCCGTGGTTTTTATTCTTGGTTATCGGAGATTCACACAGAGGGCGACATGGTCGGTACTCGACAGAAATTCTCTCCGCTTGAGCCGTGATCTTTGGCACATAAGCGTGACCGAGGATTTCTGTTGTTGTGGTACACCTAGCTGACGAGTCCCTAATAAGGACGAAACGGCGTCGTCCTAGGTTCCACCCTCTGTGTGAGTAATCGAAATTCAAGAAGTTCATTTTGCGCTAAAGTACAAAAAACTTTTTTTCGTTAGATTTACGGTGTCACAGCCAGACTGACTCTGTTAGTATCAATAACTACTTCTCTCTCACCTTTACGGATGGCGCCACTTGTGCTGTTATTCCATATAACTATGAGATGCTATAACGGCTCTGCCCTTGCATTTTCCGAAAAAAAACCCGTAGCGATAATAACTCTCCTAATCAAGTTAGCCTGGAAAAAATGCAGAAACAAAAACTCTTCTGGGCGTGACCAGACTGCGATCGGGCATGCGCAGTAGATTTTTCTTCTTGGACTTGCCCAGGGGCTAACCCTGATTTCACTGAGATAAAGTTGGCACCCCCACATTCAAATTTTGGAACCAAACTAGGGTCAATCGTTTAGTGGTCGTTTGGTAGTCAGTTATTTTGGTTTGGTGGTACCCGCTTTATTTATAAAAAATAAATAAAAAAATTAGTGTGAAATTGGCACCACAGTTTCGAATTGAACTACAAAAATTGGTAACATGGTGGACAATAACGTAAAAACGTTTGGTAGTTGGGTTTTTTCGTTTGGTGGTGTCATTTTGGCTATATTTTAAAAAAAACTTTTTTCCTGGCCTGCAGATTATCTTTTTCCGGCCTGGGCTAAGTAAAGTGAAATTTTGGAACCAAACTATTGTAGAGGTTCAATAGTTTGAGGTTGTTTTGTAGTGTTAGGTGGTTACTTCTTTTCGTTTGGTAAGTTTTTTCACTTTACTTGGCCCAGGTCGGAAAAAGATAATCCGAAGGCCAGGAAAAAAATAGTTTAAAAAAAAAATATTGCCAAAATGACACCACCAAACGAAAATAACCAACTACCAAACGTTTTTACGTTATTGTCCACCATGTTATCAATTTTTGTAGTTCAATTCGAAAGTGGGGTGCCAACTTCACACTAATTTTTTATTTATTTTTTATAAATAAAGCGGGTACCACCAAACCAAAATAACGTTACCAAACGACCACCAAACGATTGAATCTAGTTTGGTTCCAAAATTTTAATGTGGAGGTGCCAACTTCATGTCAGTCCTGATTTCTACATTATTTTCTTTGTTTATTATTGATACACATTTTGCGACCCTTGGGCCATTATAGTATCTCATAATTATATGTGTTATTCTATGATTTTGAGCATGCCCTTTGGTAGACGTAGATTCGAGAGGAAGAGAAAAAGGACAAAATCTGTCACTTTAAAACTTAGAATAGTATAATAAAATATTAAACTGCATGTCAGCTAACCTGCCGCTAATTTTTACTGTACGCATTTTATATGACGAAAGAAAAAAATTTCTTTATTTTATTTGCTATGAATTAACCCACTATTTTTTCTTGCTCTGGGCTTTCAGCTCTACTGGTTATCACAAGAAATAGGTAAAGCATGCTGATTACCTAAAGCACATTTAAATAAGTTTAAATATACAGTGTGGTCTAATGAAAACGAAACAGAGGCTTTTACACAAATTTAAGAGTCTGAATTTTTTCATTTGGGGGCTGAAATTTTTGTAGCACTCACCCCACCTTCGATGATCAAAATTAAATATAGGAGTAAATTTTGCCTCTCTGAGAGGGTGGGTGCTACGAAACGCCTCTGTTTCATTTTCGTTGGAACTCCCTGTATAACGCCAAACAGGACTTTTAATATACCTGAGCCTTAGGTACGTTTAATTATGAGCCTGAAGTCTACAACTATTCTTATTAAAACTCGAACTGATATGTGAGAAAATTTAATTTCGGAAAAGGGTTTTATTTGTTAGAGTCGAAAGATGCAGATATAGTGTAGGGGCATATGTCGATAATTTCTATCCTGCGAGATTTTGAATGAAGGAATTTTGTGACTATGTGGGATTGATAGCTCTTTAGTCACACAATCAAGTGTTACCGGGTGTTTTGTTTGCATCCATGTAGAAAGGGTTGATCTGACGTCATCTTTCAAGATGTCGACCAAAAATCATAAAAAATACAACTTTCGCAACCGGGGCAAGATTATACTCGATGCCATATAATTCGAGGACGAGAATTTCAAGAAATTAACTTTTAAGATCATCCGACCTTAAATGACCTTGAAATACGCAAAAAACAAGATTTTTTCCATTTTCTCTTCAAAAAATCTTAATAACTTCAAATGTACCTCAAGCTATTAGCATATATGCCAAATTCGATCCTTTGAGTTTGATGCAGTTTGAAGCTTTATGACCTTGAAAAATACCCCAGTAAAATTAACAAATTACAAAAATAACATACTAAAGGCCGCTATTAATCAACTACTAAGGCAAAGAGGACCAAATTTGGTAATAAAGATAAGAAGGTCGAGTCCAGTAACATTGTTAAAAAAATTTGGTTCAGCTAGGATGCGTTTCAATATAGCGGCTGATATATCAAAATGGCGACATACAACCACATTTTATTTTATCCAGTTTCGTACAAAAACAAAAATGACAAGGTGACCATCAATTATTGTTGACTTATCGCCGCTTACTACGAAAAAAAAGTTTAGTTGATGTATGACCTGGATTGACCTTAAACATATAATGTACAAGTAAAAAACCAGGTTTTTGTAATGTTTTTTCCAATTAACCACTATCATTTTAAACCTCCCTATCATTTTTTTTTTGATCTGACGTCCAAGTAGGTGTTTATGCTATACCCCGGTAAAAATGACCTATATGTCGTTTTTATTAAGTATCGGAACTGTGAATTTTATGTTCTATTGTCTAGCCAACAAAGTCATTTAAATTACTTATAAGAAAGTTAGCAGAAGTTAGATATACATTACCATATACCGGACCAGGTGTTTTAGATGCTATTTTCCAAAATGGCGGTCAAAAAAGCATTAAAAATTCTAATTATGCTAGTAGGGCATGACTATACTTGTTTATTAACATTCATAATAAAATTCAAGGATGAGGGGGGTTTGGTTCGCATCCGTGTAGAAAGTTCCTAAACTTAAACATCTTGAACGCCAGATCAAAAAATATGGTAGGGAGATTCAAAATGAAGTTTTTAGTTATGACTAAGATGTTAATTTCATTTCCGGCACTTAGTTTTTGCGTAGTGGAAAATTGGAAAAATTACAAAAAAAGCTGGTTTTTCACTTGTACATGGTATTTTTAAGGTCAATTAAGGTCATGAATCAACTAAACTTTTTGATAAGCGGCGATAAGTCAACAAAAAATTAATGGCAACCTTATCATTTTTGCTTTTATACGAAATTGGATAAAATAAAATGTGGTTATAGGTCGCCATATTGAAACGCGTCATAGCTCCAATTTTTTTTAATAGTATTGTTGGGCTTGACCATCTTATCTTTCCTACCAAATTTGGTCCTCTTCCCTTTAATAGTTGATGAATAGCGCCCAATTATTTTTGCAATATGTTAATTTTACTGGGGTATTTTTTACGGTTATGAGGCTTCAAACTGCATCAAACTCCAAAAATCGATATTGGCATATATGCCTAATAGTTAGGTACATTTGAAGTTAGTCTGACAAAACGTCGAATAATTAAGATTTTTTGTAGAGAAAATGGCAAAAATCTTGTTTTTTTGAGATTTTCAAGGTCATTTAAGCTCGAATGACCTGGAAAGTAAACTTTTTGGAATTCTCGTCGTCGAATTATATGGAATCGGTTGCAAAAGTTGTATTTTTTATGATTTTTGGCCGCCATTTTAAAAGATGACGTCATATCAACCTCTTCTACACGGATACGAACAAAACACCCGGTAACACTTGAGACTAACGAGCTATCAATACCACATAGTCACAAAACTCCTTCATTCAAAATCCCACGAACTTATACATGCCCCTTCACTAATAGAAAATTTGGAGGTCCGTGGATACTGTGTTTAAAACTTTTTTTTAAACTGCATGTTTCGGTATGCTTTTGCACACAAAAAACCAAAATTAGGACCTATCGATAAGTTGCCGTACCCATTCCTTGCAACAACCAGGTCAATTTTACCGATTTTAGATTTAGATTTAGCATGACGTCACACTACAACTTCACACACTTTACACCTGTTTTGGTTCGACTTTAACTTCTTCAATCAATATAAAAAAAGGTAAACAAACTTTCACATGTTTACTTTTTTAACCAACTAGTGTTTTTTTACAAATCAAACAATATAGGCGTAAATAATGTTACTAAACAATAAGAGCTAATTTCTTTTTTCATTATATTATATTATAAGACCTCAATGCGCTGTTTTTGATAGAAGCCCCCTTCGATTTTATAAATATTTGTTCTAGGTATTTTATGAAATCAAATAAGCGGAATTGTAGTGTGACGTTATACGAAATAGAAATCTAAAAGCGGTAAAATTATTATTTAAACTAACTGTCAAAATTACGACAGACCTCCCTCCTCTAGTACCCTCTAACCTGTCCGTCAGTAAGTAGCTGGCCGTCGGTGGTGGCGTTTTGCTCCAACTCCCTCAAAATGGCGTCCGCTTTTCCTAAAGGAACTGTTTCGAGTAGCGTCACGGGTTCCGAAAATGTGTATTCCGAACTGGCAAACTTAAACCGCAGGCCCAACACAATGTTGAGCGCTGAAGCGTCGTAACTGTGACAACCGGAATACCTAAAAAAAATATTGTTATTTACTTACCAACGGATAGTACGTTGGGTACGCCGCTAATATCAAAAACACCGTGCACTTTTTGATTGAGAAATGCCGCTTTCAGTGATGAAAGTTGATGCCAAAAGACAACTTTTTAGATCCAGAGCCATTTCTGAATCCGTGTATAATACCAAAATGGCGGCCATTAAAGATGGCTGCCATTAGAATCTTTAGGAAATATTCTATCTTTCCTTCTAGTGGTCCGATTTTAATTTTTTTTTGTTCGAAAGTTTTTTATGAAAATAATATATTTTTCTCTTTACAGGGTGATATCTCATGAAGATGACCACCGAAAAGATATTTGGTGTCTTAAAAAATACAGCTGCAGCTTTTTCAGTTTAAGACTGATTTTATTGACTGATAGCCTAATCAATAACATTTTTTATCGCATTTTAAAAATTGGCTGCCATTTTTTAAACCAAGATGGCGGATCAAATCAAATATGTATTATGATTTCACCCTGAAACTAGAAAATAACCTTTCCTGTAAAAAACACCAACCACCACTGCAAATTTTTGTTAAAAAGGCGACAGGAAACTACATTACAAGAATTTTGGTGTTTGACAACTATTGTTTTGGAAGCTTCTGTAAGAATTTTGTTTTTAGCCATCCATACTAATTGAAAAAGGTCGTCTATTTTCTCAAAGAGACTTGAATTTCGAATGCTTCAACTTGGGAAACTCAAAGTCATTTTGAGACTTTATGACTTTGAGTTTCCCAAGTTGAAGCATTCATCCATACTAATATGGAGGCTATTGGCATCGTAAAAAAAAAGGTTTTTTATTTCCACTAAAAATAAGTTATTTGGGTCAAAAAAGACCTTGATTCGACAAAAATCGGTTAGGCGGTTTTGAGTAATCAAACGAAACGTTCTCTAAATTATAAAACGTTTCCAAGATACCTAACTTCGTTATTTTTTGTCCGATTTAAACCAAACTTTTGTTGCTCATAAAGCGTTTTCAACAACATCCAATTTTGATCCAAAATTGACATATGTCATGACATGTCAATTTTGTGTCAAAATTATATATGGTTCAAAACACTTTATGTGCAAGAAAGTTTGGTTTAAATCGAACTAAAACCATCGAAGTTGAATATGGCCGACGGAAAATGGCTACTGACATATGTCAATTTTGCGTCCTATTTAGCCCTACAAACACAAATAGTCGGCATAAAATCGGCCCGTCCGTAACGTCGGCAGTGCGTTGGCCCGATTTTATGCCGACCATTGTGTTGGTAGGGAAGTAATATTAGAAAACCTTAAAATGTATAAAAAGTTATGTTTAAATCGGGCAAAATATAACGAAGTTCAATGTGACCCTTGTAAGATGGCTACTGACATATGTTAATTTTGGAACAGAGTTGGATATTGTTGTCTTGGAAACGTTTTATAATTTAGAGAAAGTTTCGTTTAAATCAGATAAGAAATACAAAAGTTTAACACATTTAAAATTTTATTTTTAAAAAGACAGTCGTGGCAAATTCAAAAGAGAAAATTATAATCTGGTCGGTTTGCAAATAAGGTCAGTACAACAATTCAAAAATTGCTCAAAAGTGCGATTTCGACAGCTTTGACGTCACTTTTCGGGTACTTGTGGGAGGGGTAGAGAGTTGGCGCAATAAACCAAAAATCTTCTTAGGACGAGTACTTCAACATATAAAAAAATCAGGCAATTCTACCGAATATAAATTTCCATTTTAAAAGGGCGATATCCTTTATTAGAATTCATTAAATATGATCATTCGGTCTGTTTTTGTCATGCTATTGGTACAGGAATGGGCGTTGCGGTGGCTGGTAAATTTTTTGGGTAGAATTTTTTGTTTTTAATTTTACAAAAGCAGTGCCTGTGGCAAAATGGTTCAAAACTTGTCGTCGTCTCGCTCTTTATAAAATTTTTATTCGGGACCAGTTATTTCAAGACGTATCTTGCATTTCTCACATGTTTCTAACTATTTTGAAAATGCGCTTTCAATCTTCAAAATTATGGGGGATTCTAAAAAACCAAATAAGGGTTTTGAAAATATGCGGTTTGAGTCCATGGGCTATGACGCCTAAATTGTGCAAATTATTGTTCATTTATGTGTACAGGGTGACTGTTTATAAAGTTCCACCTGGGAAAACTTTTTTATTATTCGTCACAAAAAGATAAACAAAAAAGTGAATTACTCATGAAATTATGTAGATTTCTATTACAGTTTCACTCTTTTTTTTAAAATCACCCGTTACACGCAGGATGGCCATGAGGTCCTTTTTTTTAATGGTACACCCTGTATATTTTTTAAAATTTCAGTAGACCTTTTTTTTCTTATACCAAAAATATGCCATATGTTAACATTTTCTTGAATGGTCATTGAGCAAATTCACAAAAATGTTGCCATAAGAATAATGTGTTGAACAAAGAGCCACTTAAACTATTTTTCCTTGGCTAATACATTATCGTTATGGCAAATTATTTTTGATTTTACTGGAGAACCATCAAAGATAAACCCCCACATATGATATATTTTTGGAATCAGAAAGAAAAGAGCGATCAAAATTTTATAAAATATACAGGGTATTAAATTAAAAAAACAGAACCTCAAGGACACTCTGCATGTAGAGTTTAATTAAGTGAAAAACTGAAAATGTTACAGAAATGTACCTTATTTTATAAGTCATTCATTTTTTGATTTATCTTCCTTCTTCCTTTCACAAATAACAAAAAAGTTTTACCAAGTGGAACTTTATAAACGGTCACCGTGTACAACTTATCCATTTGACTAATAGTTGCTTTTTATAATCAAAAGCATAACTTAAAATGTTAAAATCTCACCTATAAAGAGGTTTCTTGTCAAATTTGCAGCCAGCCGATTGAGCTCCAATCGGTATTATACAGTCTTGTGTTAAACTACACTGTATCCATGGTAACATAACTTCTTCATGCACCTCTTTTGTATTTACCATCATAAGGATGTCTGCTCGAATCATCTACAAACGTTCGAGTCAAATTATAATAGAATAAAATCAACGATATATGAAGTATATTTCATTATCATTGATAAAATCTATATGAGGTGTGGTCATCATTTTTTTAAATACATATGTATATAAGTAGTCATAATGTTTTTAAAAGTTTTTTTTTGCATAATAATAAAACTAAATTGCCTATATTCACAATTTGTAAACTTATAGTTATTTTAAAATAGCAGAAACAGACAATTTTACACTTTTTTTGTCGAAACTATAGTGCACAGCAGTGTCAGAACATAAACTAGCATTTAATACAGTTTCACATGAAAAATTGATAAAAAAGCTGTTTCTTCTTGGAATAAAAAGAAAATGTTTTAAATGGTTTGACATTGATCCAGAAAGTAGGATTTAAATAACCAAAATAAATGAGACAATAAATGACATAAAACCCATATTATCTGGCTTACCACATGGTTCTGTAATTAATATGGAAAATAACCTTACTCTTCTCAAAACTTGATGCACTCAAACTAGTATGTTTGCAAATTCAACATGAACCCAATACATACGAACTTTACATTAAGAAATACTTATAGATTTATTAACCCTATAAAATAAGTAAGGGAGCAAACAAATAGAATTACCTAAATTTTAAAAAACATTAAATACGTAATAAACAAATTAAAATTCACTTTAGGTAATTTTTTCCTTATTAAAAACTTAGTATCAAAAATATTAAAACTACCCTTTTATTTTTCAATAGAGCTATGGGTCATTTCATATCAAATCAACCAAAAAAAAAGCTGGTTTTGGACCCATAGAAAAAGTGAAATCTCCAATTTTTCAATTTTTTCTGACAAGTGGTTCTCTTTTTATTAATTTATGAAAATAAAAAAAAATCCATTTTTGCCCAAACATGTACTTAAGAAAATTGAGAAATCTTGGGAACTACTTACACCAGAATAGTGATTTATAACTCATTTTGCATTTTGCACATTTTTAAAAAAAAAATTTGAAAATTTTGAAAAAAAAAATATTTTTGAAATTTTTTCTAAAACACCATTTTTAATTATTAATTACCATTAATTATTTTTTGTGAATGTCTTGTTATGTTTTTCACAAAATTTTAGGATGGAGAAATGATGGGATCAGTGTTAAAAAAAATAAAAATGTCTTCTTCTAAAAACAAAAATTCAAATATCGCCTGGATGTTAAAATTATTCATGCATAAACTTGTATATTGTTTTCATTGGACAAAATTACCCCCCCCCCCCCCTCTTTCAAATTTAAGTCTAACTTTCAAGAAAAATCCTGCAGAAATGCAGGAATAGACTGGTCTTATTCCGCTTAATTAGGATCATTTGGGGTGTATCGTTTCAATATTTAACTTGATTCAGCAAACTGTTAATATATTTGAGTGCATGCAGACCTGAAAAATGTCTGAAAAAAAAACAAAAGAGTGGTTTAAGTTTTATGTGAAGTGCTGTGATCCATTTAAAAATGGAAAATATTCTGGACGTCTCAGAAATGTGACTGAAAAAATGTGTCTTTTTAAAGGCATTATAAAGGGCATGAAAATATGTGATGGATGTCGACTCAAAGTCATGAAAACTTTAGAAAGTTCTTCATCACCTGTACCAAGGTAACGTATCTCGATTTTCAGCCATACATACCAAAAAAAACTTTATTTATTTTCACTAAAAATGACTTGTTTGGATCAAACAAATACAAAATGTTTTCAAAGTGTCTGTCTCTCGGTGAGTTTGTTTGTCTGTCTGTTGAAAAACAGAATTCCTTGCCACCCAGCGATCAGGTGATTAGATTAGGTTAGATTAGGTCCGCGGAAAAAGGTTGGAAAAAAGCATTTTAATTTAACATTTTATTGGTGAATGAGCAAATTAGTTACTACTGTATTAGCACACTGTACGATTTTATTTTAGACCTTCAAGTTCCACTGACAGTCCCAGTTTTGAAGCCCCTGATGAGTCTCTATACTTTTTAAATCAGTCATTGGAGCTAATGGGAGAATCGCCATTGAAAAAGAAAAAAGTATCCTTGGAAAAGGCAGAAAAAAGTAAAATCGGTGATTGAAAAGAGATTATCAGTGAAAACCAAAAGTACTGCCAAGAAAGATTTAAATACAGAAAGTAAAGCTACAAAAAGAAGCGAAAAAATACTTGTTTTGTCCTGTTTACCAATGAGTTGGTCCAGGACAAAATTTCAAAGCGAATTTGGAGTGTCGCAATACTTGGCAAGAACAGCAAAAAAGATTGTCAAAGAAAAGGGAATCTTATCAACACCAAATCCTAAACCTGGAAAGAATATTTCTGAAGAGGTGGTGCAACTAGTAACTGAATTTTACCAGCGAGATGATGTTAGCAGGATGATTCCTGGAAAGAAGGATTGTGTTGTAATAAACACAAACCCTAATAAGGAATATGTGCAAAAACGGCTGCTATTAGCGAATTTAAAAGAAATCTATGAAGCCTTTAAACAGGAACATTCCACAATAAAAATTGGTTTTACAAAGTTTTACGAATTAAGGCCAAAAAACTGCATATATGCTGGAAAAAGTGGAACACACACTGTGTGTATGCACAATACATCAAAATGTAAACTCATGCTAAACGGATTACACCTAAATAAATTTCTTGATGAAGCCGGTAAACCTTTCCAGAATTATGTGCAACCCGCCAAATATAGATTGCTTTTTAGATATATGTTTAGTTTGTCCTTCAACGGAAAACTTAAAAAATTTCTTAACTGAAAGGTTGGACGAGCAAGCCATGCGACATGGAAACAGTCATTAAATCAACTGAAGATTTCATAGATGCATTTGTAAATGATTTAATAAAATTAAAAAGTAATTCGTTCCTGTCAAATATGCAAAAAAAAAATTTATAATGAATTAAAAACGAATTTGAAGTCCGAAGAAGCGCTGATAACATGTGATTTTGCCGAAAATTACTCATTTGTTCTCCAAGATGAGGTGCAGTTGTACCATTGGACCAAAAGCCAGGCTACGCTGCACCCATTTGTAATATATTATAAAAACGAGGATCATGAATTAAAGCACTTAAACTATTATTTTATATCAGATTGTTTGCAACATAACACGGTGGCTTTTCATTTGTTTTCGAGTATTTTAGTTCCGGAACTCAAAAATAAAATTTATAATTTGCCTAAATTATTTTACTTCTCAGACGGGTGCGCTGCACAATACAAAAATAAAAAAAAAATTGTAAATTTATGTTATCATGAAAAAGATTTCGGCGTTAAGGCGGAGTGGCATTTTTTATGATGGTCTGGGAGGCACAATAAAAAGACTTGCGTGTAAAGCGAGTTTGCAACGACCATATGAATCGCAAATTATGACACCAAGACAACTGTTCGAATTTGCAGCTGAAAATATCCCAGGAATAGACTTTCAACTCTGCACTACAGAAGATTATGAAAAACACGACACTTATTTAAAAGAAAGATTCTCTGAAGCCCACACAGTGACAGGGACCCAGAAAATACACGCTGTGATACCTGTTTCTGAATCAAAAATTTGTACAAAAGCGTTTTCTCTTAGCATAGAATATCAGATTCACGATATTGTTAAGTGTCCTAAAGCTAATTCCGAGGCTGATAATTCTGAACTTGCAAATATAGATTCCGGATCCTGGTGGTTAGGATGTATTATAGCGAAAAATGACGAAACAGACGAAGTAAAAGTTAGCTTTTTGCACCCAAGTGGACCGGCGAATTAATTTTTTTATCCAAAACCGAAGGCAGACATTTTAATAATTGAGCGAAATACCCTTTTAAAAAAAAAGTTCATCCCAATACTGCCACTGGGAGAACATACTCATTAACTCAAGAGGAAATGTTGTCGTCGACTAAACGTCTAGACATGAAATTAAAGAAGAAATAAATTTATGTTGTGTGCAAAAAACTTTGATTTTTGACATTTATTGTTCTTATGTTTAAATAATAATGTAAAAATAACAATTTTAGGAAAAAATTTTGAATGTAATGACATTAAAAAAAATTATTTTAACACTGATCCCCTCATTTCTCCATCTTAAAATTTTGTGAACTTGACATTGACAAAAAAAATATAATTTTTTGAAAAAAAATAAAAATGGTTTTTTTTTTTAAATAAAAAAACATTGTTTCAAAATTTTCAGAATTTTTTTTGGTAAAAAGTACATCATGTATCACATCATTCGAAAGGTATTCAAAATAGCTTTCAAACGAGCTATAAACCACTGTCCTAGTTCTAGCGGTTCTTGAAATATATCAATTTGTTTTAGTAGATGATTGGGCAAAATTGAGTTTTTTTGATTTTTAAAAATTAATAAAACAAAAACCACTGGTAAAAAAAATTTTAATTTTGGATTTTTCATTTGGGGTATGGGTAGAGTATCTGTGCCAAAAATGATCAAAATCGGAGGTGGTGATGTTCCGACCCCTGGTTGATTTGATATGAAACGACCCCTATGCGAATATAATAGATAGTTGATAATTCCCCAATATAATTTTAACATGTATAAAGATATACAGAACTAACTAGGTATCAAGATTTTATTTAGAAAATTGACAAACCGAAAACAAAGTTAGCAAGCCAACAAACAATCTTTTGTATCGGAAAAAGTCACGATCCAGGTTAAGCCTACCTGCAGGTTGATTTTTGGCATTGTGCAAAGTAACAAAGATTCCGCGGGCGAACCCGAAAAAGTGAGTCCGCTCGGCGGCCAAACTACCATACCAGTGGGTGTGGCAGCTTGAGACTCGTAAAGAGCTTCTTTTCTGTCAAGAAATTATCGATAAAGTCAATTGGGTACTGTACAATTAATGTCCAAATTGTGTAACGTCAAATCACCATCTCTCTGCATTTAGGGGCACTTTATCACCATCTCTCTTTATTTAGAGTCACTCAGACCAACTCAAGTGTTTTTGTATGTTTAGAAATAAAACCCATTGGTTAAACCAGTGTGCTAATTTCATCTAGTCAAAAGGCTTACCTGGGTGCAATTGGCATCCTTAGGGGAGATCCCATATCTCGACCCCCTAGCTAGGCAAAATCGGTTCAGGCCAACTCTGTTGACTTAAACCGGCCCGAGATCCGGCCATTAAAAGTGAAAGCTTATAACGAAATAAAAAGGATAAATTTAAGGGTAGCAAGTAGGCACCCCCTAGCTTTATTTTACTGTGACATGGTGGAGGTGCCTATCCTAAGGACACTCGGTTGACTAAGGCGAGCTTAAGACTAGATGAACTTAGCACACCGTTTCAACTCACACGACCCCTGTGACAATAGATAGATAGATTATTGTCATACAAAACCGTACAAGTCGTTTTGTGGACAAAGCCCACTATAACTACAAAAATAGAAATATTCTAATTGCTAAATTAACAAATAACAGTATATAGAAAGTTAAAAAGTAAGATCAAGATGTCTATTGTTAATAACTACAAATAAATATTAAATACTAAGTGGTTTTTATATCGTCACGTCTTTGATTATTTAAATTAGCTAATAAAAGATAAAGCATTAAATTAAACATTATTTTAGTAAAATGTAGTTAACAGAATAGGCTATAAAACAAATGAAAAAAGAATACTAAACAGTTACAAAGGAAACATTAGAAATAGAACACAAACCAATAGCAAATAGTAAATAGTAAAAGAATTATAAGTATCACAGATCACAGATAAGATTAAAAATATCGGTATTATAAAATTTAAGTGCTAATATTGCAAAACAAATTTCTGTGTGAATTACGTTTGAACTAGGCCAACCAAATCCTATTTAATTTTCTCTTGATAAAATTCCGAAAGGCTGTAATAGGCTTTATCAACAAGAAAATTCCTTACACTTTTTTTTTAAACTGTTTAAGGTGGATGACATTTTAATATCTTGTGGTAAATGATTGAACATTTTTATGCCATTGTAACAGATTGATTTGTGAACAAGGACAGACTTTGGTATTGGAAGTTGTAAATCTTGTTGCAGAGAAGATCGTGTGAACGAAGAAAGTCATTACGATATGTGAAAATTAGTGATACCGATTCCAAAATATATAAACATGTTACAGTCAGTATCTTCATAGACATGAATAATGATTTGCATAATTCCTGAAAGTGTGCATTACATAAATATCTCACTGGTCTCTTTTGCAACGCAACAATCATATCAAGTTGATTGTTCGTTGAACCCCAAAAGGCAATACCGTAACGAAGTTGTGATTCTATTAACGCATAATAAACTGACCTACCAAAGCCAGTCCCAAGTTTACTGATTGTTGTCTTTACTGCTTAGTATTCAGAAGCAATTTTCTTACTCAACGTACAAATATAGCTATCAAATTTTAAATTAGAGTCTATTGTTAAACCCAGGAATTTGCTATGATTACTGTCTGTCAGAACATCATTACCAACTTTAAGATCTGCTATGTTACATTTAAAGCAAACTAAATTAGTTTTATTAACATTTACAGTTAGAAGACTTGCATCAAACTATTTCTTGATAAGGTCCAAGGTTTTTAAAGAATATACACTACTACAACCCCATAATATTGGTGTGTCATCTGCAAAAATAGTAAAATTTCCACCTATTTCAATTCATGCAAGGTCATTAAAAAACAGCAAAAATAAAAATATCAATATTACCAGGTTTTGATGTTTCAGAATTTATTAACACTCTTTGAGTTCAGCTCTTTAAGTAAGATTCAAACCACGAAGACACAACGCCTCTAAATCCATAATGGTAAAGTTTTTGATGAAGGATAGAATGGTTGACGCAATCAAATGCTTTTGCTAGGTCACAAAAGATAGCAGCAGCTACATTGCGTTGTTAGAGCATTGCTCAATATTTTATTGCGTTCCAGAAATGATCTAATAGGAGTCTTGGTTAGTTTTTCTATTAGTTTAGATAAAGTGGACAGTAGAAAAATTGGTCTGTAGTTAGTAGGGTTGATCTCCACCCTTATGCAAGGGAAGTACCAATGCAGATTTTAAACTCGTAGGAAATATACCTGTTGACCATGAAAAGTTTATAGCATTAGCTAGAACATCAGACTAAACAATGTCTGGCATGTTAAGCAAAATCTTTGCAGAGAGTCCATAATTCACCAGATGCGTTTTTATTTTTAATGCTATTTAAAGTCGATTTAACTTCATGTAGATTTGTTGGTGGAAACGCAACGGAGTTGAATACTGAAACATCAGACATATTATGACATGTAATTTTTATTAGATGTATCATACAAAAATCGTTTTTAAAATGTATAGAAAGATGTAAATATAGAGATCATTCAGCTGAAATTTTTAAAAGATATAAAATTTTTCGAACAGTCCTTAAGATTATTGTTTGTGTCATCTGCAAATCAAATATATCAAAATTTGTAAAAGAAATTAACTTGTCAAAAACACATAACAATAAAAAACTATTTATTTCAAGATTTAATGAAACCATTAGTCGCACCCAAAATTATTATTATTATTTCAGTCTCACGAAAATAATTACTATATAAGAAAACTAAAAGGAAAATAAAGGATTTTTTTTTTGAAGAGACCTTGGGCACACCATGTTTTATTTGATATAAAGCATATTTGAACTTGAAAAAAGTTTGATTTTTTTCTTTTCAAAATAGAACAAAAAAACATGAAATTCTGTTAAATAGAGAAATTAATATAAAATAGATCTGAAACAAAAAATATTGAATAAATTAAATTAAAAACACATCAACATCACAAGTAATTTTAGGGGAGTTACCTTTTTCTCATAATATAAAGGTTAGGCATGTATTTGTCATAATACTAATTGTAAAAATTATTTTAGATCTGTATATTTACAAGTTTAATATTTTAAAAATCCATTTTAGTTGTTAGTGTTACACAAATTTTTTTCGCATTTTTTTAAAAGGGTTATTTAAAAAAAAAATTATAATAAGATATTTTTATAATTTACCTGTAAAAACTGAAAATTTTCTGCATCAGTATGAAAAAAGTCAAACATCTTTTTGTGCGTAAAACTGGTCACAGGGTTTTTAGTTTTTATGGGGAAGGCTAAAACTCCTTGTTTTGATGCTCTCTTCTCAAACAGATCGATCAGCATCGAATGAGTTGCGTTGCGCAAAAAACGGTTATTGCATTCAAGGAACAATATGGCACCTGTGCGTTTTAAGGCATCCTAAAATTAAAAGCTATTTATGCAACAAGTTCAAAATACACATTTTTAAAGAAAAAAAGAAGAAAAAAATTCCCAATGTACGTGTTAAATATATAAAATATAAAATTTTAGTAAAAGAGAAAAATTTTTGAGTTTTGATTTTCTGCACTATTTATACTACTTAATTGGTTTTGGAGCTGGTCCATCAACCAGTCAGACTTTTCAATAATTATTTTGATAAATAAAAAAATATTCACCTTGTTGCACTAATATAAAAATACATTTCTGCAAAAATTGTTTACACCTTTTGCATAATTGTTTCAAAAATAAATATAAGGGAAAATTTAATCTCACCTGTATAACTAAAGGTCTATAAGCGTGCAAATCCTCATCTTGCACATGAGATGGAAACTCAGATAAATCCAAAGAATTCACCTGACATCGGGAACTATTACAATAATTGTATAACTAAAAAAATAACATGTTTACTGTTTTTATGTTCTCAGTTTAAAACTATGTGGAGTTGCAATGATAGTTGGGAACATTATATTACTTATGCCCACAAAAAATAAAATTATATATTATATTTTTTATGTTCCCAGTTTAAAAATATGTGGAGTTACAATGATTGTTGGGAACATTATATTACTTATGCCCACAAAATTATATCTGTTTTTTAAGAAAACTTTAGCCTAAAAGAGACCCTAGAACAATAAATGTCCTTAAAGTGTCCTACACTGGTAAGTTAATCTCAAGGATAACCTGAAGGTTAACCCTATGTAGGGGTAAGTACCTAAATTATTATCTGTAAAGTACCTAGATATGTAAGGGGTAAATAACAGTTTAAAACAATAGATTTATATTTTTTTGTATATAAATATTTTTATTATTGGTTGACACTTCTATACTTAATTAGCAATGGTCATAGCTCACGTCAGTTTTAGTGATAAAAACTTGAGTAAAAATTACAAATAATATATCATTTAGGGCATTCTGGAGTTTACAAATATGTGCAATCACAATCAAAATCTACTTACCATTTTTAATCCATAGTCGGAAAGTCCTAAATTATACACTAATATAGTGTTGTTACTTAGCAACTTAGCCACATTATTAATGAGACCAACTGCCTGGCTTTCTTGCCCTTGCAGGACATAAGTTACCACAACTGGCAGGGAAGTATTTGTCCAAACACTTTTGGGATACAGTCTTGGGTTTTCTGTAAAACCCAGGATTTCTAACAGATTTTCATCTGCCACTAGTGTTTTTGTTTCTACATCTTGGAGGGTATCCTTAAAGTTTCGTATCTGTTCATTGGTCTGAGTGACAATATTTTGTATTGTTTCAGGTTTCTGTTGACCAAATACTATAAACCCAATGCTTATGAGAGTAACTAGACATAGTGCTAGCAGAAAATTCTTTGTTCTCATTTGGTATTGGCCTAAAAATCCTAAATGTAAACAAAAAATTACACCAAATAGTGTCTCTTCTCTACAGGGTGACCATTTATAAAGGCACACCTCTTTTAACTTTTTTCATTAAAAAAATAGAACCTGGTGGCCTCCCTGTGTGTAGAGTGTGATTAAGGAAAAAACTGAAAATTTTACAGAAATCTAAATAATTTCATGAGTAATTCACTTTCTGTCTTATCTTTTTATGACAAATAACAACAACGTTTTCCAAGTGGAACTTTATTAACAGTCATGGTAGAGCCATGATGAACCTTAAAATAATTATGTTAAATACCTGATAAATGATTTTTAGATGTGCTAAAATACACTTTAGTAGGACACATTTTTTTGGTAAATTTAAAGACTTTAAAGAACTGTGATTGAAAGATATTAATATTACCTAATGTCTTACAGACTTTACACTTTAAACAATTGCAATTTTTGCTGTTTTTTGGATAAAAATGGCAAAATGGAAATCATATGAATGACACCACTAAAGATGACAGACAGAAATTTTTATTAAACAATTACCTTAAATTATTTCCATCTTTCTCTAGAATACTTTTTTATAGCCTGCTGTCTCTTTAACAACCTTAATATTTTTCATTTTAAAAGAGAAAGAATAGTTTTTGGCAGTACTTTTTATGAACACTTAAAAAACAGTGAAAACTTGAACAATGTGAGTTTTATTCTATAAATTGAAAGTTTGGAAAGAAAGCCATATGCATAAAATTTGAGCAAAATCATGGCATAAAAATGTGAAAAACATAGTAAAAATTGCTTAAACAAAAATTTTACCACTTAAATTACGCTAAAATATTTTAAGCCTTAAATTACCATCATGTGCTTGACCATCACCTTGTACCAAGGGGGTAACCATTGTTGGCAATCATGTCACAAATCTTACCCGTTCGCAATCCCTTGCAGTTCCTGTGACTGCCTAAACCTGACCAAACCCTGGCTTGCAGACCCTAAGAGACCCTGGGAGTCTTTGGAAATCCCTCAGCAGTCAACAATATTGGCAATCATGTCATATTTTTGATCTAGTGGTTACCCCCTCGCCCTGTACCAAGCCCCTGTACAGGGTGACCGTATATAAAGTTCCTTTTGGAAAAACTTTTTTGTTATTTGTTACAAGAAGATAAATCAAAAAGTGAATGACTTATGAAATTAAGCAGATTTCTGTAACATTTTCAGTTTTTTCCTTAATCACACTCTACATGCAGAGTGGCCATTAAGTTCTGTTTTTTTAATTGAATTCCCTGTATATTTTATAAAATTTTGATAGATCTTTTCTCTCTGATTCCAAAAATATATCGTATGTAGTTTATCTTTGGCGGTTCTCGAGTAAAATCAAAAATAATATGCCATAAGGGCAATGTGTTAATTAGCTAAGGAAAAATAGTTTAGGTGGTTCTTTGTTCAACACATTACTCTTATGGCAACTTTTTTGTGAATTTGCTCAATGACCATTCAAGACAACAGTAACATATGGTATATTTTTGGAATCAGAAAAAAAAGATCTATCAAAATTTTAAAAAATATACAGGGTAAAAAAAAAGGCGAGAAAAAAAGATCTCATGGCCATTCTGCGTGTAATAGGTGATTTTTAAAAAATGTGAAACTGTAATAAAAATCTGCATAATTTCATGAGTAATTCACATTTTTGTGACAAAGAATAAAAAACATTTTCCAGGTGGAACTTTATAAATACCTAGTGCGATATATTTGCTACCTTATTATTTATATTGTCAGTTATCAGTCTAGCTGACTTTAGTTGTCATTCATGTACATAATGTTTTTGATGATTAAAGCCTATTTATCTAAAGGTTTATCTATTACAATTTAATCAGCAAATAAAATCAAAGGAAACACGCTGACATGGACAAATTCTTAAGACCGGAGCGTTTCGAAATTGATTCCACTTCACCATCGGCTGAAAAAGAATGGAAACATTGGCTACAGACATTCAAAAACTTTTTGGATGAAACTGATAAAAGCAGAGAGAAGAAACTAGCTGACAGTGAGAAACTCAGACTATTAGTTAACTTTATATCACATAATGTTTTCGATTATATCAGCGAATGTGATAAATTCGATAAAGCTATAAGTTAATGAATTTTTTTGCCAAACACATTCTAAGCACTAGAAAGCAACAGACATCTGAAAATATCGATCAATACGTTCAATCTCTAAAACTACTTGCCAAAAACTGTAACTTCAAAGCAGTAAGTGCAGACAAAAACAGAGATGAAGGGATGCTTTTATTGATGGTTTGATTCAAAATGATATTCGTCAAAGACTTCTTGAAAAAAGATGAGCAGTTCATAAAGCAGGAAGTTAAGAAACTTTTGGAAGAAAACATAATCAAAGAAAGCAATTCTCCATGGCGAGCCCAAGTTTTGGTAACTCATAACGAAAATCGTAAACAAAGTATGTGCATCGATTACTTACAAACCATAAACAAGTTCACTCTATTAGATGCCTATCCGCTACCAAACATTGAAACACTAGTCAATAAGATCTCCAAATATGAAGTTTTCAGCATAATCGACCTGAAAAGTGCCTATCATCAGATTCCCATTAAAGAACAAGATAAAACATACACCGCATTTGAAGCTGCTGGACGATTGTATCAACTCCGAAGAATACCTTTTGGAGTAACAAATGGAATTTCTACTTTCCAGAGGGTAATTGACTCAATAACTATAATAACTGTCTGCGGCAAAAATCAAGAAGGTCATGATCAAAATTTAAAAGCATTTCTAGAAGCTGTAAAAAAGCATGGACTTACATTGAATCAGAACAAGTGTTCATTTAATCAAAAATCAATAAGTATTTTAGGATACACTATAGAAAACAGATCTATGAAACCCGATCCAGAAAGACTTTTACCACTTTTGAACTTACCAGTACCTAAAAACTCAAGTGAACTACAAAGAGTTCTATTTATGTTCTCTCATTATTCTAAATGGATACAGAATTTTTCTGACAAAATCCGAAGTCTCATAAGCTGCAATCATTTTCCTTTTATCAGAAAATCAGATTTTTTATTTTGAAACGATTAAGACAGACATTGAAAACTCTCTACTTTGGTCTATAAACGAAAATGAACCTTTAGTTGTGGAAACTGATGCTTCTGAATTTTGTATAGCTGCATCTCTAAGCCAGTCAGGAAAACCTGTAGCATTTTTTTCCGGACCTTATCTGAATCAGAAAGAAAACATTCATCTGTAGAAAAAGAAGCTTATGCATGTGTAGAAGCATTGAGGAAGTGGAGACACTATCTAATGGGACGTCAATTTCATTTATGTTTAATACTAGACAGACTGAGATGGAAACTTGAACTAGCCTGCTATAACTATGATATTATTTATCGGCCTGGAAACAGAACACAGTGGCTGATATATTCTCAAGAGTTTCAGCAACTTGTACTACAGATAAGATATTCCAACTTCATCAAGATTTGTGCCATCCGGGTGTCACCAGAATGTACCATTTTGTCTGGGTAAGAAATTTACCATATTCTTCGGAAGACGTTAGAAAAATGACAACAGGATGCCCAGTGTGCAATAAAATTAAACCAAAATTTCATAAAAATTCGAACAGTCACCTGATTAAAGCAACAAAACCTTTAGAGTGTCTGAATATTGATTTTAAAGGATCATTACCTTCCAATAATAAATATAAGTATATGTTCACTATTGTGGATGAATATAGCAGATTCCCTTTTGCTTTTCCCTGTTCAGACGTAACGAGTTCAACTGTAGCATGCCTTAATCAACTTTTTGCCATTTTTGGTTTTCCTGCTTACATACATTCTGATAATGGATCAACTCTAGTATATAAAGAGCTCAGTGAATATCTGCAATCTCGAAGAATAGCTCATAGTCGCACAACGCCATATAATCCACAAGGAAATGGGCAAGTGGAAAGATACAATGGTATAATCTGGAATGCAGTATCATTAGCTCTTGAAACAAGAAATTTACCTATTAAACAATGGGATACTGGGCTTCCAGATGCATTACATTCGATTCGGTCTTTGCTGTGTACAGCAACCAACTGCACACCTCATGAAAGATTTTTTGTCTACCAGAGAAGATCTATAAGTGGCACTTCTATACCATCTTGGCTGTCCATACCACAAAAAGCACTCGTCTGAAAACAAAACAGAAAAAGCAAATATGATCCTTTAGTGGAAGAAGCAGATCTTATAGATGCTAATCCTGAATATGCATGGATATGCTATAATGATGGGAAAGAAGCTACAGTTTCAGTGAAGCACTTAGCACCAAGGGGAGATGCGACCCTTTTAAATGGTTCAGAAGACTTACCTTCATCAGAAAATAATCAAGATTTTGAAATGGATCCACTTGATGCCATTTCTGATTCTAATACTGATGCTAGAACAGAAACTGATGTTAGAACAGAACAACTGGAAAAGACCAAAAGAACTCGGAAATTGCCAAAGTATCTTGAAGATTATCAGTAAAATTAAATCCAGGCGAATGTGATATATTTGCTACCTTATTATTTATGTTGTCAGTTATCAGTCTAGCTGACTTTAGTTGTCATTCATTGTCATTCATGTACGTAATGTTTTTGCTGATTAAAGCCTATTTATCTAAAGCTATTACACCTAGTCAAGAGGGTAACCACTCCGCGAAATCGCGTCACATTTTGGCTGCGAAATCCTTGAAAAATTGCGCGAAATCCTTGCAAAATCGCGCGAAATCCTTGCGAAATTGCGCGAAATCCCGCAAGTCTTTGCGAAATCGCGCGAAATCATAGGAAAAATATGTTAAACGCGAAATTGCGTCATAAATTTAACACTAGTGAATACCCCATCATACCTAGTCATCCTGTACAAACTTTTTTCAAATGTTTCCCCCTAGGGATCAACCAGAGGATAAACCAATTAGAGGTTAAAAAGATTTTATTAGAATCCTAGAATATATCTTCAAATCCTTGTATAAATTTGACCATATAAACTCACCTATAAAACACCTTAACCCAATCAAACGTAGGTACACCGCCAGTCGGTAATTAATCGGATATTTTACGACTCAATGACAACAATTAAAAGTGTCGCTCGTATTTCACCTCGGAATTATTAAGATCATAATAATTGTTTGAACAAGCCCGAAAAACAACAACAACAAAAAGTTAATTTTCCATCTTTGAGGTTATCGAGAAGGTCGCGTCAAAAGTCAACTTTAGGTTCGTTTTTGCGAGCTTAACATAGATTCTATTGTTCTATTTTTAAAGGCACAGTGACCATTTACCCTATAAAGGATTTTCGATTTAAGTATTGGTCCTGGTTCTGGTTGACATTATTTTGACAGCGGTTCTAAAATAATGACGTCATTTAAAATATTATTTAGATATCTTCGATTTTACTCAAAAAAAGACTATCTATAATTTTGCAAAATTTTAGGGGTTATGTTTACAACCAAAGGGCCGAACCAACCTCCCAGGCTGGTTCTAAAATTTTATAACCGGGTTGCAACTGTGACGCCATTGTTTTAAAACGAAAGGACCGGTTGCGGTTCTGGTTCAACCAGAACCAGGACCAATTGTAAAACGAAAATCCTTATAATCAAACGTCAAACTCAATTTAAACCACGGATGTCAACTTTTTTACGTTTTATAGGTGCAGTTTACCAACAAACTTCGGTTTAACTATTACCGGCGGTCTGGGTGTTTGTTAAACTTCTGTTTAATAGTTACCGAAAGACTATAACCTCAAAATAGTTATTAAAAATTGGTTTTTGGTAAAAAAAAGTAAGTATTTAGTAAAATCGCTATGATCGATGACTTAGAATTTATTTTTATCAACTGGGTTAAGATGATGTTGAAATTATTGACATTGTCGAAGCACCAAGAAGATCAAAAATAATTCGTCCTAGAACAAATCCTTTGGAGGAGTACAACGATGTAGATTTTAAAAAGAGGTTTAGATTATCTAAAGAGACATGCGAAATTGTGCACGAGGAAATTCGACAAGAGTTGGAGCATTCTACAGACCAGTAAGTTTGATTTTCACACCAAGCTTACACGTATGTATACATATATATATATATACTGTATATCTTTACGTTTCTGACAATTCTGAACATTTTTTTGTTGTGGTGTCTGGCTGTATGTCTGCCTGTAACCAATGCTGATATCTCAAAAACTACTTTACTGATTTTTGTCAAATTTGGTGACTATGATGGGTTTGGCTCTAGTTGGTGCCATTTTATAATACGGTTAAAATAATTAACCCTCTATGCCAAGAAAATGTAGTCTTTTTAAATTAGAATAAAGCTTGTTGTGTTCCTAATCCTACAGCGAATCCAACAGCTCTTCTTTTCTTCCTGGCGACTTGTTTACTAATGGTTTAATCCAAAGGTTAAACTTAACTTTAAACTATGGTTTAATCTGGATTTTTACCTTTGGTTGTAAAATTAGCCTAAACTTAAGTCGTTTTTTGATGTAGAACACGGTGCTTGCGTGATTTCGAAATGTGACGTCACCGGTTCAACCACAACGTCATCGGCTCTTGCTATCGCCAAAATGCACTTCCCAGTGACATTTTTACATAACCTTACATACCTTACCCCTAAATGCACCGTAGGCACTTAATCGCGATTGGCTATCTAATCCATTCTTTTTCTCTCTTGATCCCGCATAAATGAACAAAGGGCAAGCATGGATTAGCTAAACTAATCAGAATATTTTTACGGTGCATCTGGGGGTTATTGCTGTAATTTTTCTAATCCCCGGTTTATAAATCCGGGGTTATTTTTATGTATGATCCCACCATGAACCTCTAACCCCCAGATGCACCGTAAAAATATTCGGAGTAGTTTAGCTAATCCATGCTTCCTCTTTGTTCATTTATGTGGGATCAAAAGAGAAAAAGAATGGATTAGATATCCAATCGCGATTAAGTGTCTACGGTGCATTTATCCCTAAATAGCTAAACTAATCCGAATATTTTTACGGAGTATCTGGGGGTAAATAACTTATCTGACGTAAGCTGGTGTCCGAATCTACCTCTAAGGGGAATTCTCTCTATTGAATTTGGCACATTACCAAATCAGACTCCATCATTTTATTAGGGATATTTTGGAACGCTTAAAATTTTGACAACTTTGACGGTTGCTGTGATAGTCTTTAAGAACCACTACCACTACCACTCATCGATTTTACCAGAGTTTTTGGAACACATTAAAAACTGTCACTTGTAAAAAAATTTAGAGATGAGAAAAAATAAAAAATTTGGCTAAATTTTACAAAATAAGTGTTTTATATGTTGGAACCTGATAATATTTTATTATGTTTAAAATTAACTACGCTAAAATTCTCTAAAACTAACCAGAAAAATAACCACAACGAAATGGATTCGTAGCTTACGGCAGTGGTAGTGGTTAATTACCACTACGGAATGACGTTTAGCTATTACGCAGACGCAGTAATTACCACAACAACTACGAAGTGTCAAATAAGCGTTCCAAAATATCCCTATTATTGAAAAAACAAAAAATAATAGCCGATGCTCTATAACCCGACGCTACTCGCGTATTTTGGCAAATGACAACTTCCGCCATATTGAGATCGTGGTTGAAACGCTTTCGAAACAGTCCGAGGAGCGGTTTTGATATCCTTTAATGTGTTGAACCGTGACGTCACCAGTTCTTGCATGATTTCGAAATCTTCTCACGCTAAAAAACGACTATAATATACACGGCATTGCAATGCATACCCGTGAAAATTTTTGTAAGCACCTTGACAATAGTGTTTACTTTTGAAAAACCAAGCAGTTTTCGTTTTTTTACGTAAAAATATGTGCCGTCCAAAATAAAAATGTAATCTTATTGCGTTTTTAATCGCATTTACTGATCTAAAAATTAATAAGATGTGAAAATGCTAAGGCAGATGTTATCTCTGGATATGATATACCAAAACTTTTTCAGGTATTTGCCTTTCTCCGTATAAATAACTTGATTGTGTATAAACTCCTGCCATAAACATAAGTAAAATCATAGTACACTATAGTGTGTGTTCGGTGAGTAAAATTAAAAACCGCTTTTGGAATCAAAACAAACAAAAATGGCGTCAAGAATAACATCAATCCGACGAACTTGCGCAAACGGCCGTATATCTTTATTTTCATGGTGTATACTTGACCATGATATGTTGCTAACAAAATTGCCACTTCCAGGTCGTGTATATTAAGTTTATAAGTACATGCCATATATTTATAAACTTATTATACACGCCCTGGAAGTGGCAATTTTGTTAGCAACATATATCATGGTCAAGTAGGCCATGAAAATAAAGATATAGTCCTATTTTTTGATGAGCGGTCTGACGTCATGTTTGCCTCGGAAAACGTATTTCTTTGTTGTCAACAGTTCGCATGTCAAATAATTTGTTGTTTTCAATTTGAAGTAATAGTAGAAGCAATTGTCGCTGTCTAAAAAAATGACGTCAGTAAGCTCATAAAAAAATTGGACTCTATACGGCCGGTTGCGCAAGTGCGTTGGATTGATGTTATTCTTGACGCTATTTTTGTTTGTTTTGATTTTTGATTCCGAAAGTGGTGTATTTTTTCGGTTTTTAATTTTACTCACAGTACACACACTCTAGTGTACTGTGACTTTACTTTATCTTCTATATTTATGTAATGAAGTTATTTATACACAGAAAAACATGCATATTTTGCTTTGTGCTTAGCGGGAAGATGCCGCGATGTACTTTTTTTAAAGACTTGTTGTGTTTGTAGTCGCCAGAAGATGGATAAATTTTGTAGGTTAGTGCTTATAAGTAAGTAATTGAAAAGTAAACACTTCTGTCAACGTGAAATGTGACGCAGTGAAGGGCATCGCGCATGCGTAAAACGGCTAAAATTCCAAAAATTTTCATAGCCTTTTGGATTTAGATAATTAATCTTGCTTACAAAAATTTTCACGGGGATGCATTGCAAATTGCCGTGTATATTAAGTTTATAAAAGTATATGAAAGTGACAGAACGATATGTATCCTTTACCATAACTTGAAATCCGCGCAGAAAATCTGCTAATGGAAGGCTAGAGGAGCCTAGAGGCCCTCTATACATTGGACAGTTATTATTTTACCAGTGCATCTATTCTTGAGATCAGGGAAAAGAAAATAATTCCTCACAAATGCACGGTTCTCATTGGTCGATGCCGCTGATTTTTCCCACAAATGACAATAATGACAATATTCTAATAGAAATTGGCATCTTTTATTTCTCTCACTAAAAACCACTAGAAACCAATTTCATCAAAAGTCATGTTATTAGTGTCATTTTCGAGGGAATCGGTGCCGTCGACCAATATTATCTGTGCGTTTCATGGAGATAATTGTTTTCTCCCTGATTTCAAGAATAGCTACACAGAGGTGGGCAACTCATATTGCCCTCTCTTTGTAGTTTTTTTCCTATTTGCGTGTAAAAGCGATTTTATGAAATGGACTGATGTTTTGTTGTCTATTTTTATAATTTCCCCACACAGTTTTTGAAAGATTGTTTTTTTTTGGTTAGTAAAATATGTCAATAGTCGAGGGGCATAGAGTTGAAATTCGACCTCCGTGGGTCTTTTGATGATAATTTTACGAAACCTATTTTAATCGGTTACTGATAGACCACTTAACATTACCTTGCCTGTGAATAGCCTCAAAAGTGCTGCAGTTAAAAAGTAAGGTTAGGGCGACAAATTTTTTTTTTAATGTTACCCGTTTAACCTACAATGATGAAATTTCATACACATATTGAAGTTCTGTCCACATTAAACAATATAATTTAAAAAATAGCATTTAGGGCATCTAAGGGCCGATAGAGGGCAAAATGTGTTTTTAGATTTTTCCCTGTATCTCCTGAACGGCTTATCCTGCACACTTGAAACTATGTGGTTTTTTAGTACATACTATTACCAATCAGCCTGACATTACAAAAAAAATTTTTAGCCTGTGAGCGGAGGGCCCTGAACAGACGCCATTTTTTTGACAATTTCGAAAAAAAAAATCTATTTACGCAAACTTAACTTAAGGGCATCGAAAATTTATATAAATCGGTTACTTATAGACCACTCAATATTTCTCTACCTATGAATAGCCTCAAAAATGTTGCAGTATAAAAGTGAGGTTAGGGTGACAAAATATTTTTTTAAATCTTAACGGTTTGACCTACGATGATGAAATTTGGTAATCATATTGGCCCTCGAGCCAGATTGTATTATAAAAGTAAAAAAATAACATTTAGTGCCTCTAGGAGCCGGTAGAGGGCGAAATATGGTTTTGATTTTTTGCGTAAATAGATTTTTTTTTCCGAAATTCCCAAAAAAAATGGCGTCTGTTCAGGGCTCTCTGCCCTCGTCATCCTCATCGCATAGTCTGCAGGTGAGTTCATCTCTATAGATTCCCATCCTGTGCAGGTGTTCTCTCAGTGCGCAGTGACCGGTTAAAAGCCCCGTCACTTGTCTGATTTCTTTCCTATTCAGGCTGATTGGTAATAGTATGTACTACGAAACCACATAGTTTCAAGTGGTCAGGATAAGTCGTTCGGGAGATACAGGGAAAAATCTAAAACCACATTTCACCCCCTGCCGACTCCTAGAAGCACTAAATGTTATTTTTTTATTTTTATAATACAATCTGGCCCTAAGGCCAATATGATTACCAAATTTCATCATCGTAGGTCAGACCGTTAAGATTTAAAAAAATATTTTGTCACCCTAACCTCACTTTTGGAATGCAACATTTTTGAGGCTATTCATAGGTGGAGAAATATTGAGTGGTCTCTAAGTAACTGATTTATATTAATTTTCGATGCCCTTAAGTTAAGTGTGCGTAAATAGATTTTTTTTTTCGAAATTTTAAAAAAAATGGCGTCTGTTCAGGGCCCTCCGCTCACAAGCTAAAAAATTTTTTGTTATATCAGGCTCATTGTTAATAGGTTGTACTACAAAACCATAAAGTTTCAAGTGTGCAGGATAAGTCGTTCGGGAGATACAAGGAAAAATCTAAAAACACATTTCGCCCTCTGCCGGCCCCTAGATGCACTAACTGTTATTTTTTTAATTTTATAATACAATCTGGTCAGAAGGCCAATAGGAGTACCAAATTTCATTGTCGTAGGTCAAACTGTTAAGAAAGAGAAGATCAAAAGATCTTGGGAGGAAAGAACGAAATTTCAAAATTGGATGAGTGTCCCACAAGGAACACATAAAAGACCAAAGCGAAAAGAGAAACAATTAAACGATGTTTCGCCCGGGGTGACCAGCGTGGGCTCGTCAGTGGATTCACTAGTCACCCTCAATCCAGACATCATTCAACACCATCGCACACTCTGACGTCCAACTCTGAAACACATATGGGTTCGTCCTGGCGTGTTATGTGTTATACTTTCCAATAGGAATATGCTCCTAAGACAATTAAAACAAGAAGTTAAAAACTTCCAAATCAGTTACATCAACCGAAAAGAATCTAAAAAAGAGAAGATCAAAAGATCTTGGGAGGAAAAAACTAAAATTCAAAATTCAATGGTACTTATTATAATACCCATAACAAGTACCATTCAACATCATCGCACACTCTGACCTCCAACTCTGAAACACTCACAAATAGGCATCGGTCCGCATGGTACTTATTATAAGTCACCTGATACGGGTTCGTCCTGGCGTGTTAATCTTTCCAATTTCCAGTGTTGTTTGAGGTTCGATTTTTTTAAACCAACTATCGTGCGATACATTATTAAATTTTTAATGTATTGCTAGCGAAAACCGCTTATTGCCGTGGCTGAATTTCCGACAGTGTCGTGAGATATTAGGGATATTTTGGAACGCTTATTTGACATTTCGTATTTTTTGTGGTAATTACTGCGTCTGCGCAGTAGCTATAAACGTCATTCCGTTGTGGTAATTAACCACTACCAGTACTACCACTGCCGTAATCTACAAATCCATTTGGTTGTGGTTGTGGTTATTTTTCTGGTTAATTTTAGAGAATTTTGGCGCAATGAATTTTAGAAATAATAAGATATAACCAGATCCATTTTTAATCAGTAATAGTAAAATAATTAACTTTTTACAAAATAACATTACCTATTTAATTTTTTCAGATTTTTTACTTAAATAATAAAAGTAGGTATTTAGGTTTTAAGAAATTTCGACTGTTAGCTACCCACATTTTGTGTAAAATATTTTTGTTGTACCATTTTAATAGATTTAGGACTGGTTTGTCAATGAGGTATTCTTTCTTCAGAAAATAAAAAGCTATTTTTGAAATGAATCGAATTGAATATAAAATACTTATTTTGTAAAATTAACCCAAATCTTTAATATTTTCTAATCCCTAAATTTTTTACAAGTGACAGTTTAAAAAGTCTTTCAAAAACTCTGGTAAAATCGATGAGTGGTAGTGGTAGTGGTTGTTAAACAATAGCACAGCAGCTGTCCAAGTTGTCCAAATTTTAAGCGTTCCAAAATTTCCCTATTATTTTTTATACTTTTCTTAAGTAGCTTTAATGGCTTGCTTTTTTAGAAATATCCTAAGGGGTCGCATACCTTTGGCCTGTTTATATTCATATTTTTAAGGCAGTTTATGTTAATTTGTGGGATTGGCAGCCGTTGCCAACAACATATTTACTTATTTAGGGGTTACCTAGAATAAGGTGGCCTAGGTTAAAGAAGAGTTTCGTTTGTATTTAGAACTCCCCTAAACCACCTTAGGTGATCTTTTTGGTCCCCTAGTGCTTCTCTAACCTAAAACTAATCTAGATTTAGATGCCACCTAATGTTAGATGACCCCTTGCAAATGGCTGTGGGTTATCTTTTGGATTAGGTTAGGCTTCTCAACCGCTGAACAGATTTTCATGCAATTTTCATTAAAAAATATTATTTGATAATAAACACTTTGTTATTATTATTATTGTTATGAAAAACCAAAACCTTAAAAACGCGATAACCAACCCATATTGGCAAATTTAATGGTTGTTAGTATTTTGGTGAAGGGGGTAATGACATGATAAACCATATATGTATGAGCTTAAATATACGCCCTTGCAATGCTTTCGGCGTGCACAACTTTGTAAGTAGGATGCGTCAAAGCTTTGCGGTTCTGCACATGCGCGGCCATCGTCATTTGTTAACCAACCAAAATCCAGAAAGACAGCTGTGCAGTTGTCAAAATTTTACGTTTTTAGAAAATCAGTATTTTCTATTTTTAAATAAATAAATATATGAACAGAAATAATTTTTAGGTATTTTCACTTTTTTTCCTTCCAATTTTAAGGAAAAATACCTACCAACCTGTGGAACTTCACTTTTAATGTTTGGCGGCATCCACAAACACAGCACGTCTTTTTATGCGGCGACATCTTAAGCTCCGAGATATAAACAGTTTTTATTATAACTCCTAAAAACTTTCGCGTAACCAAAGATTAAAAATATCACAATAAAAACCATAAACGAAAACGCGGAAAGCGACTATGTTTGATCCAAACAAATCAACAAAAATGACGTCTCGACCGAAGGACGAAGACGAAGGTCGCGAAATCGGCCGCCTCGTAAAATTTTCGCACATGTGCATAGGCGCGGAGCTAAGACGGCTCCATGGCCTACTAGATTTTAGATCTTGCTTACAAGTTTGGTTTGGGAAAGGCCTATATTTAACCTCATACATATATGGTATAAACCATATATGTATGAGCTTAAATATACGCCCTTGCGATGCTTTCAGCGTGCACAACTTTGTAAGCAGGATGTCCTATATATATATATGCCTATACCTTTCTCTTTTACTCTTTTATGACTTTTATTGTCTCTTTCTGGCGTCAAAGCTTAGCGGTTCCGCACATGGGCGGCCATCGTCATCGGTTAACCAGCCAAAATCCAGAAAGACAGCTGTGCAGTTGTCAAAATTTTTCTATTTGTTTACGTTTTTAAAAAATCAGTATTTTCTATTTTTAAATATATAAATAGAAATAATTTTTAGGTATTTTCACTTTTTTTTCAAATTTTAAGAAAAAATAGCTACCAACCTGTGGAACTTCACTTTTGTTGTTTGGCGGCATCCACAAACACAGCACGTCTTTTTATGCGGCGACATCTTAAGCTCAAAGATATAAACAGCGTTTCTACTAACTTTCGAGTAACCAAAGATTAAAAATATCACAATAAAAAAATTTGCATAAACGAAAACGCGGAAAACGACTATGTGTGATCAAAACAAATCAACAAAAATGGCGTCTCCACCGAAGGGCGAAGACGAAGGTCGCGAAACCGGCCGCCTCGTAAAATTTTCGCGCATGTACATAGGCGCGGAGCTAAGACGGCTCCATGGCCTGCTATGGGATAAACCATATATGTATGAGGTTAAATATAGGCCTTTCATAGGCCAAACTTGTAAGCAAGATCTAAAATCTAGCAGGCCATGAAACCGTCTTAGCTCCGCGCCTATGTACATGCGCGAAAATTTTACGAGACGGTTTCGCGACCTTCGTCTTCGCTCTTCGGTCGAGACCATTTTTGTTGATTTGTTTTGATCACACATAGTCGTTTTCCGCGTTTTCGTGTATGCAAATTTTTTTATTGCGATATTTTTAATCTTTGGTTACGCGAAAGTTTTTAGGAGTTATAATAAAAACTGTTTATATCTTGAGCTTAAGATGTCGCCGCATAAAAAGACGTGATGTGTTTGTGGATGCCGCCAAACAACAAAACGGAAGTTCGGATCCACAGGTTGGTAGCTATTTTTTCTTAAAATTTGAAAAAAAAAAGTGAAAATATCTAAAAATTATTTCTATTCATACAATTATTTATATAAAAATAGAAAAGACTGATTTTTTAAAAACTTAAACAAATAGAAAAATTTTGACAAATGCCCAGCTGTCTTTCTGGATTTTTTAATTGATGACGATGGCCGCGCATGTGCAGAGCCGCTAAGTTTTGACGCCAGAAAGAGACAATAAAGAGTCATAAAAGAGTAAAAGAGAAAGGTATAGGCTTATATGTAAGACATTCTGCTTACAAAGTTGTGCTCGCCGAAAGCATTGCAAGGGCGTATATTTAAGCTATATATATATATATATATATATATATGGGATAAACCAATGATACCAAATTGGTTGAACCAAGATATTTTGGTTATCCGCTTATAAATGGCTTATGTTCGGCTCGCAAAAACGGACCTAAAAATCAAAAGCAAGGACGTGGATGTATGAACTACTATCTAACCAAATTGTGTTCTGTGAAAGAAATGTTTTGGGAAAAGTTTTTGTTTTTTTCTTGGTTTGGGGAGATTTATTTTAGGGTGAGTTTATACTTTAGCAATTTTAGGGTCTACTTATAGATTAAAGACGACCGTCCAGTCGCTGCGATTTAAATTGCGGATTGAGATAAACTTAACCAAATAATTTTCCAATATTGTCTGCTGATATGTGAAAATCAAATTATGGCAGCTTTATTTAGGCTGTGGCTAAAGTTACGACTGTTGTACCGCTTGACACTGCCGTTTATTTGTTTGGATTGCGTTGGCTTTTTAGTGTTGGATTAGGTCAGATTTTATTTAATATGAATCAGTTTAGTTGCATTTCTTGCGAAAAAATTGGGTTTGTGCAAGTTTAGCATTCGTTCTAAAACTACTAAAGTCTGTGTAAAAAAAGAGGGTTTATAAAAAACATTCCAGTTGTTAAATAAAAGTTTCACGGAAGTTTTATGGCCTGCATGTCAAAGACAAAGAAGTTGTTGCAAGCAGTGACCCAATCCCGCAGAAGGTTATTAAACATTTTTGTTTTAGTTAATTACTTACCTCTAAAGCCCACTTACAAGATGTCAAAAAGGCAGTGCTTAGTATGTGACTCTGAGGATAAGAAATTGTCTTATTTCAGGTTTGTATATATATATATATATATATATATATTTAAGTGGCAGTGTAGTAAATGGCAGTTTTCTTTAACATTGTTTGTATTTGACTGGAAAACCAGTTATACCATGCAAAAGTTACGGAATTTTTCAGCAAAGTTAGGAAAAATCTTAAACTGGAAAAAATTGAAAAACAATGCACAACCACCTAACCTACTTTGTTATATTAGACATTATTATTATTTTTATAAAATATTTGGCTTGAGTTAAGACCAAAACATTAAGTTTGGTTTTCAAGCATATTTGCAAATATCTTAAAGTCTGGCTCTTAAAAAAAATAATGTATGATCAACTTCTCATGCATAAACTTTCCCTTCAGAAAAGTTTTTTGCTATTAAACTTGGGAATATAATTTAAAAAGCAACCAATAAGAGGAAAATATTTGAAAATTTCTCACTAAAACCTTTCCATAAAAATCTTCGACACTTCTCTACCTTTAATAGGTTCTAAGATACTTAATTTTTTATCATCCAACCAATTTTACCTGTCTTTTTAATGTCAACATTGTTTGATTACCAAACAAAATATTTTACACTTCATTCCAAATTGCTGCATGGATTTAACTAATGGAAAAATTTGTTTTACAATAAAAATCTAAATATCTTGAAAACTATTAAAGATAGAGCAGAGTTAAAATATTTCTAAACACAACACATCTATGTATTATATCAATTACAACAAGAAGTTAAAATACCTATGACATCACATGTGGTGCCTTTTTTTTCCAACATATTGGTATAAAAATTAATTTTTTTCCAATAATATTGTTTTAAATGACTTTGTTTCCCTCATGTTTTTAGAGTAAAAATTTTAGATTTTAAGTAATCAACAAAGTGACTAAGAAAATAAAAATAAATAAAAAGGTTAGTTGAGGTTGCAAACTAAGCTTGTGTAAATGAAATTAAATTTAAATTTCAGTTTTCCTGACAAATTTCCAGAAATCAAAAAAATATGGAAAGAATTCTGTGTGCTTTTTGGTGTACTTCGTGAAAATGATGATACAAAAAGCTGCCTTCTTTGTTCGCAGCACTTTACCCCAGATTGTTTGGTTGTAACACCTACGGGACTGATAAGATTGAAAAAAAAATCAATCCCCACAATTTTTAAGGTAAGTAAATCACTAGGTAGGTACAAAGTTGTATATACAAAAAACAAGCTTTGAAAGCAACTCTCGAGGTCCACAAGCCAAGAGAATCTGAGAATAGGTCTTCAAACAAGTTTTTTATGATACTTTTTATAGAACTGCAAATAAAAACCAAGTCGATTTTTTGGTTTTTTATTAAATTAAAAAACTGTGTACAAAGATGACACATCACTTTGCAAAGTTAACCAATTTCAGATTGAGTCTTCTGTGTGCAAAACCTCATTTTCTAAAGCAGTCATATAAACAAGTTTTTTATGTAGAAGGTTTCATCAATTGAGTCCAGTTGTGTAGGTATAGATGAAATTTTTTTTAAATTGATAGTGCGTCATATTAAATTACAAATAAACAGTTTGTTGGCATTTTGAAACTGGGGTCATAACCTTCCAAAGAATATTAGAATATCTTTTATTATCATCATAGCATACCATTACTGTGAAATTCTTCATAGTTTTTTTTTAAAAAAAGCTCAATATTTTTTTAACAAAAATTATATCCCCCAGTTCAGACAAATCTAAAAAATCCCTGGTAGATCAGAAATGGCTGGGAATACCAAGATGCAGTTTTCTCACTCCCTTAAAGGTTCTCAGTGGGATTCTTGCACCTATTTCAATAACAGTAAATTTAAGGTTGGCCACCAGTCATAAAATCATAAGAAGTCATAAAATTTGGAGTTGGTCATAAAGTTTTTAAACTTAAGCCCTGCAAATATTGCCAGAGAAAAAAAACCTATAAATTTTATACTTTCTAAATCTCCCCCATTTTTTAAAAATAAATAAGATAAATTGAGATTGAAAATTGAATTGAGATTCACAT
This sequence comes from Oxystoma pomonae, assembly GCA_963921995.1. Taxonomy (NCBI): domain Eukaryota; kingdom Metazoa; phylum Arthropoda; class Insecta; order Coleoptera; family Brentidae; genus Oxystoma; species Oxystoma pomonae. The sequence continues at coordinate 36,055,086 of OY998164.1, forward strand.
GCCAAAAAAAATTGAGGGTTGATGTAAAAACAAAAAAAATTCAAAAGGTTTATGTCCATATGCATACTGCATGGGATCATAAGTCAAAAAATATTTTTTTGTAGAAGTTAGTAAGAAGTAAGTATACAAAGTATAGCTTTTTTAATTAGTTTTCAGGTGGTCGAAAAAAACTGATAAAAATCAGGTGTGTTTTTTATGACATTTAATGAGGTTTTTTGGCAGGGTTGGCACATAAAAATCTATAAATTGTAAGTTTGTCTGACTATAAAATCTATTTAAAGACTTATAAAAAAAATTGTTTTTAGCAACTCATATAAAATTATAAATGTTCATAGAAATCTGTCAAATTCTATGAGTTGGTTTTGATCATAAAATATACCAAAATCTTATAAAAAAATATTTTTTACAAACACTTAATAAATTATAAAAGAACAAAGGTGTAATCATGAAACCCATAAAATGTTGAATGATGAGTTGTTGTGATTATAAAATCTCTCAGAAAACTCATCAAAAAATCGGTTTATATAATCCCATAATACGTTATAAAAGAAAAAGAATGTAATGATAGAAAACCATAAAAGTTGATGAGTCAATCTTCGAGAAATATTTATCTACAATTTTATTTAAACTCTTAAGTTGTTTATCTCTTAGAAAATGGTGCTTTTATAAAACCATAAAATATGTTAAAAAAAATATCTGCACTTATCAAATTTTATAAACATTCATTAGTCTGTCTCATTATAGAATTGGATAAAAAACACACAAAATCAAAGACATACCTCAGGGTCAAACCATATCAAATCAACCAAAAAAAAGGCACTTTTCGTTTTGACCATGACCATGACCATGACCATTGACCATTGACCAATATGCCCTTGACAGGCACTTACAAAAATAGCAATATCTCAAAAACTATTGGTCCTATAGAAGCGAGTTATAGCTTATTTTGAAGGTTTTTTAAAGACCTTTTAACGATGTGTATCACCATGTAATTTTTTGTTTTTATTTTTTTTTTGAAAAAAATACTATTTTTTTTTCAGTATTTTTTTAATATTTTTGGAAAATTTCAGAATGGAGAAGTTATTGGTTCTATTTTTAAAAAAATAATATAAAGAACCTTGCAGGAAAAGACCATACATTTTTTGATAAATACCTATATATTTACTCTTTATATCTAAAAACTTGTCAATTGCTCCCAGTCTTGTAAATAAGATACATAAAAGGTTTTTCCAAACTTGTTTATTCTTGCAAAATTTTGAGTATTTCTTCAATTGTCCTCCCCTCCACCCAAGATCTTTTCACCCACCTATTATACATTTAAACATGTTAATTCCTGCAAAATGTTTAGCTCCTCCCATTACTTTTTATTGGCCCTTACCCCTATTTGTATCATTTGTTTGACAATTGTCGAATGAAACTTTCCAAGGAACACAAGGAACAGGATGAACAACCATCTCCTGTAGCAGGGTAAGTAATAGTAACGAATACCTACCTACATTTTTACTTGTTTTTTTTTTGTGTGTTGTTGCTCTGCTAATCATTTTAGGGTAATTATTTAGTATCCGGTTTTCTGCCATTTTTGGTTTTAAGTGAAAAATTCTTTATGGGGGCACCTACAGGCCTATAAGTCTGATTTCATCCTTTGCAAAAATTTATGAGTTATTAATACATAAGAGACTGTTAGATTTTTTTCTGACAAATTCACTTTTAAACGATTTTCAACATGGCTTTCTCCCGAAAAGGTCTACAGAATCGGCTCTTTTAGAGTTGAACCAAGTCAATAATTTCGACTCTTGAATCTAGGGGAGCGGCCTGTGGACTTTTTTTGGATTTATCAAAAGCATTTGATACAATAAATCATGAAATTCTTTTGGAAAAATTAGAAGCGTACGGGGTTAGAGGAAGTGCTTTGGATTTATTTTGCTCATATCTGACTGAAAGACCACAAAAAGTTACAATAAATTTGAACAACAATAAAATAACGTCAGAATCAAACGTCATAATGACAGGAATTCCGCAGGGAAGTATTCTTGGTCCTCTGCTCTTTGTTATTTATCTTAATGATTTAAACCATGTCATCAAAAATCCAAACCTTCTGGCCAATTACGCAGATGATGCCAAGTTCGAAGAAGCAATGATTTACAATGTGACTTTTAAGAAGTGGATATCTGTAGATAGATGCAATATGGAGACATTAATTAAACCAGCAGAGGACTTCATTGAAGAATTTTCAAACGACTTGATTAAATTAAAATCTCATTCTTTTTACACTCACATGCAAAAAGAATACTACAATGAGGTAAAAGACACTTTAAAAAAGGGGGAAGCACTAATCACATGCGACTTCGCTGAAAATTATTCATTTATTTTGCAGGATAAAGTGCAGTCCTATCACTGGACAAATAGCCAGGCAACCCTACATCCTTTTGTAATATATTACAAAACTCATGAGGGAAAACTGACTGTTTGGTACACAACACTGTGGCATTTCATCTTTTTTTAAGCCACCTTATGCCTGAACTAAAGAGGTAAATTGATAATTTAGACAAAATTATCTATTTTTCAGACGGCTGTGCCGCACAGTATAAAAATAAAAAAAAATTTGTTAATATTGCGTACCATCTCGAGGAATTTAAAATTAAAGCAGAATGGAATTTTTTTGCCACCTCCCACGGGAAGAGTGCATGCGATGGACTGGGAGGCACCGTAAAAAGGTTGGCTGCTAAAGCAAGTCTGCAGAGACCATATAATGAACAGATTATGACCCCCGAAGATCTTTTTAAATTTGCAACAGAAAACATTCCTGGTATAACATTTAAATATTGTTCATTAAATGACTACCAGCAACATGAAAAGTTTTTGGAAAAAAGATACCTGGAAGCACAATCGATACCTGGGACTCAAAAATTGCACTCGATTATCCCCCTCAGTAATGAAAAAATTATTACAAAACCATTTTCACTAAGTAAAGCGGAAAATATTCAATGTCTTTTTGCAACCTGTGGTTTGTCAAACACAGGAATTGAAAACATCGACTCCGGTTTTGTAACCATAAACTATGACTGTCTTTGGTGGATGGGATGTATCATTAGCAAAAATATAGAAAGCGGGGAATTAAAAGTTAGTTTTTTACATCCTCATGGTCTCTCTCCGTCTTTTTACTTTCCAAAGCCAAAAGCTGATATATTGGTCATAGATCAAAATTCTCTTTTAAGACGGGTCAACCCAAATACTGCCACTGGTAGGACATATACGCTAACTGCAGAAGAAATGACAGATTCCTTAAATATTTTACAAAAAAAATTAGCAACCTAAATATTTTTTATTGTAAATTTTCTATTATTCTTACTTTTCATTTTTTTGTTATACCCATATTAGGTAAATTAGCCCTGTATTAAATATCTTATTATTTTTTTAAAGTATGACTCCATTATTTCTCCAACCTAAAATTTTCCAAAAATGTTAAAAAAACATTGAAAAAAAAAGAAATATTTTTTTGAAAAAAATTAAAAAATGTGTTTTTGAGATTTAAATTTTTTTTTTTTTTTTTAATTAAGAAAAAAAAATTAATTAAACAAACTATATTGTGTCACACATCTTTAAAAAGGTCTTTAAAAACCCTTCAAAATGAGCTATCACTCGCTTCTATAGGATCAATAGTTTTTGAGATATTACTATTTTTGTAAGTGTCTGTCAAGGACATATTGGTCAATTTCTTGATTTTCAAAAATCAATAAAACAAAAACTGCTTATCCAACAAATTTGATTTTTTGGATTTTTGAGTTTTTTGATAAGACGAATAAGTGTACCAAAAATCATCAAAATCGGAGATGGTCAAAACTATTGCCTGGTTGGCTTGATATGGTTTGACCCCTCATAAATTATTAGAAACTTTATGAGGTTTAATGCGGTTTTTTTTGGCAAGGTCTAAATTCCTCTAGAAAAAGAAAACTGCCTTCCTTGGGGGGTGCTCATCAGACCGGTCTGGCGAGCGGGTAGGGGGAGAATGAGCCACAATAGATCTCTCAGGTCGCAGTGGAGAGAGCTGTAAATTGCACCACTCATAACAAACCTAACCTAGTTATATATATGGTTTAAAAAATAATGACCCATGGGAAAAACATTTGACTTTGACTTGACCGATCGGCCCTTTGTAAAACAGACCTTAGGAGTTAGAGATTTTACTAAACACAGTTTAGTATAATATGTTGGTACTATTTTATATTAATCGATTGACTTGATTTATTCGTGAGGGTGTCAGTCCGGCACTTACCACTGCGACCACAGCAGGTCCAGTGGGGCTCACTTTTGAAATTGTTCTTCACTAGAGTACTTATGTTTAGCCCTATTATGAGGTTTGCAACTTACTATTTTATATTACTTGGTTCATTGTTTAATGGTTTTATGGTAGGCTGTAACATTATGAATTTTGTAAATGTGTAAGCATAAATTAAGCACCAATAAATGAATCTGAATCTTAAGATTTTTTGTGTATAGGGAGGGGGGTCGTTTTTAATCCGATCGCCCCTCCCCACGTTTGGTTTACCCAAGAATTTTGAATAATTAATTTTATTTGTTGAATTAAAGAGTTCACGGGACATTTTCATTGACCCCGCCCCCTGCCTTTAAAAGTGATTGGGTGAGATTTTGACCCCTCCACCAATTTTAAGCTGACATAATGTACGCCCCACAAGTTACAAGTCTAAAAAGGTACCTATAAATTAAATTGAATGAATGTTTTTCTTATGAATTGTTAGGCTGAACAGCAGAATCCAAACACTGAAAAAATACCAGACTATTACTTGAAAGATAAATTCAAAGAAGTGGAGAAATTTGCTATTGAGCTGTCGAAAAACCCAGTGCAAGAACTTACAAAAAAAGGTGGGTTGGAGTTGGTAAGGAAAGATGTAAATGGTAGTTTTTACAAACACGAGTTAAAAAGACTGTTTTAAAAAAAGCAATATTCGTGTAAATAACAGGCCTGTTTCAAATTTCAAAGGTAAAACGTGGGTACTTAACCAATAGAACTAGCCAAAGTGACAGCTTGTTTACACCTCCAGGAGGTTTAGGAGCCGGGTTGGTGTGAAAGAAAATGTCCAAAACCCCGCTATTTTCTGTGTAATTGAGGTTATTTTAAGGTTTAACCAATGACGTCAGCATGTTCCCAAGTGATTGGTTTGACAGTTTGTTTTGCAAACAGTTTAACCACTACTAGGAGTAAATGAGTAAAAACTGGGTGGAAAAAAGCCATTTTTTTTTATGTAGAAGTTGAAGTTTTGATGTGAAGTTAGCCACGCATATGTTTTTTATCCTAACTAACAAGAAATAATTGCTTAAGCCATATAACTATGAGATGCTTGTGCCCACTGTTTAGTAAGTCCATTTATCTCGGTAATAATCAAAGAACATATAGGTAGGTACATAAAGTTGGATTTCATAAATATTTTATTAATCATAGCTTTATGTTTTGGACAGAAAATATCATCTCGAACGCATTTTTTATCATAGTCAATAGCTGAATCTATAGATACGGGTATTAATAGTTAATATTTTCCAAAAAGATCTTGGAATTTAAGGAAGTTCACTTGGAATTTATGATAGACAATAAAATAAATGAAAAACCTTTTTATTTTTCAACACGGCGCCAATTATACTGACTGCCCGCCATATTAAAACGTCACCTGGGTACTATAAATAGTTTTTTGTTAGCAAAATGGTAGCGTCGTTTTGATTTTTTAAAATCTTTGATCGTTTTTAACTTATTAAGTTTGTAGTGGTGTAAAGGTAGGTTTGTAGTATAGATTTATTAGTTTAGGCAACTCTATAATAGCTAAATACATCTTAAAAAAACTGCGTTTAAGTGCATACAGGATCATATGATAAAATTCAAATCGGTACCCACATGACGTCACAACGCCATATTGAAAACTTTGAGTTTTTTACAGTTATTTTTATTTTAAGACATTTTTTTGTTTAAAATTTTCTTACCGAATCGCCCTCGCTCTTGAGTTAATTACTGAAAATTTTTTATTCGATCGCGTATTTTTTTAGAAAATTTTTCGCTAATCAAGCACTAGGTAGATTATAAGGAAATTTTCTTAGACCACTGTAAGTAGTGAGTAATGAGTATTGTTAAAATATATGGAATATTTGTCTTATAAGGGTTGTTTTTGAAAAATGCTAACATTTGGTGTAATAGTTTTTGAAAAAACAAAAATTGATTGACCACTTTTTAAGTGAAATATGGCATGCAATCGAGATAACAAATCTCAAAATAGTTTTTGAGTAATTTTTGTTTTTGTGTTCACACGAGTGACAACTGTATCACACGTTCCTATACCTTTGTGTCAATTTTTGCATAGCAGCCCTCACTTGTAATCTTCTTTTCTCTCTTTTTTCAATTTCCTTTTTTGTTTCTGGTGCTTTTGCCAAAGACTCTAGTTTTTGCCATGTTATTTCTAAATTTATTGAGTTTTTTAATTACAAGCGAAAAATGAATTGAATTTTTGAAAATAAATATCTTACCATTTACTCCTGACATTTATATCAAGGTATTTTTTTTTAATTTAAATTTTTGGGTTTTTGTCTATCTAAATGATTATCTAAATAAATTTGATGATCCTAAGGTGTTTTTTTGTTCTATCTGAATCTATTAACTTTGAAAATTACGGTCACTCCACACCACGTGACATGTCACATAGACGAGCCCAGGCTTTGGTCGTTTGTGTGTTTCTTGTGTCCTTGTGAGACACTCATCCAATTTTAAATTTTCGTTCTTTCCTCCCAAGATCTTTTGATCTTCTCTTTTTTAGATTCTTTTCGGTTGATGTAACTGATTTGGAAGTTTTTAACTTCTTGTTTTAATTGTCTTAGGAGCATATTCCTATTGGAAAGATTAATACGCCAGGACGAACCCGTATCAGGTGACTTATAATAAGTACCATGCGGAACGATGCCTATTTGTGAGTGTTTCAGAGTTGGAGGTCAGAGTGTGCGATGGTGTTAAATGATGTCTGGATTAAGGGTGACTAGTGAAACCACTGACGAGCCCACGCTGGTCACCCTGGGCGAAACATCGTTTAATTGTTTCTCTTTTCGCTTTGGTCGTTTGTGTGTTCCTTGTGGGACACTCATCCAATTTTGAATTTTCATTCTTTCCTCCCAAGATCTTTTGATCTTCTCTTTTTCTTTTTCATGTCACATAGTGCCTTCGGGTACACTAACTATCCTCTTACTTTGTTTTCAAAAGGATAAGTGGTTTTAAACATACAAACCAATTACATGCAATGTTACCTTTTTTCAAGAATGACTCATAAAAAGTCTAAAGAAGAAAAATTTTATTCAAGTATCTACATTGCCACTGTGAAAAAGATTCAGTATAATTTGTAATTTGTAGAGTCATCGCAAAAGAATGCACCCCAAAAATAAATTCCATTTAAATTACATTGCTTTCAGACAAAATGCCTAACTTTTGTTTTATGTTTCCTAGAAAAGAATGCAAATGCAATAAGAAGAAGAAAAATGATAGAGGCAGCATTATCAGATCATGATTATTTCAAACAAGAACCTTGCAATGACAGTAATCTAGAGAATCCCGAGATTTCCTCAAGCAAATTAATGCTTTTGAATATCTGTGAAAAAAATAATCAGGTCAAGAAACAGTGCAGAATATGCTTGACTGACAATGCCGAAAATAACTTGTTTACTTCAATGGTTGAAGATGAACCCATGGATAAATTTTATAGAGAAGTGTTCTCGGTCGAGGTTAGTATAAATAAAAATAATAGAATTTCAAGCATTTTCTCAAACCGTAGGCGTGTGTGTGTTGTGAATTCTTGACATAAAGTACCAACTCTGTTCTATGTTACATTCGGGTACTCTACTAAAAGCATGTTAAAATGTGAAGACTATCTTGTGGCCACGCGGTTGATTGCAATTCATACTAGAATTGGTTACCATGGAAAATCGTGGACTGGAATTTCTCTTTACAAGAAGATCCTACATTAAAATAGTTATCTGCATGCATATTAATTTAAATACATTTTATAAAAAAAAACAACAATTTCAGTAACATATTTTTGCAACGATATCTGGGTTAGACATACTAGGAGGCCCTCTATACATTTGACAGTTGTTTTTTTTACCAGAGCTGGGCAACTCATATTGTCCTCTCCTTATTTTGTTTTCTCTTTTGATAATTTCCCCAGAGAGCTTTTGAATGATGATGACTTTTATGGTTAGTAAAATATGTCAAGCTTTGACAAAAAAAAAACCAGTATGGTTCACGGGAGATTTAAAAAAATATTATCTATCTTTTTATTCCTCTTTTTCTTAAAAAATAATGGCAATACATAATATTATTTAAATTTAACTAATCTCTCGCCAATTTTTCTTGCTTTTCTTTTTCCATTGAACAATTAAACAATACAAGGTCGTAGGAACGATATTTTTACAGTTTCTTATGCCGCAATATTAGATTTTTAAACCGCATATAAATAATCAAGTTTAAAATTTGATCTACCTACGTTTATTAGTCAAAAATATGACATTGACAAAATTATTTATTTCCGATGGTTGCCAACACACAAAAAAATTATCAACATTTCCCTAAAATAATAACTGTCTCTCTCTTTCTAGATTTACAATAGTCTCGCGTTACTGTGACGACCGACCAGGCATATAATTTTTTCTCCCTCTAATTTCCCTCCCTACCCACCTCACCAGACCGGAAGGATTTAATTTAGCCTAGAGGCCCTCTACACATTTGACAGTTATTGTTTTACCAGAGGTGGGTCACTCATATTGCCCTCTCTTTCTAGTTTTTTTTCATATTTGCATGTAAAAGCGATTTTATAAAATGGACTGATGTTTTGTTGTCTCTTTTTATAATTTCCCCAGACAGTTTTTGAAAGATTGATTTTTTTTTGGTTAGTAAAATATGTCAAGTTTTGACAAAAAAAACAAAAACAGTGAATATACAGGCGGAGATATTAAAAATGTAAATAACAGGTAAAATATAAAGACTCCTATTGATCTATATTTTTGTTACTTTTTTTCTTACAATAAAACACGGAAACATAATGTGGTATTTATTAACAAAGTACATGCTAAAGGTTTGTACCTACTGCTAATAGCTCACTTACCTCGCAAATTCGGCTATTTTTATTAATTTTCCAGATTGGTAAATGCATGTTTTTTTCCCCTTTTTTTGAGTTTCTTTCTCCGTATACAACGGAACAATACAAATTCGAGGCACGTGTTTTTACAGTACATTTTTAAACCGGACGTTTCTTAATCAAAAATGTGACAGTGACAAAATTACTTATTGTCAGGGGTTACCAACTATCATTGCCAACACACAATTTGTTTTTAAACATTTCCCTAGTAACTGTCAAATCCAGTTGCTCACCTCTGGTAAAACAATAACTGTCAAAAATCGTATACAGGGCCTCTAATTTAGCCTAAACCCCTTTGTCGAGGCTAGGGATCTTTAACGTGCCCCACTATCAATATATGGATAACACGGGACCGTCCTCTTCACGTCCTCTCCGAGGGACGGTATGGAATCGTGTTAGCCTGCCTTCTAGCTAAAACCGTCTAGTCCGCTTCATACTGCGTTTTGCCTTAATCTTACAAAATTATTTATCTTAGTGAGCTTATCACACCACATCATCACCCTAGTGTCGACTATGGCGATAGATGGTGTGCTTGTATAATTTGGATAATTTTTAAAGACAGGATTAATAATCTTTGACAGGATTTTTTTGCTAGAATCGTTTTTAAGCCAAATGAATATAGGAATAAAAAAAAACGTGACTTTTTCTGTTTTTTACAAGTGATACCTTATTAGCCTCCAATGTACGAAAAGCTTTAGCTCATATTTGATCATTTTAGCTTACAGATAGTTAAATACTCCGTTAAGAAATAAAAAAGTGATGGTACGATTTTAAAAACTTATCCAATATTTTTCTGCCTACTTGTAGCCTAAATAAATTGTGAGTTAAAAACTTCCAAATCAGTTACATCAACCGAAAAGAATCTAAAAAAGAGACCATCAAAAGATCTTGGGAGGAAAGAACGAAAATTCAAAATTGGATGAGTGTCCCACAAGGAACACACAAAAGACCAAAGCGAAAGGAGAAACAATTAAACGATGTTTCGCCCGGGGTGACTAGCGTGGGCTCGTCAGTGGATTCACTAGTCACCCTCAATCCAGACATCATTTAACACCATCGCACACTCTGACTTCCAACTCTGAATCACTCACAAATAGGCATAATTTATTGGTCTTGACTAAGAGAATTACTTTCGAGCGAAGTTTTGGACCAATGAGATTTATATTAGCGAGAGAATTTGACTCCCTGGGAGCAAATTTTCTCTCGATTCAAGAATAGACCCACAGATTTCGAGTTGTCTATTTACCTTATTTTTGCAAAAAACATGCTTTAAAAGCACGCGAAATAATATAGAAATAAAAACCAATGTTGTGGATAAAAACTGCGTAAAATTAAACCAAAATTTTAACAGTTAATGATGTTAGAATTTTTTAAGCAGGAAATTCTTTAAAAGGTTTGATCTCTTTCTCGTTTTTTTGTGAAATGTTTAAAAAAAAGTGGATAGCTGCCAAAGGGGACTGGGGTGGGATGGAACCTAGTCTCAATTGTGGCCAAAATTATGTCATAAATAAATGCGCCGCAGGCGAAAAGTTTCAGAAAATCAGAGTAAAAATGCCAAATGAACATTGTTAAGTTTCTCCTTCGTTTTCAACGGAATTTTCAATTTTTTCGTTTGCCATTCTTTTAGTTAGGCATTTCCTATTATTAATGGCCAAGCTACTTTAAAACTATATGGGCCAATTTGATGATTGGGTAAGAAAAAATTTAAATTGTCGATTAAAAAGAGAAAGTAAAATTTGCACACTCATTGTTTCATCCCCTTTTAATACATTTAATGTCAAGTTATTTTAATTGTACAATTCCCGACTAATTCCTGGTTCACCCGGTTGCTGGACACCCTGTTATTATCACCGTGTAAAAAATCGGCATTCTGTGTACTCGGTTAGATAGGGTGGCCACTTGTCATAAAATCTTATGAATTCATAAAATTTCAATTTTATCATAAAATATGCCCATAATGTTATAAAATTTCGAAATTGGCATAAAATTCATAAAATTTGCACAAAAAGCTGAATATTTTAAGTTTAGTGTAAAGAAACTTTTAAAATTCCACCTGTACATTTTCTCATGGGATAGTTAGGATAATATACACATTATCACAGTTCACTTTTTGATTGATTTTAAGAAAAAAAATATACTCTTTTCTAAAGTTATATTTTTGTGTAGGTGCCGTCCCTAAATAGTTATTCTGATAAAAATTTAAATCTTCTATATGCGTCCTACTGTCAAAAATATGTCATTATTTCCCAAAATGTAAAAAAAAATATTTAAAAAAAATAAAAATTTCATTCATTTCATTCATTTAATTTTAGACAAAAAAAGTCAAGCATTTTTGTAGTACTAACCGTTTTTTTGAATTTGAATGCTGTTAATTAAAAAAAATATATTTTCTGAAAAAGCGATGTGAAACATATTTTCTGAAAAAGCGATGTGAAACCTGAAAGAGAACATATTTTCGCTAAAAAAACGTTACGATGTTTTTTACATCACTTATAGTTTCTATATAAAAATAAAATTAGTTGAAGAAAATGCTAAAATCATGTCGATTGTATTGAACGTCATTGCACCAAGATTTTTCTATAAACCTAAACTTCTCAAAAAATACAATTATGTACTAAGTAGGTAGTCTTATTACCTATCAAACGACAGTAAAAAAGTTTTGACTTTCGTATGTTTATTAAGTCAAAATAAGAAATAACCAAATTTCTGCAACATAAGAAAAATAATTTTTTTTGTGCTCTGATATTTTTTTAAATGTTCTCTAAGACCCTTCGAATAAGGGAAGTGCCTTATATAGTCAATATTTGTTGTTATTTTATTGTATATAAAAAGATGTCTTTCAGAGAGCTCCTCTTATTTAATTCCGCCAGAGGTTACGTTTTCAAATCTAGTCGCAACTTTTTTACTGTCGTTTGATAGGTGATCAGAGTAACTATTTAGCAAATAATTTTTTTTAGAGTTTAGTTTTATAAAAAAATCTTGGTGCAAAAAAGTTCAATACAATCGACATGATTTTACCATTTTCTTCAACTTATTTTATTTTTGTATAGAAACTATAAGTGATGCAAAAAAAAGTTGTAACGTTTTTTTCGAAGTTTTTTTTATCGAAAATTTGTTCTCTCTCAGGTTCCCCATCGCATTTTCGGAAAATATATTTTTTTTTTATTAACAGCATTCAAATTCAAAAAAACGGTTAGTACTACAAAAATGGTTGACTTTTTTTGTCTAAAATGAAATGAATGAAATTTTTATTTTTTGAAAATATTTTTTTTTTACATTTTGGGAAATAATGACATATTTTTGACAGTAGGACGTATATATAAGATTTTAATTTTTATCAGAATAACTATTTAGGGACGGCACCTACACAAAAATATAACTTTCGAAAAGAATATATTTTTTTTCTTAAAATGAATTAAAATTGAAAATGTGACAATTTTTCCATTTTTTAAATATTTAAATTACGTTTATAAAAAATGGTTAGTACTACAAAAATGCGTATGTGACTTTTTTTTGTCTAGAATGGAATGCTCTATAAGCCCAAATTTTTTATTTTTAAATTTTTTTTTTTTACATATTGGGAAAAAATGACATATTTTTGACAGGTTCTGACACTAGGACGTATATGGAAGTTTTTAATTTTTATCAGAATAGCTATTTAGGGACGTCATCTACACAAAAATATACCTTTTGAAAAGAGTATATTTTTTTTCTTAAGATCAATCAAAAAGTGAATTGTGTTATATGAACAGCATGTCAAATTTTCTATCACACCTAGCAAATTAGTGCAGGAATATATAGACTTTTCGGAGGTAACAGATTTCAACTGAAAGGCCGGAGCCAAACAGTAGTTTTATGGTTCACTAAACACATGCTAGTATATAAGATTAGGTAGTCTTAGTTTTTTCTTAGTATTCACCTGATGACGATTGCAGATACATAAGCATTCGAAACGTCGTAAAAAGTAAAAATAAAGACAATGGAAGTTCGAAACTCCAGTTTACTCTCAAGTTCATCATTGTCTACCACCTTCGAAAAACAGTATATAGACAACTCGTGATTCAAAGGACGAAACAAGAGTTTTGCTGCGTTTTTTAATATTAACCAATAGATAAGCTCGATTTTGGTGGGCTTTTTTTACTGCATCAATCAGTTGTGTGCGTACTTGTGTTGTGAGAAAATAACCTATATTATATCCTTGCAAAAGGTTTTTTGTTTTGTAAATTTAATGCGGCTTGGAAGCTGCAGTATTCTTGGCTACAAGGGAAAATAAAAGACTTATTTTTTGCTTATTGTAAACTTTGTAAGAAAATATTCAGAATTGATGGATATGGAATTGGGCAAGTTAAATCCCACATATATCCACGAAGCTTCAGAAAAACACGTGAAACTGGAAAAATCTTCTTACCGTTTAAATTTATTTTTATATATTTTTAGTATTGGTAAACGTTTTAATGTTAATGATAAATGAGCAAATAATGAAAAAATAAGGTGGATTTATTATTTCACACAATTACAGGTATCTAGTTAAAATTCAATTTTTAAAATATTTTTATCATTATAATATCGATTGATATCCAGTTCCTGTATGGTGGGTAATAGTTATTTACCTTACAAGTTCGGAAAGTGATACGTTTCCGCACGAATTGGCGTTTGCCTTAACGAAACGCCAGCGGAGTTCGGACAAGCCGTAAATTTGGGAAAGACGCTTTCCGCACGCGTTTATTACAAACTTTTTTCTACAAGCGTGAGAAAAATTTAAAAAAAAATAACGCACGTAGGAAAATATTATTACAATAAATGTTATAAAATTGTCATAAAATTTTTCAAAAATCGTCATAAAATCATAAAAAAAATAAGTCCTCCCAGTGGCCACCCTGGTTAGACTAGAATTGCCCGTATGCCTTGCCCGGGCAGCTCTATGAACTCTTTGAAATGTACCAGTTCTGAAAATTCTCTCCAGTTCTAAGCATCTATGTTTTTGGCAAAGGTTTGAAATAAAAACATTTGTTTTAGCTTCAAGAAAATGATAAATTGCCTCAAAACATTTGCATCGCATGTACGCAGGCTTTGGATCTATTTTATTTCTTTAAAAAGAAGGTGATGACCACCGAAAGCGAGCTGAAAGACATGATCAAACAGGAGGAAGAGTTAACTTTAAAAATTGCGGAGCTCGAAGAAGCGGCCAAAATGGAACAGGAACAAAGTAAAAAATTGTCCGCCACAAAAAGGATAAAAATAAACGTACCAAGAGATAGGAAACAAGGTAAAACATTGGCCGCCACTAGAAAGATAAAAATAAAGAAGGAAGCAAGAGATAGAAAACAAATTAAAAAATTGCCCGCCGGTGAAAAGATAAAAATAGAGGATTCACCAAGAGATAGAATAAACGAGAAAACGCAGTGTGATACGTGTGGAAAGTTCGTTGCCAACTTAAACCAACATAAAATTATTCACCGCGGCATTAAAGTTTTCATTTGTGAAATTTGTGGAAAAGGTTGGTATTAGTCTTTTCAACTCCTACCGAGTGCGCATCCTTATGGAACGCGATGATTTGTTAAAGCAAAACCGTTATCAAATAAAAAGCCAGTTAACTCTTATCTCTTCAGTGCCCTTTAGTCAAAGATTGCCGCCATTTTTATAACCAAATTGACAGGTAAAACATGGATTTTTTATCAGTTGGGTGTCAATATGACCGCTATAGTAGGCTAAAGGATACTAAATCGAAAAAGAGTTAACTGGCTTTTGGTTGAAGGGTAGCATAGATCAAAATTGGTCAATTTATCACTTTCATTGTTTTTTGCCTGCCATCTATCATCACTTCACACAATATGATTCACTGACTAATTCCGTTATCGACAGATTTAATTACTGCCGGGGGCGTATGGTATCTTTCTTTATTTTATATCATCAAAAATAACCAAAATAAATTTTTATTAAAAAAACTTTTAAAGAACAAGCTTTTGTTAAATGCACTCAAAAGTAGAAAATAATTTTTTATCTTTCTTCTACCATAATAAAAGCAAATTGAAAATTTTAACTTTATGTATCGTATATCGGTCACATCAACGTTTCACCTAAGAAACAGTTATATTACTCTATCTAAGGACATTTTCAAAGGCTTGGCAAGCACGGCAATCTCATTCGTCCTTAGCTTCTTTAGATGAAAGCATTATGTTTATCATTCGAACAGAATAAGAGAGAGAGAGAGAATTTACTTCTATTGGCCTCAGCTGCCAGGGCTATTTGGCCAGAATTTGCCACTCGGCAATCTTTGACTAATACCTAATAGATTAGTGTATTATAATATATCATAATGATTAAAAATATTAGTCTAGACAAGAAATAAGGAAAAAGAGGGAGGTAGTTTTTAGAAGAAATAATATTAAAGTTCCAAATTACAAGCGTGTAAAAATTTAGAAATAGATTTAGCTATGAATTCCAATTTAAGATCATTAAAAAGTATGGAGTTAATATCGATAGGGGTGGGAATATTTTCTTTGGTGAGTCCTTGATAGAGAATTTGAGAATTATTCCAGAAGCGGGGGCAGTCAAAGATGATATGTTGAAGAGTACCAACTTCTCCACATTCGCATTCGTCATTAGGTTTAGAATGAATTCTTCCTAGATGAGATGGTGAGCTACAGTGATTGCTTCTCATACGACAGATAGTGGTGATGTCCTTTCTATGAAGATCTAGATGAACGAACCAAGGTTTCTTCGGCGGGCGATCGTAGAATTGTCCATAAATTTTCCCTTTAAATAATGATTCTTCTTTCCATTTAACGCACCATCGATTCCAAATGATGTTATATATATTCACAGTAACCAGGTCGGTTATCTACGGGAGGAATTTCTCTTGCATTATTAGCAATTTGATCAGCAATATCGTTATATTTGATGCCCGAGTGACTAGGGATCCAACAGAGGTATATATGACTGCTGATTGAATGGCAATTAATTTCAAAGAGCTTATTTTTAGTTTCCAAGTACAAATAATTAGATTTAGCATCAAGGCTGGTTGGTCTTGAGATAGATTCCAATGCACTTTTAGAGTCCACAAAAATGACTGCTCTTCTAATTTGACGGATCAAGATAATGTCTAAGGCTTTATTAATCGCTTGGACCTCGGCTGAGCAGATAGAAAGGATGCTACTCAATCCACATCCCTCCCTCAAACTCAGCTCCGGAGAGAACACACCTATTCCCACTCGACCCTCTGAGTCCTTGGAAGCATCAGTAAAAAAGGAAACATAATCAGGGTTCCACTTCTTAAGGCAAAAAGATCTGAATTCATTTTCGTTATGGTTATCTTTGGTGAGTTTAGAATCCACATACCCAAAGCTCTTAAACAATACCTCCAAAGGAAATTGGTAGCAAGGAAAAAGATTAGATGATTGGATGTTACCTCTCATTGGTTCAGTAATTCTCCATGCCTCCACAAGGGGAGGAGTAGGTTTGTTACGAAAAAAATTATAATTATTTGCATAACTGTCTAATAAGGAGTTAATATACAGTATGACTAGATTATCATCAATCGAAGCGGCTCTAAGGATAAATCTGGATGCAAGCAAAATCCTTCTATGGGAGAGGTCCATCTCACAGGACTCTCCTAGGATAACATTAACAGGAGTAGAATTCATATACCCAAGGGCAAGTCTTAGAGCCTGATATTGAATCCTGTCCAATTTTGACAAATTAGTTTTAGAGCATCCTCCCAAGATTATAGAGCCATAATCTAAATGTGACCTAACATAGGCCTTATAAAAGATGAGCATTGTTGAGGGGTGGGCGCCCCACCATGTTTTACACAGGAACCTCAGCATGTTTAAAGCACCAGAAGCTTTTTTAATCATGTCGTTAATTTGGAGACTCCATGTAAGCTTATGGTCTAAATTAATACCCAAATACCTAACACTATTTTTCCATAGAACCATATCATTGTTAAACATTATACTATGCCGAACTCCAGGAGGTAATCTACGGCCCATAAGGATGGCCGCTGACTTAGCGGGATTGACTTTTAAGGAAGAAAGAATAGTCCAATTATAAATATTGAGTAGGGCATTATTAATGGTTCCCACTATGTCCTGAATATTATTACCACTAAGGCACAAGCCAACATCATCTGCAAACTGTAAAACGAGGATCTCAGGAGAAACGACATCCCTTAGTGAATTGACATAAATATTAAACAAAATAGGAGCTAAGGGAGACCCTTGTGGGACCCCCCTGCTTGTTTGTTGAGGAGGGGTCAAAGAGTTTGTAAGCCTATCTCTAGCTATCAAGGATCTGTTTGTTAACAATTGTTTGATCACCAAGGCTATGTCTTCATTAATGTTAGCTTGATTTAAAAGTGAAAATAGTCTGTCCACAGAGACATGATCATAAGCTCCAGAAAGATCCAAAGTAACCAGTACTGTCAGTCTTCCAGCACTAAAATTAGAAAGGATGTATGAAGTAAGAATAGCAAGGTTATCGTTAACGCCCTTTCCCCGTCTAAATCCCATCTGGGAATCACTCATCTTTTTCTGATTTTCCAGCATCCAATCTATTCTATTCTTGATCATGACCTCAAAAGTTTTACTAATACTTGACGACAAATTTATAGGTCGATATGAGGTAATTAAAGAGTGATCCTTATTTGGCTTAAGGATGGGAATTATAATTTGGGTTTTCCATGCCTCTGGAATATTTACTTCGCCTATTAATATATTATTAAAGTAATTAATCAAAAAAACCATGGCCTCAATCGGTAATTTTTGGATCATAATGGGAGAAATTTTGTCTATGCCTGGAGCTGTGTTTTTCCTCTTGGAGATGGCAGCATACAATTCTTCAATCTGGAACTTTTTAGACCGTTCAGTGTTCTGGAAGACTACCTGATCTCCATTGGGAGGGAGACCAGGGTTGCACAAAGAATTAAGTAGTTCCTGAGGGATATCAAGATTAATAGGATAGTGAATATTTTCTGTATGATAAGCTCTAGAGAATCTATTGATCCCCTTCCAAACCTCTGATATGCTACTCCTAGGAGAGAGGTCTTCACAGAATTTTCTAAACCCCAATCTTTTTTTATCTTGTAGAAATTTTCTCGTTTGAGCTCTTACTCTCCTGGCATTGATAAAGTTATCCAAGGAGGAATTTACGAAATATTCACGCATTGCATCCCTTTTTCTACGGATTGCATCCGAGCATTCTTGATCCCACCAGGGGACACCAATTTTGTCACAGGCCTTAACTTGGGGAATATATTCTGTAGCTGACTCTACAATAATATTATAAAAATCTTCATAAGATCCAGGAGGGGTAATATTTAATTTCCTTGCACGGTCTTCTCACTGGGAAATTGGTAGTCAAATTGTTGCACTGACAAATTATAGGGAAATGGTCACTAAACCCCCTATCATTATGGACCGAGAAATTAAACTGCCCTAAGAAATGGTGAGTGCCAAACACTATGTCTGGAGCACTATGGATATTTGATCGAGTGAACCTAGTTGGCTGACCATTATTAAAAATAAGCAGATTATGATCATTGACAAACTCAATAATAATCTCACCATTTTGGGTTCCAATGGGGGAGTCTATGTCCGAGCCCCAGGCTGGATTATGTGCATTCAAATCACCCAAGAAGATAAATGGTTTATCAATAACTAGATTAAAAATATCTTGCAGGAGCTGAGGGGGAATCCTCACATTGGGAGGGTTATACATATTAATTAAAAAAAATTCAGAAAACTCCAGGACTATAAACTGACATCTAGGATAGTGAGGTATATGGTCAGTATTTATTACATTATATCTAAGAGATTGGTGGACAAAAAGGGCAACACCTCCCCAAGCGTCCCACCTATCCTCCCTAACAAAAGAGTAGGAGGAAATAGTGAAAGATACTCTAGGGAGTAGAAATGTTTCATTGAAACACAAGATTAATGGCGAAAAATCTCTAATAAATCTAATGATAGTATCTTTATTTCTTCTAATACCACAACAATTCCAATGGAGAATATTCATTTTAATAGATATTAGTTTAGGTAATTAGTTCTTCTTTTTCCTTTTTCTTCTTTTTAGTTTTAATTCATCAACCCAGTTCAGCAAGAAACCCACCTCAGGGGGTCCGCTGAACTGAAAAAGTGATTTATTTTAGACCGAATGCTGGGATCCACGCTAGGATCAGATAAAATGTGATTTTTGAATTGAGCAAAGACATTGCAGAACTTGTTCCAAGAGTCATCCTCCTGGTTAACATCCATCTCTGATTCTGAAGACATATCGGAGGGTCTCGAACTAGGACCAGACTTTTCAATCTGGGATCTGGAGAATATGGGCGAGGAAGGACGCCTACCAGAAGAAGGCCAGAGATTTTCTTTATGTTTAATTTTGTCATATCCTGATTCAGTGTGAGGGGCAACTTTCCTTTTTTTGGTAATGGTTACATAACTTCCTTTTTGATTATACTGGGATGGTCGGAGTGCCTGTGTAGAAGGCGGAGATAACTTATCCACAGAATTTATAACTGGGAAGTTATGAGAAGATCTAACATAAGATGTCTTGTTTTCTTTAGGGAAGAGTTTAGCTGCCTCAAAGAAAGAGAGGTTGTGGAAATTCATTGCTTCGTTAATAGAATTTTGTCTGACATATTCCTTACAAGCTTTGTTAGTAGCTTGGTGTTTTTCATCACAATTACAACACTTAGGTACAGGATTAACCATGCAGTCGACCACATTACATTCTCTAGATTCATTTAGATGATCATCAGGGCAAGGTGTTTTTTATAGTTATTAGATGGAACAGATTTGAAGACAATTGAACCATCAACTGCAGTTAACCTAACTCTCCTATTTTGCCTTCTAACATTAAGGATCTTCACTGGTTCTTCTTTCCTACCAATAGATGACACTGTGGCCGTTGCCACATTATAGAAATCGTCCTCATTAATGATATCTCCAATATCTTTGACCAAACCTCTAGTTGTAACCAATCTTTGAGGGATATACTTATTGTAACCATTATCTGTACTAAATGATTCATTTTTAAGAAAGTTATTAGCAAAAACTGAAGTTCGAAACTGGATGCCAATTTTATTAGATCCCTTTCTAGTAATTTTGAGAATGCCCTCAATTTTTTTTTGATAGAATAGTTTACCCATATTCATGGGGTGTAAATTTCCAACATTTTGTGCATTGGTTTCCATTAGGATCATAAAAGGACCAGAATCTGTTAGAGAATATTCATATTTCCTATTAAGGGTTCTTCGGATATTAGCTGACACCTTGGATGCCTCTTCCAGAACAACTGGATCTTGACTAAATTGTTGCTGTACTATCTGGATTTCTTGGGAAAGTTGATTTAAGGAGTCTTGATTGGGAATTTCGAAATATTGAGATTGAGATATATCTTGGGCTGTTTGTTTGCCTTTTGGCGAAAGAATAGTGAAAATTTTAGGGAGAATTTGGATTCTCTGAGGCAGAATTTGAGAATAGTTATTAGGCGGGAAGTTTTGAGAAGTTGGGTTAGAAACGCCTACATTGTCTTGAGGGTTAGAAGACTGAGAGGGTGGTTTATCAGGGGGAACATCGTCCCCCTCCTTATCGCTCATGCCCCTGATGAATCAGGGTACCGAAAGAAAAGAATAGATTGGAAAGGACTCACCAATTTATTGCAGAAAATGAAGAACTGAAATTTCAGTCAACACGCTTCTCCAAATTTCAGGCGAAAAAACTCTCGAACAGAATAAGAATTTAGTTCTTCTTTTGTAGTTCTCTCTTTGTCACCGTAAAGTTAAAATTTTTAATTTGCGCACATAGCTTTTATTATGGTATAAGAAAGATTAAAAATTATTTTGTACCATTAAGTGCATTTAATAAAAGCTTGGTCTTTAAAAGTTAAAAAAATATATTTTTTTAATTTTTAGATTTGTACCCTGAATAAAAATATTGAAATTTTCAAATCAGATCAAGAATTCATAATTCTCCTCCTTAAAAACCCTTGTATGCCAATTTTTATTGAAATCGAACACACTAAATCTTTTCCCCCTCTCTCGTTAGAGAGAGGTGGGTACCTGAGAATACCATATTATTGTATTTTCACCGGAACTATAAAAGAACTATAAAGTCAGTTAAAATTGGTGAGCAAAACATGAGCGAAAATCGTCAAAATCTGATCCAAAATTCGTATTCCTTATCCCCAATTTTGGTTGAAATCGGACAAACTTAGGTGTTTTCCGCCCTCCACTTCCCTCGTAGGGGGAGGGGTGCCTAATAATAACATATTATTGTATTGTCACCGGAACTATAAACGCATGCCAAATTTGAAGGCAATCGGATGTGTATAAGTTAGTTAAAATTGGTTAGCAAAAGATGACCAAAAATCGTTCATCTTGAATCCGCCATATTGAATATTCAAAATCTGATTAGAAATTCGTTATCTCCATACCCAAGTGAACACACCAAATTTCTACGAAATCGGGCGTACTTCAACTGTAACCCCCTCCATCCCCTTCGAGTAGGGGGGCGCTGTCAATTTCATCACACTATATTATTGTGTTGTCACCGCAACTATATAAGCATGCCAAATTTGAAGCCGATCGGATTAAGAAGTAAGAATTAAAGTTGGAATGATAATACCCCCTGATAAATTTCACAAAAATGACCGCCATATGTAGGTGACAGTTATGAGCCTAAAAGAACGTAGTCACATCAATCGAATCGACTTGACATTATTTTTTTTTTGATGTGCCTTCCACAATCAGTAAATGGTATTTTTTACCATGATTTTTCGTAATATATTAAAATTTTGTTTTTTTAAATTTTTGTTAATAGAAAAAGTAAAGTTATATCATTTTTAGATTGGTTCCAAGTCCCCCTGCAAACATGATATATATTTGCCTGCTTTTTTATTAGCCACACACTTATTTGAACCAAACCAAAAGTTACTAGGATGTTACTCCCTTGTTTTTTTAGTCAACATAAAGTGGTTTCATTTTTTTGCATGTTTTTGCTAAAAATATAGTGTTTGATTTGGTCAGTGCTGGTATACACCCGGAATGAGTAGTTTTTTTGCCTTTTATAAGTGCTGCGCGATAACTCTTTTTATTATTAGCCTCAGAGTTAGGGGAATTTTGTCAATACCAACTGATTTAGGCTCACAAATGTCAAGTACATGTGACCGTCATTTTATTTATATGATATTATCATTCATACCTTTATTTTTATTTGCGTGGAACATATCCAACAAACAACAACAAACATATCACGCTAATAGTAGGTTTTTATTTCAATTTGAACATAAATCGATTAGTATTGCTGACCTAATTTTAGTGCTTTTTTTGTAAATTCGCCAACACTATTAGATTAAACATTTTTTGTATCGCACCTAACCATTTTTGTTCCCTGCTGGCTGAACTCATTGGCCAGTTAACGCAGATTTTCGCCCATTCTATTTTTTTCTATTTCCATGAGTTCGTCGCCATTTCGACATGAAAATAGTGTAGAACCTTGATAAAAATACACTTAAACGATAGAAGTTGAACGGCCTCAGTTAAAGCTACAATTATATTCAATTTCGATGTATGTTCCATTTGACATTTCTGTAACCGTCCATTTACATTGAAAAGGAATTATGGGTCCAAAAATTTTAACTCTAGGGTTAATGCAGGGGTCTCTCCTCTTAGCCCCACAGTTTTAAATTTATGTATTAAAGAAAATGAATCTGAAAAAGTAAAAATAACGGGAGAAAATAAGGGTTTTAAATAAGCGGTAAAGAAAAATGTCAATCAATATGGTTTAAAAAAAGGAGGACTTAACTAAATCATTCAATACAAAAGTAATGTGAAAAATTTGGGAGTGACACTTCAAATAACATCGAGAACAATATCATTATAAAAGCGAAAAAAGGTATAAACCTATTAAGAACATTTTGTGGTACATGGGGGGCTGACCAAAAACCTTGATAATGATCTTTAATGGACTGGTACGTACACATTTTCATTTTGCATTCTGTTTGATCGAACCATCTTTTTAAAAAAATCTACAAAAACTCGACACCATATATCATCAAGGACATCGAATTATTACTGACTGCATGAAATCCACGCTGATACCAGCACTACTGGAAGAAAACTCCTCTGTTAAACTTGAGATATTTGGACAAAAACTTATCATAAAGTCAGCTAGAATCAAGACAGCCCCGCTTATTGAAATACTAGATGAATACCAAAATAGTTTGATTGGAACAAAAATAAAACAACTGAACAACCAACAATTCGGCAGAAAATCTATATAAAAATTGAACAACTTACAAAAAAATTAACAAGGAGAAAATCTTAACCTGTTATACAAAAGACAGCGGCGCGCAGTCAATGGAAGCAAGGGAAGCAGTGGTTCCCCTAGAAAAACAAATAGGAAAAAAATGCTAAAAATAATTTTAAATATCAAGCTCATAACAAATGCGGCCTTGACTAAAACCGAGTCACAGCAGAAAGTCTGCCCGCGTATCGTATGCGCGCGGCTGTCATTCATGGGCCCCTCTTTGATGCAAGGACAAGGTCTGGATTATTATTATTAGAATTTTTCACATTCAAGAATATAAAGATTATACACAGTATGTATTTTGTATTTTATAAAGAGTTCTTTACAACTTTTTTTTTCTGTTGATTTTTAAAACAGTCCGAAGACATCGTTTTTGTATTTGGAATATACGTTCTGCACCTGTTGAATTTCCCCAGAATATTGCCACTTTCTCAACACAACACCGTTCTCAACTAAAAAGCCAGTTAACTCTTTCGTTTTAGTATCCTTTGGCCTATGATCGGTGCCATATTGACACCAAACTGACAGAAAATCCATGCTTTACTTGTCAATTTGGTTATAAAAATGGCAGCCACAGTAGGCTAAAGGGCACTGAGGCAGTAGGAGTTAACTGACTTTTTAGTTGAGAGCGGTGTTGCTCGACATGACCCTTCCAGTTCAAATCTTTATCAATGGTGACACTAAGGAACAGAACTTAATCTTCTAATTCCAGTCTTTCTCTTTCTATACACAGTTTTTCAGTTTTATCTTTTGGTTTGAATGGAATTATTTGCGTCTTATTTACATTTAATACTAAATTGTTTGCTTCAAACCAATTTTCAAGTGTTACTAGATCTTTGTTTATACCAGATTTAAGTTGTTCTTTATTTGTTTTCTTATGTCACTGTTTTATCATCAGCAAAGAGTACTATGTTATTTTCCAGGATGTTTGTAATGTCGTTTCTGTACAGAATGTACAATCGCTTCTTGAGGGACGCCTTTTTTATTGTTTTACAATCAAATCTAATTTTTTGACCATCAGCCCTTACTTCTTCTACGCATTGCTGTCTTTTGACTGGAGAAGTCTGTTACCAATATTCGTTACGCCAAAAAGATGTAGTTTTTTTAATAATGTTTGATGACCAACGCTATCAAAAGCCTTTGATAGGTCGATGCTTAGTGTTACTTTTTTATTGTTAAGAGAATTGATAGCGTCATCCAGTATTTGAACAGCTCTAATAGTTGATCTGCCTTTTCGGAAGGCATTTTGATTGCTTGAGAGAATGTTTTGAGATTCAAGAAAATCGACTAATTGTCTGTGCGTAACCTTTTCAAATATTTTGCTTATGTTGTTTAATAAGGATATAGGGCGGTAATAAGAGCTATCTCCACTGCTAGGTTCTCTGTTTCGTGTGCGTCGAGAGGTCATTAAATCTTAAGAACGCAATTTTTCAATTCAATTTAAAATAAGCTTTATTGTCAGAAAGTAAAATTAAAAATTTTCATTGACAAAGCGCTTGACATACAACTGAAACCCATTTTAGACTTACAGCTTAAGAAGAACAAAAATGTCTGCAATTTAAAATTCTCAGAAAGTATAGCATACACCTTCGTTTACACTGACGCTTCCATTTTAAAAGAAAAAAACAGGATGTGGTGTGTATATTCTCAAAATAGATTACAAATTCGCAGGTTGGTTGCCCAAACAATTAAACATATTCCAGCAGAGACAGTAGCCATTAATAAAGGGCTAAGAACTTGCCTATGAAAAAATCTGGATATAATAATCTGCACACTCATAAAGTTGAGGCCAAACAAGACTAACTAGATTTTTAAACCACAACAAAATAAAACTTTAAAAATCATAAGAAATTCACTCATCTCTGTACTTTTTCTTAGAAAAAAGTCTATGAAAAAAAAAGTAGAAAAAAATATAATAAGCTTTTTAGACAAAAAAATTGAAAATAAGGAAGATATTTTAAAAAAAGTGAGGTTGTACAGTGAATGACTAACAAACCTACCCAGTAAAGAAAATCTAAAAAAGTAGGAAAAGTTAATGAAAGTATAACAAGAGAAAAGAAGTAAGAAAAAAGAACAGTGAAGAAAGAAAAATACACAACCCAAGAATACCAAATCCTAAGTGGCTTAGAGCCAGATTATCTTAGGGTCAACAGAGGAGTCAGTCAGTCATTTTACATTAGGTTTTGTTTGTAAAATGTCGGTTTCTCCTGTGCCTATATTGTCGGCATCATATAACTTAATTATAGTAAAAAAATGTAGGTACATATATATTTTTTCAAGACAGATACTACTTCTTTGCTACCGAAATAATATAAGTGAAGTAATCATATACTCTGCAATTATTTTTTTAGGATTTAATTATAAAAAAAATCTTGGATTCCACATAAACATTCATAATAATGTAAAACCCTACCAATGTACGCTATGTGATGCGAAGTTTAGTAGTAATGCAACTTTATGGAGGCACAGGTAATTGAATATTCGGAATCGATTTTATATGACAACATAGCGAATGATTTCAAAATGGCGCCGATCATGGCTGAGGAAAGCCGCGCCAATACTTTCCTCGCAAACGTGAAAGATTTTTGGTTGTCACGTGACCAGCTCTACGTTAACGCATCTTCGGACCTCCCAACAACCCCAGCCAATCATACACAGTTAGCAAAAACTACATATTCAGGAAAAAAACTATATAAACTTTGAACGATATATTTTTGAGGAATGCATGCAATCCTCTATACATTTGACAGCTGTTGTTTTATCAGAGGCGGGCAACTCATATTGCCCTCTCTTTCTAGTTTTTTTCATATTTGCATGTAAAACGGATTTTATAATTTCCCCAGACAGTTTTTGAAAGATTGATTTTTTTTGGTTAGTAAAAGTAAAAGTTTTGACAAAAACAAAACAAAAACAAACAGTGAATACACACGGAAGATATTAAAAATGTAAATAATTGGTAAAATATAAAGATTCCTATGATCTATATTTTTGTTACAATAAAACATGGAAACATAATATGTTATTTATTAACGAAGTACATGCTAAATGCGTATGTTTGTAACCACTGCTTGTAGCTCACTTATCTCGCCAATTCGGCTATTTTTATTAATTTTCCAGCTTGGTAAATGTATGTTTTCTTTTCACTTTTCCTGAGTTTCTTTTTCTGTTGGACAACGGAACAATACAAATTCATCGAGGCACGTATTTTTACAGTTTTCGATAAAACAAAATTCCATTTTTAACCCTGACGTTTCTTAATCAAAAATCTGACAGTGACAAAGTTATTTATTGTTATGGGTTACCAACTATCATTGCCAACACACAATTTCAAACATTTCCCTAGCAACTGTCAAATCCAGTTGCTGACCTCTGGTAAAACAATAACTGTCAAAAATCGTATACAGGGCCTCTAATGTTACCCATATAACTATGAGATAATATGGCGGCCTTTCCCTTGCTTTTCCTGAGAAACATGCGTACCGATCAAGTTGGCCCGGAAAAAACCCAGAGACGGGCAGGCGCGTCGAATGCGTCAGTAGTGAATGCAAAGATTATAATCTATAATATATAAAAAAATTTTTAAACAACTACAAGTAATATATAAAAAATTTTGCCTTTCTATTTTAACTAGCGACCGCGGTCTCTAGATGGCGCTAGGTAAAAACCCGCGACTAGGAAAAACTAACAAGTGGATCCAAGCCAGTACAGAGTTTTTCATTAAGCAGTTTTTTATCAAATTGTTAAATTCTTCAGCAAAACATCTTCTCGAACTTTTCGATAATTCTAGTATTGGTGTATTTTTTTGGCATCCTGAAAAATGTATCTTGAATCCTTTTTGACTCTGGAAAGTTTTATTACATAATTTGCAGACATTGGGATCCAAATTCTCAAAGGGCCAAAGAAAAAAGTAAAGCAATGGATTTTTCGTGCATTGACTTGCTAACTAAAGTTGGTTTACTTGAAAAAATTAAAACATTGTCTTCAAAAAAAGTTGCTAGGGGCCGAAATATTTTAAAATTTAGCTTGTAAAGTTGTGAAATAGCGAGAATTTAAATTAAAGTTGCATAAGTAACTGTTTGCATTAAAGTTTTGTAGTTTTCTTTGCTTAAATTTTGAAAATGAAGAAAACATGCCAAATGTTGCCAGTGAAAAAAAAAATAGTCAGAAGCTTGATTTCGAAGCTCAGTAGGACTTACATGTATTTGATTTCTTGGTAATTATTCGGAAACAGCATGGAAAAAGCAATTTCCGTCCTTTGGAGCATCAATTGTGGTAAATTTTGACATCAAAAAATTTGTAAATTTTGTAATTCAAGTTTATTTCTTTCTCTCTGGAATTCTTATCTGAACGCAAGAGCAGTAAAGACTTGATGAGTCAGCTGGGATGTTGTAATTTTGAGTGTAGAATTAATGTAAAAATGATATAAAAAGATTGTAAAATTTTTGAAAAGCTGTTGACTTTTGCTGATAACTTCAAACTTTCCAAACTTGTTTTTGGTTAGTTAAAGAGGGACATCACGGATTCGCAACGGTAATCTTTTCTCTTAGCGTCATCTAGGGACCGCGGTCCTGTACTAAGAGTGCGCAGGCCGTTAGTGAAAGCAACGGACAAGCGAAAATTTAGGTTTAGGTTTAATATTTTTCTTTTCTTTTAGAACACTTATTAAAAGATTGGACACTACCGTAAAAATATTGAAAAAGTGTTGTCTAGTGTTCTTCGTAATAATAATGCACGCAATCACAGAAAATACCGCCACAAAATTTTAAAACACGAAAACACCAAAATAACATAAAGAAAATGGCAAAACGTACCACACCTCGTCAAAAATGTAAACTTTACCTAGACAGGGTCCCCAACAGTTTCGTATTTTTTATAAACCAATTTTTTGTCTACTAAAGGGTGGGCCAAAAAATCTTGCACACTTTTGAATTTGCTATAGTAGTAGTAGAGAAGGAGCGGCGCGAAGCCTGGCAAGTAGGCCTCCCTGGGCCCTTTCTGCCTTACCCCGAGCCTGCCCTAATCCGTCGCCTGTACCACTGGTCTGGCAGTCTGCTCATCTGGTTTTACTGTTCTTTTTGCAAAGTCCAGTATTTTATCCCATTTGAGCGTGTGCAGGTCCTCCTCCAAGCGGTCGCCATGGCATCGTTGACCCATTTATTGAGTTGACTTTGCAATTGCCTCTTGGTTGTTCCAAGGAGTGGTT
Organism: Oxystoma pomonae; assembly: GCA_963921995.1. Taxonomy (NCBI): domain Eukaryota; kingdom Metazoa; phylum Arthropoda; class Insecta; order Coleoptera; family Brentidae; genus Oxystoma; species Oxystoma pomonae. The sequence goes on from OY998164.1 coordinate 36,083,777, forward strand.
CCGGCCCTACATACTGGGTGCTTGTCACGGCACCCCCATATGTCCCGGTACCCACATAAGTGTCACTTGTTTGCCCTCTCCCAAGGATTCTAGTACATCCGCACATTCCTCCTTCAGTCGGTGTAGCAAATCACGGCGCTCTCCTCGAACTGTTCGCGGAGTTTTTCACTCTGCCATAGTTCCCTGTCTGGGATGACTACTTTGTACCTCTTGTTGAATCTCCAGGGGTTTTTTGGTCTTTGTGTTTTGATCGCTGACATTGGAATTTCTCTCGGCGATTTGGGAAATCCTAAGATGACCCGCAGCTTCCCCTCTTCCTTTCCATTGACCTGTATCTCTCAGCCGGAGGTTTTGCTATAACTTTTGATCGAATCGATCGATTTTCAAATGTTTTGATTTTTTGGAAAGACAAGACATGAGACTTTTCCGATTCGGTCCAAAATTTGACATTTTCTAAAAATCCAAGATGGCGGACCGTTTTAAATAACGGGAAATTTTCACCCTCCCTGCAAAAAAAATATGTGCGGCACTGGAGAAAATCTAAGTCATTGTGACAAAAGCCTTATGTATTCTCTCTATACCAAGGCATTACTTAATTAAACCGGTTAAGAAATAAAAAAATACGGGCTTTTATATTGAGTGGAGTTGTCTGCTGTAACTTTAGATAGAAGTACAAGACTGTTTTTAAATAATGGGTAATTTTCACCCCCCCCCCCCCCCCCTCTCCTCTTCCCCGAAAAAAAAAATTATATTTGGTACCTATACTAAACAAAATTTAAATTAATGCGACAAAAGTTTCCTCCCTGCTGCATATATGAAGTATGGTGACATAAACTAAATGCCCCTTTGCTTAAAATTTGCCTGTTTCTGCATGTAAGACAATGTCGCAGATTTTATTAGGGCCATTGAGTGGCCTGCTAACAGCCCCGATTTGAATCTGTAGACAGCCATTATTGGGGAGATTTAGAAAAAGAAGTGTACAGAAATGGCCGCAGCTACGGTGACATTAACGAACTGTGTCAAGGCATCACAGAGGCCCATCGAAGTTTGCCTCAAAGAAACATTACCAAGGCTTTTAATAAATGGCTTAATGATTTGCGTACTAGAAAATCTAAGTAGCCCGATCTAGATTATTATACGTTAACTAATGGTTATTTTTATTTAAAAGTATAAGTTTGCAAAAAATTTATACAAAATATAAGTGTTTGATGATTAATAACAAAGTAAACTCAGCTTAGGCTCGGCCAAATAACCAATACATGCCACTCTAGCTAAAAAATCAGTAGTTTAAAACAACATAAATTTTTTAAATTTTATTACAAGTCACAATTTTTATTGAAAACACTGGACTAACTTGTTTTCACTGATTTAAGCAAGTGATATCTCCATATACCTAGCAGAGATGGGAGGTCGAATGGCCTTGATTTTTTTTTGTTACTTTTTTAGGGGAGTGAAATTATCCAATGGTTAAAGCTGTCCTCCATCTTGGATGTTCGAAAAATGTCAAAGCTGCAAGCTTTGTTCACCCAAAAATGTAAAAATGTTTAAAATCAAGTAATCCGATGAAAAGTTAAAGCAAATGCAAAAACTGCGATTTTTTTGCAATGTCGAGCCCAAAAACACTTATTTCAGAGGTTTATAGTTTTCTTATCTCCCAACCGATTTAATTAAGTAATACCTTTTGTCGCAATGACTTAGATTTTCTCCAGTGCCGCACGTATTTTTTTGCAGGGGGTGTGAAAATTACCCGATATTCAAAACGGTCCGCTAATTTTGAACCGGATCGGAAAAGTCTCATGTTTTGTCTTTCAAAAAAGTTTAAAAAATTTGAAATCGAGCTATTCGATCAAAAGTTATAGCAAATTTAAATGTGTGCAAGATTTTTTGGCCCACCCTATGGAAAAACATGCTCTTCGATAACTTTGGGCAATTAATAAAATTTTTAAAAAACAACAAAATGAATCTCGTGTCCGCAAATAAAAATAAAAGTAAAACTCGTGGCATATCGGACAAAGCGTTTTTGTTTTTCAATTCATTACGACCAGGCCTCCAATGTCTAATGGAAAATCCAGACACCTACAGACCTGTTTCATACTTATTAGGAATCATCAAGGAGTCATAGGATTATACCTGGCAGTTGAAGCTACACAGTGACCATGCACACCTCTAGAATTTAAAACAAAAAGTTTGTAATCCTTGGGGACGTAGTAACTGTGTGCGCCACCTGTCGAATAAACCGAGAAACAAAAACATCAAAATTGAAAAGTGCAAGACACCGTAAATACAGAATCCTGTACCGTTCAGCAGGTTATAAAGTAGAAACCTGTAAAAGTATATTTAAGAGTCATGTTACAGTGACCTTATACTTTTACAGGTGTCTACCTTATAACCTGCTGAATGGTACAGGATTCTGTATTTACGGTGTCTTGCACTTTTCAATTTTGATGTTTTTGTTTTTAGGTTTATTCGACAGGTGGCGCACACAGTTACTACGTCCCCAAGGATTACAAACTTTTTGTTTTAAATTCTAGAGGTGTGCATGGTCACTGTGTAGCTTCAACTGCCAGGTATAATCCTATGACTCCCTGATGATTCCTAATAAGGATGAAACAGGTCTGTAGGTGTCTGGATTCTCCATTAGACATTGGAGGCCTGACCGTAATGAAGTGAGAAACAAAAACGCTTTGTCCGATATGCCACGAGTTTTACTTTCAATAAAATTTTTATTTAACGGGACTGGAAAAATATTAAGTAGTTAATTTTTTGTATCATTTTTCTATTTTTTCCAGAACGACCAATGCATTATTTAGAGCTCAAGATATAACAAAAAATTGGTGATAACCCCCGGGACATTAAAAACGTGCAGAGAAAATTCGTGGATTTAAAAGTGCTTTTTTACTTAATCTAAAAGTAATTTTAAATTTAATGTTTTAAAACGTATTATTGTTCCCTAGATATTATAAAATTATATTTTACTTTTGTTTGTCTATGTTTTGGTTTGTGGCTATTATTTTATGATTTAGAGAAAAGTTATTGCGTTCTAAACTGTCAATTTTTTTTTAAACGGATAACGATAGTCAATACACTTCTTTGGTTTTGATAGTTTTTTTTCGTTGCGCGTGGAATAGCTCTTAAATCAGTTAAAAATAACAACCCTGGTTCTCATGGCTGCCAACCTTTTAACATGAAATGGGCTCTTATTTGTTACGTCCTGTTTGTGCTGAATACAAGAGCAATAATTTTTTTTTTAGTCGGACAGTACACCTAGGAAGAAAATTTAAGTACCCGAAGCCTTGGAACCACAATAATATTGAGCAGAATTGCCCGCATTGCGGCCGCCTTTACTTTAAATACAGCAGTCTTAAAGCGCACATTCAAGCAAAACATAAGAGTAAAAACCAAAAAAGTCCTAAATCACTGTTTAGATGCTGGTGCGGAGAAAAATTTATGGATAGAAAAAGCAAAAGTAGGAAAACAAAAAAAAAATCACGTTTATTTCTGAAAACAATGTCGTTTATTTTTAGTGAAGCACAACAAAGAAAATCACCCAAAATTTCTACAATGTCCCGTCTGTCCAATTAAATATGTCGGAAAAGAAAAATTAGGTGCACACATAAAAGAAAACCATGTGTCAACAACTGATGTGTCGACAACTGATGTGTTAATAACTGATGTGTTAACAACTGATGTGTCGACAACTGATGTGTCAACAACTGATGTGTCAACAAATGATGCGTTAACAACTGATATTAAGTAAGTATTTTTTATCCGGTAGGCTAGGATTACGAGTGTTTTGTAGATGGGTTGGATGGATAATTCTGAGATAATATAACGGTCCCGCCCTTGCAATTGCTGAAAAAAAAACCGTCCCGATAATAACTCCCAATCAAGTTAGCCTGGAAAAAAACGCAGAGCCAAACAACCGTCTGGGAGCGATCAGACTGCGTCAGGCCTGCTCAGTAGATTTTCGGCCTTTGGCCTTGCCCATGGCCAACTCCGATTTTGACATTATTTTCTTTGTTTTTCAAAGTTATTATTGTTGCATATTTTGCGACGCTTGGTCCATTATATTATCTCAGAAAATACAAGATACAAGCCTATTCTAAATTGAAGTTTCATAAACAATGTCGCTGTTAGCCCTTTGAAGATCCAGCGCATACTCTCTGATAAAACTCTCACTATCAGGGTTTCTCTCCATGGCTTCTCGGATGGCAGTTTTATACTCTTTGAAATTTTTAGACAAGTAGTGGACTTTAGCTAGCAATAACCAAGATTTTAGACAGTCCTCGTTTAATACTAGAGCCCACTCGACCAAATCGTTTTTCGCCTTGTCGTAAAGGCCCAAATTTATATAAGTAAGCGCCCGATTGTTGTAGAGAAGGACACTGTCCTTGATTTGTGCGATGGCTTTGCTGTAAAGAACCAAAGCTTTTTCGTATTCGCCTCTTCGAAAAGCCAAAGTGGCTTGTTTTTTTAACGTCTCCATTTTTTCGGTCCGAATCAAACGATCTTGGTATCTTTGGTTCGCGTCTTTTTCTACTTCACGCATGAACCCATCTTTAGACATTTCGTTGGAATGTTTACTTTCCGATTCCTTTAACGCAGCTTTGTTTAGCACTTTTTTATTAGTTTTTACCTTTAAGAGTATGTTTTCTTCGTTGAGATTTTCCAAAAGTTTTTCTTTGTCCTCGCCCAAGTATTTTCTTGCCTCGATATCTCCAATCTCTTGTTGTTGTTTATCTTTAGAGGCGAGTTTTTGCACTATACCTGAAACTTCGTTCACTTTGTATAAAAAGTTACTGAATTCTTCTTCGAGCTTCCCTAAATTGGGAGCAGCACTTTCTTTCGCTTCCATTTATTTTAAAACTATTTAAAATCAGCTAAAGAAAATAAAAGATATGGGGAGAAGCAGAGGATTATCGATCAAACTTTCAAAATCTGCTATCAAAATATTTACTGGTTGTAGTTGCTATGGTGACTAGATGTGTCTAAAGCTGGCCACACACCCAGCACGACTGTCTGTTGATTTGCGTCCCATTTTTTCTGTCCAAATCAAATGATCTTTGGTTTGCGTTCTTTTATACTTCTCGCTTGAACGCACTACGAGAAATTTCGTTGGGATTGTTACTTTCCGGGTAATTTAACGCAGCTTTGTTTAGCACTATTTTGTTTATTTTTACATTTAAGGCTACGATTTCTTCGTCCTCGCCCAAGTATTTGCTTGCCTTAATATCTCCAATCTCTTGCTGTTGTTTATTTTTAGAAGCGAGTTTTTGCACTTTACGGAAATTATAAACTACCTTAAATTGGGAACAGCATTTTCTTTCGCATTCATTTATTTTGAGACTAATTTTAGATTCAGGATTATAGATCAAACTTTAAAATGTTCTATCAAAATATTTACTTGTTGTAGTTGCTATGGTGATTAAACGTATCATAGCGATATGATGTTTTGAGTGCGAAACCAACAACGACTCGACTAGAAAAAGCCAACCTTTAGCGCCTTTGACTTTTATTGATAAACGATGAATAGTTATTTATAAATTAAGCCAATAGGATATGCAATTAAGATATAAATTTTCTGAATGGAGGAAAAAATTAGAACACAATTTTTTTTTCATTAACAAGCTTAAGAAGGTCCCCATTCCTACCTCCTCGGGAACTGTCATTTCTAACCTCCAAAAAACTCCAAAAAAGAGTTTATTGGCTAACTCCTAGTTAGACTGTCAAAAGTGACAAATAGAAAAAATGTTGCAAATTTAATTCTCTATCAATAAGTAAATAGTGAATCACTACTTCTACCAGAAAAACTCAAAAAACCCAATTTGAACAATTTCTTGCATATTCATTTTTAGCATTTTCATCAAGATTTCTTAACCTACGAGTACCAAACTGGGCAGAAAATTAAATTTTTCCAGTGGCGTACCAAAACTCTTTGATACGTCACTGTTACTGACATATACATAAAAAGGCCCCGCTTTTCACTGGATCGTATATTAGATAAAATTTCATTTTCAACGACACCTTCCCCTTGTATTTGCTGCTTCTAGTAATAACATAAGAATTTTTTAAAATCATAATTTTTTATATTTTTTTTTAGTAAATTTCTTAAATAAAAGAGGCAATACCAATTATGATTTTAAAAAATTCTTATTTTATTACTAGAAGCAGCAAATACAAGCGAAAGGTGTCGTTGGAAATGCAATTTTATCTAGTATAAGATCCAGTGATAAGTAAACAGTGGCGTATCAAAGAGTTTTGCTACATTTTGAAATTTTCTACTTAAAAAAATCGGACTACGCCATTGGAAAAATTTAATTTTATGATATAATTTAGGTCGTTGTTCTTAGATCAACCCTGCCAAGTTTGGTACTCGAAGGTTGAGAAATCTTGATGAAAATGCTAAAAAGGAATATCTTGGATATTCCGTTATATATATATAAATTGTTCAAATTGGCATAATTTTTGCTTGGGTTTTTTCATTTTTTCTGGTAGAAGAAGCGGTTCAAGCTACACTATCACTATTTACTTATTGATAGAGAATTAAATTTGCAACATTTTTCATATTTTTCACTTTTGACCGTCTGTCACCATTTAGGAGTTATCCAAGAAAAACGCTTTTTTGCAGTTTTTTGGAGGTTAAAAATGACAGTTCCCGAGAGGGTAGGAATGGGGACTTTCAGTATTTTAAACGGAGGGCCTTCCTAAGCTTGTTAATAAGAAAAAAATTTGGGTTCTATTTTTTTCCTATGTAGCTTAGCCTCCAAAGAAGTTTTGTGTTTTCCAGTTTACCTTTTCAGAAGGATAGAATCAAACGATCTTGGTGTTTTTGGTTTGCGTTCTTTTCTATTTCTCGCATGAATCTTTAGATATTTCATTGGAATTTTTACTGTTCTGCTTCTTTAGCGCTGCTTTGTGAGGATTGTATATTTCAAGGCTATTTGTAGATTCGGTAGGAACTGCTTTGGTGACCAACACGTCATAGGGACGTAGCCTTTCGATATTAATAGCACCTGTAATAGCCAAATTGATGGATCTTCGCGATTGTTAGCCAAAAAGTGCTAAAACGATAAGATTTAACTACTAGCGTTTTCGATCTACAGTCAGTGCTCGTGATCTATAAATAGGAGGTTCACAAATTTGAAAATTGACAGTGAATTTTTTTTGTAGGTTTCACGACTAAAATTCATGTCCATTTTAAATTGTCTGTTGAAGTCTCTAGATTTGCCCTTAGTAGTTTGCTCCAAGTTCATTTCGAGTTTAGGTCTACCGGCATTTTTTATTTCAATTTTTGGCTCCATACTCAAAGAGCTAGTATTATTTTTTAAGTACTCTACCGTGACCGGACGACGGACGCGGCAATGAGAGCGCGCGAGATGGCAAGAGACCTGGCTGACATTTTATTATTACTTCCTTATTGTGTGGGGGTGCACGTGCTCATGTGCTCCTATAGAGGAACCGCCACTGTCTACGCTGCTCTCAGATCACCCCCAGTCCGGGAGTGATCTGAAGGCGATTCGGAATCTGAATACGAGCACTCGACTTGCGATCGTAAATCGAACGCGTTTACGCTCTAAAATTCATGACATAACCCCATATTTTTGTTTGTTTTTAACCTTTCGGGGATATATTTTCGTCGGGCCCTCTAGGGGGTTGATGCAAAGTGTGTTTAGTAGTGTAATTCAACACAAAGCTTTATAGCCCAGGCAAACTGTAATTTTCACAATGCTCTTCTGGGAACTAAAAGCGAGCAATATGAAATTTTGCATGGGTGTCGGGTACCACTGGGAAAGCTTAACTATAAATTTGCTCCATTCTCACCCACTTAACTTCGGCGCCATCTTGAATCACAGAGTTTAATCGGTTTATCATAACTCCAGTTATGTTTGCACTCGAAAAAAAAAGTCAAAAAAGCATTTTGTAGGGAAAAACAATACCTACAAAACGACCCCTTTGAAAATTATAGTAACTTTTTTGTTCATACTCAGAATTTCATTATTTAAACAAAATGAGCATAATGATACCAGTTTTTTCGCTATTTCTACTTTCCCGTTACTCTGATTGAAAAAATTATTAAACTCTTTCGTAAAGCTCTCATGATGTGTGGAAGGGACGTGATAATGATGCCATATGTATTTTAAAAAATATTTCAAAATTTCTTTATTTAATTTTTTTTCATGATTCCAGCCCGTTTTGACAAATATTAAGTGAACTACGTCAGCGCCATCTACAAAAAAGCTAGAGCAATGACACTTGGCACAATTGATAAGCACTACTGGGAAATGAAGCCTATTGATTTTCAGAAAAATCAGAAAACGGCAAGTACAATAGAAATGGGAAAAAGTGTCAAAAATATGCGTTTTTAAGATGTACCTCCGTTGTTCAGCTCGTAACTGTCTAGCAAGTTGATTAATCGTTTTCAAATTTTGCACGAATTAGGTCTCAAGTACAGTAACGAAGCCTATTGAAAATGGGCTAAATCGGAAAAAGACAAGTGAAACTTTTCTAAAGGCCTGCAGGGCCCCATTTTACGACATGTGGTAAAATAGATGCAAATATGTCAGACCATTACTCGAGAAGTAGACAAACGATTAAAACCAAATTTTGTACAATCATAAGGCCGAATGTATACTCAGTGACTGGTTTTTGAGACTAGTTTTTAGTTTTTGAGGTTTGGGGATTTTTCGAGAATTACGTAAAACTTTTACAGTACAATACTCGATGAAATAATTTCTAAATAAGATTTGAGTACTCTAGGACATAACGTTTTTGAGGTTTAGGGCAAAACATCCAAAAACACGCAAAAAAATGCATTCTTACAAAAATCGCTATATCTCAAAAACGGCGACCTCTAATGTGATGAAAGCTGCACAGTTCGTTCTCTTGACGTTTTTTACATAAGAATCAATCAAAAGTTTTACCCGTAATGTGGATGGTGCTGACGTAGTTTACTTAATATTTGTTAAAACCCCACTAGTATCAGAGGAAAATAAAAATAAATAAAGACATTTTGAAATATTTTTTAAAATACATATGTCAACATTATCACCTGACTTCAGGCCACATTCCACACATTATTAGAGCTTTAAATGAGGCTTATGTAAACAAATGACAAAAAACTACCATAGATGATAGATACAATAACGAATCGAAATCGTGCGCAGAGCGACTGCAGGATCGTTGAAGTTTGTTGAACATTTGGCGCGGTGTACAACAAAAAGAATTAGTTTAAGAAAAAATATTCGAACATAAAATGTAGAAAATTTGCTGCTCTACAATGTTTGTTGAAAAATTTTTTCAATCAGAGTAACAGGAAATTAGAAATAGTGAAAAAACTGATATCATTATGCTCATTTTGTTTAAATAATGGAATTCTGAGTATGAACAAAAAAATTAGTATAATTTTAAAAGGCGTTGTTTTGTAGGTATTGTCTTTCCCAAAAAAAATGTTTTTTTTATTTTTTTGTCTAGTGCAAAATTGACAGAAGTTATGAGCGAAAAACCGATTTAACCCTTTGATTCAGGATGGCGCCGTAGTTAAGGGGGTGAGAATGGTGCAATATATAGTTAAGCTTTCTCATGCAAATTTCAGTTTGCTCGCTTTTAGTTCCCAGAAAAATTACAATTTGCCTGGATTATATGGACCGATCTCGAATCACTTTGAAACGGTTTTTGAGCGTAAATCGAAAACGCTATATACAATAAGCTTCAGGCTACTGCGAACATAGAGGGAATCAAGTCCAATTTACTCTCCGTGCCGTACGAACGAGATGGGGTCGAAGCACGCTGCAGTGTTATCTTTTTGATATTTATTTTGTTCTATTTCTGCCTTGCTCGAGAAATAGATTGGTAAATTCTTAGGTGAAATAATACATTTTTAAAACTAAAAATGGATGTCTACGAAGTTGCCGAAAAAGTGCAGGTGGTCAAATGATACTATCAAGGCAGACCATTGAGACTAATTCAAGAACTTTTTTTGGAGAATTTTGTAAATCGCCCAGAACCTAGTTTATCAACGATTCATAGGTTTGTGCAGAATTTTGAAAAGTTTGGTGGTGCAGCGCCAAGAAACCATAAGAAACCCACTGTTTTGAATGATGAGTAGGAAGTACGAGATGTGGTGATTTGCGCTGCAGTGGAGGAAAATCGAAAGTTAACAAGTTACCAAATTGCCGAAGCAATTGATACGTCTTCAGCTACTGTCTCACTTGTTCTAAAAAAGAATGGTTATCATTCTTACAAAGCGTCAAAAACGGAGGACAACTATCGTCGTATGGAATTTTGCGAAACAATGATGGGAAGGGCATAACCCAACACACGTTAAATATTGGTCAAGGGAAAATTTGCATTTGTATTTTGATGTAAGAACACAGTATCCCCAAAAACTAAATGTTTGGGGGGGGGGTGTATTGTATTGACGGCAATTTGAATGGTCCTAGGTACTTGAATTTACTGCAGCAGCATATTATTCCAACTGCTAGGCAGTTGTTAGGTGTGAGATTTGGTGAAACATGGTTTCAACAAGATGGTTGTCCCACTCACAATGTTGGCCTTGTTAGGGAATATCTTGATAATGTATTTCCTAATTGAGTTATAAGTACACGGGGAACTATTTTATGGCCAATGACTCTATCTGTGGAGTTATATGAAAAATAAAGTTTAAGGCCATGAAAGGGCTAATAATTTGGAAAAACTTCGGATTAAAATTGAAGAAGCTTTCACCCCCTGAGTGTTGGGTGCTCCACTGATAGGTTTGCGGTATCCCTGCGTGTACAGTAGCCTGAAGCGCTCTGTATACGTTTCTAGTTAAAGAAGCGCTGGCCAAATATTTATGTCCTTACATAAGTTGTAATTTTAGGACCGTTTATTAAGTCAGTGATTTTGCCCTCTGAAGAAACTATGAATCTCGTAAGAATGTGTACCGAAGAATTTTCAAAACATAAAATTCAAGAAAGTTCTCTGTATAGCATTGTCAATTATAATATACCGGGAGCTGGACGTTAAAAAGTCTATGTATCAGATACCAGAAGAGGTTATAACCAGAAAGTGTCACATTGGTATGTTACAGCGTGTGCCAACTATAACTTTTTTCGAAATTTGGTCAGGGAGCCGGAATTAAGCTAATTACTGTCATAGCTTGACAGTAAAGATAATGAATAGAGTACCTGCAATTTTTTTATGATACAGGTGTCATATTGGCCCACTAATTATAAATTGACAATGCTGCCAAACTTTTTCTTGGTCATATGCGAGGCACACCACTGGTAAGTGTGGCAACTACTAACTTAGATTTATGGTAACTCATACCACTGTTATTTTGATTTCAGACATGTAATATTGGAATTCCTGATTGAGAATATCCAAGCTGCCTAATATCATCCTGTCCAGACCTAAATTGCGCCCACATATATGTCAATTTTCTTACGAGCCTACCTATGAATTACGTACCAGCATATTTGTTGTTTTAAGAATGTCATTTTAAAGCAGCGAGTACAGAACCGTTAGTAGATTCAACTTGAGTTGGACCAGAAAATTGGCACACTGCCATAGATTGCTGTCATACGTGACTCCAACCTAAGTCATAAGATACCTAAATGGCTTTTCTTTTATGAGTGTCATATTAACCTCTTTGTTACGAAAAGGCTATGCTGCCATACCTTCTCTTGACATGAGGATAGGCACACCTCCTTAAAGAGTTGGTTTTTTAAACATCTACCTACTTTATTTACTACCAGCATAATTTTTGTTTATTATGTGTCATTTAGTCACCTTAAATAAAAATTCAAATAGCTGCCAAACCTTATCTGCGCTAAAGAACAGATAGACCTCTATCAACTTTTAGCTACACCATGTAATACCATCAAGATTTTTGTGGCACACATATCATCTGGACACCTATTTTACAAAAATTTTGTGCTGCCCAACCTACCCTTGTCCAGTTCCTAGGCACTTCCTAGTAAAGACATCCAATATTAAGCTGTTACCTACTTCATCGAATATCAGCATAATTTTTGTGAAACATGTGTCATATGGACCCCTAGGCACACCCTCGTACAGACATTTAATATTGAACTGTTACCCAGTTTATCGAATACCAGCGTAATTTTGGTGGCACACAGATCATATGAATACTTTTTTTTTTAAATTGCCATGCTGCCAAACATACTCCTGTCTAGAACCTGGGCACACCCTTCTAAAGACAACCTATAACTAACTTTTACTTACACCATCCCATACCAACATGATTTTTGAGGAACACGTGTCATAGTGACATCGTTTTTATAAATTTGTTATGCTGCCAAACCTACCCCTGTCCGGGGCTTAGGCACACCCTTGTAAAGTCATCCAATATGAAACTTTTACCTACTTTATCGAATACCAGCGTATTTTTTGTGGCGCACTTGTCATATGGATACCTTTTTTATAAATTTGCTATGTAGCCAAACCTACCCCTGCCCAGGGCCTAGGCACACCCCTGTAAAAGCATCCAATATTGAAGTCTTACCTACTTTATCGAATACCAGCACAATTTTCATGGCACACTTGTCATAAGGACATTTTATTTATAAATTTGCTATGCTGCCAAGCCTACCCCTGTTCAGAACCTGGGCACACCGCTTTAAAAGGACACTTACATCTATAATACCATTGTTTACAATATTTAAACTCTCCCCCCCCCAGAGACCCTGAATAAGTGATATATAACACAATCATCCGAACTTTTATACAAACATAAAATTCAGAAAGAAGAAAGAAAAGACAGAAACATCCGAGCCGGAAAATTGCACGTCTGGGCACCTCGTACGTGTCATGACCAGCTTAAAAGTGTCTAGAGTAGTAACAAAACCGATGAAAAATAATCAGTGGTAACAATCACCGGATAAAAATCCGATTTGCGGATTTTTTTTCAAGGATCGGATTTTTTTCGGATATTGAGATTTACCGAATTTTTTAGGATATTTTAGAGCAAAACGGTGTTTTTTGAGGATTTTTCTTTATTTCCACTCGATACGATCAAAATATCCACCCAAAACCTGGGTTTTTAGTAGTCGAAAGACCTTTTTTGTAACAAAAACTAGTGCAATTCATTAGTGTTCGTAGGAAAAATGGCATACACAACTCGATAGAAAGTAACTTTCTTACACTCACACTAAATATTTTCTTCTTTAAAGAGGAAAATATATTCGTCAAAACAGTGGACCCAAAACACATCTTCTAGGATCTATAGTGTGAGTAGTGTGAGTCATTTTCCTATTCAGAGAAAAAAAATTTTTCTTCCGTAGAGTGACGAAAATAAAAATGAATATGCCTGTGAAATATGCATGCATCTTCCTGAAACAGGAAAAAGTGCAAATTTGGCTATTTTCATGTGGTCGCAAGAAAAATCATTTATATTAATCTATTTTTTTTTGTGAAGGATAAGTAAGACTTATTTTGTAACGGCAAAAATTGAACGTTACAAAAGTAGGGTGACCAGACGTCCGGATATAAATCAAAATTTTTACCGCAGTTGACCACTCTAATCACATTAAGTTGGCTTGTCGAGCACTTTCCAGGAAATCTCAGAATTTTCATAAAAATTTAAAATTTTCGAGTGGCAGCATTTTGTAACTTTTTTTTAATTAAACATTACTTATTTGAAAATTTCAGCCTGCGGCGTCATTATTATAGGTAACTTTTTTTTAATCAATCATTCCTCTTCTTAAATTTTCGGGTGCGGCGTCTTTTGGGTAATTTTTTGAAAGCAAACATTGATATAATATTTTTGAAATGAAACATGTTTTTCTGCAAAAATTTCGCCTGCGGCGCCGTTTACGGTCACTTTTTTTACAATCAAACATTATTTTTCCTAAAATTTTTGCCTGCGTGTGTTCGCTAGGTCTAGCAGGACTGTATATTTTGCTAAAAACGAAATAACACAGATTGCTTCCACGAAAAAATTTCGTGACGCCCCCTCCCGTTTTAGAAACTTGCGACCGCCACTGGTTCTATATATAGTGAAAAATTGGCTTAATTCATAATAAGTATATTTTTGAAAATGTTAGGCTTTTTATGGAAAATCAGGTATTTTTAGTCCTGGTTGTCCTCCTTGTATACGTACAAAAGAGGAAACTTTTATTTGTTTTTGGAGTGATTTTCTTAGATTATGCGACTCCTGTGCATTAAAAAACCCATAAGACAAGGACAAGTGACATTTTGCAAAAATACAGCAATAGTATTCCTTGACAACCTTGGGTAGGTAACCAATAGCAAATTAAATCGGAAATTTTTTGGCATAATCACGCGACAACTGCCATCCTTCAATCATGATGTTACGATAAAGTGAACATATAAAAACTTAATAAAAACGAAAAAAAAGCAATTTTCCACCACTTGTAGTAACTCAAAGCTTATGTAAAATTAAAGAATGTAGCGTCATCTATCTGTAACCACCGCATATAACATAACTCAAAAAATATCCGACCGATTTTGACAAAATTTGTAACTTATGTTGAGTTTGGGTTCTGTAGTTGGTCCCATTCTCTTATTTAAAAATGGTGGGAAGTTCTCAAATATTAAAATGTATATGGTATCAAATGAATAGTACTTAAGCCTAAAGTTAAAAGTAATATATTTTTAACCAGTGGTGTACAATGAGGGGAGGGGTTCAAAATTATGTTTTCAATAAAATATGGCTGGTGTGGTATCAAAAAATGAATGGCAATTGAGTCTAAACCCTGCCAAAAAAAACCGCATTAAACCTCATAAAAAACACACCTTATCAGTTTTTATAAAGTTTATAAGCTTTTGTGAGGTTTAATTTTAGAATTATAAAAGTTTGTAATAATTTATGCGCATTAATGCGCTTTCATATGTGTGTTTTTTATCTGATCCTATAATCAGGCAGACAGTTAATTTCCGCTTAAAAAATTACAGTAGCACTGTTAATCCCCGCAAAATCCCCCAAATCAAAAAAAGATCGCCGCAATTCGGAAAATTCGCCACAAACTGCCAATCCCCTGATCTCAGACTTTATTTACCGGGTGGTGACCCAGAAAAAACCGGAATGACTGCAGTTTTGTTATATCTTAACCGATTTTAATGAGTGTTATTTATTTATAGAACATGAAATTCGCCTTCAAAATTATAATAGAATCATAGAATCAGTTTATAATGAATTGAAAAAATAACACCGTTCTGAATCCTAGTCTCTACCAAGGTGATCGACGTATCGCTCATTAAAATCGATTAGGTAATTTAGGATTATTGCTCAAAAATGACAATTAAAAAGCTCAATTTGGGAAAATGTCCGTCTTTTGGTTAGCTAAAAAATATGGTCACCTTATTATACAAGCATCCTCAACCTAATTAATTCAAAACATTACATATTACTCAACATAGGTAGGTAGGTAGGTACCTACTTTATAAAATTTAATAAGAATGCAAAAAATAAGAAGCTTATTTTTATAATTACACATACAAAATTAAAGAATATATGCAAATTATGGGTTATTCCAAGGAAATTTTAATCTAGTTTGCGTCAGGTAAGCAGTACCATTTTTCAGTCAATAAAAAGAATAGGCTATATATATTCTAAAAGTGCAACAAAGATGAGAATAGCTTTTCTAACGTGATTTCTATAATATAGTAATTATTTTTGTATACACAGTGTTCATTTATAAACTTCCCACTACCGATATTTTGAGAACCAAAAGAGATATTTATATAATCTTAAATTTCGAGGGAAAACTCTGATAATGTATTCACTGACTTGCCTTCTTACCCCTCCCCCCACGTACCTTGTAATACCTTGTTTGAAAGGGGTTTTCCTCAGTTTTACAACGGTGTATTGCATTTCGAATTTAAACCAGTAGTTTTCGAGATATTAGCAGTTAAATTTCTGAAAATTTCAATTTCAAATTTAATTTTCTTAAAAACTAATGCATAAAATTAAAAAAAGAAGACTTTAAAGTCCATGAGAACCCCTTTTTAAAAAGGTATTGCAAACAGGGTGTTTATTGGCCCCTTAAGCCCGCTTGACATGGAGCAATATAACTTGCAATTGCCTGCAATTTGGAGTCATTCCAAAATAATAAATGCGCAATTACAGAGACGAACATGCCCAAACAAAACCTCGTGCAAAAGATCTAAAATTTTTTTCCTGAACATTTTTGTGACCTTTTCTTTGAACATTTTGTTCGGGTAAATTTTTGAACAAATTATTTCTATCTATTTTGGAAACATATTTTTAAAGATAAGAATAAATAAAATTTCACATCAATGATCAGTGATCTCAATTCTTTTAAAAAAATGGAACACCAACTTTTATTTTAAATTTTTGTGAAAAAAAGCCGACGGCAAGCGAAACATTATTATTGGCTCTACTATCAGTTTTGTCACATGGATTAGGGTTACTTATAATATTTTTTTCTTAGGGTTTTTCCCGGATTTTTTTGCCCGGGGGTTTTTTGGGATTTTCTTGCGAGTTTTTTTATTTCCACAGGTTTTTTCCTAAATTCAAAAAACAACCCAGGAAAATTTTTCTTTTCCAAAAAAATTTTGAGTTTGCAAAAAAGTCAAAAATTGCACTTTTAAGCGATAATCCGCGCCTCACGACTATCAGGAGTGGTGGGGAGGGGGATTTTTTTTCAACATATTTTTGTAACTTTACTTTAACCTTAGCTTTGATTGTTTTTTTTTTAATTCCTCACACCAGATTTACCTAGTTAGTTTAAGGCCCCAAGGGTTGCTTAAAAAAGCAAAAGGTTCATGAAAATGTTGAAGATATAGATATTTATTTTCAATTGTAGTAATAGAATTAAAAATTTAAATTTCCCGCCCATATGGCGCGATTATCGATTTGTTGTCATGATGGGTGACAGCTGGAATTTTGGCGGTTTTATGAGTTAGGTTTTTGCGAAAGCATGTTGCATTTTAAAGTTTGCCTTTTATTACGATTAAACCTTATGTAAACTGCATAAATCATTTTTATTTACCAAACCCAGAGTTTAGACTACAGTTATCAGGTGTGGGGTCAAGGGCATCATGCCCCTAGACGACAATCCAGAGGAGTATCATGACGTCTGTCCTGAGGGTGCTCAGGGCACAGCAAACACACAAATTACCATTGATGATCTGGTTCAGACAGCTGTTAGAGCAGTCTTTATACATCAGCAGCAAATCCAAGCACCTGGAGGCACGGGAACTGGGGCGCAGGACCCTCCAAGGAGCACGTTCACAAATACTGAAATAAGTGCCTTATTACCGGAGTTTAATGGGTCGACGGACGCCAAAATATGGGTTCAACGATTGGATGCAGTTCAAGGCGCTTACACAGTTCCAGACAAGACAATGCAGCTAATAGCAGTTGGGAAATTGACAGGTCAAACAAAAACCTGGTTTCACTCTAAATTGGACCTCATTAATAAGTCATGGGATGAATTTAAGACTGAGTTGACCAAGATGTTTTCATTCAGGATTGACAGAGTGTCGCTTATGAAAAAATTTGAAGCTCGTAGATGGAAAAGAGGTGAGAAATTTTCCATTTATTTTCACGACAAGGTGTCTTTCGGAAACAATGTTGGCTTATCTGAGGAGGAGCTCATTGAATACACAATTGATGGCTTCACAAATGACACATTGCAGTCCCAAGCAAGGATGCAAGATTTTAAAAGTTTGTCTGATCTGCTACGTATAATGTCCAATGTGACACAGAGTGAGAGAACGAACACACACCCTGTCTCACATGGTTCGAAGCCATCATCAAATTCAACAACACAAAACACAACGACAAGCACCAGGAAATGTTTTAACTGTTATTCAACACTACACCTTGCGGATGCCTGTCCAAAACCTAAGCGAGAAAGAGGTACATGCTTCCAATGTGGTAAGTCTGACCACCAAATCAAAGACTGTCCTGATAAGAAGAGTCCATTTCGCAAGACATCCACACCAGTTGCAAAAGCACCTGCAGATTCTACTATGGGTGTTATTGAGCCACCCAGTGTACCAGGTAGTGTGCCACCTTCAACGAACATGGTCTGTACAGGTTCGTATGAGATCTCAGTTACGTTTAAGGCAGAAGAGAATGGGAATGTACTACAGTTCACTCTAAACTGCATGTTGGATACTGGAAGCCCCATTAGTCTAATAAAAAATAAGTTTGTGCCACCAAATTGTATTAGTCCTAATTTAGATTTGGATAGCAAGTATTTTGGTATTAATAAGTCTGCATTAGATATTTTAGGCTTTTTTAATAAAACTGTCATTATTAATGATATGGTGGTGCCGCTGCAGTTTCATGTGGTAAGTGATTCTACAATGACCTTTTCAGCCATTTTGGGTAGGGACTTTTTGCAACTTCAAAACTTTAAGGTCTCATTAACCGACAAAATTGTTTTGGAAAAATTATGTTTTGAGAGTCAAAGCGGTTTTGATGAACTACTTTTTATTGATGTCGAACAAAATTTTGAGAAGTCCATCAACATAAATAAAAATTTGCCCCCCTCTCTAATTTTTAATATCGAACAAAAGTTTCAAAAAGAATACTTAAATGTTGAAAGACCAAGCGAACCTGAAGTTGATTTCGAAATGAAAATAATTTTAAAAAATGACCAGCCAATCTCATTTAGACCTCGTAAATTATCTTAAAAATGAACTGGAAAAAATAATTGATGAGCTGGCAGCCAATAACATTATTAGGGAAAGTAATAGTCCATATTGTAGCCCTATTGTCCTAGTCAAAAAAAAGTCAGGAGGTTTGAGGTTATGTATTGACTACCGTGAAATCAATAAAATTATGGTTCGTGACCATTTTCCTTTGCCCTTAATCGATTCTTGTCTGGATTTACTAAAAAATAAAAATTATTTTTCAGTTCTGGACCTTAAAAATGGCTTTCACCATGTGAAAATGGCGTCAGATTCTATAAAGTTTACATCTTTCATTACACCAATAGGTCAGTGGGAATATCTTTATATGCCGTTTGGTTTGGCAAACTCGCCATCTGTTTTTATGAGGTTTGTAAGCACAATTTTCAAGGAATTGATTAGACAAAACAAAATTCTAATTTATATGGATGATATATTGATTGCAACTGAGGACCTAGTCACTCACCTTGAGATTTTGTCTGAAGTATTTGATCTACTGTGTAAAAATCTTCTTGAACTTAGACTTAACAAGTGCCACTTGTTAGAAAATCAAATAGTTTATCTGGGTTACCTCATAAACTGTGATGGTATTAGACCCCGTCAAGAAAATGTCAAAGCTCTTGTTGATTATCCGGTTCCAACTGACAAAAAACAAGTCCAAAGATTTTTGGGACTTGCATCCTACTTTAGGCGTTTTATTCAGTCATTTTCTGTACATGCAAAACCCCTCTACGACCTCTTAAAAAAGGAGACAGAGTTTAAATTTAGTGAGAAAGAACTAGAATCTTTTAATATCTTGAAAACTATGTTGACTGAATCCCCGATCTTAGCTGTCTATGACCCTTATTTACCAACTGAATTGCACTGTGATGCTTCAAGCTTAGGTTATGGCTCCATACTGTTGCAGAAGCAAAAGGATGGCTTATTTAGACCTGTTTTCTATTATAGCAAAAGGACAACAGAATCAGAATCTAAGATGCACAGCTTCGAGCTGGAATTGCTTGCTATTGTAAATTCCTTGGAAAGGTTTAGGATCTATTTACAAGGTCTTCACTTTAAGATAGTTACAGATTGTAATTCGATTAAATTGGCTTTAAATAAGAGGGAGATTAATAGGCGTATTAATAGGTGGGCATTAACCTTACAAAATTACGATTATGAGCTCGAGCACAGAGACAACACTCGTATGAGACATGTCGATGCATTAAGTAGAGCAAACAGCATTTTGATTCTTGAGGAAAATACATTTGAACAAAATTTGTCTATTGTTCAGAATTTAGACCCGGAGATAACAAGGATTAAGCTTGAATTAGAGGTATCTGAAAATAAGAATTTTGAGTTAAGGAATGGCTTAGTATATAAGAAGTTGAAAGATAAGAAAAAAACTCTTTTTTATGTCCCAAGTTCTATGGAGAATAAAGTAATCTTTAATTGCCATGATTCTTTGGGGCATTGCGGTATTGACAAAACCTGTGAGTATCTGTCTAGAGTTTATTGGTTCCCCAGCTTTAGAGAAAAAGTTAAAACATACATACAAAACTGTATCAAATGTATTTGTTATTCAGCTAAAAAGACAGAAGGTGTTCTTCATAACATTCCCAAGGGGAATAAACCTTTTCAAACCTTGCATATCGACCATTATGGTCCGTTGGAGAAAACACCCGCAAATAAAAAGTACATATTTGAGGTAATTGATGCATTTTCTCGATTCACAAAATTCTATGACGTTAAGTCAATTAAAGCTTCAGAGGCAATCAATAAGCTATTAGAATACTTTCAGAACTATAGTCGTCCTGTCAGAATTATAAGTGATAGAGGCTCAAGTTTTACTGCTGGAGAATTCGATGAATTTTGCAAAAACAACAATATAATCCACATAAAAATCGCTACAGGTTCACCTAAATCAAATGGTCAGATTGAAAGGAAAAATAGAGATCTTACTCCCATGTTGGCTAAACTTTCAGAACTAAAAAATAAGTGGAATAAGTATTTGCCTGAGGTTGAGTTTACGATTAACAACAGTTATTGTAGGTCTGTTGGAAACTCTCCTTAAGTTTTACTCTTTGGTGTGAATCAGAGAGATATGAATGATGATTTAAAAGTGTTTTTAGAATCAGAAGATGAGAGTGAGAGAGACTTATTTGGAGTGAGACAGAAAGCACAAGAACAGACAATTAAGGTCCAAGAATATAACAAGAAGTATTATGATGGAAAACATAAAGTTCCTTATCAATACAAAGTTGGTGACTATGTAATGATTAAAAATATTGATGTTACCCCAGGAATAAACAAAAAACTTATCCCAAGATATAGAGGTCCTTATGAGATTAAGAAGGTCTTGGATCATGACCGATATTTTATTACTGATGTTGAAAACTTTCAGGTGACTCAAAGGCCTTTTGAAGGTGTTTGTAGTCCGGATAACATGAAATTGTGGCTACACCATTAGTCCTTATTTTGACATATATTACCTAATTTTGACTTGTTTAACCCTATTTGTGATATTTACTCGATTTTGACACTTATTTACTATAAATTTCGACCTAGTCCTTTACTTATTTACCATTTTTCAATGTAAAAAAAACTACTTTAATTTAGGTTAAAATTTTATAAGATATGCTACAATTAAGTTACTTAATTACTTATATTATGTCCAAAATTATGTTAATTAGATTATGACTTATGCCCAAATACTTTAAAGTAGTATTGTTATTATTTTATGTGCTATTATCTTAAGTTATGTATACATTATGTCATGGTTTCCATTATGCTATGTTAGCATATTTTATATCTTTAACTGTTAAAAATGATCGAGACGATCAATAGTCAGGTTAGGCCGAAACTGTAGTAATAGAATTAAAAATTTAAATTTCCCGCCCATATGGCGCGATTATCGATTTGTTGTCATGATGGGTGACAGCTGGAATTTTGGCGGTTTTATGAGTTAGGTTTTTGCGAAAGCATGTTGCATTTTAAAGTTTGCCTTTTATTACGATTAAACCTTATGTAAACTGCATAAATCATTTTTATTTACCAAACCCAGAGTTTAGACTACACAATTTAATGTAATAATCAAGGTCGATTACTGACACTGAACAAACAATATGCAAAGGGGCAACATTCCGATTCAAAAGTCTAGTCTTTTACCACAGAGTACCGAACAGACAGGTGATCCGTGCTATTACTGCTAAATTATATTTATTAGACAAGGGTCGGGATCGTAGGGTTGCAAAAGTGGGTAATAAACGGGTATTATTTAAAACGAACGTGCTTTTGTTCATATATTTGAGATTTAATAAAATGTATATAGGTTTTTTAATTTGACTTAATTATTAGTGTAAAAGACTAAACTAGGAAGTAAAATAAAGAGATATTCTTTTAAACGTAAATTTTTATCATTACATTTTACAGGTAACAGCAATAAATAAGTGCCAATTATAATTTTTTTTATTCTCGTTTTTTTTACAACCCCAAAAAATTATAATGGCATATCCCCTATAAAAATCAAATCAATCGAAGTTGTTTATGAGGTAAAATGTGAATTACGGCATCAAATCGTTTTTCCGTCGGAAAGCACTTGATTAAAAATACCTTGTTTTAAAACTTAGTTTTTCATATTTCAATATATATTTTGAATTTGTAAGAAATTTCTATACCAACATTTCTTCAAACAAATTTTGCTCTAACATTCCCTCCAAAATTTTCGTGAGTTTTTTTGTACGAGATTTTGCTCGAACTTTTCTTTGAACATTTTACTCAAGAGGCTCGTGTAAATGTTTGTCGGCATTTCAACATCAAAGGAAAGTTTGTCTGTGTAAATGCGCCTTACAAATTTTTTATGGTTTTTTTACTCTCTTCTTCTAAACGTCTCAATTTGTGTTGTGAAAGGGAAATATAACAAACAACACAAATTGTGACATTAAGCGGGAGGAGTAAAAAAACCCTAAAAAATTTGTGACATTACTTTAGAATGACCCTGAGTTGCAGACAATTGCAAGTTATTTGTACCATGTCAAGCGGGCTTTACTCACCCTCCGATGCAGGCCACGCCCACCTAATATTAAAATACAAGAACTGACCCCTTATAATCTTTAAAATTTTGAAAAAGAAATTTATATTGACATTTCCGATATTCAACTGCTACTGGTTTTAATTAAAAATACAATGCACCGTTATAAAGCTGATGAAAAACCTTTTCACACAAGATATCACAAGTTTTTAAGAATATGTGGGAAGTTTTCAAGTACACAGGTATATATATACAGAGGGTAAAAATAACACACGGCGTTTCATAATAAAATGTCAATATTTAAGGAGGTTAGTTTGTTTATCATTTTAAGACAAAAAGTTCATATACGTTCGTTTTGTTCTAATTTTTTGGTTGTAGGAGACAAAGTGCACTACTAAAATAGTATGCAGGTAGGGATGTGTTCTTTATTTTTTTATGATTTCAAAACCGTTTAAAATACGAAAAAAGTAAGAGTATATCTTGTTTGTTAAAAAATCCTTTTTTTTTCATTGGACACATTTTGGGAAATATTCGGGCGCCACTAATTAAAACTAAAAATGATTTTCATGGCAAAAGGTGCGTCCTACTTTATTCGCACATTTTTTCATATAATACTGTGTGCAAAATGTAGCTCATAAAAACTCACATTAAAAAGTTAAATAGTATATTGGGGAGTACGTACCTGACTGGTGGAAATCTCATTATTATGTCAGATTTGGGACTAATGACATTCGCGAGCGGCTTTGCCGTCAGTTTGTTCCCTAGAGTGTAAAGTTGGAGATCAAAATCGCTCACCGCTAATGTCATTACTGCATGACAAAACTGATAGAAAAGTGACACAAAGATCAGTACGGGGTTTCTTTTCGGTGACTACTCTTTCTCACCCGTTTCAAGAATTCCCGCACGCGTTCAGAATGGAAACGTGAGCTATTGTCATGAAGTTGATACTTTTCGAAAAAAATCACCAAACAAACTGGGGTGTTTGAAGGAGGTAAAAAGGAGTGTGCAGGCGTAGGATTCCTTGGAACTTTTAGAATGTTGCTATTTAGTCTTATATATTATGAAGGTGTGCCCGTCCTCCGGTCAGGACAGGGTCTGGCAGCATATTAAATTTAAATTCAGGGGACCATATTATACAACTAAACTCAAAACCCCGATGGTATTTGATACATTGGATTTGTCCCTAACTTCGCATGATTATGATCGTGTTTTGGCCCATCGGCCTGGAGAAGGTTTGGCAGCATATCTATCTATTATAAAAACGACGGTGGTATCTAATAGATTAAAATACCTTCAATTTATCGTGTCCTTAGGAATGTGTGCCGGTCCTCTACCTAGGTTAAACTTTAATAAAGTACTAAAATTCGTAATCTGGGATCCATATGACACACCCAAACAAAAAATTATTCTGGTATTTGATACATTAAGTATACCTCCAAAAGCATTTGACTTTAGAAAATTGTGCCTGCCTTCTTGTCAAAAAAAGATTTGGCAGCATAAGAAATTTTTTGAATAGAGGGTGATATAACAAATATAAAGTATAATCTGCGCTGGTATTCGATACATTAAATGTGTCTCAATTTTTCATCTGTTTGACAAGGTGTGCCTGCCCTTCTTTCCAAAGTAGAGTTGGCAGCATTATAAATTTAATATAAGAAGGACCATATTACAGAAATAAATTTGAATCTACATTGGTATTAGATCCATAGATAAACCTCCTTCTTTTCTTCCTTTTAGGAAGCTGTGCCAGTTTTATTATCAGAAACGGAATTGGCAGCACATCAAATTTTAATATATTACATACTTATGACACACAAAAAACAAAAATTCTTTGGGTAATACATACATAAGATTAAGTTTAACATTTGTCAGTTTTAAAATGGCGTGCCTTCGCTCTTGTCAAAAGGATATTTGGCAGCAATATGTAATTTCGTCAAAAAAATGCAAATAAAACCTGTGCCATAAAAATTGGGCTGCTATTAAATACAGTTATTTATACCTTGTTAGTGGGTGCTTTTTAAAGGTGTGCCTGTCACTTAACCAAGAATAACTTTGTCAGCATATTCAATTCCTATCGGTAATATTTAAATTACATTCATCCAACAGATTTTTGGCTGGTATTAAAAACATAGGTATACTTTCCAGATGGGCCACTTTCGGAATGGTGTGCCTTGCCTTTTGACACGTGAAAATTAGGCAACATGACATTTTCATATTTGATGGTCATATATTACATGTGTGCCACCATACTTACTCTGATATTTGACACCATACGTTTCGCTTACTATTTGACTTGCATAATCGTGGTGTGTCTCGCATATGACCAAAAGAAAGTTTGGCAGTATTTTTAATTTATAATTGGTGGGTCAATATGACACCTGTATAATAAAAAAATTGCTGGTACTGTATGCATTATCTTGACTGTTAAGTTATGACAGTAATTAGCTTAGTTCCGGCTCCCTGACCAAATTTCGAAAAAAGTTGTAGTTGGCACACACTATAACACATCAATGTGACACTTTTTAGTTATAAACTCTTCTGGTATCTTATACATAGGCCTTTTGACGTCCGGGTCAGTCCATATCAAGTCAACCAGGGTATTTTACCACACCATCTCCGATGTTGATGATTTTTAGTATACATGTTTTTCCTACCAAAAAACTGGAAAATCCAAAATTTCAGACTTTTTTGACCAGTTGTTTATTTTGAATTAATTTTTGAAAATCGAAAAAGTCACTTATTTGTCCTTAACATGTGCGCACAAAATTAGGAATATCCAAAGAACCACTTATAATAGAAAAGTAGGTGAAGGTTCATTTTAAAGCTCTTATAAAGACCTTTCATATGAGAATATTGCATAACATATATTGAAAAAAAAAATAAAAAAAAAAATTTTTGTTTTTTTTTTGAAAAATTTCAAAAAGGCCATTTTTAATTTTTTTCAAAAAATTATATTATTTTCTTTAAAGTGTTATTAAACTATTCACAAAATTTTGAGATGGACAAATCATGGGTTCAATGTGAAAAAATTTATTAAAAATGTCACATGCATGAAAAATCGCCTATAAATAGACAATGCATTTTGGTAATTAGAAGAATATAATGGGGTTTAAAGCGATATTATAAAAATATTTAACAATATTTTATTTAATAAAAAATTATATCCTACGTTTCATTCTGTATCAGTAATCAGATTAACATTGCCCCCCATTGTAATATTTACTTACAAAACCTCTTTTCCACCGGAGACGTACTATTGGATGTTCCAATTCTTAGGAAAATATGCCTGTATAAACCTGCCAATACTTTTGTGAAATACTGCCTGTTTATTCCTGTTTAACATTAAGGACACACCTCCTTCATTTTATTGGTCTGTTTAGGTACATTGTGGGGATTTGCTGACATGAAAATTCCTGCATAAATTGATTTTAAATTTTTGGCAAGTATCTTCCTGATACAGCTCCAAATAATCGATACATAATAGTTCGACTGAAGGTTTATCAGAAGTCATCTCTGTGTAATTTTAAAAGTTTCAACTATGGGTGAGGCAAGTGGATGGACTAAATATAAAGTAAAGTGCTGTGATCCACTAGAGTTAAAAATCAAGCATTTTGGGAAATTAAGAAATGTGACCAAGTGGATGTGCAGTTACAAAAATGTCAAAATGGGAATGAAAATCTGTGATGGTTGTAGACTAAAGCTTTCAAAGGAGTTTAAGGCATCTGAAGAAGATGAGGCAGGGTAAGTAACAAATAGTATTTTTTAATATAAAATTAATAAACTAAACCAATTGCGTCAAGTACGGAGTGGAAAAATCTCATGGCATTATTTTGCATGGCATTTTGAGAATACAGACATTATGTACAAATTTCTTGGCATTATGTACACATTTTGGGTCAGCTGTTACCCCCTTTTTAAGTTCTTATAAAAAACTAACTTTTTAAATTTTTTTAGACCCAGTCAAGTTCCAGAAAATGATCCAGATTTTCAAGATTAATTAAACAAGTCATTGGAGCTTCTTGGTGTGTCGCCGATTAAAAGAAAAAATGTATACAAAGAAAAAATTGATATTGTACAGCATACAATTGCGAAAGCATTTACAAAGGAATCAGATTCAACGCTAGTAAAGGAATGCCAGAGTGACGAAAGTGAAATGATTAAGCAGTTAAAGGACAAATTTTTAAAAACCGAAAAGAGGAGTGAGAAAATACTAGTTTTATCATGTTTACCTCAAAGTTGGAGTAGAAAGAAGATTGAAGAAGAATTTGGAGTTTCTCAATATTTGGCCAGAGCTGTAAAACAGTTAGTTAAGGACAATGGGATATTATGTTCTCCTAACCCCAAACCGGGAAAGACCCTTAGTGATAGAGTGGCCCAAATAGTGGTAGATTTTTACCAAAGGGATGACATTAGCAGGACCATGCCAGGTAAAAAAGATTATGTTGTTATCAGAAAATATGGAGCTGAAAAAGAATATGTACAAAAAAAATTAGTCTTAGCTAATTTAAAAGAAATTTATGCATTGTTTAAAACTGAGTACCCCAATGAAAAAATTGGGTTTTCAAAATTTTGTGAACTGCGACCCAAAAACTGTATACTGGCAGGAAAAAGTGGGACTCATACTGTATGTGTATGTACTATACATCAAAATATAAAACTAATGCTCAATGGCTCCAAATTAAATAAGCTATATGATGAAAATAACAGGCCTCTTGCAATATCTTATCATGATTGCCTTTATAAACTAATGTGTAATCCACCTTCAGTGGACTGTTTTTTAAGCAATAGATGCAAGCAATGTCCTGGAGTAGAACAGTTTAAAAATACGTTAATAGAAAAATTTGAGGAAGAATTAATTGATGAGGTCTCATTTAAAAAGTGGGTCTCAGTAGATAGGTGTACTATGGAAACCGTTGTTAAGAAAAGTGATGATTTTGTCCAGGAATTTACTGATGATCTTGTAAAACTTAAATCACATTCTTTTATTGCAAAAATGCAAAAAGATAGATACAATGAAATAAAAATTAACCTTAAACCTGGAGAGTCTTTGATCACTTGCGACTTTGCGGAAAATTATTCCTTTGTTATGCAAGATGAAGTCCAGTCTTATCATTGGAATAACAGCCAGGCAACCCTCCACCCTTTTTCCATTTATTTTCTAAGTGATGGTAAACTGCACAACCTGAATTATGTGTTTATTTCGGAAAGCGTGACACATAATACAATTGCATTTCATTTATTTTTAAAAAAATTAATGCCTGATTTAAAAATCAAAATACCAGGACTTAACAAAATTTTTTATTTTTCGGATGGATGTGCTGCGCAGTACAAAAACAAAAAGAATTTTCTGAATATATGCCTGCATAAAAAAGATTTTGGTGTTGAAGCAGAGTGGCATTATTTTGCCACCTCGCATGGCAAAAGTGCCTGCGATGGCTTGGGAGGAACTGTTAAAAGACTTGCTGCCAAAGCCAGTTTGCAGAGGCCCTATGACGATCAAATAATGACACCTCTACAATTGTTTACTTGGTGTGAAGAAAACATATCTGGCATTGATTTTAAATATTGCACAGAAGCAGATTATACAAATCATGAAATAATTTTGAATAAAAGATTTGCGGAAGTCTTAACAATACCGGGGACACAAAAAATTCATGCTGTAATTCCTCTTACAGAAAGCACGTTTTTGGCAAAACAGTTTTCTACATGCTTAGAGGTCGAAACACATAATCTTTTTAAAGGTGGAAGCATTATTTTGCAAAATATCGAGTCAGGGTTTGTCACTGTAGAATATGACAGTGCTTGGTGGCTGGCTTGTGTCTTGGGGAAAAATAATGAGAGCGGAGAACTGAAAGTAAGCTTTCTTCATCCACGAGGACCTGCCTCATCATTTTTTTACCCAACACCTCAAGATATTTTAATTATTAAACCAGAAAGTCTTATAAAAAAAGTTGAACCCAACACTGCTACTGGCAGAACTTACAATGTCAGCAAAAAAGAAATGTCAGATTCATCAGAAATTCTTAAAAGAAAGTTAAAAAAATAAATTTAAGGTATATAGTTAGTCTTAGTGTTTTCTGTCTAATTTTTATCAACGAAGTAGAAAAGTTTGTTTATTTCTTTTGCGAGTTTAAAATAAAATAATTTGTAGATAAAGCCTCTGGGTATTTTTTAAAACCTGTATCCATCCAACAAATTTATTTATTTTAATATCCAGTGCACTATTGGTGCTATGTTTATTTTTTTAAATGCATGATTTTTAATGTACTTAATATTTTTGATATTTTTTTTGACATTGAACCCATCATTTCTCCATCATAAAATTTTGTGGATAATTGAGTAACACTTTGACCAAAATTATATATTTTTTTCAAAAAAATTAAAAATGGCCTTTTTGAATTTTTCAATTTTTTTTTTTCAATTTTTTATTTTCAATTTTTTTTTTGTTAAAATTATGTTGTGATATTTCATAAAAAAGAGCTTTAAAATGACTTTAAAATGAGCCATTTATTACTTTCCTAGTGTAAGTGGTTCTCGAGATATTGCTAGTTTTGTACATTCTTGTTAAGGTCAAAATGCTGACTTTTTTATTTTGAAATTTTCAACTTTTATGGTAAGAAGAAAATATATACCAAAAATCATCAAAATTGGAATTGGTCGCGTAAAATTTTTGTGATTTTTTGGTTGATTTGATATGGAATGACCCGTCCAGCTCCCGGTATATAATTATTTTTTGTAAAACAAAGTTTATTCTGATAAGTTTTCAAATTTTGCAATTGACATAATTTATTTTTTAGATGATGTCGACAGATAGAGACAGCTTCATAGTTAACTGAAAGCAATTTTTGTTTTTATGAGTTAAGACTTACTACCGCTGAGAGATTAGTGGTCGTGAACCGTTGAATACGAAACACACCAAGGATAAACTGAACAAGGAATTCATAAATTCGTTGGAATATTTTAGAATAGGTTTTGTTAAAATCAGAACGCTTATAATCGAAACAGCTCTCTATAGAAAATGGAATCGTAATCTAGCGGACCGAGATGGGGCCTAATTTTTGAATCCCTCGAGTTTTAGTCGTATACGGAGCACATTGTAGCAAAAAAATTGACGAAAAAAGGGGTAAATTTTCTCTGTTCGCTCTCTACTCTCTGTTCTACATTGTGGAACCGGTCGAAAAGGGCAAAACATGGCTGTGGTACCCTCCGGGTGGGTAGAGGGCTCCACCCTGTGGTGGCCATCCCGACAAGCTTTAGCTGCCTCCATTTAAAAATTATGTCTGTCCATAACATACCATTACATTTTTATAGGTGGTCAATTTATAAAAATGTCCTTTAAAAATTAAGGATTGTCACAGTGTTCTAAAGGGTGCCATATAAAAATTATAAGCCAGATTTAAATTATGTTGCTCCATAATATTTCATTATATTTCTATAGGCGATCAAGTTATACAAATATCTGTAAGAGGCTAAATATAAAACTTGTCCTGGTCGCTATAAAAACGCTTTATCGCATTGCTTCTAAACTTAAAGAAATACTCAACCGTCGTTTTACCGAAAAATCTGTTGTTATAACTTATACTTAGGGAGCATAGCGTATCCCGTGGGACTTTTGATGAAGATTTTACGAAACCTGTTTTAACCGATTACTAATGGACCTGCCAACACTGTCTAACCTGTTAACAGCCCCAAAAATGCTCCCGTCAAAAAGTAGGGTTAGGGTGTAATTTTTCTTTCTTAAATTCAGATGGTTTAAGCTAGAGCTATGAAATTTGACATATATGTTGGCCTTACGAGCTGTTTTATTTTTTGTAGCGGTTACAGTTAACCTTGGTCCTAAAATTTCCCAGAAGGATAAGCAAAAGAAGGAGACCTTGATTGTGTAATATCTTCGAATAATGTTTAAATTTACAGATAATTGTTTATGCTTAAATGTGTATATAATCAAAACTTTTAAATTTTTATGAATTTCCGGGTTATACTTAAGGCGAATTTTTCATACTAAACTACTTATACCATGGTTATGGTTATCCAAACCACTCGTATTTTCGCCTATGTGGTTTGCAAACCACAATCAATTGTATTTGAAATGGCGCATCATGTGTGACGTCATACTTAACTAAAACCATAAACCATGTCATTTTTGTGAGTGGGTTTTCTTACCATGACGTTAGACTAAACTAACGTGGCAAACTACCTCTTGCAGTTGGTTTGTGATTGTAGTTTGAAAATGAGGTTAGGGCGTCTTCGCTTGATAAGGTCTGTGTTGACTGATAAATTTTTGCAGTTGAAAATACATTTTTTTGTGCATTTTCATTGTATTTATAAATTATTCTTTAAAGTGAGCCACGGGCCATCGAAAATTTTAAAAATCCGACAAAAAAAGTTATGTATATCTAAGAGTCCTTAATCTATCCCAGTTTAATTTTTTTCGCATTTTACTCACCATTTATAAACGCGACGTTATCGTTCGACGTTGACCCTTATCTGGGATTCCAACGACGAGTTTATAAGTCGGGGTTTGCCCTTCTCTATATCTCTGATTTTTTCACATTAATAGGTATACAGATTTATGTGGGTGTAAGTAATAATGCTGGAGTATGCAATAATTTTCCTGTTGCCCGGCATTATTCGTAAATTTGGTTAGGTAGCATATATCATGGTACTCTTGGATTGCTTTTGATACTTACCTATTTAAAAAATACAATTGCAGTGTGCCTGAAGGTGTATACAAATGTTTGAATAACTATGAATTGTCGAAAGGCTGATGGTGTTGCTTTATTTTTCGCGGGAAATTGCCACAATAAAAATCTGTGAAGCATATCGATTTTTTTGGAGAGACTAATTATTGGTAATTATGCAGTTTACGGTTTTCTGCCATTTTTAATTTTTTATGAAAAATTCTTTATGGGGGCACCTACTAGGGTCCATAGAACTCCAAATCCGCCGGCGCCGGTTGTTTTTTTTTTATTTTTTTTTCACTAAAACAACCCAATCCAATACAGCCCAACCCAAAACAATCAAAAAACACATTACAACCCCCCCCCCTCGGCGCCCTTTTTTTCTCTTAAAAAAACCGGCGCCGGCGGATTTGGGGTCCTAGGGCCTAGGGATCCTAGTAGGTGCCCCTATAAAGAATTTTTCATAAAAAATCAAAAATGGCAGAAAACCGTACATTGCATATTACTTAATTTTTTATTCGTTTTTGGTCTCTTTGTTTTTTTCTGGCCCACGCGCCTCTAAATGCTGTTGAAATTGTACTTCTAAATTTTAATAGGGAACCTAGGAGGGTCTAGAGTCCATGTGGGTATGCATTTTTGACATATTTGCATAACTGTCTCTAGGTTGGTAAGGCAGCATCATATAGTAGTACCTAGTAGTAGTTCTGGTATGTCCAACCTTTTATTTAGATAAAAGTGAGGTTAGAAGAAGACATAATGACAGAACCTAAATTGGTATACTGTATTTGTCAACCAAATCAGCTGTTAACCAGTGAGTTAACCGTGACTTCATTCCTGACGTCATTATCCTAACAAACCACAGAGTGGTTAGGGTCATGAAAAATTCGCCTTTAAATTTTCGAATCAAAAATGCTATGACGTCATCTACTAGCTGACATGAACAGAACAAATGGACGTAGATAGCACATCCTGTAACGATCCATACCTTGAGAACCTCAACCATTCTGAACCGTCAGCTAATACATGACGTCATAGTATTTTTGATATGAAAATTTAAGTATAATCCGGAAATTCATAAAAATTAAAAACTTTTGATTATATACACATGTAAACATAAACAATTATCTGTAAATTTACACAATATTCAAAGATATTACACAATCGAGGTCTCCTTCGTTTGCTTATACTTCTGGGAAATTTTAGGACCAAGGTTAACCGTAACCGCGACAAAAAGAAAACGGCACCGGCAACATACCCTAGTGTGTCGTAAAAAAATTACATATGTGGCCCCTAGGGAGCAACAGAGGTCATACTAATGCACCTGCACGTGTGAATCTCAGTCAGTTGACAGCTCATACTATTACCAATAAGATTAGATTAGGGGCTAAAAATGTTGTCGATTTCAATTAAAAAATTATATTTCACTTATCTTTCAGCCAATGTCAACAAAAATGCAACAGCAGGGGCGCAGTGGACCATTTCTCAATTTTAAATACCCCCAACTGTGCCGCAGCCCTTAGCGAGATCTAATTTTCATCATTTTCATATTCCAGAAAACACTCCATATGCATATTTAAAACTCATGAATTTGATGAAACAAATATTATGAAATATAAAAATCTCAAACTTCTGGGGCGACCCCTAAATAGGGGCTAAAAATTTTAAATCTCGAACAACTTGTTCAAAATTTACTAGACCAAATTCAAAAAGTAGAAAATTTTTTGGCACTACAAGTGCGAGTCTTACATTTTAAGAGCCTATATTTTTTACATCCAACTTTGACCCGCCCCCTAGGGGATGTACGGAGGCAAGACTTTTACCATTTCTATATTCCAGAAAATCACTCAATATGCACATCTAAATCTCATCAAAAAGTGTGCATAGTTAGATCCCGCCCCCTTACAGCCTCTAGGGGCTGGAACAAAGTTGGAGGAATTCAAAATTGAGAAATGGTCCACTGCGCCTTTAGTGGTGCATTTTTGTTGAAATAGGGTGAAAGATTAGTGAAATATAATTTTTCAATTGATAGCTACGAAAATTTGTTTAGTTGAATATCTTTAAGTATAGTAGACTTGTACGTAATAATATAATCTACCAACTGACTGGTATGAGGCACAGTTTAAAAACGCATTTTGGCCACATATGTAATTTTTTATGAGACACGAGGGTACGTTCCCGGAAGGCCAACATATGTGTCAAATTTTATTGCTCAAGCACAAAACGTCTGAATTTAAGAAAAAAAATTGAGAACCTAACCCTACTTTTTGACTGCAGCAGTTAGGCAGTGTTGGTGGGTTCATTAGTAATCGATTAAAATAAATTTCGTAAAATCTTCATCAAAGGCCAAGTATTAGTTGTTTTATTTGTTTTCTTTAATGAAGGACGAACAAAACGAGTTTATTTAAAACCGTCCTTATATAAAACCGGTGTTAGGCGCGTATAAACGTAGTAATTTATTGATTTTTCTGATTATGCGATTATGAAAAATTCCGTTTTCTATAAAGCCCTGTTTTGACAAGACATTTTACGATTCTGATTTTGCGCTTTGTGATAAATTGTGGAGATCCTTTTGTTCTATCTATGTAACCCAATTTGTTCACTCTGGTCATTCGTAAAAAAGATAAAACATTTCTAATAAAAATCTACCATAATTTATTTTATAGAGTAGAATTTCAAGAAGATACATAATTATTATAATAAAGTATTTGTTATAAAATAAGTTGGCATCAAAACTTTTGAGCCAAAACTCTCTAAATAATAATTTAAATTATTTATATTTATAAATTTTCATTTGTTTGCCAGTACACAACCTTCACAAAAACTCAAAAAATCATGTAAAAGCAATAATATAATATTGTTCATATCAAAATCACATCGAATAAAAAAGATTTAAGTATCACACGTTTGAAATTTTTCGCTAATTTTCTCAGATATTATTTTTTCTACTTGCCATCGTTTTTTGAAAATTCCGTACTTTTCTAGTGTCATAATAAGAAAGAGAACTCCAAGGGATATAATACCACTGTGCAGACATAAATCTAAAAGTGAAATAAAACCTATTTATAAAAAAAATCGCCTAGGATTTTGGCACGACCGTTCGAACTTTATGAGAAATTTGCATTAAAAAAAATTTAGAGCAATTTAATCACTCGCATAAAAGTTTACTTGAGCTTACATCAGTGATAAAAATCTACATACTATATTCTCAACAAATTTCGGTTTAATAGGCCAATTTTCTCCATTAAAAAAAATTCACATTTTTTGCGAAAATGACAAGTGCCCTGCTAAGCTTAAGCACGCCCAGACGTATTACTCAGTGCATACATGGGAAAGATGGACATGCATATCACTAAAATTTGTAAATAAATCTGTTTTTAGGTGTTGCTTTTTTTTTTGGCCAGCAGTATATTCTGAGAACCAGGCCGTTTAACCTGTTTGATAAGCGGAGACGCTTTATAACAAACATTTTTATGCGGAACGTCGCCATAACATTTTTGCAGAGAGTACGTGCTACGCACAAAACATATTTTGAATAAACCGAAAATTGTATAGAGAACATGTCTGATTAGATGCATGTAGATTATTAAGTATATATGGCTTACATCAACATATTGTAGCACTTAGTTTTCATATAAAAAAGATTTCTACAACTACCTTAAAAAATATTTTTTTTTTCAAAAAAGAGTACTTGTTTTTCGAATTAGGAAAATGGACGTTTTGAAGATTACTCCTCTCTTAATGGAAATAAATACTTACATTTTAAAAGTGCAACATAACACATAGTACAAAATACATTAAGCTTAGGGTTCTTCTAATATCTAAGAAATTCTCACGGCGCGAAGTTTGTCAGAATCACGTGAAAAATAAAACGGAAACATGCTTGAGATGAAACAAATTGCACCATGTCAAGCGGGCTTAAAAAAACTACTCACGTGACCTTGCCGCTTTATACCTGATTAAGTAAACGTGAAAAACTGATCCGTCTTACCTGAGATTAATTTGGCTGCGACCCGTTATGGACTTATTTTATTTTGAAGTACGGTTTGGCAATAAGTAATTTTACAGAAGCGTTTACTTAGTTGCTATTCTGGTGGTAAATAAATGATAAGTTTTTTTTTTAAATAAAAATTAAAACATTTTTTCAATAAAGAACGTTTTAATGTTGAGTAATTCTGATAATAGGATCTCGAAAACAGTCAATAAACAACGTAAAACAGGAGGTTGGATTTTTTAGATGTTGTAAATATTGCCAATAACGAAAAATCACATATTGCTTTTTTAGTGAAGGTAAAAAGGTTTTTTGTTGACAAACTTCGTTTCGTGGAAAATCGCTTTTTTTGAACATAAACATTTACACTGTTGGAGTAAAGCAGGATCACAAAAAGCAACGTGTCAAAAATGAAAGAGTTAACACCCTATTTTTTTTTATTTTATAAAACATCAGTTTTTTTTCTTTGGCAGTATAGTGTAAATATAGCATATAATGTTAAACAGAGAAACATTATTTTTTAAGAGTAGTGTTAAATACCCTCGTAAATACCTAAAAATTCTTATTTTTTGTGTAAAATCAGATCACTGATAATAATGTTTCTCCAAAAACAGTTTAAAATTTGAATACGTTAAAACTTAAATTTATAATATCCTAACTTATCTTTATCCACTGATAGAGTTATACTTCTTAGAAAATATTTTTTTTTTCGAGACTTTCAGACATCAAAAATATTTGCAGTTATTAATATTAATTTTTTTATTACTTTTTTTTACCCAGCACTATTTATTTTTTTTTTTTGACCAGATCTATAAAATATTTCTATAGGTACTTTTTTATCTTTGATTGGTGATTACCAAAAATAGTACAAAATTTTTCTGGTGCAAAGAAAATTTATGTGTACATCAGAGAATGTTTTCCGTCCATGTCAGTAGTATAGAATTTAGCCTGCTAAAAATTCGCTAAAATTTACCTCATTTTTTATTTGGAACACGTAAATAAACATGAACCTGACACCCCTGACAATCTACAATCTTTTTCCTTCATTAGGTAAACAAGGTATCAACCCGAACCCTTCTAACACGAAATCATCGGCTTCGAACATTGAGACATTAACCAACACTACTTCAGCATTATTTTATCTCCAAGAGCTATCTGATTATATGATTTTAACAACAGTATTTTAAGGTTCCTACTAAGAAAGATTTACAATTTGAATTGCAGGCTTTGAAACCTTTAATTTCAGATAGTTTGAGTGCATTGTCCGAAGTTTCAAGGATTAATGCAAATATGAGAAGAACAATCAATCGCAAAACAAAGTATGAACTTACGGACCAATGCCAAAAGATTTGACCTGCGTTCTTGGGCAACGGGAACTTTCCAAGGCAGAAGACTGAGACTTCGAGCTCTTTGGATGGGTGACTGGCTGGACTTTGACCATTCTGA
This sequence comes from Oxystoma pomonae, assembly GCA_963921995.1. Classification (NCBI taxonomy): domain Eukaryota; kingdom Metazoa; phylum Arthropoda; class Insecta; order Coleoptera; family Brentidae; genus Oxystoma; species Oxystoma pomonae. The sequence continues at coordinate 36,120,528 of OY998164.1, forward strand.
GTGTGAAAAAAACCCCGACAGCGAAATCAGGGTTGCATGGCCTTCAATTTCTGAGTCAACACATATGATTTCGAGCTGCTGGGAAGAAATAGTCTACCTTCTAGACCAAGTTCTGCTGGGAGGGTAGCAATGTTAGATAGATGCAAGCAAGATGCAACATATAGCGGGATCACCCTTCGGAGGGGGTGTAAACCGGCGGTCCACTGTGGATACTTGCTACGCAGTCTAAATATCCCTGCCCTTGACAAAGAGCTGTCAGGCAAAAATTAAGTCCTCTCAGAGAACGGGAGTGCAGTTACAGGATCTTCAGCTATGAAGCCTGTTTTCTCCGATGATTAGATTCATACTATACTCTACAAGAAAAAATTCTGCCTGGCACAGATGAAAACTTGAACAATCTCTGAAGAATTTAAATTGCCTTTCAGTGGGAAATGAATTTAAAACATGTTGTTGGATTGAAGAGAAACAAAAGCAAATGAGCCTCAAATAGTAACAATTAGTTCCATCAGGTAATCAGCTAGTAAGACTGTGTCCTAGTAGTTTTTTTATTTACGGAGGATGTCAAGAGAAAAAGATACTAGTTAAGGTTATGATAAAGACTCTCATATACTTCGACAAGTAAATTGCCATCAACTCCCCTCCCTTATTATGAAAAAATTTCAGAAATGAAATATGTAATGGGTTTGATGTTTTTAAGAAACAAACTATTTTCTATAAACAGTTTAGATTAAAACTGTGGAGTGATTTAATAGATATAGACAAAGATAAACAAAATATATAGGATCACTAGACCTGCGGAGAGGTGGCTGCCAAATTGGAAACCCTTAGCCTCTAAACTATCTAACTATCCCATCCTTAGTGCATAAATAGATAGTTAATTGAAGACCTTAGTTTTTTAAGCTTATGAAAAGCGCTTTTTATAATTTTTGGCTTTAAGCGACGGATATAATGAGGTATTTCAAAAATAAGGATGCATTCATAGGATTGATCAAACATTTTTTACGTCAGATTATTATCATTACTGAAACTTCTTAACCTAACTTGCAATTTTAGGATTGGAAGTTTTTCGTCAGTTGAGCGTATGGTCTCAACGGGGTTGATGTAATGGCTATTTTTGTTAGAAATATTTCAGCTTCAGTAGATCCACTCATAGAAGAATTGCATAACTCAAATACTTCCATGCTTTTCTCACGATTTGCAAAATCTTTCCTTTGTTCAGATTCACAGCTTGATGACCATTCTAGAAAGTTCATTAATAAAGAAAATGAAAGATGTCCTCATCACTCCTTTTTTTTCCTATGTTTTATGTTCTTTCCGGCATGGATGATGGTTTCACCCAGATTATCTTCGCTGAGGAATCCTTCCTGGTTTTATCTGTTAGACACCATTGACCGAGAAGCTAACCGAATTGTTCTGAATAATAAATGAAAAAAAAAACAAAGGCATTTTGGTACATTTCAGCGAATTCAAAATCTCTTCTTAAATCTTGGTGAGATTGGACATAAATACGAGCATAACTATCTGAGCCTTTTGGGATTTTGAATATGATGCAAAATAAAATATTTTACACAGCTCTAGAAAATGTACTTTTTCTACTCAAGATCTTTTAGAAGGCTTGTTAAGACTTTCGTGCTTTTAAGAGTTAGCCTTTGTAAACATTATATTTAAATAAAAATTAAATAGCTTGAAATAACATGAATAAATCCAGGGTTATATCGCTACTAAAAAAAAATCCTATGAAAATCCATAAAAATTTTATAGATCAGACCAAGAAATACACTCAGTTTGTTTTAATAACCTAAGAAAGACAATCTAAGCCCCGTTCTTTTTTATGAAAACTGTTTTTGTCACTTTAAGGGTATTTCTTATGTTCTAAACATACTGACTGCTTTGCGAGACATAAGGGACTTTTAGCATTCAACCAAAAGTAATCTCACACGTAACGGAGTACCCTATAGTTAAAGCGTTCAAGGGTGAATTGGAAGTCCTTGGTTTTTAGGCCTTCCTTAGGGGCAAAATGTAATTTAACTCAAGTCGTTAAAGGCGGCTTTATCTTATCTACCGACAGCGAATTTTCTTGAGAGCTTTTTTGTTCTTCTCCTCGTTTTTACCACAACTATATGTTTGTTTTTTTTATTGTAAAAATGAATTTTAAATAATGGTTTAAATATGGCCGGCCTTTCTGTTTTTAGGTGGTTGGTTGTGAACAAACGAAAGCGATAATGATAAAAGAGATAGCGATTTATCTTTATTTCCATCTCGCTCTAATGGACCACGTCGTGCATGACGTTGGTGAAAAGGTGGTTAAAAATTTGCCTAAGCTGTCATTAACGACATGTCTTTTTCTAGTTAATCAGGTTGAGTTCACTGACTTAGATAAGTAAGGACTTGGTTATATGTAAAATACAAAATTTCACTCAGCTGATTTTTTACAGCCGTTCGAAACACCGTTAGCCTCGATTCTTCTGCAACTAAATTTGATCATGTGCTTAAAGTCCCTTTTTACAAATCCACAAAAAACACAGGACGCACACTTAAAACCTTTGCTGGACATCATATTTACAGATATACCCTATGTTTCAACTAACCCACCTAGATTTCTGCAAATCGATTTGACCCTCCAACGTCTTTGCCAGGTAAATGACGAAAAGTTGCGAAAGGGCCACCCCCAGAGCTATGCCCGCGATGGTATACAGGTTTCTTTCCGCCCAGGATCGCACAATTTCGATGCAACCCGAAGTCCACACCTTTTTGCTAGCTTCGGCGACCTGTAAAAAGCCAAACTACAACGTAATTTCATTCATCTTAACTAGAAAGGACCTGGCCATTTATAGGTCCTTCCAAACTTTGCGGAATACGTTCAAGATGGATACCCCAAGTAACATTTTTGGTTAAAATTTGGTAAAAATATTCCCGAGTTTAGCTAGTAATTTTTTCTTATGAAAAACTGCGAGGTCAAAAAAGAGGGAATTTCCCGCCTTTTTACCAAAGTGGGGAATAAAACCAAGGTAATTTGGTGGGATAAAATAGGTAATTAAATTTTTTTTTCCTGAAGGTGGATTTGCCCAGAGAACACTTTTCACCAACTTTTGGAACACATGTACACACCTGCATAAATGCTCAACCTAAATTGTACACAATGCCCTCTCAGTGCCCTCTTGTTTGTCTGTGACTGAAGCGCCCTCTACGTGTCAGAAGGTGTAGAAGGAGATGAAAACATTTTTAAATGAAAATAAAAAAAGAGAACAATAATAATTATGTCCATGGCTTACAACAACTTTGGAAATAAAAAATGGTGGTGAAAAATCACAGTCATATTTTAATTAACTACTATTTTAAACTGTTAAAGGGAGGAAACCGTCATGCGCCGAAAATGTTTTTGCTGAATTGTTTACTTTTACTTCTATAAAATTCACGCGCCCATCGAAACATGCAGTTTTAACAAAAAAATCACCAAAATTATGCTTTAGGAAAACACTAATTAAATATTATTACCAATTGCAAGCAAATCATTTCCATAAAGATTTTGTAGTTTTTTTTCAATAAAAATAATAAAAACTTGTTAAAAAAGAGAAAAAAACATGGCGCCTTACCTTTTTTTTGGCGCCCGAGCCCTAAAAGTCGTTTTAACCATGTTTTTTTCCCTTAAACACAAAATTTCCAATGTTGAAGCCAAAATTTCTTATTAATTTTGCATCAAGGACGGTTTATCCATTTTTCGAATTCATTGCCAATTGTTCACGGCACAACCCCTCCCTATTGTTCGGTTATCAGTTGTCATGTTGATTGTTGAAAGGACGATTTACGCTGGCGAGCAATTAAGCAAGCAAACAATTCGGAAAAGTTCCATCATATGGGAATACACACAATCGTTTACGCTCGCAAATGTCATAACTTGACATATGACATTTGCGAGCGTAAACGATTGTGTGTATTCCTATTGGTTATGTTCGGCACTTGTTGGGTCCCCACTATCACTTTTAATTTCTTTAACTTTTCTGTAAAAACTGCTTGATGCTGTGAAAGGTGTGTTTCTTTTTTCTTTTGGCACGTTGAAACACAAAACTGTCAGGATCACCACTACTAGGTAGGTACTTTAACACAGAGGATCCTTTTTGACGATCACAACGTGAATGCCCTCTCTTCCTTAAACCCAAATTTTACCTAAACATCTACTTTCTTTGTTTGAATTTTGAGCCTCAATCTGGTTTTTCCTATCCCTTTTTATGATAGGAGGGTAGGTATCCCAAAATCCAAACAAGGGTTGAAGATCCAATAGTAATTAAAGAAATATCTTATAATTTGGAAATACCGAGAAGGAACACGAAAGTTATGATTATTGATTAATCTAAACAGCTGATCACGACAGTTCGTTAGAGGACACGTGATGCAAAGGAGTTTTCTTGTTTTCTACTAGAACAACTTTTTTCCCATCAAGAAAAACAAAACTGAAGTTTTAACCTAATCAAATCTTAATATTCCCTATGGTTAAATAAAATAGAATAATTTTCCATAAAGTTCGAACATATTTTTAGTCAAAAAAACAAATTTTTGTCCTAAAACTTATTCCAAAAAAAACCCTAACTTTGAGGAATAACTGTAGGTCAAAAATAAGTAACTTTGAGTCCAGTTTTAAACCAAAAAAGTTCTTAACATTGAGGGATTTCGTCAGGACATTATTAAAAACTTTTGACAACGTAATTTCATTCAACAAGCAATGTTGACCAAGAAATGCCCAAACAAGGCGGGGACCTCAGAGTAGAATCTCAAGTCAAGTTTACCATCAATTTACCTTCTCTTTTAACTTTATATTCAAAACAACTTTGAAGACATGATACGAGGAAAATAATTCGAAAAATATCCTAAAAGAAAACCTTTAAAATGTCGTGTATATAATGACCGTAATTTTCTGAAGGAAAATGGGGGATGTTTTGACGTATGATTGGTTATCTTAACCTTCTAACTTCCCAATATACCCTAAAATGTTGATTGGGACCCGAGATCCGGGAATGTTAAGGCTAAAATCCCAAGCTTAGAGGAAATAAGTTTATTAAAGTAAATCGATGCGTTTTCGTAAAACTTTACCATTTTTTAAAGATGGTTTATCCGCGGGCGGTAAACTTATTGAGCTATTATGTCGCTATCCGTCAGTATCTCATACTTACCGAGAGATTTTGCACCCCATATCCGCACATAATATTCACCAACCGTGAACTATAGTCTGTGGCGTTGATACAACAAGAAAACGGGACCCCACACCGCTCCACACTGGGCGATGAACAGTTGAAATATTCGTTTTTCGACCAGTCCTTGTAGCCGTCTGAGCTGAGACCACAGCATTGAAACTAAGACACAAAATTTATTTTTAAATATGAGAAATACAGAAATAAAACTGAAAGGAATACTTAATTAATAATTGTGTAAAAATTTCAATTTTCGTATCTCTAAAAAACTGTAAAACGGCACCTTCCACTGCGCCACTTGTGATTTTTCATCCTACTATGCTTAGCCCTTTAAATTAGCAAACTTGTTTAGGAGTATGTTTTGTATTGTAAATTGCTTTTCAGTTCCTTTGTGTTATAAACTAAGATCTGTATAATTATAAAACAAAACTGTACCATATTACTTGTTAACGCAAATAAAAAATACTACTAATACTAAACTGGAAACGTTCAGATCCTTGATATTGACTAACAACAGGCTCTGAAGCTGTCATAAGATATCCGAAAATTAGACAACAACGGCCGATTCGCAAGAACCTACACCTGCTTCCCTCTGGGTCAAGGAAGGTGTGCTCTTAAAAAACGTTAATCGAGTAAGATTTTCGCGTGCACCATAAAATATTGACAGCTTCTTTGCCTCAATCTCTCGAAATTCAAAAATCAGTCCCTGGCCGTCCTCAATACAGACTCTGCATTAAGCGTCCTCAGCAGCCAGCAATGTCCTGAACTGATTCGAGTGGTGGAGGCATTTCATGTGTCAGACGGTTTGCAACATCATTTCTTTCTGACCAGGGGCCACATTTTCAAAGTTAAACGAAAAACATTCTATTCTATTCTATTCTATTCTTCTATGCCGGGCAGAATGGGAGGCAAGACATGTTGGTATGTTGGCACAAGTACGCCTAACCGCGCGAAAGACTTTCTCCACAGACCAATCAAGTCCTACCGTTTTAGTGTCCATTTTCTCGACCTTCGCCGCCATATTGACAGAAAACTAATGGATTTTCTGTCACTTTTGAGTGAAAATGGCGGCGAAGGTGAAATTGACAGAAAACTAATGTATTTTCTGTCACTTTCGAGTGAAAATGGCGGCGAAGGTGGATTAATGGACACTAAATCGGTAGGAGGTGATCGGCCAGTATGGAGAGGGTACTGGACTGATTTACGAATGTGAAACAACTTGGTTGCTTGAAACCCATCTGATGCATCCTAAGCAAAACTGTTCGTATTCTAACGGTATAGAAAGAGACGAACGGGAAAACTGCGAACACACAGTATTAATGTAATGCATCAGTGGCGGTCCCAGCCATTTGAAAAGGCGGGGGAGGTTTCGATACGAAAAAAAAAACTAGAATAAAAGCATAGCTTTTATATGGAACATATCAATATACGCAAACAAAACTTAGTAACTACAAGCGCGGATTTGGCATCAAATCTAGAGGGGGGGGGGTACTCAGATTTTTTGTTTATTTCATACATTTTACAAAAAAATTTTAAAAGCCCCAAAAATTTGAGAAAATTATATTAAAAATGCAATTTTTGAGTCAAAATAAACTAAAATCGTAAATATCAACGTATTGTAGCGCCCCAGGCGAAAATTTTTAAGAAAAATGCATTTTTTGATTTAAAATTAAACTAAAATTGTAAATATATCAATGGTTTCAAAGAGCAGCAACCCGCGCTTGAGTATAACTACGTATAATTTTTTCAGTTATAAAAAACATAAATAAAAAATAAACTACAAACAAAACCTAATACCTGCCTTACCTTTCATATTGCATATCTCAAATATAAGATGCCTTTTTTAAAAAAAAAGTTCGTTTCCAGTTTTTTTGGGCAAACCGGGCAATGACTCGCTCAATTTCAATGTCTGCTGAAATGTAGCAATGCTAGGCCCGTCAGACGAATTTTCGTCATAATGTTTTTAAGTACTTATATTTTCAATCTTCTGAGGCAGGAGAAGTTTCTTTCTGACGAAGCATTACTTACTGACAAACATCCAAGAATATTTTTATCAACGGAAAAATATCGCCACACTTGTTCATTGCCTCTGACTGCCTTCTGGCCAATATTGTTTCCAAATACTGACTTCTCCCAATAAAAGTTCAAGAATTTGTGTTTTGTCTTAATCAAACAGTTTATAGTACTTAGAAACGACATTAGTTAATTCTGCCCTGATTTTGGCTTCACATTGTATAAAACTTGGTATGAATATGTTCAGGTCAAAAATACTTCGAGTCTCGTTATTGAACCTTGATTTTATGTCCGAAATGATTTTGTCTAAAACTTCTTTATAAATTAAAACTATAATGCTGTTCTCAAAGACGTTTAAGTTATACCTTTATGGCTGTTCTGTATTTCTAATATCGTGGTTTTCGTCTGTTTCAAACTGTCCCAGAATACTGTGGAGGGATTCTAGAATGTCTTTAAAGGAACGTTCTGCAATTTCCCGTTTTTTTTCAAAAGACTTCAGGGTTACGACCAGCATCTTTGTGTACTTTTTTCTGGAGAATTTGGGCGATCGCCCTCCTCCCTGGGACCGCAACTGAATACAGTATGTTATGCAATTGCAATTTGATGTAACAATCGAGTTGACAACTCTATAATGTGAAGTTAAAAAAAGTAACCTTACCTCCAGCTGACCAAAATCGATCAGATTTTGCAAGTCTGGATCATCTCTGTATGTGTGTATAACTTGATCTGTGAATTTCTCCTCCAAAACTGACTGTATCGAATGGGGAAACACAAATCCTACTATGGCAACACCCATTTCCAATAGAAAAAAGATAAGTAGACAGAGTGAATACTAAAAAGAACACAATTTGGTTGTAGTGTATGAAGATATCAAACTACTTAAGTAATAAGGTCGATATTTTTTTACTATAAAAAATTATCAACATGAAAATGTTTGAAAAATAGGTAAATCTATAAAAATGTTTGTCTTATTTTTTAAATAACTCCATACAAATGGCTGCTTCTGTAAAACTTCATCATTATTTGGCCGAAAAAAGTGTAAAAGTTGTGAGAGAACAACTATAGTATCTGCCTTTTCTAGGTCTTGAAAAATCTGTATACTTTTCAATTGACTTAAAATTATAAAAAATATATTATTCCTACGAAGGTGCGTTTTGCACGTTTTCCCTCACTGGGTAAAAAAAAATTAATAAAAACAGGCAAATTTTTATGCAAGCTAAAGCTAGTAAAACAAAATTAAATTCTCAACCTGAATGATTACTTACAAATTTAAGTAGGCATGTATTCTCTCTAAGAGCTCCAACACACCCAGCAAAACTGACTATAAAGACCACTCCACCCATAATGACCATAACCAGTGACACATTCAATATCACATCATAGACATTCTCCAGTTTTACCCATCCTGTCAGCTGCCATTTGTCAACAAAAGCGTAAAGACCTACACCTATCAGTAGGCCACCAAATAACTGGAACATAAAAAAGTAAATAATTTAAACACATTATATTATTAGTCAAAATAATTTTTTTTAAATCTTTAAGTAATATTTTTTCGTTACTTGGGTGTAGTTAAACACAGGAAACAAAAAAAAAAGTTGGATTTTGTTCCCTAGTGTTATATTCATTAGGTAAAATATGAAATTGTTTTCAAAACATGAACTTTTCTCAATATTTCCAAAATATGAATGAAAATAAGAATAAGAAATACGAATCTGTTGTGGACCCTACATTTTTCTATAAAGGAAAACGATAAAATGGTTATAGATACCGTAGGTACTACAGTCAAGACCGTTTTAGAATGGATATTAAAAAACTTGTTAATGCTACTCTTGAAAGAGCAGTATAACACTGAATGCGCTAAAAATTACTAAAAGTTTTGCAACTTTTGTTAAATACTATTTTTTTGTGAAATGCATAACAACAGAGAAAAGGGGGGGGGGCGTACATTTATAATGCATGGTCCTGTACCATCTAACTATCTGCCCCATTTCATTTGATAAAGTACATAATAATTATCCTATGTACATTTGGGAGGTACTCATGCAACATTACATTTTCTGAAATGTATGGATAACTAAAAATTTATAAGTAAGGTTAGGTAAAAAATGTTTTTTAATAACAAGATTTTATAAAAGGTACTAAAAAGTTTTCTAGTTATCTGATACCATAATGAAAGCAATGAGCAATTATATTTACCTCCGACCGACCTTCCCCCATATTATGGTTTATGTTTTAGGAGGACAGGGTGTACAGCAAACATTTAAATTAAATATATCAACGCATCGGTATCGGTATACCTAACGCGTTCAAAATAAAGCCAAAATACACTACATTTTTGACTTGTTTGAACTTGACACTTTTTTGAAGAGTGCGATGACAGAACTGCTGATTGAAATCATT